>CM067512.1:8869467-10069467 GCA_034509495.1 Acestrorhynchus altus | reverse complement strand
GGCAGGAATACATTACGTAGTGTGAAACAGTATTATGTAAAAAGAACATCCACTTGCTCTTGAAATGTTATGCATTTAGTGGAAAGATAACAGGGTCTTTGTGTAATGCCCCCCAGCTGAAGGTGTATGAGGATGACTTTCAGAAAGAGCGCTCAGATAAGCAGATCCTGCAGAGGCTGCTGATGAAGAAAGCTCCAGGCATGAAGGACCCAGTGCTGGTGCACCGCTGTAACAATGACCAGGAGAGACCTCGTGGAGAGAAGAGGAGGCCCCGAGATGAGCAGAGAGGAGCTTATGTATGCCCCAAACACTGTGAACACCACTGAAAGCTTTAGTACCCCAGAGGCTCAGACACACACAAAGGAACAGGTTCAGGAATGTAAATCTATCTGAAACGAAACCACATATCAAACATATCATACACTGCTTTTAAAGAATATTTATTTAATATCTTATATTTTGCTTGTTTGTACCTGTTTTTCTCTTCTTGTCGTTCTTGAACTGCGTACACACACTCATATTCACACATATGCAAATATTTTGTTTAAAAAACAATTGAATCCAAATAAAATCTATTTTTGTACATATCAAATATGTTTTTTTCTTCTTCTTTGTACTGTCAGGAATTAAACTAACAAATATATTCAATAAACATTATATATATATAATGAAAACTGATGGAATTCATTTTGATATATTTGCTGCTGTCTAAAGAAAACAATTTATCTCCATTTTTGTGTTTTTGGTTTTTCTTTGAATCCTGTAGCTGCAAATTCCAAATTTGTAATTAATTCTGGATGAAGAAAAAAATACAATGCTCATGTTATTATTTTACTTTCACTTCCATTCAAAGTTAAGAACATTTTTGCCCTTTCCTGTAAAGTTGCCATTTTGGAGATACATGTTTTTCAGTGGATGGTAGCAATATACTGGTGATATAATGGTGACTGTTCATGGATGGCAGCCCACCACCTGAAACTCAGACCCAGCAAATACCCTGTTGTACATTCCTTAAAATATAGATCTTTACCAGGAGATTGCCATCGCCTCTTGCTGATCATGCCAGCTGCAGAAACAAGTAGATTTGGTCTGGTAGTGGATGAGCAGTTATCATTGTCAACTCATGTGAAGATTTCTCCTTTACAGCAACCAGAGAACTCAAACTTTTCTCTCTAGAGAGACCACCCAGGCACTTATTCAATATCTCACCATTTCATGACTACTGCAGCCCTCTCCTTGCTGGTCTTCCTATGCATGCCATCAGGCCCTTGCAACTTTTGTTCAGAATACAGTGATTTAACTTCAGTGTTCTTAAGTTCAGCCATGTAACTCCTCTTCTATGTCCTACTCATTGGCTTCTTGTAGCTGTCCACATCAGATTCATAACCTTGAAGCTGGCCTACAAAGCCAAAATGGACCAAAGCCTCTGTATTTTTTTAGCGAGGGTTAATATCTGATTCATAACCAACAGCCCTCCATGCTTCAAATCTGGCTTGAGCCACCATTTTTCAAGATTCATGGAAGAAAAGTATCAAGACTTTTTTTAGTCTTGGCACAAAAGTAGTGAAAAGAACTTCCTCTTGGTGTCTGAACTTTTGCTTACTGTCTTTAAACACCCAACTAAAGACCCATCTTTCATACTACTTTATTACTTAAATCAGTAATAAGAAATTAGTACTTTAATCAGCACTTATCAAAGGCTAGCAAATGCTAGGCTGTGATCAGATCTAGTTTTTTGTTTGTTTGCGTGTTTGTTTGTTTGTTTGTTTGTTTGTTTGTTTGTTTGTTTGTTTTGATATTCTGATCAAGTGTAATATGTTGAGCATTGTGTATGCAGATTTCCTTACTGACATTTGGTGTTGGCAGCATTTAGGTTTGGGGTGTCTTTTGAAATAATTTGGAGCATCTTTTAAATGCCTTAAACATAAAAGTTCAATTTATATCTGAACATTTAGTCAGTATTTCAAATATGTCGCACAGAAATGTTAGTAAGCCACAGTCAAAGAGGAATATTTTAAGCTCCAGAGTTCAGGAAGCATTATAACACAGAAAATTACTTTTTAATAGATGGTTTCCCAGAATCTCAATGTCATTAGATTTATTTGCGATTTCTTGGATAGGGAGAAGCAGGACATGCTCAAACCACTAGACTAAACTTGATGTGGAAAAATCTACCAGTACATTCTGTGGAACCGTGGAACTGTGTTCTCTGGAATGATTGTGATCCATCCAATACTTTTGAGATGAAAAATATCTGGATTAAAAATAAAGCAGTGCTGCTGGAGTGGTTAATCACTTACTGTCCACTCTATAATACCTGCTCTTTGGTTCTGTGGGGTCCTAACCATTGAAGATCAGGATGAATGTAGACCTACAAAGTATGCAGAGAAACAGATGGACTACAGTCTGTAATGATCAAAGTACTCCTGTATGATAAGAGGAGTTTATTCAAATTTGTATGAATTACAGAAACAAGGAGGTGGTCACAATTCTGTGACTAGACTGTGTATTTTTTTCAGTATTATTATTTGGATTTAAATTCATTGCTTCAGCACCAGAAGGTCTACTGAAGTTCTGAGAGAAATTCAATATGGCATGAGTGTTTTCCTTTTTTTAACTTCTGCTCAAGTTCCATTCCTTTTTAATGAAGGTTACTTTTATGTCATAACGTCAATGTCAATGCCAATTTATTCTCAGTAAGCAAGAAAAGGAAACATTCTGGTTTAACAAGTTAGAAGAGAACAATGAAATAACACAGCAAGAGAAATTACTGAATGAGGAAATTCATTCCATAATGCTATGACCTATAATGATAACATTAATAACAAAAAAGCAGTGCTGAAATGTTGCAGCACCATTGCAGTAGATGGCACTGCTGCACACCCATCAGTGGAACCTTTTTGTCTTCTTTTTGAAAGATGCTGCACGTATTCCTTCTTCAGTGTCAGTATTGTGTTTCACTGTAAATGTGTACATAAAGAATTATTTCCAGGAAATCCCCCTTTTTTGTCATAACAGATATATAATTCCCTCCAGAACACTCTGACCTACATGTCAGTGACGGGCTATTCTTTTTCCAAACATGCATAACACAACACCCACCTTTGGAATGCAGACACTGGTATGATGTTAAATAAACTGTGGAAAATCCGACTGAAATTCCTGAGAAATAAAAGAGTATATAAACCGAACCTTTCTAAAACCAACAGGACAGTGCCAACAAAGACATCTGTGAGTAACTTTAAGCAGGTAGGAACATATATGTTTTTTGTATAATATATCTCAATATTGTAACAGAAGAAACATGTGTCTCCTAAAATTTGAAGGGTAGGATGCAATAGCTATTCAATTTCTACCATTAACTTTTAATTTTTTTTTTCTAATGTGGTAATTGGTCTGGTTCTCTATATTCTGTCAGAAATCATGAATTATTCAACAGAAATTCTCCAAAATGTCTTTGTCACTTTGTCAATAATTTGTCTTTGACATGCAGTCAAAGTTACTGAGATGTTTCCCTTCTCCTTTAAAGTTTAGGACACACTAAATGTCAAAGACAAATTATTGACAAAGTGACAAATTTTTTTGGAGAATTTCTATTGAATAATTCATGATTTATATAGAAAACCAGATCAATTACCACATTAGAAAAAAATAAAAGTCAATGGTAAAATGAAATGGTTATTGCATGAGCGTGACAGTGAAATATTCATAGCTCCAGCTCTGTGGAGTGTACAACTTATTGTGGTCATATGGACAGATGCTTGGGAACTTCAGCTCCTTCAGGGTTACATTTGCTCCCTCTCTGATTAATGCCCTCCTTGCCTGGTCTCAGAGGTTTTTTGGGCAGCCTTCTCTTGGCAGGTTTGTTATGGTACCATGTTCTTTACAGTTGTTGATAATTAATCAGAGAGGCAGCAGATGGTGCTCCAAGGATCCTCAGATTTGCATTTTATTTTTATAATCCACCCCTAACTTGTACGTCTTAACAGTTTTTCCCATGACTTGTTTGGAGATCTCCTTGGTTTTCATGGTGCTGTTTGGTTAGTGATGCCTCTTGCTAAATGGTGTTCCAGCCCCTGGGGCCTTTCAGAAAAGGTGTGTGTGTATACTGATAGATCATGTGACACTTAGATTACACACAGGTGGACTGCATTTCACTAACCATGTGACTTCTGAAGGTAAATGGTTGCACCAGGACTATTTACGGGCTTCATTGCAAAGGGGGTGAATACATATTTTCAGAATGCCAATTTTCATTTTTATTTCTAAATATTTTTACATATTTTTTTTCTTAGTATTTTGAGCACATGCATCACATACAATTCAGATTAAATAAATAAATAAGCAAATAAATAAATAAATAAAAGCCAAGGGTGGTGAATACTTTCGCAAGGCATTATACAGTATTGTGCAAACATTGTTGGCACCTTGTGTAAATGAGAATGAAAATGTTCTTATCTAGGCAATGAGTGTTTATTTTAAAGCACCTATATTAGAATAGACGCTAATAACATTAGTCATTAAACCATCTCCTGAGTTCTCCTCATGGGAATCTACTATTATTTTTATTATTATGGGCTGACTGGGGTATCCAGGGGAAATCTGGAACCAAGCTTTGTTCTTCAAACAAGCTCACAAGCTCCCAACTACTTTCTTAAGAATGAGAAAAACTTTCTCTGTGTTGTATTTGCTGTATATCAGTTCTAATGGGGTCTGGAGTTTCTACAATAAAGTGTCTTGCACATCAAAAAAATGAACGATAAACTATGAAAACATCTCAATAAATTATGTTCTAAAAGTTAAAACACTAATGATATGTATATCCAGTTTTCCAATATTTATCCAATAGATATGTTTTAAAATATAAAACATGTTGAAATATGTTGAACTTATAGCTGTGCTGTGTATTTTTACAAGTAGCACCTGCCTGTCATTTCTAGCAGGTGTACTGTACTGCAGTACAATGATTGTTGAACAATTTGTTTTTCCCCATTAACGTGGCACTATAGCCGAGTTTAAGAGGTTCCTAAAGGGAGTTGGTCTTCAACCAATTTGCGTATATTTTTCAGCCATTAAACTGCTTGTGCAGCACTGCTTCTGGCTATGACGGAACTCTCAGCTGCTCCATAAACATCCAAGAATAAATTTGTTTTTAAATGAGTAAAAAAGGAGAGAGGGTGGGGGAAAAGTAGAGGTGCATACAACAGAGTTTTTATAGCAGGAAATACCTCTGTCAGGATGTCTTTAAAATGCTTGGACTCACCGTAATCCCCCACCCCCCTGTGTCTCTCTCTCTTCTCTCTCTCTCTCTCTCTCTCTCTCTCTCTCTCTCTCTCTCTCTCTCTCTCTTGGCCTACACTGCACATAAAAACAGTTCTTGTCAAGTTGATACAGTGAACATCCAGAGCTCAGGCCCCCGAGGAGGAGAAAGCCTGATATACAAAGTAGAGGAAAGTGTCCACAGCTCTGTCACTGTCACTTGAAAAAGTTCTCTAGGATCTCCAGACATGAGCACAGAAGTGTCAGAGGTTCAGGCACTGTACCAGCAGCAAGGCTACATGACCAGCATTCCTATACTCAGTACAGAGGAGCTACAGCAGGCAAGAGATGCCTTTGCCCAGCTGGAGAGGAAGTTTGGTAAGTTCTAGAGTTATCTGGACTCAGAGTTTCAGTGCTTGAGTTGTTCATAAACATTATTCATTCTTGGTTTCTTTAAGGTCCCTTCAATGTATGGTTCTTTATATAACAGTCCATTGTTCTATTAAAAACAATGTTCTATATATAGAGTTCAGTAATGCATTAGATTCTGGTTCATTAACAGACATGGGGAGCCTTTTAAAGTTACAGTATGCAATGGTTTTACCATTTAAAATAGGTTTGATCAAGTATCTAGTATCCAAGACAAGAACCATTTGGGAAATAATTCTTAACTTAACAAAACAAGTTAAAAAGGGGAGAAGCTACTATTTGAGGGTTTAAATGTTTCTTTAACTTTTTTAAATATCTTTTCTCTATGATAGAGAAACTGTAATTGTGTGGTTCTTTAAACAATCTAAAAATTTCCACTCTCGTTATAGAACAAAACATGTTTTTCTTACTACATTACACTGTATTGGAGGTCATTTCATTATGAACAAATGTGTTTTTGATATTCTGCTGCAGGTGAAGCCTATACCTCCTACAGCCTGCACAATGTCCATGTGAAATATGACTGGGTCATGGCACTGGTTAAACACCCCAGAATTCTTGAAATCATCATAGCAGTCCTGGGCCCTGATGTGATCTTGCTAGACTCCCGCTTCATCTGCAAATACCCAATGTCCAGGCAAAGTGCTTCTAAGACTCAAGAGAGCGGTGGTATAATTCCCTACCATGATGCAAGTGAGGCAGAGAAGGAATCCAAACAGAAGTGTGATCCTGAGCTTCCATATGTGGCCTGGCATCAGGACATGAAGTAGGTGAAATATGAAAGTGGAACTAGAGTAGAAAGTCTTAGGTTACTTAACTTTATTACCTGCGACTTTTTTTTTACAACAATCTCAGAATGAAAAATATCTATAAGATATTGATGCATGATGTAAGAGTCATGATAAATATAATTTCATGCTTTAGATCTCAAGGCCATGTTCTGAATTCAGATCTTACATGTTTGCTCATAGGTATTGGGGACTTGATGGAGGGCCAGTTGTTTCTGTTTGGCTAGCCTTGGACGACTCTCTGGAGGACAATGGTGCCTTGCAAGTCATTCCAGGTACAAATCATCCAGACACATTTTCACATGCTTCCCCTTCTGTTCAGTTAAGCATTCTTCATGTTGCCTCACATCACGGCAGCTCTGACCACAGCTAAGTCAATAAGGAAATTGTCCTTATAATTGATGATGTTTTTCTAGGTTTATTACGTTCCAATTACAACAGCTCCATACAGACTGTCCAAACAGAGGTGTTCAGATGCTTTCCCAGCCCAGTCACACGCTGGAATGTAGGTTAACTACAGGGTTTTATTATAAGCTTTGTTACTTTTTCAACAGGAACTCACTGCTCTGGCCTTTTGCCCCACCGTCAAGCTAAACGTGTAGGCAACATGCTGACTGTCAATCAAGAGATCCCAGAAGAGCTGGTGCAGAAAGAAAATGCTGTGCTCTGCCCGCTACAGGCTGGGCAGATGTCTGTGAGTATGCACATTTATTTATGATGACTGGAGTAACACTGCCATACTGGTTGTAGTGTGTCTTCACTCACACTAAGTTTATCTCGGCCAGGGACATCAGTTAGGTGGATCAGGTGTGCTGAAATTTAGGAAAGCTCTAAAACAAGCAGGGCAGTGCTACTCTAGGACCAGGATTATATAACATAATAAATGTATTATATAACAAAATAAATCACATAGCACTTTAAACACTTAGGGGAAAAAAAATTGGCATCCCTAGTCAAATTATTATACATTAGAATGCACAATGGTCATTATGCTCAGAGAGGCTGTTATAACTTACAAGGTTTTAGTTTGACAGCGATGATGGACGTTTCAATTTGTGTGAGTACTACACATCTTAATGTTTTTCAAGGTTTCAGGGTGTACTTATGATATTTTTTCATGCAGATCCATGATGGACTCTTGGTCCATGCTAGTGATCCCAACAGATCTCAGAGGAGGCGCTGTGGCTTCGTGATCCGCTATGTTCCTACTTCAGCTTATCCAGTAGAGGTAAAAAACTGCCATTTTCAGTTTTCACTTTTTCTGTCTTGACTGAGAATATTTTTTAGACGTTAACATGCCTCAAATGACTCAATCTAGCCTGCGTACTACAAGAACAATGTTCCCATTAAATTATGACCCATTATAAGTGAATCATGCTTACAATGTTCTACATCATACTTACAATTTCTTTTCTACTGTGAGCATCCTATATAAATTGCGGCCATGATTAATAAAACATGCTAACATTGTTTAAATCTCTGTATTAAATCATGCTCACAAAGTTATATAACATGAGCATGAAGATATTTTAAAAATTTCACGAGCTTTCCAGGGCTTCATATATTTTTAATGTTTGAAAAGAAATGAAAAGTTATTCAAACATATTAACCTTCTTCATATTTTTCACAGGATCCTGAACGTCCGAGGCATTTCCCCGACACAGCTTTGGTCAGTGGATTTGACAAGTACAATCACTTCATAAGCCAAAAACCTGAAATGTGATTTCATTACTGGGACATGTTGTATCACTGTAATCTCCATATATCTAAAATTAATTATATATTTTAAACAATGTAGTGTTTAGCTGATACAGATGAAATCACAGTTAAGTAAAGGAATGTGAATAGTTTCATTCAGTAGCCTCTGTCTGTATGTTATTATGTATCGTTTGAGCATTTTGCTGTGCTTTCTCCAGTTTCTGCATCTTCCTTGACTTGAAATAATAAATGATTATTTAACATGAAGTTTGTTGATTTGATTTTGGTTTGACTTGACTATTTAAATATTAAAATAGCAATGATCAAATTAGACACAATGAACAGAAAAGAAATGAAAACAACATATTTTGATGCAGCAGCAGTTTAAATGCAATATTCGTTCATGAATTTTATCTTTGTAGAAGTTATGAAGATGTGAAGATTTCTTAAAAGCTGGTTCATATATTGGAGGTAAATTTGGGAATTAGCAAAAATAGTTCAATCAAAAATCAAAATAAAGTTGTGAAAGAAAAAAAATTGAAGTTGAGTAAAACAGTTAGTCAAAAATAAAGTCAAAAATAAATCTGACTGAGTTGAGTAGGATCAGAAAGTCTATGAGGAAAAGTCGAGGTGAGAGAATTTTTAATTATCGTCTGTCACCTTAAAAAAAACTGCATTGGATCTCCTAGTCCTCATGAAGATGGACCAGCTGAGACACCCAGCAAATTATTCCTGGAGCTCGTAGCATTGTAACAACAGGTTATTTTCACACCCTGACAAAGTGCTTTGACTTCAAAGTGTCTCCTCAGCAGATTTCGTCATAGATATTATGTAAGTACACAGATGATACATATCACTAATGATTATTTAGAATTTGTCTTCTTCAGGCCAGAGCAGCACACAGAAGATTTCTGTGTGTGTGTGTGTGTGTGTGTGTGTGTGTGTGTGTGTGTGTGTGTGTGTGTGTGTGTGTGTGTGTGTGTGTGTGTGTGTGTGTGTTTGTGGGCTTCTGCTTAAGTTCTGGTGGGAAAGACCCTTATTCTTACAGTAGTTGCAGGATGTTGTGAATGATATCAATGTTGTTCCAATTTATGGTCAGACAACATTAAACCAGTTAGTTCAGTGAGCAGAAATTCAGGTTTATAACAAGGCTGTATTTTTGGAAGTTCTGAGGAAGTTCTCATTGTTTCACATTTAAACACTTACAAATATATACTGGGCAAGTTCTAACCTCCTTAGACAGCTTTTGTATCAATGGCTCAAGTGCGCCAGTTCATATACAGCCATATAGAACTGACTATGTCAGGCCATACTAGAACGTTCAACCCAAGAGCTAACAGCCAAAGAACATGTAGACAAAGCCTGAGATATCTGGTTGAATTATCTGGGCACAGGAAAAGAAGACACGTTTGTTTGGTGGAAACCAAATACAGCACAAGCACAATGAACTCATGCCACGTGTGCAGCATAGCGGTGGAGGTGTCATGGTTTGGGGCAGCTTTGCTGCAGGAGGACCCAGATAGCTCTCCATCATAGAAACCACTATGAAGTCTTCACTATATCAGAGGGGGCATGAGGAAAATGTAAGATCATTTGTGCAACAACTGATGCAAGATTGGTAGACATAGGACACATTTAATTGATATTGTTTCAGCTAAAAGAAGAAATTCCAGCTATTGTCTGAACATTTAGCTTACAAGAAACTTACATTTCTGTTAATTACATTTCACAAATTGTTTTAAAAGACGTTTATGATTTTTTATGTTTAGGTGTCACCTATATCTTTCAATATAATTAAAAGATCAATTAAAGAAATGTGAATCATTTTCATGCATGAATTTGAGCTTTGTAGAAATTATGAATATGTGAAGGTTTCTCAAATGCTGGTTCATATTTTAAAGGTACATTTGTGAATGAGTCAAATGGTCTTTGAGTCTTTGGTTGAAAGAAATTGTCCAGTTAAATGAAGACAAGAGTCCAAAAATATGTTTTGCCAGTTTAATTGCTGGATATATGCATGAAAAAAATAAGTTTAAAAGTTTTGATGTTTGGAAAAAATGACGAATCATATGAGCACAATCAGGTACAAAATCAAGTTGAATAAAACAATGTCAAAAATAAGTCCTTGAACAGAAAGTCCATGAGGAAAAGTCAAGCTGAGAGAATTTCAAAGTATTGGCTGTCAACTAAAAAAAAGTGCATTGGCTCTCCTAGTCCTCATGAAGATGGACCAGCTGAGACACCCAACACATTTATCCTGGAGGTTTTTACGCCCAAAACCAGGAACTCAGGCAAGGCCCTTCGACAACAGCTTATTTTCATACCCTGAAAAAGTGCTTTGACTTCAAAGTGTCTCCTCAACAAATGGCGTCATAGACATTATGTAAGTACATAGGGTACATAGATGATGCATATTGCTAGTGATTAGTTACAATTTGTTAAAGTGATAGATTTCATGTTTGTTTGTGATACTGTGACAATCTTCAAATATTTAAAGAGTCTGGATTTCTGATTCATGAACTATAAGCAATACAATAAAAAATGCTACTTGTAATGAACATAAAATGACAGTTTACATTTTTTGAATGAAATTGTGATCATGAATGAACTTTTTAAGAATATTTGGATTTTTTGAGAGGCACTATTAGACACATGCCTCAGCTGGCACAGACAAAAACATCTTTCACGATTTTTCATACTGCCTTATAGAAAAGACAAATGCATTTATCTGCACAAGTGAAAATATTGTGAAACAGGACAGGTTTTGGACAAAGCTTATTACTTAACATGTGAAAAACCTCTTCAAACCTTTAGATGTTTTTAACAGTAAGGTTGTAATGTAGTCTAAATATTATATATTCTTTACATTTATATAGTGTTTTATTTAATAAATTATTATAGCTTCCTTCTCTTTCTGTACTGTACTGATGCTGCTACTGGAACATTAATTTCCCTGAGCATGGATGGCAGGGGTGGAGCCAACCCCCTTGACGACCGACAGGATCAAACTGGTGGTGGTGGAGAGGAAGGAAAGACAAGCAAGATGTCTCTGTAAAGCAGCAAAGGAGTGTGTGAGTAAAAGCCTTTTAAAGACAGGTGGCGGCAAGAGATTGGTTGAGAACTTCCTCTAAAGCTTTCATTTACCTGACTGCTGATAACACAACAAAGTGTCTGTTAAAAGTAAACATTGTGAACTATAGCAGCCTTTTTCTGACCAGTATGTTCTCTGAACAACACTGATGAATTAAGATTTATCCAAAAACAGAGCAGAAAACAACTAAAGTTAAAATCGCATTTTAAAATCCTTATTTGAAATTCTGTCCCAGCTATAGCCACCATGTTTAAGAAAATGCTTTGTGCAACCAGCATATGTTTGTATTATTAAGTAATTATTATAAAGTAATCTATAGTCTCTATATCGACACTAATGGTTACATTCTCTGTTTGTTCAAGAAATGAGTTATAGAAATAACATTTGGAGGAGGAACATACCTAAAGCTTCTCCTCTAATACATCAAACATCCTATGGAATACCGCCTATATATATATATATATATATCCCTGAATTAAAGAACCATCTAAAGCTTTGAACAGGTTTTTCTTTGAACTTGTTAAATGGTTCCATGATGGAGAAGCATCCACTAATGTTAATCAAGGCTGAGTAAAGAGTCTAATTAATTAACTTACTATCTTGAATTGGAAATAGGATTTAAAAATGTGATTTTAACTTTAGTTGTTTTCTGCTCTGTTTTGAGATAAATCTACATTCACCGGTGATGTTCAGAAAACCTACTGGTCAGAAAGACTGTTATAGTTCATAACATTTCCACACCCAATTGCCACTCCATCTCGTCCCTTTATCTCAGTCACATATCCTATAGTTATACTTATTAGCGGGGGGTTCAGCCTTGCAGCTTGATGCAGAAGCCTCATGAACTCAAAGTTCCTTTCTTACAGTCTCCTCCAACATCAATATATACTTACTATGTGATTCTAACTAACTTGATTTTTAGCTGAGGTACGGTTGCAGAAGCAAATGGAGAAATTGGGGGAATAGAAACCCTACTATTTAAAAGAGAAATTTAGTCAAATGTAAATTATGTTACTCACAACAAATAATATACAACTGTATGTTAGTTATCACACAAATATCTTTTTAATTGAGAAGTATTATCACAAAACATTTAAACATGGGCAAAACACACGAATAACATACAATGGATCTTCACAATCGGAAAAAAAGACACATCAAGATTTATGCCCGAACAAGCAACACAAAGATCAGATCAATGATCAAATCAAGCCAGTTTAAGAACTTCTGTGACCATGGCCCCCAGTCCATCATAGATCTCATGCACAGGAGCATTGCACATAAAGGCACAGGTGGTGACTAGTTTATTCTTTTTATCCACATGCACTTCTCCCACATTCTTATTCACATGCTTACAACCCAGCTCCCCCATGGACTTGGCTACTCCAGCAAATGGCCATCTACAAAGACAAGAAGAGAGAGAGCAGATCAGTACTGCAGATCATCCAGTGCGTAAAAGTGGTATTTGGGATATTTCCCAACAGTAAATGTCAACTAGGGGTGTAATGCAATGCCAAAGATTGTGACAAGACAATGTCTGTTAAGGGCAAAAAATATCTGGAACTGTATTTGAATTTGAACTGGAAGTGGGTGTGGCCTAAATCAAAAGTTTATATTTGGCTTTTAATGGCTCAGTGACAAAACTTTCATTAGTTCTGTATCATTTCATTGCAAATGGAGAACAATGGAAATGTACAATATATTTTATTTTATTATAAAATTATGTTATATTTTTTTTTGTTTGTTTGTTTGTTTGTTTGTTTGTTTTTTTGTTTACTCCAGCAACAGCATTATGTAACTTTGGTGCAGTGGGCAGACAAAGACTCATGAGAACTGTGTGACACTGTGAGTAATAAAAGTATAATGTTCTGTAATGTTATTCTACAGGATCAGTCCACATGCTTCTTTGACTTTCACTGATGGTACTGTATCTCTCAGCCTGTCCAAAAATATCTGTGTAAAGCATTTCATTTACAAATGGCTCAAAACTTGAATTATACTTCCTGACTAAAGGCAAGCCCAGGAGCTCAGTACCTCGCAATAAATAGAACATAGCAATATCCCAATATGTAAATCACTCAACCAGCGGTATCATTGCTAATGACAATGCCCTCCCTGTGCTGTAGAGAACAAATATGAGTGTGAGATGTGAAGAGCAGACTGCAAGAAAACAGTTGTTAAGACAACTAGGTTGCTGCCACTTGACCTAATGTTAAGTTTAGCTGTATGAGAAACACAGCAAAGCTCTGTGAAATAATGAAACATAATGCATTTTTACTTTGTATTACCATCTGATCCTCCACCTGTTTACACCACTGCTAAGTAGCCAAGCTGTTGCAACTCTAACTTGCTTTAGCCATGGTGTTTAAAGCATTTTGTTAGCTTTAAGCTTACAATGATGAATAAGCACTTTCCCACACTGGGTTTAACAGCAGTCTGTGTAAACACAAGCTTATTTTAGATATCTGTATGCTGTGATAAGCACACTGTGTGACTTTATCAGTCTGTGATTTAATACTGAGAAGTTTCTCTCTCTTTCGCTCTGCTCATGTGTGCTGATACCGCACATCATTTGTTGACGCAAAATATTGTGATAATGTTAACAGGTTGCATTTGGATAACATCAGAGGAAAGGGAAAGGAAAAGTGGGCAGTTGAGGGGGCCTGTAAAACAGGGGGTGCTATGGATTGATTGCTCAGAAATACCCAAGCAAAAAGCTGTATTCAGAGGGCAAGATTTGGTGCAAAGCTAAAGATGAGAAATAATAATAAAGAAGAGAGAGAGACATGGCCATGGACTAAGCCATTGTCGTTTTCAAATGAATCTTTTATAGAGTGCTAGATGTCCCACAAACTGTTTTACCCAAATAAATTATATCTCTTAAACATAAAACTCGACATATCTCACATATTATTCAACTGTTTTGAATGTTTGGTCATTTTCCAGATTCAATCAACTTTATCATTGGCTATCACGGGTAAATGGATAGTGATTGGACCATGCAAGCTTAAACACAACACACTCAAAAACAGAGTAATCATTTCTCTCATTTAGATGTTTCTCAGCCTCTTCAGTAACTAAATCAGCTGTGCTGCTTCAATAATATACAATGGGTTTGTGTGTGCAATTAAATCATTAAAGTAAAGTAAAACTTACACCTTTACATACAGAGCGTGTCCTACCCCCCTTAAAACTGTCAGCATGTAGTCATTCCCCCAGGCTACCTTCTCATAATTTATACCGTTATGGTTCATATAATGGTTGGTGCTTGGCCTCAGAGGTGGCTGAGCACTGAAGTGTTCACTCTTTATTATAATAATAAGGAATTCCTCAATCAAAGATTACAAACATAAATAAAAATGCAGGTCAAGATTTTGGGTAAAGTTAGCTCAGAAATAGATTAAAGCATTAACATTGTTTTTGAGATTCTAATATACAATCCTTCTGTACATTCATTTTAAACTTTTTAATGTGTGCTTGGGGACTGACCATTAAATGAAATCTTTACTATACTCACCTACAAAACATATAATTTCAATGGAAGGTTCTTGAAAGATACAGTACTATAAATGAGATGACTGTGATGAATGTGATTTACAAATAGCTGTGTGTAATATGAAGGTCCTCAAACCAATTACCATTCAAGTTAATTCCCCATTAGGAGTTTTATAATAGAGAAAAAATTATACTCACTTGTCACACTCACTGTCATGGCCTACAGTGAGTTCACAGCCAGGAATGGCCTTGGCTGCAAGCACTGGAGCAATGCAGCACAAGGCAATAGGTTTGCCAGCCTGGTGGAAACTCTGGATGGCCTTCTCAACCTGAGGCTTCACTGAGTACTCCTTTCCTTTGACGGCCCAGTCGCTGAGGTTCTTTGCTGCTCCAAACCCTCCTGCACAGAGCAGTTAAAACCAAACCAAATCAACTCATTTATAACTTTGCAAGACATGAAACTTCATGTGCTGGGCTTCCTGACACCAAATACTATTATAAAGACTAAATAATGGATGTTGAATGAACCTGGAATGATGAGAACATCAAATTCAGCTGCATTCAGCTTGGCCAGGTCAGTGATCTCTCCACGAGCGATGCGGGCACTTTCTTGCATCACATTCCTCTTTTCTGTTGAAGGTTTTCCCTCACAGTGGTTCACCACATGCATCATCTCAACATTGGGTGCAAACATCTTGACCTGCAGTGGAAAGAGATCTGACAAATGAGTATTCCACCAATTTCTTATGTCATGCAGTGGAGAGATGGTGTGAAATGTGTTACTATAGAAATACTAAATAGTTAGAACTGCTTTTAGTGGTGTTGATAGGAACCAGACAATGGTTTAATGATGAATAAAAACAGCCTCACAAAAAGCTTATTGCTTGAGATGGTTCTGAATATGTTTCATCTGAAGGCTTTGGACTAGTTTATCCTGCTTTTTTTGGAGTGAGTTTTTACTCTCAGGGGAAGATTTTGTGTTAGAATTTGGAGAACTGCTGTGAGGAACTGACATTAGTGAGGTCAAGATGTTGGATGATAATTACCCTCATCTTCCTTAATTACCTCATGCCCAACACTCCAGCTCATCCAAATAGCATTAGATGGATCATTCCAGAATACACAGTTCCACTGCTCAATATCTCATTTCTGGGGGTCTTTGTACTATGCTAGCCCACAACTGGCATGATGCCAATAGATTCATGTATATGTACACAAAGGAGTCCGACTATATTGGTATTATGTCTCTACAGGGACTAGAGAGGCTATGTGTGTGGATTTGCACATTTGTGTCAGCAATGGGTGCAACTTAAAGTCGTTGAATGCATTAGTTAGAAGGGTTGTTCACAAACATTTGCAAAAAGGGCTTTTATAAATATAGCTTATTTGCATTTTTAAATTCTGTGTGTGTGTGTGTGTGAGAGAGAGAGAGAGAGTGTTTATGTCACATTACCTTGGCACCAGCCCGACTAAGGTGTACCAGTATGGCAGAAGCTTCATGGATCTCAGTCCCATCATAGACTCCACAGCCAGCAAGGATGATAGCCACGCGTTTTACCATTGTGCCTGAGAAACACACCCCCAACAACTTGTTCAGCAGGAATATACATGAACATCATTCAAGCATATCTACCAAATGAGGGCACCTGGCTAAGGTTCGGCAAACTGGAGTATTTCATTTTGCTTATCAGCTTCATAGGCAGTTGAGACAAAGCCAGATATGAGCTATGTCAGAAAGGTAAACAACAGGTGCCCATGACACAGCATTTCACATCATTAAATATTCACACTGAAATGCCAGTCTCCAGGGAGCTTCCAGGTAACAGCTAAACACCTCCGTCTCCAGGCAGTTTGTGTAAACATGCTTCACAAGGGCAAAGAAGGTGCGCAGATGGTCAAGAACAAATACAGGGTATCATAATGAACTCTTTCATCAAGTGAATCTATGTACATATGTCTCTCCAAATGCCCTGACCGCAATGAACAGAATACAGTATTAATACAGAATTATGTATTTTTATTCTGTGTGTCCATTCTAATCATTCAAAGCAAAGCCCTTCCCCAAAAGAACAGACTTGATTCTTATTTCAGAACCACATACTGAGTTCAGTTAACTGTAAAATATCACTCACCTTGAAAATACGGAGATGAGTTTGGAGCAGAGTACTGAAGTCTTGAAAGTGTCTCTCCACACCTCACGAGCCAACTGCCAGTTCTTTTATACTTCCCCAAGTTGTAGTACCTCCCATATAAGCAACTTGGACTGGTGTAGACACACCCTTTTTGGACAAGGAACTTACCATACATGAGCTGCCAAGAAGGAAGAAAGACAGTTATTGTTCCAGTTTACTCAGTATGATTAATGACAATAATATGTCTACACCATCAATATTGATTCTAGTGTTCTATTAACAATGCAACAATGTGGCATACACATTGCTCATAGCTGCATGGTAGATGGCAGTTGCACTTTCCCTTATTTTTGCTTTGTCATGCTCTTCAAAGCCAAAAAAAAAAAAGTACCAGCTCTTGATATCTGTACAGTGGTGGAGACGGGAAGTAAACTTCTGGGTTGTTATATTTAATAATAAAAAGAGGTTGACAGTGGTCCATCTTACATATAATATATATATAATTTGGGGGGATTACTTTGTTTTATACCTTTAAGAGGCATTAAAGTTAATATCTAATATAAACTAGGTAGCTACATTTTGGGGGGAAATGAATTAAAATAACTAAATTATAAAGTAAGTATTATTTTTATTTAATTAATATTGAGCATTTAGTATCACAATAAAATATGAAAAACAAAAATATTTCTCTCTCTCTCTCTCTCTCTCTCTCTCTCTCTCTCTCTCTCTCTCTCTCTCTTACAGAGATTATGTAATAAACGTTATTAGTACAGGGAGGAAACGCTGCTCTGACTGGACGGAAACCTGATCTGATGAGGAAGTTCCCTAAACGCCTCTTGAGGAGTGGAGGGACGTTCTGAGATATGACGTAATGTAGCAGTCAGTGCATAAAGCTCAGCGCGCGCAGAGATTCAGCGCGGTTACTATGGCAGCTGCTCAGTCTGACCCCGAGTCGCTGCACATCTCCGTGGCTGTGCTGGGAATCTCTGCAGGTAGGTCACAAATCAGAGGATTATTCATTATAAATATTACAAATATATAGTTTTTATACACTGTATAAGGTATAAAGGTTTAGGCAAAACTTATATATATATATATAATATTTGTTATTTATGTTTAATTGTAAATATAAAATAAAAGTAAATGTTTGAATTTTTATTTTTATTTATAGTTACTATTTTATTATTATTGTTATTATTATTATTACTATTATTATTATTATTATTATTATTGCACTATTTTTAAACTTTTTGCAACAAAGAGTGTAAATAGGTGTAAAGCGTACGTGTCTAATATTGTGTCCATGTGTGCGGCATCAATCTATTCAACACTAATTAATCTTGCCAGTAGAGGGCGCTCACATGCGCTCTATCGCTATAAGACAACAATAAGTTTGATGTGTATTAAACAGAGAGGTGTGGAGGCTCCACAGCATGTTTGAAATCTACAACACCTATATAATAATAATAAAAACTTTTCATTTTTAATAAAGGGTCTTTGCTGCTTCTGGTAAACAACTATGGCAGCTCCAATGGTAATACCCTTGTCCCGGACACGTCTCTGGGGGTACTACTCCTCATTATCGCGGCCCTGCTGGCTTATTCAGGTGAGGGTCTTCTTTAAAAACATGTCACTGTCCAATGAAAACCATGTATCTGCATTTTTGCTGTTTTATTATTATTATTATTATTATTATTATTATTATTATTATTATGATGATGATGATGATGATGAGGATGATGATGATTATTATTATTATTATTATTATTATTATTAACATTTATATTGCTCTTTATAATGTGAATCAGTTGTTCTTTATATTGTATCAGAATTTCATAATGAATGGACGAAATAGAAATTACCTTAATTACACTCATTTTACATTAACTTCTATTGAAGTTAAAAGCACTTTTGATTTCTCCTATGGGGCATGTTGGTGATACATGTTTTTCATAGCACAGTGACGATATAAGATGACTGTATATGACTGAGAAGGCTCAGGTGGAGTCATAGATAAAATCATTTTACAGTATTTACAGTGCATTCATACTGATTAAAGCCTACAATATCATCACCTACAGAGTCCTGATTTCACATCTCAAAGTCAAACCTCTTTTTTTCTTTCTAACCAGAATTTCATCACAGTTAAATGTTGTTTACTGAAGTCTCTTATCCACTGTAAACAACCCTGCTCACAATCATGCTCTCTGTATTAGTCATAACACACATCGGTGTTCTGACGAGTTGTGCTACCCATCGAATTGTGCTACTTAGTGGCTCAGTACGTGTATCTTTTTTATTTCCATGTGTTTTTCGTAATTCATAAATCCGTTTTCTAGGTGCATTCCATTCTCTGAGCCTACTATAAGTAACCAAAGTGTACATGCCAAATCAAATTAAATAAACACAAAACACAATTTCTCATCCCCCCATTTACCTTTTTCTTACCCTGATACAGTGCTTTAGACTATCCAGGTATCCTGTGTATACTTCTACTGGGTGCATTTTCTTTAATGGTGCTTCAGCCCAGGGGTTCTCATACGTTTCTACCTCACAGCCCACCTATAACTAGAAGACATCACAGCCCATAAGAAAACAAAACTCATCTTTTAATCCAAAATTATTTTTGCCTTTTTTCCTCTGACATTGAAAATGTAAGAATTTGACCCAACAACTTAAAAATAGCATTTCTTCATAAAACCATCTGTACTAAATATACACTACACAAAAACAAGCAGTGAAGATACATTACTAACATCAGACAAGTCTAGTAACAAAATGTGAAATTCTTTAAGTCTGTCTAAAAGATCTCTAGATCTATATGTCAGACGCCACATCAACAGGACTGATTTCTCCGTTTATATTTATATACTAAAGCATTTCCACTTAGACTTAATGATTATGATTTAATATGCTATTTCCAGGCCAATATGAACTACTGCAGATGGGCCTGGGGACCACTAGATAGTGCTTCATGGGCCACTGTTGGCCCCAAGCCCATAGGTTGAGAACCCTTGCTTTAGCCAATAAGAATATCCCACATACTCTTTTATTTAGGTAGTTGTGCCTTATAGTGCAACATCCAGGTCCAGTATGTAACCGTTCACCTCATTTTTGAACTGTCTGGACGGCTCAGTTAGAATAAAAGTCCTGAAGTATATTTTTATCTTCTGGACCTGGATATGCCACATCTAGTAAGCTGTACACATAAATATTAGCTATGGTAGCACACTTTGAAAGTGTAGAACAAATTGACAGAACACCACACACACAAAACAGCATCAAACACCAAACAAGGAACTTTTTGGACATTTTAAACACATTTCCTTTTCCCTTTTATACCCTTGCAAAAGTTGAAATGCACATTTTTGCAGGCATATCGTTTGGTCAAGTATATCATTTGATTCAAATGATATATGTTTATGATTAAGCTGTAAAAAAAGTCATTCCAATTTCTTTTGAAATGTGTTGTTCCCTTACTGAAAGAAACTGTTATTAAACAGTTCTTCTAAGTTGAGGTTATAAATCCAGGTCCAGAAAGTAAAAATCTGCCCTAAAATTTGCCTGGGCATCTCTGCTTTGGTTTATCTGCAGCTTCATGGATCTGGATTTTCCACCTCTACATCTGACATAAAGTTGACTGAAACATATATATTTTTTTAAATTAAAAGATAAGGAGAAGAGGACAGAGAAGCTCATAGAGCCTGTTTAAAATGTGTAAAAGTCCCCAAAAAGACTTATATTAAGTGCTCTTTTACTAAGATCCATGCCACCGTCTCTACAGTGCAGTCTGTCTGTACTTTTTCCTAAATACTAAACAAAACGTCTCTTGTCTTCTGTTTCAGGAGTGCGTCGAAGGTTGTCCAACACTTCTGTGTTTGTCAGTCTGTGTTTGACAGTGTCAGCTCTGTGGTGTGGCTCAGGGCTGATTTATATACTTAAAGGGGAAGGTGTAGTGAAGGAGCTGAAAAATGCATTAGTGCCAGGGCTAGCTGCTTTTACTTTGGCACTGTTTATCATTTGTTTAGTGGCTGTGCTACAGAAAGAGATCGTCTTCTCCTTCATTTCTCTCGCCATATGTTTGGCATGTGCCCACCAGATTGCTGGTCTGGCTAACTCAAACTTTGGCCAATCAGCCACTGCAGCTTGTTATCTCCTTGTCTGTTTTGTTGGTGCTTACTTTGGCAGCGGACGTTTGTTGATCCATATCACTCATGATACGATTCGGCTGCCAGGGATTAGTCTACTGAACAAGACAGGTTCGAAAGTAGTGCAGGGACAAGAGGCAAACGATGTAATTCCAGTAGGTTTGGTCATGAATTTGTTGTCAGCCAGTGTGTTGGCTTGTCCTCTGCTAGGTGTGGTCTCTCAGCTGTTCGTTGGCCATGTTCCATGGCTATGGACTGCTGGGGTTTTCCAGTTGGGTGTGTGTGTCCTTTCCTATAGATCCATGGACACCCTGGCTGCCACCTTCTATGGCTTCACAGCCATACTGAAGTTTTCAGAAGGGTACAGTGCACTAGTGAAGGACTTAATACATGAAGAACCCTATTCTCCAGTACCCTTCCCTACTGTTTTCGCAGTGCTCTTCTTTGTCTTGGCTTTGTTTAGCTGCCAGAGAAGTTTACTTGATGGATTCTATGAGCTCTTCTTTGTAGCGTATTGTATTGCAATTGCTGCTCAACCCAGGGGCTTTTTCCAGGGTGGCACACAGGGTGTTGAAGCTGCTATATTTGTGGCATCTGCCCTTGTGCTCCTGGTAACCCTCTACAACAAGAAGGCTGAAAAGAAAATACCCACAGGTGAGAGTCTATTGAAGAATCTTCTGAGTCGAGGTAGTAAACTCACCCTCCGAACCCAGGACAAAGATATGCATGCACCCTATTTGGGGTACTCCAAATATGCAGATGCTGAGGTGTTAGCTCATGGCTGTAGTGTCCTGGCAGCTTTTGCCATCACTGCTAGTGCAGCTGGTCACAATCCCTTGACAGTTTTAATTTTGCCATGGGCTGTAGTTTCAGGAGGGGTGTTGCAGTTACTTTGTGGATCAGTGGCTTTTTCCCGAGGTAAGACTCTGGAGAGCGCAGCTTTCATTCTCTATGGCTTCATGTGGACAATTTGGGGCCTGACTCGTTATGGTGGCCTCTACGATAATGTCCGTGGTTTCCAAGTAGCAGTGGGAATTATCAGTTTCATGCTTTTCAATGTTCTAGTGACAGTCGGAGCCATGTTCCTGAATGTTATGTGGTTTGTCTATGCCCTGACATTTGAGCTCATCCTCATTAGCTTCTTGCTGGATGCAGTGGGGGCACTGCCCTATGGCTACGACATTGGTGTCACCATCATCTTTGGCTTGGTTAGCTTCTACTTTTTCTTGGCCACAATTTTCAACAGCACCTTTGAGACTCCACAGCTTCCATTAGGTGATCCTTTGATCAAACTGAGTGGGTTTGGTGGAGGTAAGGACAGCTGTCCCCATCTTCCATCAAGGAAAGCCACATCTGTGCATCAGATTGCAGGTGAGAGGTTCATCTTTGAGGCAGAAATTCAAATTTAAGTGAGTTTGAAATAGCTCACACTTGGCATACAGACAGATCATGATGCCACCTTTTATATGTTTCTAGAGATCATGAAGAATGGAGGAATATGTGGAATGCCCACAGACACAGTCTACGTGCTTGTGGCAGCTTGCAATCGTCCACAAGCTGTTGAGAAAGCTTACAAGTAAGATCCATTTATAGATCTATATAATATCATCTAAAAATGTCAACAGTGAATATAGTGACATATTATTAATATGTACCTATAGTTTCATTTGGAGAGAGAAACACACTTTTACATAAAAATTACAGTGGCTCAGAGTTTTATGCTGGAGGGACCAGAAGAAAATTTCACTTGTAATACTCTGCAATTCTCTACGTAGGGTGAAGAAACAGGCTCAAGAACGCCCCATGTCATTATGGATCTCTTCCCTTAAGCAGTTAGAACCAGTCAGGCAACAGATCAATCCAGTGCTCTGGGATTTCATGGCTGCCGCTTGGCCCTCATCAATCAGCATGGTCATTCCTAGAGGTGGGTTTCTTTACGGCTTTTCACACTGTAACACAACATCTGGTACGTTATTTAATTTTTTTTTTACATTTTGGGAAACTTTGCTCTGTTTCTTAGCCCCATGGATGGAATTCTTTGGTTTGGGTGAATCTGCAAAATATATTGGCACACCACAAAGCATAGCTATCAGAATTCCAGACTGCACAGTTGCAACACACCTTATCAGCTTGGTATATTATTTCATTTTGTTGATGTTTGGTCTATTAATATTTATAATTTATTATCTCTGTTTATACTAGCATCTTATGAAGTTAAATATTTGTCCTGTGTGTAACAGGTTGGTCCAATTGCTGTTACATCAGCCAACCCAACAGGTGAGGCAGACACGACCCATCACAACCAGGTGTATGCCAAGCTGGGTGATAAGGTATGTTTTTGTCAGCAGCAATTAATGGTTATTTTGACTTTTATATGCTAGATACAAGTATATATATATTTTTTTTATTTTTATGTGTAGGTTGACGGAGTCTTGTGTGATGGGCCTTCACCTGAAAATATTGCCTCCACTGTTGTGGACTGTACTAAGGTTGATAATGGCCAAATTGGCTTTTTCAGGGTCGGTCTGATACCTAAGTCTAAGGTAACGCTTCCTTCATCCAGAGCAGAAATCATAATATACAGTATTTTCCAGCATATTAATGAACTTCTTCTATTCTATGTTCTTCCCAAGGTCCTTCAAATTTTTGAGGAGATTCAGATGAGACATCAGCAAGGACAGCTGAATGAAGGTTTTGAGGGAGACCTCACAGAAACACATTTAACAGATCCAGAAACAGACTCAGGTTTAAGCCAGCAAACCCCCGCAGAGTCGCTGAGCTCACTGGAGCTCAGTCAGCATTACAATGAAGACAATGAAGAATCTTGAAATCTTGAATGAAAGATCTTTTTAAATGCTGCTGAACAGCAATCATGATGCACTACAATGATAACAGCTCTGAGATAAATTGTAAATCTAAAATCTCAACTAATTTAAAAATGATATTATTGTATAAATGTCCATCTGCATCTGTATAACTTCTATGTGTTGTACAAATACTACGTGTATTTTAACAAACGTATACTGGAATAATGTAATGGTTGAATCATTGTATATAATGATTTTCATTTCATTTTGCCATGTACTTTATAGCCTGCCTCACTTGAAGGTCTCTGGATTTATTTTTAATTGTTTCTTTTTCTTGTACATTATTTATTTTTACATGCATATCATGTCTAATAAAGCTTGGAAGTTGTTTAGTTAATTAAATGCATTCATATATGCACAGGTTCTTTACTCTAAATACATAAACAGGTAATGGCTTGGTGGTGATGAGAACCAGGGGTAGTGAAGTCTACAAAACAAATGTAAGCATTTAATTTATCATCTGAAACTAAGTACGCACACAGATATTTTGGGGGGCAGGTGCTCAAGCCAAAAAAAGGGCACCCATCACCAAAATTAATTATTAATACACATCTAATCAACACAAATGATCAAATTGCATAAATAAATGAAAAACAGGCAAAAGGTTTATTTTTAAAACTAAGCAATATATTAAATAATCCTCAAAAATATTCTAATTTAACTCTGCTTAATAAATGAAATAAAAATAAAGCATTCAGTTTACTCCATATAATACAAGTAAATAGGAGATGAGGCCCTCTACTGAGGTGAAGGGAGCAAGAAGGTCCAAATAACATGTTTAACAAGTAGTAGATGCTTCACGTGTGCGTCCATCTTGGTGCCATCTCCTGGAAGACTATTATGACCTCACTGTGGTTTATTTGTATGTCTTGCTCATTGACAAGCAGGATTAGGTCAGAGAGTCTGTCTTCTCTACAGAGACTCTTGAGCCTCTTATGATGTTCAGCTTTAAAAAAACCTTCCCTGTCAGTGTTGCATAGATTTCTATCATGTTCACAAGCAATGCAGTTGTGCTGTGTTGGAAAAACACTGGCACTTTTTATTTCCTTTCCTGACCTGGCACTATAGTAGGTAAAGGAATGTTGAGAGTCTCTACCTGAAATATGTCAGTGAACTTCTCCTCAGACCTCAATGCTTGTATTGTGTGAAGTACGTCATCAATTAGCTTGTAGGCTGTGGAGTGGTCCAGGCTTTTTTCTTAAAGAGAGGTTGATGCAAGAGCTAATGTTGAGGCATTGATTTGCATTGTTCTATATTTTTGCATCCCCATATGCCACATCAAGTGGATCTCTTTCACAAATCTCATCAAGCAACATCATTATAGCTTTCAGATTTCAGATCTCACCCCAGCCATGACTTACTGATCAAACAGTGGAGCACTTTCAGCAGCAGACTCATTCAGCTACGCTGTAGCAAGGAGCAGTACAGAAGGTCATTTATACCAATAGCGATCACACTGTACAACTCCTCTTCACTGTGCCAGGACATTCTCACACACTGAGCCACTAACAGGACAAGCTCACCAATTTTGGATGGACATAGATATCTACTATTTATAATTTTTCTTAGTAAGGCTTGAATACTGTGCTTGTTCTGCTCTTGTTTGCAGTACACATAGAGGGCCTTCTCACTGAGTGTGTGTATTCTGGCTGGAAGACCTTTGTACATGCCACTCATGTTGGCTGCTCCATCGTAGCCCTGGCCACACATATTTTTTCAGCTCCAAACCATTCTTCTGTAAAAAGGAAACTAAAATATTCTCCAGCTGCAGGCCTGTTATTTAATCAATATTGCAAACTTCAATAAATATTTCCTCTATATTCTTTTGATGTTGATATCGCACTACAGATGAAACCTGTTCTTTGTAGGGAAACATCAGTGTTCTCATCCAAGAGAACATTTCAACTTCTTGTATTTCTCTTTGGATGTTCTTCCTGATGTACATACCCAGTGTCATTTTGGCTTCTGTTAAAATAGAAAGTTACCACGGCTGTTACTTGAGTTACTCTTATCTTCACCTCGAAATGCTAGATACTTTATGAGATCTATTACCCTGGTCAGTATCTCTCTGTTTGTCTCCGTCTCTCACTCTCTGGCTTCCACTGCCTTTACATCTTTACACACCAAGTCTTTTGGTAATTGGTCCACCTTACCATGCATTGAATCAGCACTTGGGGAACACAGATTTCCAGAAAACCAATGTTTTTTGGAATAATGCCTTGAAAAACAATATCTGGTTGACAGGGCCCTACACTGCAGCACATTACAATGTATCTCTCATTGCCCCTGATATGAAATACTTCAACGTGAGATGGATCTGTAGGATGTCGCATGTTTGACACTGTTTCTCTTTTTGCCCTGAACATGACTCAGTCCTACACTCTGCCTGTCTATCCTCATATGAGATGTCCTCCTCCGGATCATGTAGTGATTCTGATATATCTCCCTCATTTGCTTTACTGGCAGATGGCCTAATCCAGGACCAAAGACAGCTGCTACCCTTCTTTCTGCTTATGTAACCTTTCCTTTCTTGGCATTATGCTGCCAAATATGTAAATGAGATAATTAAATGTTGGGCATAATATAGAATAAAGAATGACTTATTGAATTTCATGAAAGGGAGAACTCAGTATACATAATTTTACTTAGATTTCTTTTAATCAGTACACTAATAATTACTTGTTTCAATTTACCTCACCAGACTGTTTTATATCTCAACAAAAGACCTACATTTGTGCCTGTTATTATGTCCATAATATAAATAGACGGCTAAAGACCATTTTCCTTTTTATTCATCATGTTTTGTATGACTTCTACATAATTAGTTTGTAATGTTGATTATCTAGCAAAATTGTTCCTTGTTTGTAAACTGCTGAAGCATAAAAAATAAATCCTTGACTAAAGCTGACTTTTCCTTTGGCCAGGATGCAGTAATTATTAAATATTGCATGTTTGTATCTATTTTCAGCACTTTACTGTGAGAACTCCTTGACATAAAACTTGTCTAACTTGTAAAACAGTAAAACCGTCTTTAAATTTTGTCTTTCTGCTGTCTCTCTCTGTCTTCTGTTTGTCCCATCCCCTTCAACAAACATGACAAACATCAATAAACAGCTGGACAAGGCTTTGAAATCATGTATTTTATGAGTACAAAGCTGACTGAGTATGTATGACTGAGTATGTGTAGGCTATGCATTACCCATGGATTCTCTTTGTATGAATAGGCAAGCATTTTCAGCAGGTGTGACTCCTCACACATACACACATTACCTGTCTGTCTGATGCTGCTGGCTCCCAGTACTGACTGCTGACTGCGTCACTGCTAAGAAGAGGGGGAGGAGGAGGAGGAGAAGGAGGAAGATGCCATCTAATATCAAAACACTTTTGGGGGAATTGATGATAGAGAGGGTAATTTTTATTTTTAAATATTCATGAATGAAGAAAAAATATCCAGTGAAAAAGGCAGGTGCTCTATCTGTTAATGTGCCTGTCTGAAACCACCAGTAAACCTACATAGCCCTTACTGTGGAATGGTGATCTTGGTAAAATAGTGAAAAACAAAAGACAATCTTATATATATATATATATATATATATAAAAAACATTTCATGTAATAGGTTCTGGTGAGGGAGCTTTTAGAAACATGAAACTATTTACTTTGCCTTTGAATAGAGTTTTAAAATCTGTACGCATATTGGTAATTATCAGCCTGCCCTTTGTTATTTCATTCTTTTTGATGTCGTGGCTAATTATGGCCTTCTGCTAATACCCTGCATAAATTACAGAACACACCTGTTTTTGTTATTATACTTCTTTAAGGATTAGACTAATCTATACACTCCTCGGAAACACCAGTATCACTTTCAATGTCTGCCATGTCTATGAGAATTTATGAACACATTTATAGTATATATTATAAACTCTACAAATATTGATTAAAAAATAATTTTTTAACCATGCAATTGTATTAAACACTATAATGCACACTGATGTTCTTAAGCTTTTTCTTTTCACTTGTTGCATTTGTTGTTGTGGTGGTGGTGGTGGTGGTTTTTAGTTATCATGTTCCAAGTAATTCAAGTATAAGTATATCTTACAATCAAAAAAGAGTGAAATATTACTTTCATTTCCGATCTCAACGGAAAGCCCAACTATGAACAGGGTTCACATGGAAACTGTTATTTGGAGAATGTGGAAATGTGTTTTTTTTCCGTCTTACTCATAAGCTTCTATATTTACACCCATATTACTGCACCATATTTATTACTATGTATTACTATATCTTCTCTTTTCTTCTCTCTCTCTCTCTCTCTCTCTCTCTCTCTCTCATACATACATACATATATACATATAGGAGACATAATTTTGACTTGAAATCTGCTTGAATTTATAAACATAACAAGGGAAGAAAACCTCTGATCTTGGCTCAGGATGACGTAAAGTTGCTATGAGACATCTGAAAGGAATTGTGGACAGAAGGAAGTGACTATAAAAATAGATAAGTGGCTATAAAAAGGCTAATGGAGAATAGGTGCATTTAAAGATGAACTTCCTTGTGCAGTTAATGTGAAACTTAAACTGGCTTTTGAAAGCACTTTTGTCTGGACTTGAAAGTTTGCTGTAGTTCTACCAGAAAACCCAAAAGCCATGCCTTCATCCCTTCTTAACCAATCAACTGCTCCTACCTGTCTTTAAAAGGCCTTTAAACTCACATACCTACTTTGGTGCATTACACATTCTGTGTGCCTTCTGTCTTCCTCCCCGTCACCACCAGTTCAGTCCCCTTCGTTGACCAGGGGGTATTTAACTTGAGACTGTAACTTCATAGAGTTGATTGTATGCACATGAGTTTAATAAACCATTTTCTGCACACTCCACAGAGTATTCTGGTAGAACTGTACATTCTCAAGGGAATTAACCTTTCATACACACACCTATTGTCACAAGCTACATTACAAATGCATATTCACTTGATGTGCATCAACTGAACTAGCTTAATTCTATCATTCAGTAAAGTGTCCACACTGGAAATATTCAGTGAGTGAATACTGTATAGTATTCACTTGATGACAAAGAGGGATTTTTGTTTTTAATATTGATGAATGAAGAAAACATATCCAGGGCCGGTGCTCTATCTGTGCACATTCCTGTCTGAAACCACCAGTGAACCTACATAGCCCTCATTGTTTTCATGTGGAATATTGATCTTGGTGATAAATCTGGAAATATTAAGGACAGTTTTACCTTACAACTCAAAAAAAGGCCAAAACCTTCTCAATACAATATCCCAAAACATATAATCAAGCATCAAACAGCATACAGTTGTGCTCATATCTTGGCAGAATTTCTTTTTCAAACAATGTAAAAGATACTAGATAAATAACTTTTCTTTTTGCTCATGATAATGGTTGAGTGAAGCCATTTATTATCAAACAACTGTGTTTGCCCTTTTTAAATCAGGATGCAAGAAAAAAACCCTTTCATATGTTTAGTTCATGCAAGACTGCCCACGAATTTACAGGAACTGGAAGCATTTGCCCACAGCAGAATAGGCTTCATCCACTACCACCACAAAAGACTTCAAGTCATCATTGATGTTAAAGGATGTAATACACAGCATCAAGAACTAGGATGTGTAAACTTTTGATCAGGTTCCTTTGATTAGTTCCTGTTTTGATTATGATTTAAAAAGGACAGACACAATCAATAATAAATGGCTTCACCCAACCACTAACCATGGATTTAAAAAGCTGCTGTATTATAATTCATCTTCTCCAAAAAAGGTCATGTAAATGAACACAACTGCATCTTTAACCAGTTTGTGTAATATTCTGGTGAGGGATTGAATACTGCAAAGTTTACATATTTTTTGCAGTTACAATTAGTGGAACTAGTAACAATTAGTTACCGTTCTGGAAATAAAAGTGTACAGTAATTGAGCATCTAATGTTATTTATTTTATTTCAGAGATAAAATGACAGAACTGTTTGCAAATGTACCCATATGGACACTTAAGTGTGTTCAACTTTCATTTTATGAGAAACTTATGAACACATTTTATAAATATAGCTGCAAAATATAGACGTCATTACATGACTCATCTCTGGAACAGGAGCCACATGACATGTAGTTTGTATTCATGTGGCTTTTAAATGTGTACATATAAGTACATGCTGAAATCTAATTGGCTGATAGTGGCCATGTTTTTTTATATATAACATCAGACGCACAGATGCTGGTCCAGGGCATCATGTCAATTTACATGTCAATCGGCAGCTTTTGTTGGCATAGCAAGTTTTTGCATGTTATTATGCTACCTAGCGATGCAGTCCCACCAAAAATTGATAATAGTCTACGACCATCGTTAGAATACATGTCTGTGAGCTTTTGGAGCAATTGGACAATGCATTGATAATGAATAACTTAGAGCTGTATATGTGTAATTTTTCCAATATGTGTTCCACCCACACTTTTGGGATAATTCTGGGTGCTACAGTGTTGGAATTCAAAAATGCTTTAAATAATTATTAAAGTTTAGGTTCCTACCTGACATTTAATTTGTACAGATTGGACAAAAACTCTGAGACTAGTTAATGCTGAAAAATCTGTGATTTTGCATTTTATGCAAATTACCTAAAATTCTAAGTGGGTGGAGCTATGTGATTCTTTAGGCATGAGGCACATAATCGGGATAAAATAATGTTGTCTCTATGTCTTACAGGGTAGGAGATATGGACCTTGAAGTTTGATGCTTCATTATAGTGCCATCATCAAACCAATTGGGCTGAGTTCAAATGATTGATTAGTTGGAGGGACTACCATTGACACAGGCTTGACAGGCTTTTCTGTAGGGAATGAGGCAAGTCATATCGGATGGGAGATATGGATGTTTAAGTTTGACATTTCACTATAGTGCCACCACCAGGCCAATCAGGCTGAGCTTGAGCACGTAGCAGAGGGAGGGATTACTACCTGGTGACCAGGTATCATGTCTGTACAAATTATGGTTTGGTCTGTGGACTCCATTTTAGGAGAGAAAACAAAAGCTTCCACATACAAAGCTATTATAAGCTCTTTTATTGCAGATTGCCATTTGTATTTTCTTTATTCTTTCATTTATGTTCTATACATTTTAACTGATTATAGCAATGATTTATTATTGGTGTAATTGTGCATTTATTGACAAACTTCTTATTTGTTGTGAAGTATTTTGAGTTGACACATGTGACAAATCATTTCATTTTAAACAACTTTTGTTTATTTCTTTCCTAGAAAATAATTACTAATTACATTAGTCTTACTTCAATTTTTTTGTTGTTTTTCTTTTGAAGCGGCTCTTTATATTGAGTCAAAATGTTCATGATGAATGACATGCAGCATTCAGGTCTCTACTGTTTAGTACATGAGTTATGCAAACTCTATGCAAAAAAGCTTCCATACAGTGCTGAAAACTGGGCTTTTGGCTCGTTGTAATTGTGGAAGCCTTATTAGATTTAATTTTATTAATAAAACACACCCAGACTATGTTCCAGGAGGAGCATCATTTAGGTAGATAAAAAAAAAAACATCCAAGCACTTAAAGCACACATAATTCAACACAGACAGAGAGAGAAAAGCTGCGAAGGCCTGGGGCCTCCTGAAGAAAGTACCCTGCCCAGGAGCCAAAGCTGAACTCCAGCAATCACCATGGAGACAATGTCTCAGTTCAAAGATAACAAAGCACAGCAAACCCCTGAAAACAGCCTTGAGCAGCCAGTCAGAGTCTACAATCAACAGGTGGTAGGGAAAGGGGAGGGAGCGTCCCAGAGCGTCCTCCTCCAGGATCTGCCAAGGTCAGAACTGATAGTGGAGCCAAATAGCTGATAACAAGAATATTTTGGCTGGGAGAAAGCAGTGTCCATTTTGCAACTACTCTTCTTCTGGTCCAGAAAGGTCTCCCAAACGATCCATTCTCCATTGCAAAGCTGACAGCCTCTCTGAGATGTTATCCAAGGTGTGATATAAAGTCACAGTCTGAGTCCCAACAACCCTGCCCACCGCCTCAATCATCTCAGGCAGCTTAAACGGGCTTTTGACAGCTGCCCTCATTTCTCTAATTTGACGATATGTCAGTGCAGTGCTCGGTCCAATCAACACACCTGCAATCATGGTTCCAAATACAAAAATATCCTCAAAGTCCTCAGCTGACAGTGCCCCTAGGCACTCCACCTCTCCCAGGAGTCCATCATGTATACAGCCGCATTTGTCCCGCCAGGACACTCAGGTTCCCCCGAACCCAGACTTCTTGTTGAGAAGATGGTGGCAATTCCCAAGTGAGACAGTAATGGACAAGACTGAAGAGCTAAGCAGAAAAGATAGGGGAAGAGAGGGAGGAAAGTGCGACCGCCTTCCCTGAGACCCAAGACAGAAGTCCATCTGTGTCCAAACCAAATGGTGAATTGCTTTTACTTGTCTAAGTGATTTGTTTATTGTTTTATACAGAACCTGCAAGACAGATTTCCCACCAGTTTAACCAGGCATAGAATATTTACCTAGTTTGTAGTCATGGTTCTGTGTTTCTTGCTTTCTAGATGATGTGATACGATCTTGTACTGTTTTTACCTTTATTCGTAATTATAAAAATTGGTAATTTTTACCTAATATATTTAACATTTAAGAAATTTTGTTGAGATAAATTTCATCACAACTGCCTAATACCTGTGCACATGAAAAAATATCTAAAATATCTATAAGAAAATCAGTTAGTTAACTTTGAAAAATTATGTAATAGCTAAAGCAATTCATCTTATTTGTTTTTAAACATGCTTTTTAGGCTACCATGGGATTTTCCATTGTGTGACCATTTACAATAGTCCTGGAAGATCCCCTTTATCATTAAGGGAAAAATGCCAACTCATGCCACTTAAGATTTTACAACTGCACTGTTGTGTTTATAATAAATGGTTAACTAAAAAGTTGATGTGTGACTGAAACTATGAGGAAAACAAACTCTGCATCTTAAATCCATTCTCTAGTTCACTTCTAACAGGGATTAGTTAGTTCATTAGTTCCCATGGTTGATTCTTTACATGTAATTAAGTGAAAGTTTATAAGGAAGTAAGGAGTAAGATTCTTTTCTTTCTCTTTTCCCCTTCCAAGCCTGCTTACACTGGAACTACAGTTGCTATGAGCACAAAGTGTAAGGTTTCCACATGGATAAATATTGTTCTTTGTTAAAGTCTTTAAGCTGCTCGACCACCTGTTTGCCAGTAATTTGAAGCACAGAAATATTACAAACCCAACTACAACTCTACATACTGGTTAATGTGATTGTAACAAGCATATCAAGCAACTACTACTTTAGTAAATAAGTAAAATTTATTTATATAGCACTTTTCTCAGACAGCAGTCACAAAGTCCGTTACAAAGTATCCATACATAAAAACATAAAAAAAACAGAAACATTACACATAAATCACATTGTTAAACCCTAAAACAGTACATAATAAATTAACTAAAAGCCTGTCTAAACAGATACGTCTTTAACTGCTTTTTAAAAGACTCCACTGAATCAGAAACTCTCAATGTGGTAGAGTATTCCAGAGTCACTTTCGAAAACCTTATATGACTGAAACTTGTCATATAAATCATGCTTCTCCATGAAAGCAGTGAGTTGATTCCCCACCACTTACTCTAAGATCTTCGAGGGAGTTTAGGTATTGGTCTGTAATTTTTGAGCTCAGCTGGATCTAGGTTGGATTTTTTTTATTAATGGCTGAACAGAAGCATGCTTTAAATAAGAAGGAACCCAACCTGAAACCAATGACGAATTTGGTATGACATCTAGAGGACTCATAGAAGGTTTTAATTTCTTAACCACATCCATCAAATCATCCAGAGTGATGGTTTCAAAAGAATCCATAATTGCAGAGGCTTTTCAGGGACCAAAGTTAAATGAGTGGTTCACAGGTTGAATACTGCATCTGATTTTCATCACCTTATCATTTAAAAAGGATAAAAACGTATTACCCTCCTCAGCCGAAAAGCAAGGCAAAGCTGTAACTGTAGGAGCAACTATATTGTTTAGGGTGTCAAATAAAATCTTAGGATTTCTTTTAGATGATAATATTAGTTTAGAAAAATAAGAGGACCTGGCTTCCTTCACTAACACATTAAAAGAAGAACGAAGCTCTTTGAGGTACAAGCGGTGCACTTCCGACCCAGTAGCTTTCCATAATCTCTCAGCTCTGCAACACTTCAGCCTGGAAGAACGAACTTCCTGTGTTATCCAAGGGGCAGTGTTATGGATAGATTTAGACCTCATCTTTAAGGGAGCCACTTTATCCATTATTACAGAGCAATGTTCATTAAAAGACTGCATTAAAAACTCTGTATCATCGGACTCTATATTAAAATCATAGACATATACAAACATTAGTGTGCGGCCCGGTACCAATTGCTCTAAAGACGGTACTGGGCCGTGGCCCGGGGGTTGGGGACCACTCGTCTATCAAACAAGCCCGTTACCTTCAGAAACTCATCTTCTAATGCTGATGTGGATTTGAGTCATCCAGACATCTCCCTCAGTTTTCTGTAGTTTCTAAGAGCATTTTAATGGTGTAGGAAACTATACTTATTACAATGGCTTTATTTGGAATTTCTGTAAAACAAAGATTAGTTTGTCCAGCTTTACTTGTTTCTTCAAGCTTAATTTAATTCCATTTCTAGAGACCAGCTATGTTTTTATATATTTTTTTATGTTTTTAACCAATGCCTTCTTTTTATTTAAGAATTTGTTTGTTGTTGTTTTTTAGGGTTATAAACTGGACTAGAACTGCAGCTATATTCATACATTACACCAGTGTTTCCCAATCCTGTTCCTGGAGCCACACTGCTCTGCATATTGTAGCGCTTACCCTATTCAGCAAGTGAAAGTGCCCATATAATTTGTCCTCTACATTTAACACACAGCAGGAGGCAGACATAAGCACATTGCTCAGGGTGCATCTGGTGAGTCATGTCACTTCAGGGATTTGAACCAGCAACCTTACCTAACCACTAGGCCACAGCTGCCCCGTGGCAAGTCTGTGTGTCTGGTGGGATAGGGCAGCTACAGAAAACCAGGAAAGCAAATGAAATAAAGAGGCTGAACTATGAAGTATTGAAAGCAACTTGCACAGAAAGAAAACACCCATGAAGGAGCTGCAGAAGCCAAGCTTTGAGATAACAAGGCACTTTACAAGCATATTGGTGGCCTTTCAAGAGAAAAATTAGACCAATGAGTTGTTGTAGTAGACAACAAGTGCTTCTTCAGTTATAGTGAGTTCTTAAAGTAGATAACAAGATTGGGGTGAGGACCCTTATTTCCAGGGATGTGCAGCAGGGGTTGAGCTTTAAGTGATGGGCTTCCATCCATGTCGTGTGTGAGTAAAAAAATATTGAGAATAATAAAAAGAAGAGGGCCATACACCAAACTTTGCTCAATCCCTTGCTCAATGTGTGTCTGTCTGTTATCCTGGTATCCTGAGATGAACATGTGTGTGGCTTCCTGAGACAAACTGGCAGGTATTCCTGCCTTACGTCCAATGACTCCAGGTGGGCTCTGATCAACTGTGACCATATTCAAGAAGAAGCAGGCAAGGTAATGACCTACTGACTGACAAAATAATAGGCACCAGATAAAGTTAGTTAGAGGTCCCAGAACAGCAGAAAAGATTATGCATAGAGCAGATGCTGACCCCTTCAGTGCTGTCTAATGAGAGTATCCCATAAGGTAGGATGCAAACCACTGGCATGAGTCAGTGATTCATGGACTGGTCAAGGATGGAGAGTAGGCTCTTGTGATCCTGCATAAATGCAAAAATTACATGATTGTTATTGACTATAATGTCACATTTGACAAAATTATTTTTATTAAATTTATTATATTTGTAGTTTGTAGTATTTCTTCTGCTAATGTTGTCTGTTTATTTGTGTTAACATTTGTTTGATTCTTTACTCATTCTGTAAGTTTTGTAATGTTTTTCAGTCTAAAGGACATTTAAGGACAAATTTAAGAAGTTTGAACTGCATTTTACATGACACACTATTTTTCATTTTCATGGTGGCATAAGTAAAACTGTACTACCCTCAGTGCCATTAAAGAGTCACCCAGAACAGGCTGCTCAACCAGCCAGTGAACATTTTTTTATTAATGACCTGAATGGCAAATTTGAAAGTGTTGTTCCGTGTGAGTCAGATTGTAGGATTTATGCTCCAGTCAATTGTTCACTGTTAAATGGTCTTGTGTTAAAGAGTCAGGCTGTACACTACATTTGTCTCAATAGCTAGTTATATAACAACATATTTTTAGGGGTCAAAGAACATTTTCAAATGACACTTTTAAGATATTTTAGTGGCAAAGGGCAATGTTATATAATACACTCATCATCAAAAACTAGTTGGACCCAGAAGGAATCAGCCGATAGGAATGAAACTTAGTGGGTAGGTTTTTGACATCATGAGACATACAAAATGTTTCACACTTGGCCATGCATGTGACATATTCAAGAACAGGCCTTTTTGCTATACGTGGCTGACAATATAAAGTCATTCCGTTGCACATGCTCTCAATTCTAACTCATCCCACTTTTGTCTTGGTGGAGCCCATCAATTAATCTAAATTTGTTATAATTTATTGTTCCTGATAACCTTTATCTTCCTTCTGAATAGTATTGCAATCAGACACTTCCTTCTGGGTGCAACTATTTTCTGGACAATAAGTGTACAACTGTGAAATTTCTTTTATTTATCCTAACTTAGCCAGCTAGCTAAAAAGCATGCACTTAGCACAAACACTTAGCAGTGAACACTATATAAAACACATTTATTAAAAACAACAAAATCTCCAACTGAATTTTGCACCTTTCATCCACAGATAGAGCTCTGAGCAACGAATACATGTTTCTGAAACTCCACCTACTGGTTTTTATAATTGACTATTCTTTGAACCAATTTGTTCATGTTATTATTTGTTCTGCGTCAAAGGTAGAACTGCTAGTAGTGATTTTGCACACAAGTGCCTTCAGCACTGTAATTTGGCTGCCCAAGACAAAATGTTTGGTCACCCCTGCTGGTTTCTAATCTTATAGCTTCTTTAGTATCACAGATTTATACACAAAAAGTCAATTTTTTTTACAAATTAATTGGTTCTTTACAGATGCAGAAGATTTTTCTATGGCATCACTTCAAGGAAACTTTTCATTTTTGAACTATGTGGTTTGGCATGTGAATCAGCCCAAAAGTACTTGCAGTTTCAGTATGACTCTAAGCTGCAGTGGACGCCCAGAACTTAATGTTTAGACCTTGGTGATGTGATGAACACAAAATGAATGTAGCAGGACTGAATGTCCTCCAAAAGATACTTGAAGGAAAGTTTCTCTGTTGACCTGAGTGTTTGTGCAGATGGTAGAAGGCTTGTAATACATCAACTCAAGAAAACAAATTAAACCAAACCAATCAACGGCGTCAGAAGCACATTGACAGTAATATGAATGTGGATATCATGACAATGTGAAGTTTACCAATGTTCACCAATACATGTTCTGCTGATAAATCTTTTGTAGCAACTGTTGCTACACTGGTTAAAAAATAAACCTAAAGGTCAAATGGTCACAAATTAGATATTGTCAATCTGAGCATTTACTTATTTTAAATTGTATTTATCTCTTATGCATGTCAAAAGATTGATTAGTTGCTTCTATAAAATGTACTATTTCTAATTCACAAGGACCACCGATCCACTGTGGCACTGTTTTGATAAATAGGCCAGCAAGCCAACCTGCTATTCTCCATTATCAAGCTTCAAAAAATGACTAAATGGACAGAAACCCATCCTGAAATGGTAAGACTTTCATATTCTACTAAGGTTAGGTTAGACCTATGTTTCCAGTTAGGGTTTATATCAACATTAAGGTTATGGTAAGGGTTAGGTTAGGTTTAGGTTATGGTTAAGGTTATGGTTATGGTTAGGGTAAGGGCTAGGCTATGTTTAGGTTATATTAAGGTTTGGTTTAGTGTTAGGCTAAGGGTTAGGGTAAAGGTTAAGTTTAGGTTTATGTTGAGGTGTAGCTTCAGGTAATGAAATTGCAGATTTATAGATTTAGTTTGTTACAATTTGCATATCCTCTAGATACCAGTACCTGCCTTCATGCCCCCACTATAATGCCTTTAAAATACAGTATCAGTACTCCTAAATGTTTGTGTGGATGGTAGAAGTGGAAAGTCCAGGTCTATGAGCCTACACAGCCTGTTTATTTGTCCCTACAGCCTCATACAGTCCTCTGAATTCTCAGACTATGTGCTTATGTCTCTCACTGCTGCCAGGAATTTCCTATTTACAACACTGACCCACAGCCTGTTCATGTTACATTGTAGACCTGTAGATCTCACCTTTAGATATCAGGGGCAATGCCCATATTATAAACATCAGTGTTCCACAGAGGAAACCTTCACATTACTCAGTGTTTCCATCTGAAAATCTGCCTACGTGTGAGGTGGGCATTTGTTTCTTCCTGCATATCATTTTTCAGTGAGTCACATGCCTTCGACTCTGAGAGGTTATATTGCAGCCGTTAGGTGTGTCTGTATATAATGATACGTAACTGAAAACTTCAAACTTCTGTTTAACGCTCAATGGGTTTATATTGCATGTTTTTGTAGTCATGCAATAACCATTTTCCTAAATCCTTTCAACTGGAAAGGATCCTTTTGTGTTCCTGAAAAGCAAGGGAAGATTGTTGTGTTTTCCAAAGCTATCAATTTTTTGTGACTCAATGGAAGTGTCTGTTTTACAAAGTCCATTTAGGGAATTTCCTGCGTTTACTGTTCTACCTATGATATAATTAGCTTAGATTATTTTTGTCAGATCCCAAGGAACTACCACCACCCATTTTAAACAACATCCAACTCACAAGTCAGTAAGAATCAGAATGAATAACACCATTTGCTAACAAGGGATGAGAGTGAGTGGCAAAATCACTAAAATAAACCTCCCATTACATCTAAAGATGCTATCTACACTAGCTCCGATACACCCTTCCTGACATTTTCATCACATCACAAACACTTAAAAACGATCTAATGGATAGAGAATAGAGTCTGTTTAATACCAGTAATTAAGCCATTAAGCCTGTGTTTCTCATCCCTGTCTTGTCATCCCCCTGCTCTGCACAATTTAAGCTCTGCTTAAGCACAACCTGCAACTCTGAAAATGCTTGTTAATGAGCTGATTATTTGGTGTTTTGGAAATCGGCAATCCACCAAATGTGCAGAGCAAGGGCGTGAGGACCAAACTTGAGAAACACTGCATTAAGCAATACTTTCAATACACATTTTTAAGGATATTTTATTCCAACTGTTTGTACTGGTGCCTTGAATCCTGTGAACATTGACTATATTACTTTTGATTTTGGTCAATGTCTAACTTTTTGATAGAGCTACAAGGGATGTAAAATAACTAAATTGCTAAATTTTGTACATTTGATTATTGATTATTGATCAGCATTGCTCTCAAAGCAAGCTTTGAAACACAATATAAGAGTTTCAAGTGAGAACTGAATACTTATTAGTTCCTATTTATAAATTTGGTTCAAATCACACATAGACTAGTGGTAGACTCATATACTGAAGAGCATCTGATGGTAGAAAACACTTTTGCCTACTCTCACAAAAAAATGTTCCTCAATTTTTAATAGAGACACTGGGTTCTATATAGAACTTTGACATTGAATTTGGGTGCTTAAAGGGTTCTTTTTCCAGTTACAGTGGTATGCAAAGGTTTTGGAACCGCTGGTCAAAACTGTTCCCACGTCCCAAGAAATGACATCTAACAGGAACAGTGGGGATCAGATAAAGCCTGGAAGACATAGAAAAATTTGCTTGTAGAGGGAAGAATGGATTCAGTGAACTTCCAGCAAATTCTGGAACCAAAACATAAAAGTTTAAAAAACCTGAAGATGAAAAAAGGACAGCTTCTACAAATGGATAATGATCCTAAACACACCGCAACATCTACAACAGACTACCTCAAAATGTGGAAGATGAAGATTTTACCATATTATTTACATGGTGATACTTCTGATCTGAACACTATTCAATATCTGTGGATAGACCTCAAAAGAGCAGTGCATGCAAGATGACCCAGGAATCTCACAAATCTAGAAGAATTTTGCAAGGAAGAATGGATGAAAATCCCTCAAACAAGAACAAAGACTCATGGAAGTTTTGATTTGGGCCCAAAATTTTGCATGTCACCACAAATGGTTCTTCATGTTGGTGAATACATTTTGGTTCTATATTGAAACTATTAAAAATAGTTGTACTGTATATAACACCACTATTATTGTTGTTCCGCTATTGTTCCACTATTTTAAGGTAAAGAACACTTTTTTCGGTCCTACAAAGAATCCATTTGTTTGAAGCACACCGGGGTCACAGAGCATCACTTTGCAACATGGTGTTTTTCCAAAAATAATTCATTTGCTGCTTGTTCATTTTTTCTTTGGTCTTTGTCACTGTAATGCTTAAAATATAAACACACAATCACGTAAGCTGATGAAGTATTCTGTAAAGTTTTATTAAAATATTTTCATGAGAGAGAACCACAAAAATGGAAAGAAGTTGAGAGATTCACCATGCAAAACATTAATATATATGCCAGCATAATTATTTTGCATTTATTTATAGTCACAGCGCTGTCCTTCATTGAACTGAAGTCATGTATATATTATCTATATCAGTATATTACAAATATGTCATATATAATTACTTAATAAATGTAACAGGAAAAAGCAGCAATGTTACAGCATATTTACATTTACAGTGTTTACCCAGAAGCAAAATAAGTGTAAAACAAACATTTAAATAAATTAGAATAAATTGGCACACCGAATAAACAACAGATAATATGGCACACAATTGTGGAAAAAATGTTTTGTCCTTCAGTAAAGTGATACGTGTTTTTTTTGTTTAAACTTAGAGACAGACCCTTGAGATCTTATGCCATATTGTTCTTCACCCTCTCAAAAATCTGGCGCACTTTTACTGCAGGAACACAGCCTTCTCGCAGAATGCTTATTGTACCTGAGAACCAAACCAAAATTATTATCATTAAATGCACAAAAACAAAATTTATTTGTAGGTGTTTTCAGTTTTAGATTACCTTCATTGATTTTCAGGCAGTTGACCACTGTTGATGCTACCACCTCATTGGACTCTCCGTCACACAGAACTCCTTGAATCTTGTGTCCAAGACGACTGCCAGGAGGACAACAGTATTATTGGCTGCTGAACTATAAAGATTTGTGCTAGCACTAAAGGATCAATGACTTTTAATCTAAAAAGACAAGAAATAATGAGGGCCATCTGTGTCACTGTATTATGTAAACATACTCTGTTTGCAAAAATTGCAGTGATTGACAAAAACAATTTATAAAATAATTAAATTGGCCAGCAAGGCCCCTTCTAAAGGTGAAGACCTTTGACAAATGTCTCCACACTGCTTATTAAATGAAGGGATCAGTAAGCAAGAGTTTTCAGACTTGGCTTGGAAAAGGGTTTGACAAGAGGATGTTGTATGTTATTTGATATATTACTTGGACTTCACTGATAAAGGATGTTTAAACAAACCTTTGTGAAGACCACCCTGTAACAAACACATAGTAAGATCAAAGCACCAAAATGGAACTCACCTAATGACCATGTCATGGTGTGTGCTGTCAGGTTCACCACTAGGGTTTGCAGATGTAATAGCCAATGGCCCAGTGATCTCACACAGGTGCGCAGTGACTGTGTGGTCAGGAACACGGATCATTATGCTTTCCTTGGTCCCCACACGGTCATATGCAGGTCCCACACCTTAAAAAGGAAGATCATCCATGCAAATCATTCAAAAACCCAACAATTTAACCAAGACCATTAGTCAAAGATGTATGATGAATGGTAATGCTTTACAATGGTGCACCCTTACCAAGTTTGAAGAGCCAGTCACCCTTTGGTACAATGCAGCTGATGCCTCCTGGATAGACATTTCTCATGAACTCCCACAGTAGGGGGCTGAATGGAGGTTTGGCTGCAACAAGTTGCTCCACACTGGAGATACAGATGCAGACTGGCTTCTCTGCAGGACGGTCCTATGAAAGAGAAAAATGCGCATAGGTCAGCCAGACTAATGTTAATCTTATTCGTAATGGACATGGTTTTAGTATGTAATAAAACTTGGAGCTCACTTTGATATTGTAGATCTTCTCTATTGCACTAGGATTCTTGCAAGAGGCAGCCAGGGCATAGACAGTGTCTGTGGGAATACCACACACACCATCTTTTTCTAGCAGTTTGGCAATCTGTAGGAGCCCACTGGTCCCCCGAGAGCTAGCAGTTGGACATGGAGTTGTGGGAGCAGCTTCCTTCTTCTTTTTATTCTTAAAAACAGGAATTACAAAAAATAATCAAAGACTTTAAGTGATAACTCAGAACTCAGATGAATTGTATATAAGATATACATAGAGAAGCCATTTGGGGAAAGAATACCTTTATCAGTGCAGGGCCAAGTGGAATCAGGCTCTTGGAGAAGATACAGTTCATTAGTGATGCCAGAGCCCCATATAGGCAGGTGATGGCAAACAGTGAAAGCATAGCAACTGAAGAAAAGACCATTAAAAAGAATATGAAATTATATAACTGCTGTCAACATGACCTTAAAGGATAGCAAGGTTGCAATTTTATTTGTTGTGTATCAGCCAAACCTTACTTTCCAGCTTGTAGGGCAGTCTACCCAGGGTGGAGAGAAGAAAACAAACCAACATGATCTCCATGATGGTGGTTAATGTCAGTAGAACAAGATTGCTGTAGGCAGCTGCAAATTATGAGGAAAACAAATTTAGCATTGTTTTGTAAAATGTGTCCAAATTTTAGCAATGTCAATCTTTCGTAGTAAGAAAACTTACCAATTAGCATCAAGAAAGCATTGATCACCAGAAAAGCAACTGCCCCTGCAGTAAAGCCACCTGCTAATTCAGTTGTAATTTGCAGATGAGGTCCTATAAACAGATGATCCAGTATTATTCAGAAATCCAACATCACTGAACATAAGTATCACAAGGAATTATAGTAATATAGTATTTTTATTGATGATATACATGCACATACCTCCAAACCTGAACCAGGTCCAGGTTGCCCAAATGGCTACATAGAAGGATGGGATTACAGAGCCAAACCTCCGTCCACCTTGAACCTGAAGTCGACTGACATACCCCTGGATAATGGCTCCTGGGATGAGCACCCAGGGTACACTCAGCTCCAGAAAACCTGGTAGGGGTTGGTTGATATGGATGGCTGAAAGGGCTGCCACTCCGTTCATGAGATAAAACAATGCATCAGGGAGTTGGGAAATGTTTCCATAGGGCTTTTCTTTTAGAGACTTCCTCATGCATCCTAGGAAATTTTGGAGTTGATCAGTTGAGACAGGTTGGGGTCCGACTGGAATCAGAGACTTCTCTGCTATGGTGTTGATTAGACGTGCAAATATGCCATATAATGAGAGAGCTGTGTAGATGCAACAGATCACTCCAAAGAAAATGTAGTACCTATGAACAGGTATCTGGGAGATTGTTGAGATGGTAAGCAGGACAAAGAGGGCATTGTGGAGAACTTCCAGGGTGTCCATGTTCAGGCATGCAATGCAGAGAATCAGAGCTGCTGCCACGAAGAACCAGTCTCCGACCATGGCCGGTCTTCCTGTAGCTTCTTCATCCCTTCCAGTCACAATAGACACTGTATACTCTTCCCAGGTCTTTACAAGCCAGTAGGTGCTATGCAAGCCAAACTTGGTGGCGTGGTAACAATCTTGACGCAGGTACGCATAGAAACTGGACAGGAGCTGGGAGGCTGAGTTGATGGTTATCCAGATGGCACCTAGTGTGAGTGTTGGGAAGTAACCAAAAGCATAGAAGGCAAAGATGAATGGTGAGATTGTGTCACAGAAGAAGCCCAAGGCCATGGGTTCAGCATATTTTGTGTTCTTTTTCTTCTCTTGGCCTAGACTCTGGGAGCTACTGGCACTCTTTGTCCCAAGGAGCAGAACATTAAAGAGAGGGTTACCGAAGCCCTTGAGGACATAGCGTTGGGCCACTCCTTTGATTAGCAATGCTGCTGAGCCATATATGGCAAAGATCAGTATAAGGAGTTCCAGCACTCCTGAGACCACCAGAGCCCACTTGCCCACTAGACCCACAGCCTCAAATACCAACGTGAGGGTGATCGCTCCAAACACAAAGGGCATGATGTAATTCACCGTGGCTGAGCAAAATGCCAACAGCAAGGAGAGAAAGATATAGGGCACCAGTCCAGCTATGGCTGCTTCATTGATGTATTCATTGGCAGGGGTGGAGTTCAAGAACAGGTTCTCAAATGTACCATTTATCATGGTTGAGATATTTGTGGGAGTGCTTGAAGTTTGCTGGTTGGCTCCTATAAATATTCTTGTTGCACCATAGCTTCCCCAAAGAGCTGCATATGCAATGAATGCTGTGCCACTTAGATGGTCATATTTACGAAAGGATAAGAAGCCAGCAATCAACTGACACACTCCACCAATTAAAATCAGGTGAACACCTAAAGAGGTCCAGAGAAATAAAACAGACATGAAGACTACATCTAGAATGCAACCTGTTTAGTTTAACTGTAGTTTACTTGTTTTGAAAATATTGAACATTCAAACAGAATTTAATTAAAAACTATTGTTAGAATGAAGACTGATCTGAGAATGACCTGCTAGGATGTTCTCTACTCCAAATGCCGGAATCCCAGTTCTAGCTCCATTGAAGTTCTGCAGAAGCACTAGAAATGCACTGAGGCCATTAGACAAGAGGCCAAGTACTCCAGGCTCACTGTAGAAGCTAGCAGGAAAGCCATTTTCTGAAGCCATCAGGTCAGTTGACTTTAGCTGATAAGGCTGCAGGATAAGGTCACACAAGGAAATGAGGAAGAAATATTTTAAAGGAATTTATCTTTGGGGAAATCGGACTCACAGAACATTGACACATTAACACTTTGCCCAATTATTTCTCAATAAACATGAGGCCATTTTATTTAATGGTTAAATTAAATACTTTCCATACGTTAGAGCAAAATATGCAACAAAATTAAACCAGAGGTTGATGAATGTAATTACATATTCATACATGTTCATAATTTCATTCAAAGTATAAAGTGCCATGGTGTTTGCATTATATGTAAAGTGAAATATTTCATACTTTTTTATTATTCTTATTATTATCATCAGTATTGATTATTACTCATGACAATTAGAAATCCAGCATTTCAAATTATAATTATAACTGAATTGTTTGAATGCATTAATAAGCATTCAGGGCTTGAAATGTGTCACTTTAAATGTAATGAATAAAAAAAATATATAATTATTATTTCTTCTGAAATATCTTGCCTCTATATGTCCATTATCTAATATTAAACATAATATTGTATGTATATATATATATATATATATATATATATATATATATATATATATATATATATATATATATATATTAGTGGCCAATTTTCTCTAAAATATAATTATAAAAATTATGCAAATTCTTTGTGTTCTATTCAATTCAAACTCTCTTTCTCCCTGTCCCTTCCTCTGACCTGGCAGAATAAGCATTTAGTTACAGCCCTGCCACAGGTGTGTTGCATTTCATTTCCTGCCACCAGTCAGATCTGACACAAGTGCTCTGCTCAGCGGCTCAACAACTGGAGGCTGCGGCAGCTCTCTGGCAATGTTCAGACACTGACATTGACCCAGGAGCTCCACATAGAGGCAGAGCAAAATACTGTTTCTCTGTCTTAACTGAGAGTCATATCTTATTCTATGACCATGACACTGCTTAGAAACTCACTGTCCAGAGAAGACTCTAGATGATCATTCTGGCTTGACTCAGTACATTCAAATTCTGGACATCAGTGAAGATCTTGTGGTAAGACTAATTTGATTTTCTTGAAACTGTATTGTTTAGTTGTTGCTGTTTTTTTCTCATGTATACTGATATAGACTCATATACTTCCTTCAGAATAACCTAAGTACATCTTTATGCTTTATTCTTAAATCAGACGAAATAATTGAAAAAGGAACCTACCTTGTGAAGGTCCTTGATATGAAGTGTTGGACTGAAGTAGAAGGATGCTCTATGTTTATAGGAAACGTGCTTCTTTGGAGTAGGAGGAGCTCCAAAACTCTGAACCAACCCTTTGCTTCATCTCAAGGGATGACATAACTGACCCTTGTGTAAGACAATCAGTTTCCTGATATGATGATGAGAAATCCCACCCTATATGCCAAAAAAAGTAACACTTTGGACATTCCAGCCCCACTTCCTTCTGGGGTGTATTGTCAGCCTTTCAGTCCATGCTATATAAAAAGGAGATGCAAACTTACCTGAGCAACAGAAGAATCACCTTGCAAGTCCAGCACAGAGAGACTACAGCTTCACCAACTTGAAGGCAGAATAATCTCAACGACACCAGGACAACATGATCTCCAAAGTACAGGTAATTAGACTTTGTGTTCTCTCAGTATGTGAGAGTTTATAGGTGATATAGATACATAAGAATAGACTGATATTATAGAATGGGCTCCTACTGCATTCAGGGACATGTGAGTTTATAGGTGATATAGATACATAAGAATAGACTGATATTATAGAATGGGCTCCTACTGCATTCAGGGACATTTGCTGATGCCCAGATCACTTACCGGTTCATACTTGAACAGTTAGGATCATGTCAAAGTAGTGTCATTTGTGATGTTCAAAGCTTTTACATCCTTGTGGAATGTCAGTTATGTCTTTTGGACAGGATTTATGTAATGGAAGGTAATCTCTCAATGACCTGTCCAAGTATGTGGTAAAACCTGATTAGCTCAGTAATAGTTTATTCAGTAAAAAAAGACATGATGGGTTGGCCTTAAAGAACTATTCATGCTTGGGGAAACACAAATAGAGTAGTTGTTGTACCTCATGGAAAGTTAAAACATGAGATTAACATTCATTTACTCAGTACACAATAAAAGCTTCAAGTCATTTGAGAAATTAATTCATGAATCTTTGTGTTGTCCAGAGAACTTTCAGACCCCTGAACACCCTGACCATGGTCAGAGGACTCCATAAATCTGCACTTGATGGTAAATCACTGCACACTGTCTTATTTTGGTCTAGATTGACAAACTGGTCTTACTGGAACATTGTTTTTGAACACTTGGCTGCTGAGATGCAGTGAAAGCTTCCAAATTTGTGGCATTAAATTTTCTTGCCTTTCTGTTCAGTGATGGAACGGCCAGCCCCTGAGGAAACTGTGACTAGCAGTTTTGGCAGGTTCATCCAGGGTGTGCAGCCAAGGCATCTGTCACCTAAGGTGCTCCAGCGCAGCAAGCGCATGGTGCTGGACAGCATTGGTGTTGGGTTGCTGGGTAGCACCACTGAAGTCTTTGAGCTGGCCCTCCAGCACTGCCAGGTAAGGACACAGTATCAAGAAACAGGAATGTTCTCAGCCCAACATATCCATTATACCAGTCTTCTTACATCATTGTAGAGTAAAATTAAGAGCTCGTCATCCTGCCTCTCTAAATTTTGCATTACCTTTCTGTTATGACAGCAGAAATGTACCACCAGGTTTGATTTACCAGCTTAATAACCCAGAGTTCATATCAAATCCTGTTTTCCAAACAGTTCACAATGAGAGGCATTCACAGCAGTGTTGCTTGAGTGAAGGTCTGGCCCTTACAGAGAACACTTCATTCTTATATAGACTTTAATATGTCTGTCTTTCGTCTAGACTTGTGCCATGTGTACAAAACCAGCACTGTGACCACTGTGTACACAAAATCTTAGACTGTTATGTTCTTAGGCTGCTATGTTAGGCCCCGTCCAGTGTGTGTACTAGTGTGAGGCACTGATCCGCTGACCCTACTTCTTCCTCTTCCCAAAGCACATGTATGCTCCTGATGACATCAGCTTTGTCTACGGACGCCAAGGCACCAAGCTCTCCCCAACCCTGGCCGCTTTTGTCAATGGAGTAGCGGTAAGACTTACAATTTTTAATTTTATTTTACATTGGAAAGAAAGGCTGTGTCATTCATTCCTGTCCTATCCACCAAATTACTTTTCCCAGAAAGGTGGCACGGTGGGTGAACCAGTGAAACAGTTCATTCTGATGCACTGTTTCCAGAGTTTAATACTGAAAGTGGAATATACATGTACAAAGGCTCTGGGTGTCATCAGGGTGTGGTTTGTTGTGAGGGAATGAGAGAATCTTTCCTATGAGCCTCTTAACTTTGCTTGAATACTTGAGTAGGAAATTTTAAAGGTGGCCTTCTGTAACTTTCGTTTTCGGTTGCAATTTCAGAGAAGACTTGGGATTATTATTTGGTCTTGCTCATATTTTCCTGTGGTCAAGCTTTGGTTTCTTCATGTTTTGTTAAAAGAGCTAGTGTGAAGGCCTAAGGTTACATCTTGATCCCTATATTGGGCTAACACACCTCTCAACTATAAGAACATAGACTGAGGAGGCATCTCCTTGAATAGCATGGCAAAGACTTAAGCCACATGTAAATTATCCATTTAATGACCCAGTTAATGTGATGTCCAGACTATGTTTGAATTAGTTGGTCTTTTTCAGGTTCATTCCATGGACTTTGATGACACCTGGCACCCTGCAACTCATCCCTCTGGAGCAGTGCTTCCTGCCCTCCTTGCCATTAGTGACATGCTGCCTGGAAAGAGCAAGCCACGTGGCCTGGATCTTCTTATAGCCTTCAACATAGGCATCGAAATTCAGGGTCGCCTTCTGAGGTTCTCGAACGAGGCCCGCAACATTCCCAAAAGGTGAGAGATGTCTCCCTAGCATATACAGTGGTCGCTTTGACCCAAACAAGACAAGGGCTAGCAAAAGTATAATTCCACAAAACAGGGTGCCTTGGTGGTTTGAAATAAAGCCAGTAAATGAGCAATCATACCACTAAGTATAGATATGTCATCAGAGCAATCCCAACAAAACTGCTCTGTTTTGGGCTTTCTCCATGCTGTCACAGCTGGAAGCTAGGAGAGGTTGCACCTACTGCATTTAGATGCAGAGAAAGTTACTCCGAACCCTCTTAGAGAGCTGTTTATGGGCCTACAATCTGCTTTTGTTCTGTTTGTACTCACTGCCCTTGCATGCTTACTTGGACTCTCAGAGTGGAATAAAATGACTAATAATTTGTTATTTCCTGAAATGTACTTTAAACAGAATCCACCTGTGTAATTTGGTTGGTGGTTAATCGTGCATGGGAATCTTATTAAACAAAATAATGATTTTCTCACCAGATTCCACATACACTGTATTATTATTATTATTATTATTATTATTATCATTATTATGAATAATAATAATAATAATAATAATAATAATAATAATAATAATAATAATAATAATAATAATAATAATAATAAAGTGGCTTCCGAAAGCTGACTGTTAATGGAAAAACTCAAGATGCCCAAAGCTTATCAGTTATTTTTGGCTGAACAAGATTTGGTATATTGCAAGCAGTGAAATAAAACTACTTAAAAAATAAAAAATTTGCATTAAGCAAGCATAAATCTGACCCTTTCCTGTCTTCTCAAGGTTTCACCCTCCTACAGTCGTAGGCACCATGGGCAGTGCTGCTGCCTGTGCCCGCCTCCTTTCCTTGGACCATTCTCAATGCAGTAATGCCCTTGCCATCGCAGCCTCCTTGTCAGGGGCACCAATGGCTAATGCAGCCACTCAGTCCAAGCCCCTCCATATTGGCAATGCATCCCGCCTGGGTCTTGAAGCCGCCCTTCTTGCCTCTCGGGGGCTGGAAGCAAGCCCTCTGATCCTTGATGCAGTGCCTGGGGTCTCTGGTTTCAGTGCTTTCTATGAGGACTATGCCCCACGTCCACTGCCATCCCCAGAGGAGGAGGAGCATAGCTTCCTGTTAGAGGAACAGGACATGGCCTTCAAGCGATTCCCAGCCCACCTCGGAATGCACTGGGTGGCTGATGCTGCTGCCAATGTCCATAAGGCCCTGATGGACCTAACCTTAGGAAACATCTCCCCCAGCATGGTGCAGGACATCCTGCTCAGGGTACCACACTCCAAGTACATCAACCGACCCTTTCCAGAGTCAGAGCACCAGGCCCGCCACTCCTTCCAGTTCAATGCCTGCACAGCCCTGCTGGATGGGGAGGTGACAGTGCAGTCATTCCAGACTGAAGCAGTTATGCGGCCTGAGCTCTATGAGCTGCTATCCCGTGTCAGAGTGGAGCATCCCCAGGACAACCCAGCCAACTTCAACCGCATGTATGCTGAGGTGGAGGTCACTCTTGTGACTGGAGATGTGCTCAGAGGCCGCTGCGATACCTTCTATGGCCACTGGAGGAATCCTCTAAGTCAGGAAAGCCTGCAGAAGAAGTTCCGCAACAATGCAAGTGCAGTGCTGTCCCCCGAAAGAGTAGAGGCAATCGTGGATGCTGTGGAGGGGCTGGAGTACCTAGATGACTGCACATCACTGCTAGCTCCGCTGCAGTAAACTGCTAAGCAACCCCAACCCCAATTATTACATTGTTTATAAACAATTACTGTACTTTCAATTGAAGGACTTTTATTTTGCTTTCCTCCTAAATGCTATAATGACCTGTGATTTACAATGTAAACTTTATAGAGTTTATTTACTGAATGATTTGCTTCTCTGCTTTTAATTACTGACAAAAACCATGTAGCTATGTGCAACTATCTATTTCTTGTTGTTATTATTATGAATATTCATAAGGAATACACTACTGTATTTACCAGGAGGAAAGAAAACCTGTAAATATAACTATTTAAACATTAAAATTAAATATAATGTCTCTTTAAATATTCTTTGTATAAATTTAATATTATGAACTTTTGCTTGTGTGTCTGTAATGGGATCAGGACTATGTTTTTAGTGAGCCAGTGAACAAATATTAAATAAAAGGATTATCTAATTTTTGCCTCTCTAGTTTTGATATTTCTCCATTGCTGAGCCATTATATTTACATTTGAACATACAAAGCATACATTTTTGACTACATATTGTACACACAGTTTTAAGTCAGCTTCATCTCAAAATTAACATGGAAAAGACTTTGAATTTTACAACTGCATTTCCATTTAATTTAGTTATTTATCATTTAAATTGACAGCTTATCAAATTAATACAGTCTAGAGTAAGTGTTTAATGTGTAAATGGATTGTGTAGTGTTAAGTGTATCTGCCTTACCATTTGCAGACTATGGGACATTTCCTCTTCTAGGTAGACACATCACACTCACACCCATATCAGTGTAAACTTCAGAATCAGAATAAGATTTACAATATTAATGAAATTCACATACATTTGACGTTTTCACTTACAGTTGTAAGTCTCTCCAGATAAGAGCAACAAATGCCTTAACTATACACATAAAATGTAATTTCTATTTAGTATTTTATTATAGGCACATGGATATAAATGCATAGGTAAATAAAAACTTAAGAAATATACCCCACAAATGTAATTCTGTAAGACTGTATCCTCCTTTTTATAGTCAGTATACACTCAACATCCAAAAAATAGTTGTACCTAGAAGGAAGTAGCTGACAGCAATGAAACTTGGTGAGCAGATCTGACATCTTGAGACAAGTTTCACGATCATGTGACATAAAAATGGATTATTGCTGTACCTGACTAACTATAAAGTCATCCTGTTGCATGTGCATTCCATTCTGACTTGTGTTGTTGTGTTGGTAGCATCCTTTGCAAGCAAAGTATACATCAGAGAAGAGTCTAATAGAGTTTGACAAGGGGAACATCATGCATATCATGTAGATATTACCATATATATATATATATATATATATATATATATATATATAGTGGCAGCAATGTATAGATGACAGCATACACCAGTGACATGAAAGATCTAGGAGACCTACACAAATACATTTTTTTTATATGAATTCTTTTAACGTGGGGGTGGCACAGTAGGTTGTGGATAGTGTGTGTGTCACACAGCTAAGGGGACCTGAAGCTGTGGGTTTTGTGTGTTCTGTGTGTGTCTGCTGTTTCCTCCAGGTACTCAAGTTTCCTCCAGCCTTCAAAAATGCACGTTAGGTGAATTGGCCATGGTACATTGCCCCTAGGTGCATATGTGTGTGTGGGTGTGTGTGGGATTGTGGTACCCTGTGATAGACTTGGGTCCTTTCCAGGTGTATTTCTGCCTTGCGCCCAATGATTGCAGGAAGTCCTTTCTAAGCAGAAAGGGGAATACTGTCCTGATAATTCTAAAAAAACATCAGTGGCAATGTTAATGGCAGGAAAGATGTCCCTGAAATGTCAGGGTTCAAGCCTACATTGATAACTTATCTCCCTGATAAAATGACCATGAAAAGGAAAATGAGGACAGCTCACGTAATGAGGAAGTTGACCCTGAAAACCAGCAGGAAGCAAACAAATGATGATGGAGTTAAATAATTACATCCATTTAATGACTTTTCAGTAACCTTTCACGTGGTCACGTGGGGTGTTCTTTTGTTTTTGTGATGTATTTGTAACCAGGAATAATGATTAAGTACTGACTGGACCTTCTAGACACAGGTGTTCTTATATTACAATCACTTGAGATACATTCACTGCAGATGATTTCAAGTTCATCGACTATGAGACTATTAGCACAAATTTCCTGGAGATCAGTTGAAATTATAAGTTGTTTTAATGGGGATCAATATTAATACAGTTAGTGCTCTTTTACATTGATTATTGTTTGTGTGTGTGTGTGTGTGTGTGTGTGTGTGTGTGTGTGTGTGTGTGTGTGTGTGTGTGTGTGTCACTGGCAGCACGTTTATGCTTTCTTCATGTGTGGCTGAACTCAGTTGAATATAGGTGCACTTAGCACCCCCCCCACACACACATACACACACCCCTTTCCCTACCCTCTTCCTTCTGATTTATGTTCACATAATTCCCAGACAAGGAACTAGGACCATTTCCCGGTTTTATGCTTGCCTTCCAAATGTTAAACCATGTATCCATGACCATGTCGGTGGACTTCCTGGCAATGTTACACTAAACAAATTACTATTTTAAATTACTAATTTAGATACATATTTGATATCAGGGTCTGTAACTCAAAACACATTTATTGAATCAAGAAAAGCAAGAAATTAGAAGCCCCCTATTTGAGGAAAAACCTTTATTTATTAACCTTTAGAAGGCATACTTTGTGGGAAATGTTTATAATTTGATGTAGTTTCACCAAAAATGAGAAAATACCAGATAATGATATTTTCAGATGGTAGACTACTTAAATGTATCATAATTTGAGGTGTATAAATGAAGAGAATTTAAATAGTTGTGTGAATTTGACCATGTTTTGATAAAAAGAAATCTACTAGCTGCTACTAATTTTGTGGGTTTTTCTTTTAGCCAAGCTACTGCGTTACTCACTGATATTTCATCACACAATAATGAGACCACCATGGTTAGAAATGTTATGATATGTGTATCATGTCTGTCAGTTACTTGTAGCATAATGGTACATAATGGTACTATGTTGCACCCAGCCACTTTTAACAAATGGTTTGGGAATCAAGGAATTGTCCTGAGCTTCATCAGCTTCAGCTGGAAGTCTGATCCACATCACTCACATCTCACAATTTACATTTGCTTGAAGTACAAGGACTTGCTAATATCAAGAGACTGCATGACAACTTGTAAGTTCTTCTAGAGTCTGATTAAGAGAGTTTTGTGTGTCCTCCTGTTCTGCTTGGTTCTCCTTGGTCTTTCACACATGATGTCAACATGTTTGTATTTCATGTTAGTCTTTCCTTCATTCAGATTTAGGGCATGCATGTGGTAGATTGGAAGGGTAAATGTCAGATATTTACCACAGAATATTGTGGAAATGCTTGTAATTATGCACCCTTTATAATAGTCAGGAGGAATGAAATGCTCACAAGCACAATACAATTATCCTGTAGTTTTGTGTGAAAAAACAAAACAAAACTAGGGAATACTGAAAGCACATATGAAGGTCACTGGTCTGGCTCACTGGGACAAAATAAGAAACCTATGCCATTGTTAAATATTTTTCAAAAACTCTCATAGGGCAAAGATCACTGTTGTCCAAACATACATCACTTATTCTAAAAAAAGGTTTTGTTCTTCCTGTTTCCAGCTGCCATCTTTCCGAGATTGACTAATACATAAAATATCACAAATTTTCTGCTGACTTACCTGATCACATTTCTATGCCATTAACTGTGACTGACCGACATTCGAGAGGAGGAAGCCCATTATCCATTGTTAGAAAAAATTGAAAAAGAGTCTGTGAGTCACCTTATCAGCAGTCTCATCTGTACGCAGGTTGTGTCACTCTGTCAAAGGCTATTTTTAAGACAATAAAATGGGCTTTGTCAAAATCCCAACAAAACAAGAATTGCATTGCTTCTGTGTTACTGATTGACAGCCATTGAGGCAATACAGGATTTCCACTGAGAACCAACGTGTATGACCCTTCTCTGCTGTCATTTACAAAGACACAGATACTATGAAGTGTGACACACTTTAGTCCAAAATCACAATCACAACTATTGGAAGAGCAGTAACTACAGAAAAAATATTAAAAATATTTACAATCAAATGTAAAACTGTATACTGGTGCATCTAAAAATGTTTTGTTCATATTTTAATTTAAAAAGATTACCTGAATTTAAATGTGATTATGGATTTCTTTTATGGATTTTTTAGGTATAGGAGCACTACAAGCACATAAGGACAGTTTGACCAATTAGAATATCATACTTTGATCCAGCCAAACAAACAGAACAAGCCTTGTTGGCCTAGGGGCCATTCTATATCAACTTGGAAAAGATGGAAAGAAACAGTATAGCATATGCCAGCTGCACTCTTAGTGACATAGTGAGATGTTATTCACAGACAGATCAAGAAGCACTGGCTATAGTGTGGAGCTGCAGACATTTTCCTCTCTACCTGTATGGACACCCTTTCACTCTGGTTACTAACCACAAAGCTTTGTAAGTGATATGGAATAACCTCGTACCTCAAACCTCCTACGTCAGGTTCAAAGGGCTAAAAGAATTCTATCACCACCAGTGCACTACTTTAGCAGTTTTTGTTCAGTAACAGCTAAAGACTGGTTAACATTGTTACCCGGTCATTCTATCTAAATGCAGAATTAAATATTAATGTGTTTAGCATTTGGTGATACCAGTACATAAGGCTTGGTTCTGAACTTTTCAGTTATAGTGTGGAAACAGTACTATTTACACTCATTCCAAAGCACTGGTATGTTGTGCTGCATATGAAACTTTTGTTTACTTAAGAGATGCTACAAAACGTTTTTATTCAAAGTAACTAAGGTCTGGGTACAAATGATAGATAGAAATTTATTGATTCCTTTGGGAGGGTTCCCTCAGGGAAATTAGGAGTCCAGCAGCAGCATCAATACAGTACAGACAGAGAAGAAAGAAATAATAATATAATAATAAAATAATAAAATAATATACAAAGATATACAATATAAAATGTGGACAGTATATAGAAAAGGTCCAGTAGGAGGGATTTTTCACATAATTGTTGCACTTGTTTAACTATTATTGCACATTGTCCAGTTGTTTTGTGGTGGTCAGGTTACAGGTTATTGGTTTCTGCTCGTTCCCATCCTCTGTCCTCCTGTTACCTCTCCTCTCCAGAGAGGGGTTTTACAGTCTGGTGCCGTGTGGGACAAAAGAGTTTTTATGTCTATTGTTCTTGCACTTGGGAAGGAGCAGTCTGTCACTGAACAGGCTCCTCTGGTGACTGATGACGGAGTGCAGAGGGTCCTGTAGGTTGCTCATAGTCCTATTCTATGTCACCATCACGAGAGTGACGGTATGTTGTCTAAAGAAATAAAAGAGAGTGATGCAATGTTTGCAGTAATGCTTAGACACTTTTTACAGAATGAATGAATCCATGAAATGAGGCATACGCAAAGTGCAGGAGTTTAATGATTTACAACTAACCAGTAAACTATCACCACCTCAAAATCTTGGGTCTTCATTTATATGAGTGTGAAGACCAAAGGTACGAGTACACAGGCACAACACAGGTTGTTTTTTGTTGTTGTTGTTGTTGTTTATGTTTTCTTTTGTTTTGTTTTTTTGTTTTTTGTTTGTTTGTTTGTTGTTGTTGTTGTTGTTTTGCAAAATATGGTGAAATTCATACAAATATCTAAATTCCTTTAATATTTACATCTCAAATGAAGACAAATGTGAGAAAATACTTTACTTTTTTGGTGAATATAAGAAAAGCAGACTATCCCACAAAATTGGCCTGGGCTTCTAAAGGTTAAGGAATGTAATAGTTTACTGTGTATATAAAGGTTAAGGAATGTAATAGTTTACTGTGTATATAAAGGTTAAGGAATGTAATTGTTTACTGTGTATATACAACTCTTGAATCTTGAATCTCAAAAAAAAATAAAAAATGATTGAAATGAAACTGCTGTCTACTTCCTCTCCAAAAGACATACACAATCTCAAAAATGTTTCCCTTTGGATGAATGCAAACACTAAAATCCACACCTGTTCCCAGTTCAAAAAGTCCCCAACATCAGTAAACTCAACATCTAGCAATACAATCAGATACTTCAAAAATCAAACAGAATTCATTTGATCTGAACATCATCATCTTTCTTCATTCTTGAAAGGTGAATTACTTAATAAATGCTAATTACTTGATGAAAGGTTTGTTGAAGGCAGGTTAAACAGTTTAATCATATTCCTGCTAGGAGGAAATGCTTGACCTCGTCCACTTTGGAAAAGTCCCACTGCATGTTTCTCAGCAAGAAACATTGTTTTTGAATCCTTGTTCCTTATTGTATCCCATGGATTACGTAAGCTATTAATCTTTTGTGCTGTTTAATAAGGGCTTATAAAGTAAAGTACAATGGACTTGAGCTAAAAGAGGTTAAGTAGCTTAGAGGAATAACTATTAAAACAGATTTAAAAAGGCTCTGTGTGTTTGAAGTTGGTGTGTGTGCAGAATGTATGTATGGTCCGAAATTCTAACTCTACTAACAGCAATTTCTAAGAATGTTGGACTTTATCCCTGTTTGTTTACAAGGTGCCACAAACAAGGCACCTCAAAAGGTCAGAATGTTGGATGACCACCAACCCACCTCATCCCCAATTCCCATTTTATCCCTAAAGTACTGGATGGAGCACCATCATTCCACAAAATATTGTTCCAATATTTCACAGTTCAGTGCTGGAGGGTTTTATATGGTGCATCCAGTATGTATTCACATCGCTTCACTTTTTGTACAGTTTGTTATGTTACAGCCTTATTTCAAAATGGATTCAATTCATTTCGTCCCTCAAAATTCTACAGACAGTACCCCACAATGACAAAGTGAGCAAAGTTAACACAAAAATATAACATAAGTATTCACAGCCTTTGCTATGACTCAAAATTGAGCTCAGGTGCATCTTGTTTCCACTGATCATACTTCATGTTTCTACAGCTTGATTGGACACCTGTTGGAAATTCAATTGATTGGACATGATTTGGAAAACATACACTTGATTATAAGGTCCCATAGTGCATGTCAGAGCACAAACCAAACCATGAAGTCTAAGGGATTGTCTGTTGACCTCCGAGATAGGATTGTATTGAGACACAGATCTGGGGAAATGAGAGACTAGTCAGGGTAGAGGGAAAGATGATGTACAGGGACATCATTGAAGATAACCTGCTCCAGAATGCTCTGGACCTCAGACTGGGATGAAGGTTTATCATCCAACAGGACAATAATGCTAAGCACACAGCCAAGATAACAAAGGAGTGGCTTTGGGACAACTCTGTGAATGTCCTTGAGTAGCCCAGCCAGAGCCCAGACTTGAACCCAATTAAACATCTGGAGATCTCTAAAAATGGCTGTGCAACAGTGCTCCCCATCCAATCTGATGGAGCTTGAGAGGTTCTGCCACAAAATGAGAATGGAAACCTTCCAAAAGCAGGTACCAAAAATCCTTAAACAAAGTATTGATCAAAGGCTGTGAATACTTATGTTTGTTATATTTCTGTTTAATTTTTAATACATTTGCACAGATTTCAAACAAACATTTATCACTATGTTCTTGTGGGGTATTTTGTGTCGAATTTTTAGGGACAAAATGAATTGAATTAAAAATGTTGAAAAAGTGAAGTGCTGTGAACACTTTCCAGGTGCACTGTACCTCACTAGCCCACATTGGGCATGGTGCCAATAGTTTCATGTTTATCTGCTCCTCTTATTCATTTGGCTATACTTCTCTACAGGAACAAGAAATGCTGTGTGTTCATCTCTGTCATCAATGGGTGCAAATTAAAGTTACTGAATGCATTTCTAGAAGGGGTGTCTACAAACTCCCCTCCACCAAAACGTCCCCTCATCCCACGGTCTGCAATTACGGCATTATCACATGTTGTTTCATAAAGATTTTCTTACAGACCTCAACTTGACCTCCCCTGTTCTCATTAACTGACCTTTCTTTATTACACTATGAAAGGTTGCCTTATCCTTTTTTTTTCTTATAGCCTTCTCCAGTTTTGTAGCTAATTTTAAACTATTTTAAATTTCAGAGTGGTAGGCAGCTACATAGAGGAGCCCATTGCTGCTGAGGATTGGGACAAGATTTGAGCAGAGAGGAAAGTATGCCTTTTTGAGATCAGTTTATCTTTTAGTCACTTAACCATTCAATGAAACAGACATTTTGACGAGAGTGCCCAAAGTTTTGCAGATGAAGACCTGCAATATATCACTTTATCTTTATCTCTCTCCATCTTATTTTTATTTAATGAATATGTGCCATGTGTAACTCAGTACTTGTTTGTTTGCAGTGGATTTTTTTCTCATTAAATAATTAAACAAATGACTTATCTTACATCCAATGCTTTATCAAAACCAAACCCATACAGTCAGAGCATGACTGGGAAAAAGATGCAAAGGGATGCCTCCCTCATTCATTCATGTTGAAAGAAATATCACTTAAGATTTCTAGAAATCCTATCCATATTTACGATTTAAGCACCAAGTTCATATTCTAAAACCCATGAGTTGTTGTAAAGGCCAGATGGATGCAATAATACTAATTTGTAAAATGTAATGACACTCCACATTCATTGCTACATAAAATATGTAAAATTAGAATCAGTTGCAGGACATCAGCTGCAAATATTTTAATTAATAATATAATAATTAATATTAATTATTTTAAACATTGTTGAAGTGAGTGGGATCAGATCCAAATTTTAAAAAATCCAAGGTTTAAAAAATCTCAGAACAATTAGAAGGTATTTTTTATTTATTTAGGGTAATCAGACGCAGGGGTTCAACGCTTTTACAAGGCATTATACTTACACTAAACGTCCAAATGTTCCTGGACACCCCTTCTAATGAATGAATGAATAAACTGATGTACAAATGCACACACACACACACACACACACACACACACACACACACACACACACATTGCCTAGTCCATGTAGAGAAGTGCTGCCAAGAGAATAGGACATTTTGGTTGATGTTTTGGTTGCAATAGAATCCTCACAGCAATCCTCCATCTAGTAGAAAGACTTCCCCAGATTGTACAGATAGTTATTTCAAAAGCAGGATAATCGTGTTTTAATACCCTTGATTTCAAAAGAAGCACTAAGCAGGTGGCCCAGTACTTTTCATATAGTTCACTTTTCATATTTCACTGTTTATATAGTGTATATCTAAATAATTCATATTTGGGTCATCACACAGGAGATGTGTATCAACACAACTTCTTTTGTTATGAGTCTGCACATTAAAGACTAAATGATCAGATATCACCCTTGTGGCACACCTTTATATCTGTATCTCTTATCTCCATTTAATGAACATAAATTGAGTGCATGTAGTGCACCAAATGTTGACTGTACACTTCTATCTCATGAATCAATAAAACTGATGACATCAACCACATACAAACAAACAAAACCCTTCAGAAGGGGAATCCAATATTATCCACAAAGGTGTGCCTTGTGCCTTGTGCCAGGCGTACACTTCATAAATAATTGATCAAACAAGTGGCATCAGGATTGCTTCTGCTTCACTGGAAAAAAAAAAACAGTGCACTTAAGATGCCTATGCATTTTTGAGATTTAAACTTAACCTTTATATCTCCTTAAATGCATCAGAAGTTCATTCATGTATTGTAATTACTGTAAAGGCCAAAGACAAGTGCATAATTATAATGTGGAGATAGTAATGTAAAAAGAGGGGCACAATGCATACAGCAACTTAATGTCCTGCACCTCTTTTGCAATTCACCCACCTTATGAAAGACATCAGGAAATCCAGCAATTAAATCCATAAAAGAAATGTGACCATCTGTTATTCGGTTGTACTGTAATCACCTTAAAATAGCATTGTCAATTGAAGGAAACTCTGAATCAGTTGCAGATGAACCTAAGGCATTACCCAATGCAGAAACCAGAATTATCCAGCATCAGTATCTATATTCACCACAGCAACATTCCAATCAATTTTAAAATTTCTGTCTAAGAAGAATATGCACATTTATTATATTTGGGAAGATTAAAAATGCTCTAGTTAAACAGCTATCAATCATGAGCCAGCAGTAAATAGAATTGTCTTGGGCCTGAAAGAAGGTTGACTTAGGAAACAATGGGCAAAGAAGAGAAACTTACACTACATAAAACATGTAGTTCATCCATTCATCCACCCACCCAACTATCCATCCATCCATCCAATTCTTCACTTAAAGAATCTCTATAGATTAGCACTGCAAATTGAATGGGATGCCGTGTAGTCAACAAACCTAAGGTCACCGTGCTGTGGGTCAGTGGAATTGCATTCTTTACAGTAATGGAACTCAATTTAATACTATTTAATTAGAATTTCAGATCCAAACGTAATCATCTCACAGGAGTATCTGGTCTCCATAAGGCTATATTGGCTGTAAAATAGCTATGTTCTAACATTTAGTGTAAAATATCATAATAAAAGTAGAAGTTGGTACTAAAGTACAAGAAATATTGGATAACCAGGTCTACAAACTCTTGGACATGTGGTACATGCTGAATATCCAGAGAGCAGATGTGTTTAGGCCAAGTCTGGGTCACATTTGGCATTCACTGATCAGAAGTAATAAAAACCATATAATACAGAATTATAGAACTATAGAAGTGAGTGTGAGTTATGAGAGAATGTAGATACAGGCTTAGTATTAATATGAAAGTACATGCAGCTAAAACAATCTTAATCAGGTAATGCAGTCTCTAATGTGGTGCAGTTAAGCCAATGTGAAGATCCCAATCACAGTAAAATAGAGGACAGTGAGGCAGTGAGAGGCTGGGGCAGGTGACATCAGGGTAGATCACTCGGCACAGGGCATCCCGATACATGATTAAGGGATAGAAATAGAAACAGAGGGAAGTTAAAAAAGGGTTAGGAAAGTTTAAGCAAATATTAGGGAGGGGGGAAGTAGGTAGAAGCCCCCAACCATGAACAGACAGGAACCAACAGCAGTCATTTTCAGTGATTAGCCTTGCTTTTGCCTTGGTGGAGATAAACAAATCTGTGTGTGCTCTATTCTAACAACTGCACCTGTCCCCAATTTTAAAAATGCTGGATGTTATTGGATATGCTATCAATACTCCATCCCTACCACAAAATCTGCAGGAACCGATTATGACATAGTGAGAGTTGTTTCTTCTGTTTGTGCAGTTCACTTATTTTTACCCATATGTGATGCGGTTTAAGGACTTCCCCTCAGCAACTCCTGATAAGACTATTTTAACAGTGAATAATCCATTCGTTTTTGCTTACCTGTGTCTGAGGAGATTATACTGGAAAGGGGATTTTGTCCCAACCGTTTCCTCCTTTGCAGTAGCTGATGGGGTTTTGGTATAAATCAGAATCAGAAATACTTTATTAATCCCAGAGTGAAATTTCAATTATTACAGTTGCACCCATTTATATGAAAGAATAAAGAGAATAATATAAAAGAATAAACACTTTGAAATATATGACTGTTAAAAGTAAAAATTCTTCTGAAAGGGCAGTGACTATGATAAATAAATATGAATCATCTTGTGTAAAGTACTTCAAAATATTGCACCTCAGAGTAATTGCACAGATGAACCATAGTTATAAAGATATAGAGTTTTGATGGCCACTGGTAGGAATGACAGGTAGGTGGTGCACTCTAATGCATTTCAGTTGAATGAGTCATCTGTGTCTCATCACTGTTTGGTAGAATGGGTTGGAACCATTTCCCATAATGACCTGTGTCTATAATAGCATGAATAATAAATTGCTGTGGAATGTATGGAAGTTGTGAAACTTACCTGGGTTGTCCAGCTATTTCTGTGGAAGAACCCAGTTTCTAAACATTCACTTTACCACACCAAAACCAACTGTACATAATATCAGTCCAATTTTAACCATTTATTGTTCCCGATACCCTCTCTCTTCCTTCCCAATAGCATTGCAATCCCATACTTCCTTCTCAGTGCTATTGTGATAATGAATGTTTATACAGCAAAATTACAGCCCTTTGTAAAGGCCAAAGTGCACATCCACCAGTTCATGAGAGGGCTGTGTAAAAACCATAGAAAAAAACGAAATGAAGGCATAGGACTGTGTTTATCTTACTCAGGTAACAGTGAAAGCATGGAGCCAAAACTCTATTTGAGTGAAAGTAATATATACAGTCATGAAAAAATAGACGTGAAGACACAAAAACCTCTCTTTGTACCTCATTTAAACTATGTGAAGATTCGATCAGATTTTTAACAATTTGGTGAAATGTAATTTTCTGGACAGTTAGTTTTTATCTCAGTAAAACATAAATATAATATAATAATATAATATAAACACAAAAAAGTTCAGAAAGTAGTGGTTTTACATCACTGTGTTCATTAAACCATTTCCAGTGCTTCCCGCATGGGAATCCAGTATTATTTATGGCTTGCATCCAACACCTGGTTTGGTAAATCAGTGCTTAGTGATGTTAAGTCAGGTATGCTGGTGATGGACTTGAATACATCCAGGCGCTGGCTGGGGGTGTCCAAGAGAAATCTTGAGAAATCCTTTGTCTGTATTTCTGTTTAGCTGCATCTGTTCTAATAGGGGTCTGGAGTTTATACACTAAACTCTCTCTTATTGATCAGACATGAGATTATAAATTATGAAATTTGGTGTGTAAAACTTTTGCACAGATCTGTATATTACATTATAAACATTCAACATCTGTTCTAACCATTCTGTTAAACAAAGATAAAGATGGCCCCTGCTTGATGTCGTGCAGAATAAGGAATTTGTCTTCCACATTTTTCCAATCCACAAGTGAAACACACAAACACGTTAGTGGGCCGGGAGCACACATGGTGGGCAGCCCTATCTATTGCACCCAGAGAGGTAACATGCATACAGTGCTCTAGGAATTCATAGTTGGGCTATCACACAGTCAGATAACAGATGGATATCTGACACCTTTGTTTAGTCTGTATATTAAAGACTAAAACAATTGCAGATCTATACTGTAGCTCTGTACCCTTTATTTTTACCGCTCCATTTAATGAACATAGATTGAGTGCAAGTAGTATATCCAGTGCTGACTGCACAACTGAAACAATAAAACAGAGAACATCAGACATGCACAAACAAAGTTTGTCCAATCTTATCCAATCTTAAAGGTGTGCCTCATTCCAACCGAGCAGGTGTACACCTCAGGAAACTAATTACGTGTTTGAGGAATTACATATTGTAAAGGCCAAAGCAAGTGTGCATTTAATGAGGAGATGGTTATGTAGACATTTGGATGCAGAACATACAGGAACTCAATGTCCTGCAACTCTTGTGCAATTCACTCACCTTATTAAAGACATCAGCAAATCCATCAATCAAATCCATAACAGAAATCTGACCAGCTATTATTCAACTGTGCACACACAGCTTGTATAATCTCTATAGGATAGCATTGTCAATGAACGGGAACACTGTGAAGTAGCCACACATGAACCTAAGGTCAAATTGCCTAATGCCAAGGAAGGGCTAGAGAGGTATGAAGACCCCCAGCATTGCATTTTCTGTAGTGAAAGAATATTTAACGTGATATTTTTATATGCAGGCACACTACACTAGAAGTGTCAGATCCTTAAAAACTGCTATTTATGTACATAATTACGATAGTTTTGTTCAATATTGCTACACTCCATCCAATTAAAGAGGTATAATTACACTGTAATAATATTGTGCGTGTCCAGACAAAGACATGGACAAGGTAGGCAGATGTAGGTGCAGGGGTTTTGGATTTAATGATAAAGAAGAAAACAAACTGTGGAAACAACCACAAACCAAAAGAGTAAACTTTGGGAATACAATGCAAACTAACAGATTAACATGAACTCTGGGAAATTGATAAACAAACAAATCACATGGAAACAAACAAACAAACAAATCACATGGAAACATACCATCAAACCAATACAATCTCCAAACAAAGGACTGACAAGGACAGACTGAAACAAAGGGTCTTAAATACAAGACAACCTGAACCACACCTGGACCTGATAATGAATGGGCATGGTAACAAATGAGACACAGATGGGAATGGGTGGAACTAGGGCGACTAGACTTTGTCACTCTACCCACCCCTAGTTCCAACTTGTGTTTGTGAACTGGAATTAGAACTAAAAACACACTTTACAGCCACTGCACTGCAGTACATCAAAACTCATGCACTGCATTTAAATAATCTGGGACAGTGTACTTCAGCCATGAATGTTGCTTGTCCTGGGACTGAATCTACTACCTTCCAGTCACAAGCTGCTCCTCTAATCTTTAGGCCAAATGTGTGTATTTTGTGTTTTCATAAATTGTAGATCAATTAAATTAAAGGTATCTGATCTTTGACTATGGATGCATTTGCCAAAGAGACAACTACTAAACAAATCTCTTCCAGCAACAGAAACTTAGCTGGCCAATTAATCATTTTTGAGGTACAGACTTGAAAAACAATGAATTTCAAATGTGCTTACACACGGCATAGGAATTCGTGATACATGCAAATAGAGCTTTGTATCTGTCTTAGGCAGATTTTTATTGCTTAAGTAATTAAAAAAATTAATTAACAACTTCATGTTCATGCTTTATCGTATTGGTCCCATGAATGGTTTAACTGAGAGCTCTTTTATTACCTTGTAGCAATTCTGATATTTACTACAATAGAAAACACAACATATGATTTATTTTTAAAAATATACCTGAAAGAAAAGCTTTAAATAACAGGACCTTTGACAACTTTAGCAGCTTAAATAACCAATGTTTAAATTATATTTTAGTCAGGGAGTCATAATCCAGCACAGTTTGGAAGCTTCTCTGCTCTGGCACGCTTCCTAAAACTGCCAATAAATGCCTTCAGCAGGAAAACCACAACAGTGTGTAGGAAGTATAGAAAAATAGAATAGAACTTTATTGATCCCTTGAGAGGGTTCTTTCAGGGAAATTAAGGTTCCAGTAGCAGCATCAGTACAGTACAGTACAGTACATAAAGTAGAAAGATAAAAAAAAATAGTAAGAGTAAGAAGCACTATATAAATATATAGAATATATAATATACAGACTATATTACAATATACAATATAGATAATACTGCAGGAGAAAAAAGAGTAGGATATACTGACACTGAAATAAAATGTCAGCTGGATACAAACTGTATTTATAACAATTATTATCATAAAATGAGTGTAGGAATGGACATCTTTATTGATTGTTGAATGTGTGATTTATATGCTTATATACTTGATCATTCGGGCACACAAATCTTTGTCTGGTAGGTTTGATAAATGTAAAAATGCATAGGGTGACTCACTCAATGTCCTGCACCTTTTGTGCAATTTGCCGATTTTGTTAAAGGCATCTGAAAATCAATCAATCAAATCCACAACCAAAAAGTGACCAGCTATTACATAAGAATTCTGCATGATACTGAATGCACAGATTATATGATCCACATAGATTAGCACTGCAAATTGTATGGGACACCCTGGAGCAGCTGCCCATTAGCTTAAGGTCACTGGGCTGTTGAACAAAAGGACTGCATTCTTTGGAATGATGGATTTCCATTTAATACCTCTGGAATGAACTAATCACACAGAAGATATTGACACTGAAATGACTATAGTTTAAAATATGTAGGTCTTTCTATCTGTCTGTCTGTCTGTCTGTCTCAATGGCCTTCACCCTCCTTACCTTAATGATATAATTTCAAATATGCTCCAGCTAGAGCATTAAGACTGTGAAAGGCTTCAAACACCAATGAATCATATAGAAAGAAAGTGACCAACTATAACAAAAGAATTATGTACAACAGCACGCACACAGCTTACATGATACCCATAGATTAGCACTGCAAATAGAATGAGATGACCTACAGCATACTGTCACCATGCCCAATGCCAGGAATTGACTAATTAGCTTTGGAAAAATGTCTCTCACAGCAATCTTCCAGGACATTGATGACAGAATATGAACAAATCTGAAACATTCTTTACAACATTTTAAAGAAGATTAATGAATTATTATTGTTTTGTAGAGTTAGAATGAAATGTCCAAGACATCTGAGATCTACGATAACTTTTACCATGTCTAATTAGCATGTTAGGGCTATAGTATATTTACAGTCATTGCAAAGAATGTACTCTTTTATAAACACTCAAAACTTACAAAAGTAAGCCACCATGGTCTCCTTATGTATTGGATATATATTCTATATATTAAACTTTTTTTTTTTATTATTATTGTTTGTTTACATTTGTTTGTTTGTTATATAATCTACATAAAAATGATATTTCTAAATTGATGAATCAATAAAGTGTGGTTGGTAAAATAACTTTTTTAAAGTGTGATATGGCTGTAAAGAATAGAGACAGAAAAACTGACAGTCTCATAAAATTCAAGGTGGTCAAGGTGAGGTCCAAGATGAAGACCAAATAGAAATTTAGAATTTCTTGTTGAATTTCACTGCAAAAGACCTTCAGGAACATTTAGCAGACTCTGGAGTGGCAGTGCATTGTTCCAGTGTGCAGCTACACCAACACTAATATGACCTTCATGAAAACGTCATCAGAAGAAAAGCATTTTGAAAACAATTATTGCTACCTGATAAATGTAAAACTTTTACCTGCAATGCGTAAAAAAGTGTTTTTTAAGAACTTCCTGAACAGAACCCTTTTCCGATGATTAAGGGCAGGGTCGTGTCTTGAACTTATTTAGAAATTGTTCAAAACATACTGTGTAGCAATTCAACAGCAGTACAACATTTACCCCATTTGTCACAGTGAACACACATGCTTCACACAGAATAGGAGTGCGTTGTGTTGCAGCCAGTGGCATGGAGAACAGTTCACTGGTACAGGAAAAAATTGATATAAATACATACCAGCAAGTTCTCCAAGTAAATTTCACAAATGTTCACACTCATTAAATTATGAAGATGAATACAGAATGAATTTAACAGCAGAATATAAAAGAGCAGTGCTGCAAGATGGGTCAAAAAATTACAGAAATATAAGCGTTATGCAAGAAAACTAGATAACCATTCTCTATAATAACTGAAAGAGCAGGGTTTCCAAACATTTACTAGAAGGCATTTTTCATTTTTTACAATGATATAATGGTAACCTTGTTTAAAATATTAAAGACATTTGATCTTTAACTTTATGCCTTCTGGAAATCAGGTGATCTTTTCCTCATTCACATTAACGGGAATTCTGATCAGGGGTGTCCAAACTTTTGCATGTTACTGTGCATATATCATAGGAATGCGTAGCTGAGTCGTCACACAGGGAGATAAAGTGATTTGAGTGCATTGAAAAGTTGTACCTGTGCAACACACCTCAATATTTTTATCTCCATCATGGCATCATATCAGTTTACAGAATATTTTTTAATCATTAAGTGAATAACAGATGACGTCCCGCACACGCAACAAATTAGCACAATCTGACCTCTAAGTCCACACCAACAATGAAACCAGTTTATTTAAGAATGGTACACAACTGCACACACAACTTGTATCATCTCCATGCAAAGGCATTGTGTGCATAAGCACATGAAAGCTACCAGTGCATTATCGATAATGTCTGATTATGATTAGTAGAATCCTTACCTCACCTTTCAGAAACATTTTCATTGTAATATATCTTATGAATTACTGTACAGATCATCAGTACGAATGTACATTTTTTCTCATTTTTTGTCAAATAAAAGAATGTGTGTGAAATTATGAAAACATCAAGCAAAATTGGTCTACAGTTCTGAAGGTTACTTGTTCTAAAGGTAACTTTATTTAACTTTATTTAAAGTTCTAAAGGTTATTTGTATGAATTTGAATATGAATCATGTTTTGGTCAAACATTTACTAGTGCAAAATTTGTTTTGTTTATATCTCAGAAATCATGCTGGAAATTGATCATCCAGAGTGTTTTTGAGTTGAAAATGTAAATGTTTTTGTAATGATAAGCTTGACAAGGATAATTATAATAATACATTCTTCAAAATACTTATGTATATATCAGTATTATCCATCATCAGGACTTTTATTCTGAAATTTTGACACTGTGTGAATAAAGAATGAGCGCAAATAGTCCATCTCTTCTAATTTTCCTCTGTAACCCAACATCTAGGTCAGTGATGTCATTAGCCCCACACTCTGTCACTTATCAGCCAGAGTCTGTATGCAGGTTGAGCATGTACACATGGACAGAGCAGTAAACATGCACTGGAAGCTCAATTGGCATTTAAACTGGGATACTCTGTGCAAAATCTTAGGAACCTGGGTAAATCAGGAATAAAAAGTTAATTGTCTGAGCAGTAAATGTTTGTTTGGTCAGTGCAACACTAACATTTGCAATAAATACAAATATGAGAATACAAAAAGTAATGTTTTTACATAACTGTGTTCATCAAACATCTCCAGGGAGTCCAGTATTATTTGCAGTTCTCAGATGTGCTGACGATGGAATTGAACACAGGCATGCACCAACTGGGGGCATCCATGAGAAATCTGGAACCAAGCTTTATTCTTCATAGTAGCTCACAAGATCTTAGCTTCTTTCTTCAGAAAGATACATTCATGTAACTTTTTTACTGTATTTTGTTTAACTGTCTGTTCTAATGTGATGTGCTGTTTTTATGTGTCAGAACTTTCTTATTGCTGAGAGAAATTATGTTCTTAGGTACCTAAAACTTTTGGTACCTAAAACCTGGTTTTAAGAAATTTCTCCTATTCTTCTTTGAAGAACCTCTCAAGCTCCATCAGACTGGATAGGGAGCATTGGTGCACAGCCATTATTAGATACGTTAAATCAGGTTCAAGTCTGAGCTCTGGCTGGGCCACTCAAGGACATTCAAAGAGTTATCCCAAAACCACTAAATTTGCTATCTTGGCTGTGTGCTTAGAATCTTTGTCCTGTTGAAAGATAAACCTTTTTCCCAGTCTGAGGTCCAGAGCATTCTGGAGCAGGTTATGATTAAACATTTCTCTTAACGTCACTGCAATCATCTTTCCCTCTACACTGTCTTCCACTTCCTGCTACAGAAAAACATCCACACAGCATGATGTTGCCACCACCATGCTTCACTGTAAGAATGGTAATGAATAGATGATGAGCAATAGCTCGTTTCCAGTCCAAAAATCAGTTCAATCTGAGTCTTTTGGGTGCCTTTTACAAACTCCAGATGGGCTGTCAAGTGCATTTCATCTGGCTACTCTACCATACATGTCTGATTGGTGGAGTGCTACAGAAATGGTTGTCCTTCTAGAAGGTTCTCCTCTCTCCACAGAGCAACACTGGAGCTCTGTCAAAATTACTACTGGTTTCTTTGTCACCTCCCTGATTAAGGTACCTCTACCACAATCACTCAGTTTGGCCGGGCAGCAGGGTCTAAGAAGCGTCCAGGTGATTCCAAACTTCTTCCATTTACAGGTGATGGAGGCCACTGTGCTCATTGGGATATTCAATGTAGTAGAATTTTTTTCTGTACACTTCCCGAGATCTGTGTCTCGATACACTCCTGTCTCAGAGGTCTATAGACAATTCCAGGTGTGGGCCTTTCCAGATCACGTCTAATCAACTGAATTTACCACAGGTGTCGAAACTGTAGAAACATCTGAAGGATGATTAGTGGAAACAAGATGCACCTGAGCTCAATTTTGAGTGCCATGGCAAAGTGTGTGAATATTTATATATTTTATAATTTTGTATTTTTATTTTTATTACATTTGCAAAGATTTCAAACACACATTTCTAATTGTCATGGTGGGGTATGGTGTGTATAATTTTGAGTAAAATTAATTTATTCCATTTTGGATTAATTGTGAATACTTTGTAATACTTTTAATTGTGAATACCCTGTAAGTCTCATACATGCAAAACATTTACATAGTCAGACCTGTAAATCCACACCAGCAAAAAAATCCTGTTTACTTAAGAATGGTACACAATGTTCCACATGCAGTTTGTATCATCTCCGTGCAAAGGCATTGCGTGCATAACCACATGAAAGATTCCAGTATGTTATCAAGAACGTCTGGTTATGAATAACATAATACTGACCTCACCCTTTCAGAAACCTTATACTGTAATATGTGAAAAAGAATTACTCTTGATTATTCAGGTCATCATCAAATTGTGCTGCTCATTTCATTCAATGAAAAAGTCATATTGATGATTAAATAAAATGGAGAAAATAAACTTATTAAAGAAATATTTCACATTTTCCTCACTTAATTGTTCACAGGAATGAAAATTCTAATTTATAGGAATGTCATAGGAATTCATAGCAGGGTTGTTGCCTAGATCAGGACTACCTCTGCAACACACCTCAGTATCTTTATCTCCATCTTGGCATCATATAAGTTTAATAAATATGGGTACAAGGGTACATCTTATGCATAAGCACATGAAAATTTCTGTACAGGTTATTGAGAATTTCTGATTATGACAATAAGAACAGTCCGTTTAAAATATGGACCACATCCTAAGTGTAAATCTTTTCATTTTAATATGTCAGACTCTTTCATGATTACACAGTCCATCATCAGATAGTATTGTTCATTTTATTCAGTGTTTATGGACCCTTCCTTGACTTGTGTCTGATTGATTCAACAATTCATCCCTTAGGGTTTTTTGTATTGAAATGATACTTTTAAGATTTAAAAGAGTAACAATTATTTTCTCCAAAATCATAACAATACTCCACTGACTTGAGAACAGTGAGAAGTGAGAACAGTGTGTCTATCATTAGACCATTGGCTTGGCACTCATGAGAACTGTGTAGTTTTCATTAGTCATTTTATCCTGCTTTTCTTTAGCATGACTAAAGGCTGCAATTACAGCAAACCTGGGAAATAATATTTCCTTGCTGTACTCATTGGATTTTGGGAGTGAATTGAAGTTTTAAATGAAAATAAAACCCTGGTGAGCTTAAGAAAAAAATGGAGAATTACTGTGAATGCCGATTTGTCATTATTCAAAATTTGCATATTTGTAGTACAGCAGGTTCCATTGTAGAACCACTGGTATTCATCTTAAACATAAATGAACTTCCTTCTGTGTGTGTGTGTGTGTGTGCGTGTGTGTGTGTGTGTGGTAACTCTACATACATATAAGTATGTATGAGTAAATTTATGATGTTATAGCACCTTCATCAAGTACTCCCTGAATGCAGCTCAAAGGAAAGGGACTTAGAAAACCTAATCTGCACCAATGGAAGGACCCTAGAAGACAGTTGACCAATAACTATTCGATTACATAAAATTGCCTGCAAATTATCACTACAGCCAATCATATTGCATAACACTGAGAGATTTTTCCAATATTTATATATGATAGATAATTCTTCTTTTTGGCACAGCTGGTAAAACAGCAGCTTGTGTCATTTTACTATTTCTTAGAAATACAGTTTTGGATTCATACACCCATTCACATCTAGGTCTTATGTGATTCACTACAAGAAATTCTGCCTGAACCACTCAATTGAAAACCAATCAATCAATCAATCAAAGATTGTTTATGTAGTGCTTTTTTACAACAAAGTCATTGTCACAAAGCAGCTTTGCAGAAATCCAGGTCAAAACCTCAATTGAGCAAGCCAGCAGATGACAGTGGCAATGAAAAACTCCCTCAGTACAGCATAACTGTAGAACATTACAGAAGAACAGAAATCTAATTTAATCTATGATATGTATCAAATTCATCAATATTTAAAAACAAATTAATACTTTAATGATTTAGATTTTAAGATTATTTAGCAAATTTCTAGCAAATATAACCTAATGTTCATGTTTGAAATTTTCATACATGACATTAAAACAGTTTAATGTTAAAATCCATGTGTAGTCTCTTCTTCTCATGTTTCGCAAGCCAATGATGCTCCACCACTTTTAATACTTAAATTGTATTTGTATCAATGACATTATGTACACTGATTAAGTAAACCCAGTGGTAACGAGTAGCTCAGGTAAACAACATGAACAAAAAATACAGGTGTGCATCATAATCTGATCAATCAAATCTCATTCAGAGATGGTCAGAGATGCATATGACCACATTATTCCACCAATATGCCTTGATGTGTCCCCAGTACTAAAGTGCCACTGAAAATATATAATAACCATAAGACCACACTGTCCATGTGACAAAAACAAACTGATTTTTACAAAAATACATTTACAGTATTTTTCAACCAGATTCAGAAGTCATTACTAATGACTTCATACATCGGAAGTCTAATGACAACACTGTCACATTATTATCTCTGCCCAAATTGAAACATGAACTGCTTTATATTTTACATTTTATTTGATCATTAAAACGAAACAGTCCCTCACAAAACAGGAACAATAAGACACCCTAAGAATGCTAATCTTAGATTGCTTCCTCTTGGTTATGCAATGTATCAGAGTTTTCCATCAGAATCAATGGTTTGCATTGTGTATGACAATCAGTGTGACCACAAATGATGAAATACCTGAACATCAAGACCTCAAAAAAACTGACAGCTAATGACATGAGAACAGGGAAAGCTTATACTTAACTATGTATGTCACCGGATGTGGAATGAAGCCATGGGTTATGAGGAAAATAATGAAGGGCATATCATGCATTTTACCCCCAAAAATGGTTAACAAAACTAAGAAAATAACTTCTAGTCTATTTCTAAACAGCCAACACATCATCTCTCAGCATTTTCAAGAAGGGCATACAGACAATGTTGTTATCACTTCTGTACAATAAGGGAATAAGGGGTCCAGAGTTTAGGAGACATTCTAAATGAATACATATCTTTTAAATTCAATTATATGTAGTTTTCACGTCTGTTTTTGTCATTATTAAAGAAATCTCTAAATGAAAATGAAACACATTTCTTTCATGAGGTTGTGATGCAAGACTTACAAATGACAACTCTCAGGGAAAGGACATTGTGTATCTGACGATTGTGCAGTATGACAATCACCCACCCATATTCAAGTAAATATGTTTGACAAGGCCTGACAGAAGTAGAAATCATTCATAAATGGCATCAGGTATGGATTGTATTGATTACACATTACTACATTAGCAGTATAATATATATATATATATATATATCCACTGCAGAATAAAAAAAAAATAACTTCCGCCAAATCATGCCTTTGTATCCCACAACACCTGAAAGGAGTAAACTGTATTATTTTGCTTTTCAGCATGTTCTATTTGCCGGGCATGGCAAAGACTGTGGGCAATGTATGTTGCTCACTCTTAATCCACATAGTGGAAGACCCAATGTGGTCCTGGGCAGCAAACAGTGTTTTAGAGAAATAGAACATGGCAACATGAGACATGAACCAGCACCAGTCATCGCTGAGTGACTCACCAGTAAATAAAACAGTCCTAGACTTCCTGAAGATGATGCCCGGAGTGGCACGTCCTCCTTGAGCAGGCGTGTGCATGGGTGAAACCAGAATGGAAAATGTACTTACATTATGGAACAGTATGTTATTAATCAAGAGATCACATCACAACATGATGAAATTGTTTTACAATCAACCACAAAATCATGACTCACTCACTGTTGATTTATATCAGCTTCACTTACAACACAAGCACTTTGTTGTTCTATATTTAGACTGCTTTCCATTTGTTTCTCTGCATACTTTGTAAACCTTCTTTCACCATATTCTTAAATGGTCAGTGGCCCTGCAGTCTGATCCACTCATACCAGCACATAACACACTAACACACACTGATTATTAAAGAACAGTCGTCATAATGTTGTCATTGATTGTAAACTAATAAAAAAATCCAGTTCATACTGTCATCGTGCTGTGATCTGATCTCGATTAATAACACACTGCTGCATAAAATATGTACACTACCGGTCAAAGGTTTCAGAACCCATGTTGGGTGTTCTAAAACTTTTGACCGGCATCATATATTATCTTGATTTCTGTAAAGCTGTCTTTAACACATTTAAACATATGGATCTTCATTGGTGATATAACTACAACAAAACCAAGGAAGTGTCTTTAAATTGTTCAAAAACTAATTGAAACTCGAAAAAAAAGTTAGGATACCTCCATAATTTTTATGACTTAATCCCTACAATAAGGTGCATCAGCTGCAAATGATCAGACCTTCATTAGAGAGGTCTTTGGAGGAGCCTACCTAATTTAAACCTCAGACATCAGTTTGGCTTGCTCTAGATTGCTGAGGTGAGTGGTATCACCATGCCAGATCCAAAGAGCCCTCTCAGGCCTGAAGTTGCAGATCAGTCTGGGAAAGAATTTAAAAATAAATCAGAAGAATTAGCAATCAGCTGCTCCACTGTGCGGAAAATTATTGTGTGAATTATTAAGTGAAGAACATTTAAAATAACTGCTAACATGGCCAGGTCACGCCATTGTCACAAGTTCAGCCTAAAAGCAGACTGCGGGATGTGTAAAGAAATTTCCAATAAACCTAAAATGTCATCTCATCATGGGACTTACAGGTAGCTCTTGCCATTTGTGATCTCAAAGTACAGGGGCTACCATCAGAGACAGACAGCACAGATTTGATTTTCATGGGAAGTGTGCAAAGAGGAAACTATCAAAAGAATGAGGACACATTTGCCATAAAACACCTACACAAAGACTCAGGACTGGAAAATGTGCTTTGGACAAATTAACCTTGAATTAAACATTATAAAGCAATATTATTTTACTCATGCTTTTTCTTCACTTTTATCTTTCAGTGTTTTGATTGCCCATGCATTTATGAGAAATTCTCCCAAACTGTAGGGACCTGATAATACAAGGACATGTTGTTGAAGTTAAGTGCTTCTCATGCATCATTTGAAAAAACAGCCAAGCTGCTGACTTAGTCCAGGGTCATGAGTCATTAGGTCTTGGCACATGTGACTGATCCTATCTGCCCAATAAAGCTAAGTGGAAATGAAGGAAACACCTAAAACGCACGTAGACAGCAATGCTGAGTTTGGGGGAAAAGTTTATTTTATATAACCAGAATGACCTTCTTTCTTTAATTTATAATTATAGACTTGTGTGTTTCTAAATGTGCTAAATTAGCAAAGGGCTGGTCAGAAAGATCACTTCAAATCAACAGCTCCCCCCTCTGGTTCAGCAGTTGTAGTTGGAGACCTCAATCAGGTTGTTGTCAGGATCTCTGAAGTACAGAGAGGTTATAGGGCCTGCAGCTCCTGTCCTCTCCACCGGTCCCTCCTCAATACCCACACCACATGCCTGAACACATTGACAATAAAATTAACTTTATTATAAAGCTAACTAAGCATGAATCCAGTCTAACCTTCTGATTTTAGTCCACATAACTCAGCTCATTTTTGTGCACCTACTTCACCTGTTCAATTCAGTTATTATTATGCCAAGCGATCACGCAAAGTATTATTCTTTGTACACTCTATTAAATTAACATTTAAATGGTTTTTGGCTTGCAGATACAAATCTAGAAAAAAAGTTTCATTATTTATAGGATCTTGAAACTTAAAAAGCCCTTCATACTCATAAACAACACATTTACAAAAACAGAGCTTTAAAGAGCCAACCAATGAGCTACTGCAGTGTTTCTTTACCCTTGTCCTCTGCATATTTTAGTGCTTTTCCAGCTCCCAACACACCCGATTCAACTAAGCAGCAAATTAACAAGCCTTTTCAGACTTGTAGGGTCTGTGTTAAAGGACAGAATCCACTAAAATATGTCCATGGCCAGGGTTGAGAGACACTAAAACTCTATGGAATCATTCCAAAGAGCCTACATTTACACTAGAAATAATCGATGACGTTTTGTTTAAAGGAAGCACACGATGATGACTTACCTTCAGATGAGCAGCAACTGTTGCCAATGGTGTCTTTGTTATAAGGCAAAGGTCTGCTGAACCTGGTGTAGGAGCTTTGGCTTTTGGCTCATACTCCTTCCCAACTTCATGCAAGTTGAATTTCTGATTTCCAAACCCCAAAGCTTTGCGGTCTCCCTGTGAGAGACCATAGCAAGTGAGTTGTTTGATCTGCGTTACATTTACAGGTATATTTGACACTGTAAATAAATTAGAGTATAATAATGCCTGAACATTTGCGGGAGTAGATCACGAAAGAAACCAAACGTCTAAATGTCAGCATAACAATACCGGACAAGGACTTGCCAGTTCCAGTGCCTTATGAAAGTATTCTACCCTCTTAAAATCACCAGATTGTCCTGCATTACAAATGACATAATAATGTTCTGTGAAGGAATATTTAGAGATATTGGTTTGGTGTACGAATATATACATATATGTTTTAATTGAACATTCTATCTAAACAGTACTGTTCTTATAAATGCTGTGCTTTGGAAGCAACTAGTTTAGACCATGAATAATGGTCCCCCAACAAGGACACAATTGGCTTACAATTGGTCTCTAGCTGTAAAAAGATCAACGTTGGTTGTTTAGTCCTTGGGCGCCTGACAAAGGCATATCAGATTAGTACCTACAGCAGTTCACACTGATTCAGCAACATCAAAAATCAGGCTTTTTTTTCTAGATAAAGAAAGTCTCCATCGTGAAAACAAACCGGATTTGATAAGATTCTGATTATATTATTTTGTCAATACAAATTGCTTTTTTAAATACTCACTACAGGGGTAAAGCTGATGTTGTATCATTGTTAGACAGAGTGTGATAAATGGTACATTTATATTGTATTTCTTTATCTCCCGTCTTCCCTACAGCACTGCTGTAAACCATGAGCTTCATTTAAGCAGAAGGAAATGTATTGATCCTTGTACAATGCTGCCACCATGTGGCACTTCAACAATGCAGTTCAATTGTGAATTTCCAAAGGTAAAAAGAAGCTCAATTAATAGAAAACCTCTGATATGAACAATAAAATTTAATAATCACATGAGAAAAACAAAGTTAAAGGCCTCTGTATTCTGTGGGTTTTTGGTGATTCAGTGATCTATGGAAACTCATGTCCACCACTTGGAGAAAAAAGGTCATACCGTAAGTCAGAAAATGAGATTCTAAGTTAAAATCAAGATAAAGTCATAATTATGAGATAATAAGTGAATATTATTAAATATGAAGTCAATCATTAGGTATGATGTAAAAGTATATATTGTTAATTCGGACTTACTAAATTATAATTCCCAGACATGTTTATGTAAGACCCATATGGATAGCCCAAAAGGGAACCATAAAGTTTTGTTCATGGGTTCCATGTTGGCCCTATATATGGATGCCCACCAGGGACAGTGATGGAACCAGGAGGAATTAAACATCTGCTCCACATGGGTTCTCAATGGCACACAGGATCCTATATAGGACCTGGGTGAGATTAAGGAAAGCTGTACTGACAAGGCCCAGAAATAGCATATGTGCAAACCCACTCAGAGCCCATGCCCATCTGGAATGCAGCTAGCCCCAGTGAACGTTATGACTTTTAATATCTCATTAATATCTCATTATCAGGAGATACGTATGCAATTCACAAACAGGCAGAACAGATACTCTGACAATGCAATTGCCCTCACTCTGCACACTGTCCTGTCCCATCTGGACAAAAAGAACATAAAATAAATGTATGTATGTATAATGTATGTATGGTGTAGGTTAATGTGTAAATACTCTACATTACATGCAGTTATATTTTTTATCTGTCTTTTTATTTTCATGTTTACTGAGAGGCACCACAGTGTTAAACTCATCTGTGTGATGTGATGAGACAGTCACTTGATTTGATTTTGATCTGGCATCTCGTGGAGGAAATGGGCTTCCACAGTGATCTGTGAGCAACTGACCTTAAAGGTCACAACGTCCATCCCCAAGACGGAGGAGTAGAAAAGAGTGGTTTTCTTCAGGTCCCGGACCGTCAGGACCAGATGGTCCAAATGGCTAATCTGAACTGGACATGAGCTTTTGGGGCGGGTTGCAGACGAGCTGAAGGTCGACTTTGTGAGAGAAAAAGACACATTAAAATGACGGCTGATGATGGAGTATTATGGTCATTACGGTACGAGGAAATCCACCTCTTGTATCTCATATCGCGGCGACAAATCCAGATCCAGAGTAAAAATCCGCTCCAGGATAAACCAGACACTCAGAAACACAATCCTGGAGTGGATTATTGCTTTCTGGACCTGGATTTTCTGCCTCCACAGAAAACTATTATTTTCACCACGGGACTATTATTAAGACCCTGTTGATTACTAGAGCTGTGCAGCTCACTGTGGCTGAAAGGTTCAAGCAGTCTCTTCTGAAGGGTCTAGGTTCTCTCCTCACAGCTCAGGATTAATGGTTACAGAGAAAACTCATAATAAAGGTGGTAAAACAGAAGCTGTGTTACTTTACCGCGATAGAGAGCGCGTGGCGAAAACCTCCGCAGATCCTCAAGGTCATTGCCCGCACAGAAGAACAAACACTCTGTAAATATAACCTTTATTGCTCCTAGTTTCCTTAGCTCTACCAGTTTGGATAGGAAGCTCAGTGGAGTAGTTTGAGGTGCGCGGTGCTTTACCGTAATAACCCCTACCTCTCAGCAGTAACGTTTACTGACTCTCTGCAGTTAGAACAGCCCACTTACAGTAAACCCACACTAATAGTATGATAGTATGCTTTTCATGCATCTATCTGTCCTCAACAGATATAGTCTGTGTTCTGGTTTTTGAGGCCTTTTTCCCAGAGCATACAAATTACTTCTCTTTTATTTGTGGTTAGTGATTGGGTGAAGCCATGCATCATCAATCCAATCTGTGCTTTAAAACCATAACGACAATAGAAACTACCCGAATGACCCGCTTACAATATGTCAAACAGCCAGAATTGAACTTTTTGCCCACCACCATAAACACTACATTTGGAGAGTCAAGACCTGTGATGAAAAGCTGATCACCCCTACTGTGAAACGTGGTGTAGCAATGATGTTTTGGGATGTGTGAGCTACATGGGCACAAGGAACGAGATTAGAATTTCATCCGAAAATACTGGAGGAACATTTGCACTCATCACCCTGGACGCTGCACATTACAGTGGTGTGAAAGTGTTTGCCCCTTCCTGATTTCCTGTTTTTTTGCATGTCACATTAAGTGTTTTGGAACATCAAACCAATTGAAATATTAGTCAAAGACAACACAAGTAAACACAAAATGCAATTTTTTGTTTATTATTAAGGGAGAAAAAAAATCCAAACCTACATGGCCCTGTGTGAAAGTGTGAATGCCCCCTAAACCTAATAACTGATTTGGCCTCCCTTAGAAGTAACAACTGCAACCAAGCGTTTGCGCTAACTTGCAATGAGTCTTTTACAGCGTTGTGGAGGAATTTTGGCCCACTTATCTTTGCAGAATTGTTATAATTCAGTTACATTAGAGGGTTTTCGGGCATGAAAGGCCTTTAAAAGGTTATACCACAGCATCTCAATAGGATTCAGGTCAGGACTTCGACTAGACTCAAAAGTCTTCGTTTTGTTTTTCTTCAGCCATTCAGAGGTGGACTTGCTGGTGTGTTTTGGATCATTGTTCTGCTGCAGAACCCAAGTTCGTTTCAGCTTGAGGTCACAAACAGATGGTCAGATATTCACCTTCAGGATCTTTTGGTAGACAGCAGAATTCATAGTTCCAATTATCACAGCAACTCTTCCAGGTCCTGATGCAGCAAAACAGCCCCAGACCATCACACTACCACCACCATATTTTACTGTTGTTATAATGTTTTTCTGTATGTATAATCTTTTTCTGAAATGCAGTGTTACTTTTACGCCAGATGTAATGGGACACACCTTCAAAAGAGTTCAACTTTTGTCTCATCAGTCCACAGAATGCTTTCCCAAAAGACTTGGGGTTCATCAAGATGTGTTCTGGAAAAACTGAGATGAGCTTTAAAGTTTTTTGCAGTGGTTTTCTTCTTTGAACTCTGCCATGCAGGCCATTTTTGCCCAGTCTCTTTCTGATGGTGGAGGCATGAACACTGACCTTAACTGAGGCAAGTGAGGCCTGCAGTTCTTTGGATGTTGTTGTGGGGTCTTTTGCGACCTCTTGGATGGTAATTTTGGGCGGGCAGCCACTTCTGGGAAGGTTTTATACTGTTCCATGTCTTCACCATTTGTGGATAATGGCTCTCACTGTGGTTCACTGGATTCCCAAAGCTTTGAAAATGGCTTTATAACCCTTTCCAGACTGATAGATCTCAATTACTTTCTTTCTCAATTGTTTCTGAATTTCTTTGGCTCTCAGCATGATGTGTAGCTAAGGATATTTTGGTGGACTTCACTTTGTCAGACAGGTCCTATTTAAGTGATGTCTTGACTGAGAACAGGTGTGAGAACACCAGACAACGTAGTCAGGTGTGATAAACCACAGTTACATTATGTTTTAACAAGGGGGCAATCACTTTTTCACAGTGCCATGAAGGTTTTTTTTTTTTTTTTTTTCCCCGTTAATAATAAACACCTCCATTTAAAAAAATGCATTTTGTGTTTACATGTGCTGTCTTTGACTAATAGTTAAATTGGTTTGATGTTCCGAAACACTTAAGTGTGACATACATGCAGGAAATCAGGAAGGGGGCAAACAGTTTTTCACACCACTGTAGGGCACACTTGGGGAAGGTTCTGGCCATCTCAGTCTCCTGACCTCAGTAACAATTCATTTTAAGTTAAAAGTTTAAAATGACATGTTTTGACAGATATAGGGAATATTTCTCGTCGTGTCTCACAGTATGGTATCGGGTATAATGCAAAATGCCAGATGTCTCGGCATGGAGTTCCTGATGATTTCCTGCTATAATCCATCCCATGCATCTTGAATATTCTCACTCAGTTCCTGCAGATTATTTGGTAGGCGTGCAGCATTGAATAGCATCCCACACATTTTCAATCAGGTCTGGCAATGCAGAGGCAGTTCATTGGTGTTCAACAAGAAAAGTGGGACTCGTAACAGAAAACCAGCATGGTGTGTAATAAGACCATCCTGCTGCACAGAGCTCTAAAAAAAAAAAAAAACGACATCTTGAAATCTTGCAACTGCTCGAATTGCAAAGGATGCTAACACAACAGTATAAGTCAGAATGGAAAGCATGCAGAGCAGGATGACTTTATATAGTCAGTCAGGGTACAGTGCCGTGATAAAGCCCCTTATAGCTTAGGTTACATGCATGGCCGAGCATGAACCTTGAATCATTCTCCTGTCTCACAATGTCAAACCTGCCCACCAAATTTCATTCCTGTCAGTTGATTCCTTTTTTGACAAGGAGTGTATATATGTAAATATGATCTCAGTGTAAAGAGGTCATTGATGTCACATGGGAATCAGCCATAATTAGGATGTTGTGGCTTGAAGTAGGATGAAGTTGTAGGAATTCAGCTCAGAGAGAGAGACCGACCTGTTAATGTTCATTAATACATACATTTTTACTGATGCTGTACCAAGACTAATAAACAGCCTCAATATCCCATATTGCATCTGTAAAATACATTTAAGAGCTCATTAGACATTTTTCCTCCTGGTGTGCCTGATAGGCTATAACTGTGTTTTTGACATTGACATTAATTGATCATTGATCTGAAACTTAGTGTCTCTGAAGCATTCCCAATACTTGGTTCAACTCCAATGCATGTACAGTTACAATAAAATAAGATTCTATAAAAAACATTATGCTCTAAAATGTGCATAAGTTAACATTTATTTCTTTCCTGAAAATGACTTGCTTACTTTCAATTAGAAAATCAAATCACTTGGCCAGGGTGCCCAAACCTTTTCATAAGCCTGCATAAAAGCCAAAAATAAATAAATAGGACATTTGAAATAAAATTTTCAAACAGACAACTCCTGTATGTATTATACGTGCTTGTCCTGAATATCCCTGGCATGCATGTTTTGGTGCTTCCTCTGCTCCCACCAGATTCAAATAATCAGCTCATTAACACACCCTTTTAGAGATGCAGATGGTGTTAATGCAGGGAATCCACTAAATGTATGGCAGGGTATCTCCAGGACCTTGGTTAAGAAACATTGTACAACCCCACTGTGTAAAGTCCTATTTCAAAGCATTTCTATCCCAAATATTCCAGAATAACAAAAGGGCCCATCCAAATACCATTGTCTATGTTTCTACAAGGTTACTGACCCCCACTCTGAAAAGCTTTGTTCTAGAAGGCACAGATTATAAGTGACATACTAGTGTGAGCAGAATTCTTACGCAAGTTGTATTTGAGAGGAGTCTGTTTATTATTGAACAACTATGTTCTCAATCAATCCAAAAGACTCAAATATCAAAGCTTAATATTTTTGGAAGTTAGAGTGTAGGTTGAGCTTCACTCTCCCCATCCTCAACATATAAAGGTCCCACAAGAGCCTATACCAGTACCCCACCTCCACCTTGCTGGCGTCTGAGTTGAAGTGGAGCTCTCTGCCCTTTACTGATCCAGCCTCTGGCCCATCAAGAGTCACTCATTTCATCCGTCCATAAAACCATAAAAATCTTAAAATATTTCTTGGCACAGTCTTATGTTTCAAAGGTGGTCGTTTTTCAGCCTTCCTTACCATGGCCATGTCCCTGAGTATCACACACCTTGTATCTTTTTGATACTCTAGTAACATTGCAGCTCTGAAACATGGCAAAAGGCATCTTGGCAGCTTCACGCTTGATTTTCCTCAATTTATGGGCAGTTATTTTGCACCTTCCCCCCCAACATGCTTCTTGGGACCCTTTGCCATGAAACGCTTGATTGTTTGGCGATTACGCTTCAAAAGTTTGGCAATTTCAAGACTGCTGCATCCCTCTGCAAGACATCTCACAAATTTTGACTTTTCAGAGTCCAAATCTCTCTTCTAACCCAGTTTGCCAAAGGAAAGGAAGTTGCCTGATAATTAAGCACACCTTATATAGGGTGTTGATGTCATTAGACCACACCCCTTCTCATTACAGAGATGCACATCACCTCATTTACTTAACTGGTAGTTGGTTTTCAAGCCTATACAGCTTGGAGTAGGACATGTATAAAAATGATGTGACCAAAATACTCATTTGCCTAATAATTCTGCACATGGTGTAAAATAGACACACTTACCTGGTTTATTGCATTGTATGATGTATTTTTACCTACAAAAAACATCTGAAACCAAATGTCATAGTAGGTCAGGTTCTACATGGGCAGGTCTATGTAAGACTACTTGATCTCAACAGTTTGAAGTGTCAAGCTGTTAATATACTAATCATTATATTAATACACAACCTCATAGCTCCACTGCGAATCCAATGGGCAACATTTTATCTTATTTGATTACACTGAATTTGCCAATATTAAATTTCCAGAGAAATGCAAAGTGTTGAGTGCCATAAGCGGTTCCCACCATTTTCATTCTCTTTAGAGACAATTAGGCCACTGTGGTTGCACATATCTTTATTGTAATATACAAATAACATTGTGGCTTGATGAAGCCAAAACAGACTAGGTTGTAGCTGGTTCTCAGCTCAGCAGACTGCAGAAATGTCCAATGATTGTGGAGAGAACAGGTGGTACAAACAGATCCCCTCGAAGAACGTAGTGGCAGTGAACAAAAAGTCAACAGAAAAGCCACACCACCCTGAACCTGCTACTTCAGGAACAGTGCACTGATGAAAACCCACTTATAAATTGCATGCTTAAGAAGACAGATAAAAGCCCACACACTGTCTCCTGAGGTTCAGATCATAGCATGACGCATTTGGGTTAATAATAGAGCAAACTGAACACAAGGTGAAAAGACATGAGAAAATACTGACAACCTGCAGAACTAGAATTCATTTCATGATGAGGGGTCACATGAGCCCCACTTAGTGAATTGTTAAATGTCACCACTGTAAATTAATACCTAAGAAACAATGTTCTCTTGGATTCAATTTGCACAATACACTGGTCTGTGGTGCATAGTTATCATGGTCAGTTGGTGAGCAGGTAATTCATATCCTTCCCTCAAACGCCACTGAACGTGGAGGAATACAGATGACCAAAAAGGGGGTGAATGATGAGACATAAACCGTCCATAGAAGTTTAACTTAGAAACTTGGTGGAGTGACAAGATATTTGAACAAGAAGCCAAAAAACAAAAATGTAACGATGCCACCATATTAACTGGGATGCGATTAATATGTAACTTGCATTTATAAAACCATGTTAATTGAACTATATTAAGGACATCTGGACTAGAGGTTGCATGCCAACAGTGCAAAATACAAATCTTTTATCCTGCTGTGTACAGATATTATATTCAGAGTTGGGCTCCAGTTGAGAAGCACTGATTTTTGATGATTCTATATAATAGTTCTTCAACCACAAACTTTATTGTCTTGAGAGGAAATTCATACACATAAAAACCCTACTATTTGAATAAGATGACAAATCTGATACTCTAAGTGTTGAGATCGGCACAAGAGTGTAGTGCTATTGCAATATACAGAACCTGTAGAGAAGCTTTTTTTTTTTTCAGGTGACGTCTTCATTTTAAATGTGTATATTCACAGTCTACAACAAGTTCAACAAATTCATACAGGTCAAATTCTTTACAGTCTTCCCCATTCGCAAATATTGCACCAACATCTGTGATATGTAGGCAAGTGTCCTCACTTCTGCAGTTGATGAAAAGGTACAAATCAGTATCTTTGTTTACCACTGTCAAAAGCTGAAAAGCCTAAGAAGCGAATGCACTTTACTAGCAAAATAACGCTTCACTCTCAATTTGTAAATAATTGTCAATTTCACCACACATCCTCAGTTGCTCTTTAACCCTGTAGATTTTTGAGACCAAAATTTAAGTGAGTTTTAGGCTTAAAATTTCCCTTGACCGTTTATTTAATCCATTAATCTAGGTTTAATCTGAAAACCCAGTCCAAAGATGAAAGTTCATATTAAGCCAAACCCAAACCTAGCCTATATAAAAGCATTTAATAACATTAATTTTTCTACATTTGTGTATACTTAAGTAATAATGATGCTGGTTAATGTTCAAGAACCTAACATTGTGGACAGTGGGAACCACAATGGATCCAAACAACGGTTTTCATAGTCCAAAAGAAAAAAAAAATATATATAAATAGATCCTTCAAACATCGAAATGTCAACTAATTACACTGCACTTGGACTCCTGTATGAGCACAAATGATTAGTTCTTAATTATTGATGTAATTGAACAGTTATCTTTTTGGATAACATTATATTCAATGGACTCCATGTATGAGTCAATGCAAGCAAAATAAAGGATATTAGAAGAACACATCAAAGTATGCCACTGCAAATATACTCTGCACATCTGGTAAAACTTTCCAATGGCTTTGAATAGGTTGGGTTCAACAGTGTCTATGAGACACCTCACATCACAAGGTACCAAATGCTATAGTAAGGCGAAAGAATAGTTACTAATGTGATAGGAGGTTCTGCTGTAGCTAGACAACACTCTCACGGTTGGCAGAAACGAGGACCGCCCTGCGGCAAATTGGGCAAGTAGAGTTCTCCGAAAGCCAGCGGTCAATACAGTGCACATGGTATTCGTGTGAGCAGGGCAACTTGCGGAGCTTGTTACCCTCTGCATACTCAGTGATGCAGACACTACAGGTCTTGAGAGCATCACTCTCACCAAAGTTACGCATTGAGAGGTTGTCAATCTGCTCTTTGGTGAGGCCCCTGGGCTGGTCGTCATCATCATCGTTGAGCAAGAAGAAATGTGCAAGCCGCAAGAAGGGCAGAGAAGCAGTTTCTTCCAGGCTAATGGGAGCCCTTGGCCTTGGCCTGCCCTCTCGTGCCTGGGTGGGCTCTGCACTCCCTTCCCTTTCCTCTGTCCGTGTTTCTGAGGCACCATCCTCATTTGGGCCTCCAGCACTTGTAATGGAAGCCTCTGCTACAGAAGCACTGGCAATGCCAGGATTTCCTGGCGTGTCAGCAAGATCTGCAGAGGGGTTAGAACCGCGGTTTGAGTCCGAAGAGTCCGAGTCAGAGTCCATGAAATAGCTGAGCTCACCAAATCCAGTCATGATCTGCCGAATCATGGACTGCAGAGCCAAGGAGGTAGCCTCACCAAGACCAGCATCAGAGATCCTCCTTATGGGAATGCGGATAGTGCTGACATACGTCCTCACTCCTGCTCGCTCAGAACGGGAGAAGGTCCTGCGGAAGCCTCCGCGTTCAGTTTCATACAAGAAAGTGTTGTTGGACGTTTGAGAACGAGAGCGGGTGCGGTTAGCGATGCTGTCTCTCTCACGGTATTCACCCGGCCGCACCCTTCGTACCTGTAAGTCCAGCATTATTGTTGGAGGGCGCCTGCCAGACGCTCCTGCTTCTCCAGCAGGCACATCCCCTTGCTGTGGCGCTGGCTGTGGCTCAGCAGCTTCAGCAGACTCCTGACTTTCTGCCTGTACATTGCTCTGCCTAGACAGAACATGCAATCGAGTCCTAGAACTACCCTCTACCTGAGCTTCTGAAACAGGCTCATGACTGTGAGAGGGAATGCCATTGTGGACCTGAGGAAGCCCATCCAACTGGTCCAGGTTGAGAGGTAAACGACTCCTAGATGTACGGGCCCTGGTCCTGCGTTGTTCTGGGCTGGGGCTACGCATTCTAATTTGGCCTCTACGTGGGGGAACACTCGGTTCAACTGGGGTCACACTTGGGGGAGGTAAAACCTCATTCTGGGGGTTAGGCTGAATGATTACAGTTGGGACCTCAGGAACAGGCAGCTCAGGCTCTACTACAACAGCCATTTCCTCAACAACAGGTTCCTCAACCACCTCGGCCGTTTCCATTGCTGTCTCAGGCTCAGAAACGGTGGCATCTGGAGGGGCTTGATCTCCTTCAAGACGCTCAGCTTCAGTCTGTGTTTGCTGCTCGACTATGTTGCGATTGACATTTATCTCCAAGCTGAAGCGAAAGTCTCCGCTGCTTGGGTTGGTTCGGCTGACCGCTCGCCAGGACTGGTTGCCCCGGTGACCACTTCTTGTTGTGTTGCCTGTCTGACGCACAGTGTTAAGCCAGTCAAGAAGCGTGTCTCCATTGGATGCTTCTTCCTGTTCTGGGACTGAAGATGACAATTATTTTAATAACTGAATTCTCCAAAAGAATTTCAACAGACATTAAATCTCCAGTACCCTGGTGAATTACATATGACTGGAAAAATAGAAGGCCAACATACCTCTGGGCTGTTCCTGACTGCTTTCAGGACTGCTGTTGCTGTTGCTGTTGCTGTTACTGCTGCTGTTGCTGTTGCTGTTACTACTGCTGCTGCTGCTGCTGCTGCTGCTGCTGCCTCCATCGAGTGGCTGCTCGGAACCATCTTTGACTTGCTGAAGGCGGTTTGATAACTCTTCCTGAGTAAGTTCACCTAATGAAAGGAAAATGTGTTTAAGTTAATATTGATTAATATTGATTAGGACAGACTCAAGGTTGTCATGTCTGTCAATTTTTCTACAATTTGAGACCACATATGCTGAAAACCGATGGCTGTAGACAGATGTGTTAGCTGCTGAGGCAAGTTTTCCATTTTATTCAACTGATCTCCAGGTGTATTTTAACGAGGCAAGCATAAATATAAAAATTAACAAAGTATATTTAATCAGCATGTACAAAAGAAATTAAAAACTCAAGACATGTAGAAAAGAACAAAAAATATGGTTACCAATGCATTACCAAGGGGAAAAACTGTAAAATTCTGCATACATTCCAGATGAGCTCAACAGGACTACTAAACCTGGCTCCGTTAACATGAAAAACACTGGTACTTTTAAAGAAGATCTCAAACTGACTATGGATACTAAATTACACAATACAATCATACTACAGAGAAGCATGTCTGTTTTGGGCAGTTCCTGCCATTTTATCCTGACCATAAATCACAATTTCTGGTATGAAAGACGAAGCTCACATTTACATCACTATACTTACATGAGATATACGATTCTAAGGTGATGCATTTTAATCTGTAGCGTCAACAAGCAGTTAAATCATGGATCAGCAGATTAAACTAAACTACTTGTCCATTTGACAACAAGTCTTTTTAAGATACAAAATATTCACAATTAACAATAACCTACACTTCACTACTGTATGTAGTTATACTATGATATAGTAATACTATTAAGATCAAGTTGAATATGCAGAATTTCACCTGTGAATATTTCGTCCCTACTTGAGTACTGTTTAACAGCAACAGAACAGTACTAAATACCACCAGACTTACCAGGACAAGAACTGTCCATTCAATGCCATCTCCTGGCTGGGGCCTCGGCTAAAGGATGCTCCAAAATAACTTTCCTTTCCACTGTCCTGGGACAGAAATGGATCGGGCGTCTTCAGAGATCCACAAAATAGTTTGGCGATTTTGTTTTAAGTACATAAACAGATTTTAAACCATGAAAATAAAACATTTCTCTAAATAATCAACTGCTGTGTCCCCCTTCCCTGAGGTTAAAAGTTGCTGGGTGAAGGGAATAAACTGGAAGTCATTTTCCAGTGACTGAAGAATTTAACTTGAAGGCCTTTGGATTGAAAGTGCCCTCATCTCAAATAACTACAATTCAGAAAGGTGAACAAGAAGAAAGCCGCAAACACTCAAGCAAACCTCTGCATCACCTAGTTCTATACGGTGGAACGGAATAAACTCAGTGTTGCTGAAGTTATCCCACCTACCATGTAACATTATTAAAGAGAATAGGAGGTGTTTCATTGATCAACAATCTTTGTAGGTCAGGAAGTGATGCATAATGACAACAGAAATGACCGGAGGACTACTGACATGAACAAATCTCATCCACAGAGCCAATCAAACCCTGCTTAGCTACCTGGGGTGCCAAGCAGATGGTTGTCCCTCATCAACCTGTAGTCTTCTTCACTCAGGTTGTTCACAAAATGGTAAAAGGCTTCTTCTCGGTCCAGTCTATCCAGCTGCTGTCTGCGTTGAGTGTCGGACTGCTCGCTGGCCCCTTGTTCTGCATTGTCTGAGCTCTCCATGGCTGTCGGAGCCAAAACCAGTAAGCAGCACCTAGGGGACAGGGACCACACAGTTACACAGCACAGGGGGCAGTTAGAGACAGGTCAACAGAAGCACAAAGAGCGTGCGGAGCGGAACGCGGGGCACGTTGACAGAAAACGCGGCTGAAAGCAGGCTGTTGAGACAGAAGGTCGTCTCTCTGCTCACTTTAAAAGGCCAGCAGTCACTGAAACCTGGCGACAGTGAGCGGCAGCAGCTGCGCGAAGGAACGGACACCAAACAGCCCCAAGAGAAAGAGCCGCTGTTTAAACCCGCGCTCTTAATAAAGACTCTGAGCTGGTTTTACGATAGGAGTCCGAGAAAGGCCAGTACTTCGCAGAGAGCTGCGCCAGCGGGACAGAAAACAAAATGGCATCAGAAGAAGGCCAGCCGCTAGCTTAGCTTAGCATAGGCTATCTTAGCATAGCAGCTATCCAGGACACTTGATCCAATTAGGGAGCTAAGAGGGTAAGGAGCCAGCTAAAACGAGCTGGGGCTGGAAGGCTGTTCAACTACTGCCCTCCACCCCACCCCGCGTTACAGCGGTAGCCGAACGTAATGAGGCCGTTTCACCTTCCAGCCAGAACAAGGAAAATCAGAAAAACTTATTCCGTTTTCACACCATAACGAGGCGCGGCGTCCAGCCCTGCTGCACCCCGGACACCGTTAAGGACTTAGTCAACTATTGTCCTCCTAAACAGGGTCGTATTCGGGACGGGTTTTCGAAACCTTCCCGGTCAGATTTAGCACAACACCACACCGCTCACTACGGATCGAACGGTGTTCCGTCGACTCGTGCAACCCGTCAGTATGTGCTCCCCAGCGGACAGCGCATGCGCGTTTGCATTTCATAAACGTTTCGCTGCATTTCGTTCAAATTCAAAATTTTAACGGTTTCTCTGCAGACGCAGTATGCGCACCGCGTAATTACGCGTGAGTGCTTCTTCAGATTGATCTCAATGGATGATATATTACTGCTCTGATGACGTTCGTTAACGTTGTTCAGATGTGCTGCAGAAACGTCTGCTGGGAGCTGTTTGAGATGCGGTGCTTGAAGCCCGTAAAAATGTCCTCCGTTCTTGAGACAGACAGATCCGGGTACCAATCCGCCCAGTTCATCTGCAGCTGGCCTTTACTGGGCGGATGGGTCTGCTCCGGCTGTGGAACTACGTTCACGCGCAGCCTGATCCGAGCCCGGACCGAGAGAACAGCTGAGCGCCGTCGGCAGCTGCTGTTAGCCTCGTTAGCTGTGTTAAAGGCCTCCGGGTTAGCTGGAAACCAGCCAGTGTTTGGCCACCTACTTAATCAGCAGGCGAACACGCGCCCCGGCGGCCCTTTAAAGTTCGGCTGTTGGGTTATTTTCCAAACACTAGAGCAGCAGAAAGCCGACAGGAACGGCGCTGAAAGCACCGCGGACACACAGCGCAGTTAGCCATGGTTTGTAAAGCCGTCCACTAAAGTCGGGCCCTGAGCCCAGCAACGCACCTCTGCGAACCCGCTGTCTTCCCCTGACCGCCGGAAGGTCCTCCGCCGCGACGTCTCAAAACTAATGTAACCGCGTTTCCTTTATCCGACCGTTACAGAGCCGTTCTCTCCGCCATCGGTTTGTCAGCCCGTCTGTTATCCAGCTACCGGTTCAGATTCCGGTGGACCGGAGTTGTGGGAATACAGAAGGCAAAACAAAAGTCTCACTCGGAGTGAAAATGCTTCTATTCTTGAAACGCCTCCCTTCACCGTCTCTGTGGACGGAGGTCGTGAAAGGACGTGGTGTTTTAATGCTATAATTTAAGTTAAAGAAAGTGAAATGCGCCGAATACCAGAGTTGGAATATCCCGGTCCAGAATGTAAACTCCACTCCGGGATATTGTTCCGACTGGCTGAGCGGCTCCGCTGCGGTTCAGTCACTAACTCAGCCGCCCAGGCAGTCGGAATAACATCCCGGAGCGGAGCTTACATTCTGGACCGGGATTCTCCGGGACTTCAACTTTAATAAGTTGATAATGGTCAAGTCATAGGAATGATATTTTAAATTACAGAGTGGGTGGAAATGTACAAACAGTATTGACAATGGAGCAGTAGCATGTCAATTCTCTCTACAAATCTAGACGTATCAAGTTTCTGGTTCTGAATTTTATGATCACTGATGGGTATCAAACTACATCAAGGGCTGGGTTCTCTGGTCCTGGAGACCAGCTTCCTGCACATCTTGGTAGTTCACTGTATCAAAGTAAGTAACACTGTCTAGCAGATTTCTGGAATTTCAAAGCTTCTGTTGAGCACCAAAATGCAGTATTAGATGAGGTAAAACATCAAGCAGCACTCAGTTCTCTGCCCCTGAGTTAGGTAGTGATTACAGAACCATTTCCACTGGATGCAACATCCACATTTGAATACATGTTGCTGGCAAGATATCTAGTCCATGTTAAGTGGTCTACTGTAGAAAAGAATCTGACTGATGGAATAAAGCATCAAACCACTACCTTTAATAATACAATCATCATGTTCTTGTATTGAAGGCTTAATACAGTACTTCAGTGTTGCCCTGTATGTTTTTTTTTTATCTTCCTCGTTGTCATCATCACTTTCACTTTCCTACTTTTCTTTCTCTTTAAGCAAACTGGTAACAGGTGGAAGGTCCAGCCGTGCCCAGGACATTGGTTCAGCTTTCTTCAATACAATCTCGATCTTAGTGGCCATCATGTTCATTGTGCTTTTAGTTGTATCGATGACGCCCCACAAGATGATCTTCTGTTCAAATTCTTGATCACCATTAAATATGATGTGAATATCCAGGATTGTACTGTTCCCGTCCACATAGCTCAATTCAGGGATGGAGTTCTTAGCGTACACAGTTATGGTGACCTGGCCTCCTGTTTGGTGCCAATCAAACCTGCATGGCACAACTTTTTTACCAGAGTCCTTCTTGCCCCACAGATGCTTTCCCTTAGCACATCCCTCTTGTGAGAGAAAAGTGTTGAAGTCAGAGGTTTTCCTCTTGCAGCAGCTCCAGTATTTCATCCCCTCGTGGAACACTGGGACTCCAGAATGATATGAGCAGACATCCTCATTGCTCTCTATTCCAGTGAAAGTCTTGGTGCAGCCCCCATTCTTACAAGATGTTCCAATCTTAATTTCATCCCCTTCCTCCTCTTTCCTTTCTGATTGATTTTCGGATAACTTTAGTTTTTCCAGAGCCTGTTTGAGTAAAGCCGAGACCTTCTGCTGCAGTCTTAAGACTGGTTCATCTGGACTTGGTCGCTGAATCGACTCAGCTGGTTTTGGAGCTTGGATGATAGACTCATTGAACTTTGGCTTAAGGTCATCCAAAGTCTTCTTTTCTCCAAATGTCTTCACCTCTGGCTTGACAGGCTCAGGGGGCTTGTGCTGGTTATGAGGGCCTTTTGTACATCCAGCAATACTGAGGAAATCGGAGAAGTCAGTGGTCCGTCTCTTACAGCAAGACCAGCCCTTCAGGGCGTCGTGGAACACCGGCACTCTGGGGTGGAAGGTGCACGCGTCGTTCGGGCTGCTGTCCGGGTCGAACCTCTGTCCGCAGCCCTTATTGTAACACAGGACCGACATGTCTGCAGCCCTAGTTATAATAATTAAAACACACCCCAAATCCGTTTAACCCGAAAAATAATAATAATTAAAATACACCACATCTCTTTAACCTGAAAATAAAATTAATAATTAAAATACATCACATCCCTTTAACCTGAAAATAGTTATAATATTAATTAAAATACACCATATCCCTTTTACCTAAAAATAAAAATAATAATTAAAATACACCACAACCCTTTAACTAGGATAATAAACATAATAATTAAAATACTCCACATCACTTTAACCTGAAAAAGAAATACACCACATCACATTAACCTGAAAATAAATGAATAAATAATAATAATAATAATAATAAATACATCACATCCCTTTAACATGAAAAATAAAAATAAACAAATAGATCACATCCCTTTAACCAGAAAGTAATAATAAAAACAATACACCACTTTCCTTAAACCTGAAAATAATAATAATCATAATAATAATAAAAAAAACATACACCACATCCCTTAAATCTGAAAATAAATATTATTATTATTAACCACATCCCTTTAACCTAAAAAACATACACATACTTTCAGGACCTCCATATATCTGTGACATTTTGCTACATGAAATATATCTACTTCTCTCCACCTGTGTGATGTAAATGTGTGTCTGTCTAAAGGTTGGTGAAGGTATGTGGCGAACAAATGACCACAATCAAAATTTGTAGATCGTGACATTTATAGTAGTTTAACCAGGGCTAATGTTGATCTCCAATAATCATTGTTTAATTAATTAATTTTTACTTTAATTCATTTTAAGGGTCCAGATGAATTAATTAAATATGGAGGACTGGAAATCAACATTGGGTTCTGGATTAATAATCAGGTCTGATATGTCAAATCTGACTGCTTCTACAGTGCCCTCTGATTCTCTAAATATATTGGTGGAAATTTAACCTGAGGGAGGTAACTGATTTTTCAGACTTTAAAGAAAACAGCACATTTAAAGATCATGTTAGTTCTCCAAAGCCTGAATGGCACTGACTTGTATTCTGTTAAACATCCTTGTAGTAATATATGGTTGGTGCCATTTTATAATATAAAAATAGTAGCATTATATATTATGAAAATATAAAGTGACCCAGTTACGTTTTAATTAATATTATATATTTTTTTTATTAAATTGAATACTGTAAAAATTAAAAAAATAGAACACTAAGCTCCCAATGTCTTGGACTGGAGAAAAACTTCTGAAAATGAATATAATGGATTGTACATAAAACTAATTCACTTTTACTATTTGCTAAGATGATTATTATTATTATTATTATTATTATTATTATTATTATTCGTTTCTTTTATGCCAGATCAATGACGTTTGAAGGACAAAGTGTGTATCAATTCCTATCTTTTTTATTATTATTTATTTAGTATTACATTTTGCGACATGTTGGTAACTTTTATTTTGAAAAGCGTAGATGCTGCAACAGGAAGTCTGAGTTTTTCAATATTGTCTTGTCCCATGTTGGTAATGTTTGTGTGGTTTTGCGGCATAAACCGTAATAAATGTTCTCGCAGAGCTCTTCATAGCTACACGATCGAGTGTTTATCATTGCAAATGTTTTTAAACCTGCTGTTGCTCTTAAAGGTGCAGATCGAAATGAGAAACACGTGGGATGTTTGTCGGTTTTAAGAGGAACCAATCAGATCATATATCACCTTAAAATAGAGAGAATGTACATTATATGAAGCTCGGTTCATGTTGATCAAGCACATGTAGATTTCTACTGGAATCACTCTTCCTCACTGTCACTGGAGGCCTGTTTTACTGTGATTTCATTAAAACATAAACACTGCTGAAGAGAGTACTCAGTTCAGTGGTTTGGTAGCTACATATCACCAGTTCATTTACATCACTGAATAGTCTTTTTTTAATGTAGTGGTTTGTATTCTGTCTTCAAAATGTTAAAAGTAGCCACTGTCTCTTTATAAATGTAAAGAGAATAGAAATACTTTTTTTAAAAATACACTGCCTGATTGCTATTTCTCAGTCTTGCTGAAGAGAATTTGGTAAAACATAATAATAATAATAATAATAATAATAATAATAATACATATATTTTTTTAACTATTTACAATATTCTCAAACATACAGGTTTACTTTTAGTTGTTTTATTTTATTTATTTTTTTTGGTACCTGGATTTGTATTTGTAATGTTTATTGATAATCTATATAAGAAATAACTAATTTCTTATCAATTAAAATGAGCTACAACAGTCTTGTAACAAGTCATCCTTCTGCTCTACGGTTTATATGGTTCTCTTTAAATGTCTGGAGTATAAAAGGTCTTTAAAAGATTATTATTTTTTTGTTTGTTTCTACATATTGCTTACTCTGTGTCCTGAGGGCCTAAACCACATCTGTGTATGTGGATTGTTTCACTAACTGGACATAGGGATGTGCCAGTATTGGATCTTATCTGTTTTTGCAAGGAAAGTGATCACAGGGTGGATGGTACAATACCTGTCTTCTAATGACACTGATGGGCTCTTGAGCACCCCCTCCAGCAGAGGTGGGCGGATCGAAACAAATATCGATAATATATCGACAGCAAACTGTCCTATCTGTAAACGCTGCTCTATGTCACAACACAGAAAAGCGCGCTCCGCCCCCGTACGCTCGCCTTTTATTGATTCACGCGGCAGCGGCGCCAGCCAATCAGCCATGCGGGTAGGCTCAGCCTGGCCCGCCCACTCAACATGGTCCCGCCTACTCAGCCTGGTCCGCCAATCAACAGTCTCCTCGACTCGGCACGTCACAGTAAGGAGAGAGACGCTTCCTTTTATTTTTTATTATTATATTTTCTTATTTATTTATTTTTATTGCAGAAAATCAAACAGCAGCAGCACCCAGAGACACTTTCTGTATTATTTTATTGTTTGTTCGACGTCATAAAGAGAATAAGTGTGAAACTGTTTACAGTATTTGTTGTTGTGTTATTTTTGTTGAGTTGTGGTTTGTCATCCCTCTGCCTCAGCAGATTGTATTTTCTAAGAACAATTTTATCTGATAAAAGAAACAAAGAAAAAAATAACTAGAAAAGGTGTCAGTGAGGGAGAATGTTTTTTTATTTTTGTATTGTAGTTTCTCCTTTTCTACAAAAAAAATACTTATTTTCCTAATGTTGAGGCAACCTTTGTTTTTTACTGTTCCATTATTTCTAAAGAAAAATGTTGACTGTTATAATAAAGTATTTTGTTGTCACGTACAATGTTTGGCAAAATTCTGTCTGTCCTAGGTCTTTTGGGCCCTTTGGATCTATGAAGCTTAAATATTAAAAAGTATTGGTATCTATATCGGCAATACTGGCCCTGCATTTACTTGGTTTTGGATTGATACCAAAATTCCCGGTATTGCCCACCTCTACCCTCCAGGTGTGTCATTGCATAGCTAACCCTGTGCTGTGACTGGCTTTTCAAGCTGGGCTACATGAAAATAAATGTATTCTACTGTACAAGAGTGATGACAATAAAGCTAATTAAATTATTCATGTCCAAATAAATGTTTATTAGGCTAACCAGGAATGGGCCCATCTGCAGTACTGAATCTTTCTTGCTTTTTGAAATAAACTCTTGGAAGTGTTATGTCTATCAAAATGAATCAAGATGTGAATCAATGTGTTCAGGAATATCTGACTATTCTGCCTACAGTCGTTTAGCCCCGCCCATTCATACTGAAGTGCAGTCTGTTGAAATTTATGGGATAAAGGAACACCACTGTTTAGTTCTAGGCAACACAAACACATTCAGTAGAAATAGAATAAGGACCATTCAAAATCTGCACATGGAAGTCAAGTAAGCCAATAAAAGGCACAAAAACAGTGACACAACAAAACCGACAGTTTCCAAAAGCAGCATTCAAAATCTCATTTTAATTTGTATATTTACTCCATAAACATTATTACAAAACTCAGCAAATTACCAATATTACATTATCACCATACAGGCGGGTTCACAAATATTTAAAACCTTTGCAACAGTTACAACATAAACAAAATAATACTAGAATAATTTACATGAAAAATCTATAAAACAGCAAGTAGTTCACAAATTTAATGTTTTTTTCTTCATTTTTCTTTGTTTGCCTATTTGTGTTTTCCACATTAACACAGTACTCCCACAACAAGGTCAATTTTCTCGTACAAAACTCCCAACAAAAATGTAGATTTTTTTGTGTTACTTAATGGTTTGGTTTTTAAAACCAGAAACGTTTTCGTTATACATCCTTTTCACTGCCTACAGAGGCGCAAAAAAGGTTACTCACACACACTAATACTTCACAGCACTTTCTAAGAAAAATATACACTTACAAAATATGTTACAAATTGGCACAGAGAAAAATATACAGTATTTTTTGTCATGTCAAGAGTTCATTAAGAATCCCTCTGGTATCAACTCTAGACAATATTTATAAAGCTCAATACTCTTTTCAACAAAAAGGCAAAAAGTAATAATCCCAATTAATGTCAAATAATTATGGTGTGAATACATCAAACATAACCATATATTATACATTCATAAAGAGAGGATTAGGGTTTTGTATTCTATATTTTCTTTTTTTCCTTTCATTCTTTTTTTTTGTCATATCTGGGAAGGAACAAAAGAAAAGTTTGCTTTCTTAGCACCAGTAACAGGAGGCAGCTTAACAGTGGCACACTGTACAAATCTTGAAGAAGTACATTCAATTGAAAATAGGCAGAAACAAGAAGGCAGGCAAGTGGGCGTGATGGCCCATGTGCGGTTTCCCCATCACCAGCATGTCCTGGTCCTTAACATGGCAAGCTAGACAGAACAAAGAGAGGCAGAAGGATACAGAGCAGAGCTATGTTATGGTAACATTCGGGAGTAAGGAATGGATGCACCTGAGGCATCAAACCACTCTAAGTGTTAGTTTTCTGTTAAAATCTGTTGTATAATATTTTTGTTTTGCAAAAATATGAACATACAGGAGACTGTAATTAACATTTAGTCTGGTGTTCAAATATGTTCAGATTGCCAATAAGGAGAACCAAACAATCAAATATAGCTTTGATTGTTACAGAGTTAAACAACAACCACACTCCAATCAATATTCCTGGTAATCTGGTGTTAAAATACAACAGACATCTGGATAGTCCCAGTCTAATGTGTTGATGGCACATTGATGCTCAACATTACCAAAAAGCTGGATCATGATGGTGCTCTTCTGACAGTAATGTGTTGTTATTATCAGAGTCAAAACACCTCCTGGACCTGGTTTGTAACTCACTCACTCGCTTGCTCTCTTGAGCAGGCCAAAGATTCCCCACCAGGCCAAACATTCTCCACCAGGGGGTGCTAATAATATTCAAATAGCTTTTGGTGCTTTGCATCATTGACACTATGTGTCCTTGTTTTATTTTCATGTCACTTGATTACCTTGAGAGACTTTCCCACAAACATGCTCATGACAGTGCTTACCATCAGATGTCACATGTGGTTCTTGATCCAGAATGAACACTGTCCGTATCTTCTTCTGTGCTTTTCGACTTTTCGTCTCTGCTTGTTTGTTTTTGTTTTTTTTTAATCTCAAAGCCAAGTTGTTCTGAGGTAAGGTGAATTTGGTGAGGAGGTGGAACATGGAGTAAAGTTCAGAGTGAGTGGTGTTTTGGTTAAGTGAGTGGTTATGTACCACTGTCAGCTGCAGGGTGCTCTTCACCATATAGGATCCCAAAAGAAAAGTGGGGGTCCGGAATGTCAACTCTTGCAGAGTCTCAAAAGAGAATGGCCATAATGTTATAATAATTCATAGGGATAGTAAAAGGAACAGCCAGTATTCAGTATTCGATGATAATATTTTTGCACAATTTACATTTGGCACACTGATTTTTAAATTTCATATTTTCATTGAATAGTGCATTGTTTATACAGGGACAAATGAAGCATTTTGGATTTCCATGGCTTAGAATTGTCCCTCTAAGATAAGTTCCAGTAAAACTCCTGTAAAAGCATAGTAAAAGCATAGGAAGAAAATTATAACTTCATTCCATACGTATATATATATATAAAAAAAAAAGAACAATACGTTAATCTGATATGTCTTCAATACAAAACAGTCCCGTTATGTGCTATTGATGTCTTGGGCCTTGCAAAGGATGTTGATTATCCTAGATAAGAGGCTCAGCATTTCCCAATTTTAAAAGTCAGGCAGTATAAGGGAGACAACAAGGAGAGGTCATCCTGTTCTGCATATAAAAATTGGGGGAACTTACTTTTCACAAGCATTTTTATCCAAATAGCTACATGTTTCCAACAAGGAATATAGTTACAAGTTCAGGGCAGCAAAACGTATTGTTAAAAATATATATATAAAAAAAAGTCTCCCCCCAGAAAACAAAGAACAAAACAAAACAAAAAAAGAAAAAAAAAAAAAAAACATTTATCAAGGCTTTTTCTCTTCAGACAAAAAGAACCAAAACAACTACAAGGATAAACAGCAAAAGCAAGAGGAAAATGCAGCCATGGTAGTTTAAATCTCAATCAAGCCATACACAATCACTCAATAGGTAGTTTGCAAGTACAAGAAGTTTCTCATGCAAGATATCTATATCTTCTTCAGGGGGGCAAAAATAAGGAGGGTGGGTCAAGGATAGTGTGATTTCCATGCATCTCTGGCATTGAGTCAGTGCAGGTATATCAGGGACTCAGGGCTGAGCAGGAAGTGGGTACGGGGGAAAGTGAGAAACGTGCATCAGCAGCTAGTTACAAAATATTACCTCAGTTTTTCAAAAGAGGTCATCAGTGCTATGTCCTTATTTGGATCTCGCTCAGCCAGCTTGCCCTTAAGGTTTTCCATCCGAGGGAATTTTGCACTGGTTTTGTGGCGATACATCTTTTTGTGCGCAGGCCCATTTATGCCGTGGACACCAAGGTTTGGCTTGTCAAACATGTTACAACCCAGAGCCAACTGGGGGAAAAAGGGATGAGTGGCATTGAACTTGGTCTGATTTTTGCCACCTTTCCCTCCAGTTTTCCTTCCTTTTGCACCCCCAGCAGAGGCAGCACCTTTCTTCTTAGGGTCAGACGAGGACCCTGCCAGGATTTTCAGAGTCTTTAACTTCAGGCTGTTTGCCTCCGAGGGCAAACAGATGTTTGCTGCAGGGCCCCATATTGGCTCAATAGAGGCCATCATGAAACGCTGCACTTCAGCCATCCCTGATACTATGTTTGATAGTATGTTCGACGGCTCTTCAAACTCTCGCTGGTCGTCAGCCTGACTGTTGCCCTCTATCAAGCCCATTCCTGGCCAATCCTCAGAGCCGCTATCTGTCAGCTGGTTTGTTGTACAGTTGGAGCCCCCAAGCTGGCCTTTGCCTCCCTTTTCATCCAGTAAGGCTTTCAGCTTTTTGGATGCCCGGGAATTCTGTCGTGGGGTTTTGGGCTTTTCCCCCTTTGCAGCTTTTGGTGCTTTGATTTTTTTAGTGACCTGTCCTGCAGTTTGCTTGTTGCTACTTTTTCTCTTTGACTTTGAACCTTTTGCCCCACCATTTGCGTCAGCAGCCTGCACATCAAAGTCGGCTTGATTTGCGCCCTTCTTTTCCACGCTTAAGCAGTCTGCATCATTAAAGCTGTGCAACTGATACTGGTGACCATCTACTGTGAATCCAGTCAGATGGTCTTGCTGCTCTATCATGTTGCAGTTCCATTTCATTTCTTGAGAACCCTCCAGTGTCATCTCCGACCCACTCTGGACATCCTTGGCTTTCCACACTATCTTCATCTCTCGGCCTATGACCTGGGGGGATAAATTGGGTGTCTCGGGGGGCGAAAGTTCCGATAGTGATGTGTGTCTGAATTTATCTGGAGTGAAGTTGGAGATATCCAGCAAGTCTGTGGATTCCCTCAGGGGGGTGATTGCATCAATACTCTGCTGAATCACCAGTTTGGGACTGCAGTGGGCCAGAAAGTTCTCGTTCACATCATCCTCACCATCCTTCTCACAGGACTTGAGACTCAGAGAGCTGTAATTGCTGGAAGTAGCTGACAGCGAGCCAACTGAGTCGAAACTGATGAGCCTGCCGTTGTCAGTGTGCAGTGTGCTTCTTTGAAACTGTAGCTGGCCCTCCACACAGGGAACCTGACATGCTTGAAATTCTGCATCAGGCGGCAATGTCTGTTCAGGCATGTAATTTTTTTCATAAAGCATTCTATTGCTTTCCAGCCCCAGTTGGCTGTACCCTGGCACTGGCAGGCTCTCTGACATTGGCATGGGCACTGGACTTGTGAAGTTGCTGGGTAAGATGGCCGTCTCAGGAATATCAGTGACAAACGGCTGGTTTGGGCCAAGCTGGGAGTGCCACATCTGGGGCAGACTAGGACAATTCTGGGGTGACTGTTGGAGCTCTGATTCAGAGGGTGGAGAAAGTACACAGCTCTGGGCCAGCTGAAGAGAAGCAAATTGTTGCTCTTCCAATGAGAGACCTAGCGAGTGTTGCCTGGGGGTCTGCTGAGGAAAAAAAGAGCCACTGGAGCCACCTGAGGAATCTGAGGCATCTAACAATGTCTGTAAGTAGCCTCCAGGGATAACAGCTACATTTGTAGCCACATCCTCAGATGACGTAGCATTGTTCGGGGAGCAGGTGGCAGACATGAAAGCAAATTTTTCAGTGGACTCGGCTGTTTGAGTCTCACACAACTGGGGACTGTGAGCAGCAGAGTTGATCTCTGTTTCTTTCCCACCCCCTGCCGTGTCCTTATTGTCTAGCACAGCACAAGCATCAGTCAGGTTTGTCATGCTTTCACCACTCTCCTCAAGCTCTTTCATTTTCTTGCTTCTCAGCCTAGCTTCGCTTTTGAATTTACGTATTCTGACTGCTTTATTCCCCATTCTGCTCTCCTCTCTTACTTGTGATCTGCTCTTTTTGGTAGTACTATGTATGATGTCACTTGGGTCTAATGCGCTTGCACAGCTGGGGGCTGCGATTGTTAATGGCCTTGCCATGGGGGCAGTCTCTTCTGTAGAATCAGCTTCCTGCCTAGGATCAGAGGGAGAGGAGCTGTGCTTGTGGGGTGCTTGCTCCACAGTTTGAATCCTCTGAATCCTAAGTCTGTTTGCTAGCTTGTATTTCCTTTTGGGAGGACTGGAACTAAAGGGTCGATGGCGGCCGTTAAGATGGAAATTGTGTTTATCTCCTGCAGCCAGCCTAAGCTGTTCCTCTAGCTCTCTCTGTTTCTCCTGCCAGAAACCCTTCAGAGGAGCCAGCTTTTCATATTCACTGATGGTGTCCTTGTTTAAGCTTATAGTCGTGACTGCTGGATCAATTTTGCTGAGCTTCACACACATGTGCTTCTCTCCTTTGAACCTGTTTATAATAATATATTTGATTACTACGGGTGGTTCCTTGCGGGAAGATTTTCTTCTCTTTTTAGGACACCAGTCATCATCCTGTTCTTCTTTTGGATCAGAGGGTGGTCTTTCCCGCTTTTCGTTGTTTCTTTCACTTTCTATGGAGTCAACATCATAAAGGTAGTCATCACTGAACCTGGCTTTTCTTTTTGCTCGTAGTCCATAGTTCAGAGGGCTGGAGGAGCATACATTCTTTCGAGAAAATGAGTTCCTATGTTTATCCATGGGGAAGGTGTCAATGAAGGAACCAGTACTTGAGCTGTCATCACTGTACTCCCCTGAGTCTTCAGCAGAGTTGCTATAATCAATGAAGTAGTTCATTTTTGGACTATAATCAAGTGTCCTGTCTACAGAACTGTCATTAACATCTTCTTTAGTTTCATTTTCTAGATCAACTTCTTCAGGTTTAGCTATGAGTTCATCTGCACCTCTCTTAACCACGCTGCTTTCTTTTTTTGTGCTGTTCACCAGGACACTGGGAAAAAAGTTGAACTGTGTTTCCTCCTGAAGGACATTGGTTTTTTCCCTCATGTTGTCTTGGAAAGACTCGTAGCGGATCTTCAGGGAACACACATCGCTGCTCAGGGTAGAATCATCATCATCGTCAAACATGTAGTTGTCTACATCCTCCTCAGAGAAGAGGTTCACTGAGAGTTCATTTTTTGAACAGAGGTCAAGTAGCTCCATTTTACTCTCACTGATAAAGGATTCAAAGTATCCCCAGTCCTGGTTTGAATTAGCGAGCAGACCATCCTCTCCATTGCACTTGTCCAGCAGCAGGCCATCGTACAAGTTTTTAGCTGTCTGATCTTGGTCGTTTTCTGTTTTTTCTTGATCCTTTTTCTCCTCCAAATGGGGCTTGGTTATGGGAAAGCTCAAAAGCTGGTCAGACAAGAGCTGATCCCCATAATTGCCTGTCTCGCTGGTGCTCATGCACTGCATGCTAATATCAGAGATGGAGCAAGCATCATACTCCCGGTTTATGTCAGCCATTTTTAGACTGATGCTTGGCTCAGCATCTGAGGCATCCTTGGTCTCAATGATGCAACCCAGGCAGGTGCGGCTCTGCTGGATCAGGCAGTCTTCAGTCAGTCCAGAGACACCCATCGGTTCCATCATGGTGAAGGGAGGCTTGTCGCTGTCCTCTGATGGGGACCAAGAGCTTAAACTCTTGGTAATGCAGGATGGAAGGGATATGGCGTGGCTAGAGGACTCATCAGTAGGCTGTGTAGGGGCCTCGGTGAGAGTCTGTGATAACGGGGGGCTCAGGAGGTGATGGCCCCCTAAAGCCAATGCCACTCTATGGCAGTCTGAACCCCTTCGTTGGGCACTTAACGCAGTCGCCGTGGAGGACAGGGGGACGGCAGCATCTGTGGCACTGTACAGCTTTCGATTACCTCTCAGCTCACGTAACACTAGACAAAGAGAAACAAAAACAATATCAATGCTTTGTGGCAACATATGCCTACCAATAGAACCTGACAAAATAAAAAATATTTTTAACTCACCCCTATCCTCAAAGTAAATATCAACAATTAATTCAATGTCATCAACAGTAGACATTCATATGTATAGCGGTGGTGGGAAGCTAGTTTACACAAAGAGATAGGCTTGTTTGCTTTGAATAATAAGTCCACGGCAGCTGAGGAAGATACGTACATACACAGGGGAGAAGACAATCCCATATGTTGGAAACAATATAACCAACACCGCATCCACCTGCGCCCCTCATTATCTGCAAGCTGTTGAATTAAGTACTAAAAACAGCACTGTACAAAACTTTACAGAAGGTATCGGAAAGTGAACTCTGTATAATAAAATCCAAAATTGTAAATGCTCCTGGAGAATATAACCACAAATATCTTAACATGTTGTGATATTCTTGACTTTTTAATACTTCTTTTGTTCTTAGATGCAAGGTGTTTTGTGCAGCTTGGGCTGTCAACAAGCAACACCTACATACATACAAATGAAACAGTTGCACAGTATGAAATAAAACGCTATGTTGTTTACATAGATATTGCTTTGATTTGTGATGAAACTAAGCTACCATCTAAAATTACCCCACAGTGTGCTTTGAAAGCACTAATTTCATTGTCAAATAAATAGCACTGATGCAGCTTTTAAACAATGTGTTCTCTCCCTGTACATTTCCTATTGTGGTAATTGGAAATATTCTAACATTTACAAAAAGACTAAAAGCATGTGAATGCCAAAAGTCATAAAAATATGTAAATTGGTTATGAAGTGGTGTTACCACAGGGGAAGGAAAAGATTAAGGTGTTATCATGCGAGCAAAGTTGAAACCGGCCAAAGTGCTCATGGCAAGGTGAAATGGATTATCAAAGTTTGAGAGAGGCATGAAAGTGGATGCCGGATGGATTTGAGATTCCATTTCCAAAGTTGTGTGGGCAGGTAACATTTCTCAGTCTACGATGTTAAATGTTTACCGGGAATATTTCATAGAACCAATTCTAGACACCCTAGGCTTGATGGCACAATACAATATTTTAGTGATACGTGAATGGGTACAAAGTCAATGAAGCAGTGACAATTTGCCAGCACTGGTCAGTGACTTGTTTAGATGGACCAGTGCATCTAACTCATGCCAAGCGAATACAGCACAAGAGTATTGATCCACCACCAGCCTGCACAGTGCCTTGTTGACAATTGAGATCCATGGCTTCATGGGGTCTGTGCCCATGAAGTGAACCTTATCACAAACCCTACCATTGCTCAGAACAACTGGCACTGTGACTCACTGGACTACGCAGCATGTTGCCAGTCCTCTAGGTTCCAGTTAGCAACCTCACAAGACAGGTTAGGTGCTGTGTCAGGTGCTCTGGTGTGTCTTTTGTCTTTTGGAAGCTAAAGAACACTGCAGTGACCTGTGGGATATGCCTGTGAGGCTCCTGCGCTGAATGTGGATGTGATTTCTGCTGGTTACGCCAGACACTGTCAATATGCATCCAGGTAATGTATTCCTGGCACACGACACTGTGGATCAAGGAATGTAAAATGCTTGTATGCAAGTATATTCTCTATCTTTATTTCATGAAATATAGTGTCCATATATACAGTGACACAACCTTTTAACTTTGCCTCTGTACACCACCTTGTTTGTTTTGTGTACTGATTGTCTTCAGGAGGTCTGAACATTTAAAAACATTCCATTTTCTTATTTTAAGAGTCTCTTTAGTTTTTTGTGGTATGATTTGGATCGTTGTCTGTCTGTAACAAGATATGTCATCCTATAAATTCAAATCTCAGAAGAAAGTATAGCTCCAAAAACTCCAGAACTCATCCTGCAGTCATATCATTTTCAGCAGTCATCAATAAACACCAGTGACCCAGTTCCTTTGGCAGCCATACATACCCAAAGCATAACAGTGATGATGCTTCAGATCACGAACCCTTTCTTTCTATCTCCATACTCAAGTTAACTTTGGTTTCATCTGTCCAAAGATTCTAGTTCTATAACTTGGTAAGGTTTCTAGCAGTCAAATCTAGCCTTTCTGTTCTTAAGTGTTAGGAGTGGTTTGCATCTTCAAAAAAATTTACTTTTACAAAGGCATTTCTTGATGATAATACATCTACATGTTCCTGCTTTGAATAGATGGTGTGAAGAGATGTTTATTCACGAAGGAAAGAATTTATTTTAGGTGACTCAGTGATCTTCCAGGTTTGTTTTGTATTGCTAAGTTCACCATAGCATTCCTTCTGTTCAAATGTACCAAATTGCTGATCAGGTCATTCCTCACGTCAGCTATCCTCTGATAAGTTAGTTGTCCAACCTAATGATGGCCACCTTCATTCCTTTTGGATCACACACTGAAAGTGCTCATGAACAAATACAAATTCAACACTTGGAATCAACTTTAGACCTTAAATATCCCCAATATCTCAAATACACTCATGAAAAAACATAATTAAACCCAGGAATAATCAACAGACAGAAATTAAATGTGGTGGGTAGGTTTGACATTGTGAGACATGCAAACGTTTCACGCTCCACCTTGCAAATAATATAAGCAACTATGGGCCTTATCGCTGTATCTGACTAACTATTTAAGGACGTCCCAACTTTCCAATTTGACTAATAATATTCTATTATTACCATCCTTTGCAAGTGAAAAATGCCTTGGAAAAGAATTTGAAAGCAATTTGAGCAGTTGGAAGAGTTTGAGATGGGTTGCATCATAAGGCTCCGGGAAGTGGGATGGTCTTTCCATTGTATTGCACACCATACGTGTGGAAATGAACATGAAGTATCTGGGAGACATACACAAATCATGAAGAAGGAGAACCGATGACACTAAGGCAACAGCCACAATTGTGGACATTCAGCAAGTCATCCATGAGTCATCCTGTTAGTGCCAGTATCATTGTCAGACTACATGCATGTAGACTGTTACACCACTTGAACATTGTCAAAGACTGCAATAGCGCCATTCCAGACAGAATCACTCAGAATGGCTACAATCTTCTTCAGTAATCACCAGACCCATCCATGACTGAAAACATCAAAATCTGCAGAAACATTTAACTCAGAATATTCAAGCTTTATGGGATGAACACCATTAGGAACATCCATGTCAAGACGCCTGGCCTGCTGCATTATATCTAATGCCATACTGAGAGACACTAATTCGGTATGAGTAGCTCAATAGACATTGCACATATCAGTCTAAATGTTTTAATTATCACAGTCCTTCCAAATAACATTGACATCTCACACTTCCTTGGGTGCAACAATTTTGTTTGAGGAAAAGTGTATAATAAGAAGAAAACACACCACACCTGATCACAAAATTGCTTATCAGTTAACTGTCTAACTAACCACTTTAAAGCCTGGAGGGACTATGTAAATAAATGACTGTAATTTATAATAATAAGAGAGAGACCAAACTACACAAAAGGTGTCACTGGCCAAACACTTATGGACCTGACTGTAGGTTTCTAACTAAACAAAAAGGCCCCATATCCTTTACTATATAGCACAATGTTAATAATTCAGAATTCATTAAGAATTCATAATGTTTCAAACTACATGGATGCATTAAATAAATAAAGCAACATTTGAAATATACTTACTAAGCAATTTCTATTTCAAGTGTAATAACTTCTCTCCTAGACCCATCGTATATACACACGCATACCCTTGTCTGGGTAGCTTAAAGACAGTGCAGCATCTGAACAGCTGAAAAACAAATGGTCCAGTTGAAAACAGATGGAAGTTTCTCTCCAGGATGAAAAACTAACTCAAGCATGAAAGAATGCACACATATGAATTTATACCCCAACAAAGACTTTTGTAAGAATGGTAGGAACAGTGAAGCAATCATTGGCCTGGTGGACTTAAACAGCAAAACAAATATGTGTAATACTGGGCAGCTGTGTGGAACTGAATGGTCCTGATCTACCACCCTGCACAGTTAGGTTCCAACACTGATCGAACAAACATGCTCCTCGTAATAAGTGCTTCAGGGCATCTTAATACTAAGGCCAGGTGCAATTGGATCTGAACAGGGTGGTGCATCTCAACAACTCTAGAAAGCCTAAAAAATATGTTACTGGAATGGAGCTCAAAGCCAGCACATATTATTTCTGAATGATCTCTGAATATCTAAAATCTGTTTTTGCCTTAATGCATCATTGTTCTTTGTTCATTGTTCATCATTGTGCAGTACTTTGTGTAAGCTGTCTACGTATTGACTTTGATCCATTACATTCACTACAGAAAGAACAAGAACAAATGCTGACACTGCTGGCACATACATTATCAACATCTCTTTGATTACTGACTGTAAGGATGAGATCTTAGACTAGTCTAAAGCAGGAACAGTTATTTTATAAAAATCCTCCATAGTGAGAATTACAAGCGGGAATACAGTTCATTTTATTCAGCTGCAATTCACTGCCTAATGTAACAGCTTTAGTTTTTATGTCCTGGAATAGACTTTGCATGTTAGTCTAGAATCCTTAGCTGTTCCAAAAGGCAAGTGCTGCTCATTCTGCCAAGCTGTGGAGCAGAGTATCACGGGGAGTTGACAGAAGCTGACTAATTGGTTCTGACATTGGAGGGTGTGAGGGAAGTAATGTCACACTTTTCACTTGCTATCAAAAATCTGTAACATTCAGCGTGAACTTATAAAAACAGAAAGTGCGGATCTGAGATAGCTGTTCATTTATGCTATGTTTAATGTTGCACATATTCTTTCTTCATAGTATGTTATAGGAAGCCACAAAAGACCACATGGGGTTATCCTGATTTTGGCAAAAAGGAGTGATATCCTGAACCAAACCACAGCCAAGATTAGCCATCCTCGACATGATGTATCCAGAACCTCCTAAACATCAGTTCACAATCAAGATTAAGAATACTTAGCACCAGGACCAAGGAAGAGGAACGAAAATCTCCAAAATGGACTTCCTATTTACGGAGCAGAGCTGGCCCGTTGCATATGTGGTACACGTGAATGCTACAGACAACATACATCCAGGGGGGGACCCTATTTTTACTATTACGTACTATTTTATACTAATATAATTTCTAGCACCACCTCCTTCTCATGCCCCGGGACTCATCCTGGGGGGTGGGCGTTGGAGAGATCATGTGACGGCAGGGCGGCATGGTGGCTCAGTGAATAGCGATGTTGCCTCACAGCAAGGAGGACCTGCGTTTGATCCCTGGGTGTGTGGAGTTTGCATGTTCTCCCTGTGTTTGCATGGGTTTCCTCTGGGTACTCTGGTTTCCCCCAAAGACATGTGCAGTAGGTGAATTGTTTGCGTGGGTTTCCTCTGGGTACACACAAAGGTAGGTGAATTGGTCCTTTAGTGTGTGTGTGTGAGCCCTACGATGGACTAGTGCCCTGTCTAGGGTTGTTGCTGGCTGGGCACCGGCTCCCCCGTGACCCTATTCAGGTACAGAAAATGCATGGATAATTTCTAGCATTAATTTTAAATATTACAAAGACTATGGCAAAGTCTTAAAATAATATTTTCTGTGATGCCTACACCATGCTGCATCCCCCGGAACTCCTTGCCATGGTCTTGTTAAGACTTATCTGCTAATGGGGGCATTACAAGTAGGTGAGTGTCAATGTGAATAACGGTGAATGCAAAGATTCATAATTAACAACAAATATGAAACATATGATCTCACAGCGGTTTCAATATGATTTCAGTCCTGTCCATATGTGGTCATTTTTACAGACTGCTTGCTCAGTAAAGATCCCATCTCCTTTAACCTTCTATGAGCCATAAAAATAACCTTTTTTCTCAAGTAAGGTGGTGCTTAGAGGCATCTAGTTTTGTTGAGCATGATACAGATAACTTGAGGTATTCAAGTTTGTGGCAAATCTCACAACATAAGCCAAAGCACTCCTCAGAAGGCAGAATGCTTTAGGTAAGTCATTGTGTTGTGATCATAGTATGTCTTTCTTTGTTTCCAACACACCTAAATCAACCAATCAAGTCATTAACAAGCACTTTCACAGTTGCAGGGGAGTTGTTAGGCAGAGAATCCTCAAAAACATGCAGGGCGTGTGTAGTGTAGCCCAGTGTTTCTCAACCTTGGTCCTGGAGGCACACCTGCCCTGCATGTTTTACAGCTTTTCCTACTGCCACCAAACCTGATTCAATTAATCAGCTAATTAACAAGCCCTTTATAATGTTAAAGCTAAAACTTGCAGGGCACGGGTGCCTCCAGTGTTGAGAACCACAGGTGTAGCTTTAATACATGTACAGGCTGCATACATGTTGAACAGTGGTTAAATTTCAAAGTGAAATTTCATTATTAGTATAAGTGGGTCATCTAATACTTTATGACTCTAATCTTTTTTGGAGGACACGGCGGTGTGTAAATCGAGTCACCAGTCATTTATGCTAAGATTTCTTATCACAGTGTTAAATGTTTTACAATCTGTTGTAAAATGAGTGGCAATAGTCATTAATGTTACATTTATGAATGATTTTATATATGCATTTATATATTTAAGATAAGATAATCCTTTGTTAGTCCTGCAGTGGGGAAATTCACAATGTTGCAGCAGCAGCAAAGGGATAGCAAGGCACTCTGTACAAAAATAGATAAAGTATAGCATATACAATATAATATCTACAACATTATAAATAATAAACAAATAAAAAAATATATACAGATAAATCACAGATAATTTGAATGTAAGGAGAAGGAAGAAGTATTGCACATTATGTTGTATTGGAAAACTCTAATAGTGTGTGAAGTTTAAGAGTGTGTCCATGGCCTGCTGAGTGCAGTGCTGGTTGTACAGTCTAACAGCAGCAGGAAGGAAAGACCTGCAATACCACTCCTTCACACACTTAGGGTGAAGCAGCCCAGTGCTGCCAGAGTCTCATGCATGGTATGGGAGTTATTCTCCAGCATGGAAGCCAGCTTGTCTAACATCCATCACCTACACTGGGTCTAAGGGGCTTCCCAGGACAGAACTGGCCCCCTTAATAAGTTTATTCTGTCTCATCCTGTCTGCCGTCAAAATACTTTATTACATTATATGCAATTTTTTACAATAAATATTTACATTCATATATTATTTATATTTTATAACGTCTTCATAATTCAATATTATTTTTCATATTAAAAAAAGAAAATCTCAAAGAAATAAAGCTATGCAGTAATGCAAAGGACACCAGCCAAAATCTTGCTTAGGGTACCATGTAGGTCAGAGCCAGCTCTGATTCACTGAGTGTTATCCACATAGCAACACACAGTTGCAGCCAGCTTTAATCAACTAGACTACTATGTGTAGCATCCACACAAATGAAATAAAGATCAGAATACGATTATAACAAATACTGAATAACTTTTCAGACTCTAGAGATTCTGATCAAGGAACCTCTCCAGGGCCACACATGGAGGAAAGAAAAGAAACAAGCCATGTTGGTTTAGCAAAGTGCTTTGGACCCAGGTTGTTGCTGGAATCCCCAGAGTGTTCTGATTTCTAGTCACTCGGTGAGTCCCTGTTCCAGGTCTGGTTTCTGCCAGATAGCTCTGCATAAATGACCACATGCCTGCCTGTTTTGACATGGCAGAATGGAGGTCCCGCCTTGTACGCTTTGTTTCAGAGAAACAAATTTACCCTTCATTGATTTAAGATGAGCCAAAACAGCAGTGTGTCAATGCATCTGACTTTTCTTCCAGGCTTTGTAAACATGTTCATTTACCATTACCATTCTTCATCATCTTGTTGTCTCAAGCTAAATTAGAGCTGTACACTTTATTGGCAGCCAAAAGATTATTTACCCAAAAATGGAACATTGACCCATTACTGTTGTAATAATTTAGAGCTGTGTTTTTAGCTTGCCCAGTCAGTAGTCACTGTAATATTCAGTGTGGAAACCTGTACACCTTCAGTGATTTGAAAACTTCCAAACATCACATCCTTTACAAATATACTGAAATTAAATGTACAGGGTCCAATCTCTGAACTGGAGTACCTCATAACCTGCAAACCAAGGGTTTTACTTTAGGATTAGGGTTAGGAACCACTGACATACTGGATAATATCACTTTGACTTATATAACACATATGGATGTAGGTTCAGGGTGGCATGGTGGCACAGTGGATAGCGCTGTTGCCTCACAGCAAGAAGGATCTGGGTTCAATCCCCTGGTGGGGCATCCTGGGAAGTTTCTGTGTGAATTGGTGACACTAAAGTGGCCCTTAGTGTGCACGTGCAATGTCTAGGGTTGTTTCCTGCCCTTGTGCTCAGAGTTGCTGGCTCACCTGTGATCCTTTTCAGGAATAAGCGGTTCAGAAGATGGATGGATGTAGGTTCAATTTCCTGTCGGGGCAGGGACATCTCTGTTGTACCAATAAGCTACACAACAAATGTTACATTTGTCTATCATTGCAGGTTGCTCATGATAAGATCATCTACTAAATATGTAAATATTACAATAACCATCACATCAGATTTAGCCTTGTCATTGCTACTGAAGCTGAAGAGAATTCATTACTTCATCTTTTATAATTTATAAGCCTTCTCACACCATCTGCATCTATGTATGGATTATAGTGTCAACTACCAAATGCAAAATACTGATATCAAGAATTTTAATAGTGGGTGCAAAACAAGGCAAAATCACACTAGGGACCCACAGTGCTACATGCGTACTGGGAATAAGTCAGAGATGGCATTTCCACCCACAGTGGCCAGTGCAGTGGCCACCCACAGGTCCTTAATGATTGTGACCAGTGGCGTCTGGCTAGATCTGTCAGTACAAACAGACACTCAATTCTGATGGTCAATGCAGGAGCCCCACATGTATATCCCACAGGTCATTGCAGCATTTTTAAGCTCCAAAAGCCGATCGGCCATCGGTGGTCAGTGCAGTGGCCACCCACAGATCCTTAATGATTGTGAATAGGTTAGAATCTGGTTAGAAATGTCTGTGCAAACAGACAATCAACTCTGATATTTAATGCAGGAGCCCCACATGCATATCCCACAGGCCAGAGCAGACTTATTAGACTGCCTCTGTTAAAATCACTCCTGGGCTTGTGAGACTGCAAACAGGACCCTAGAGAACTGGCAACATGAGGTGTGGTCTGATGAGTTACAATACTGATTGTTTTGGGCTCTTGGTAGGTTTGTGTGTTGTGCAGGCCCCATGAAGCCTAGTTGTCAACAACCATGCAAGCTGGTGGTGATTCCACTGGTGAATCCATTGCATGGATTGGACCCACCAGTCAGTTTAAACACACTGACCAGAGCCCATTATGTGCCTGCTTGGTGACCATTTGTAGCATTTATGGACTTCATGTACTGTGCCATACAAGTTGCCCTGAATTGGTTCTATGATGCATTCCCAGTACACATGACAGTGTGGATCAAGGAATGTTAAATGCTGCGGAAATGGAATGTGCCATCCATCTGGCATTTACGATGATGCCTTGCTTGAACTTGATGATGTCTTGCCATGAGCACACTCAGCATTAATGTTTGGATCTGTGGAACTGTGTTCTCTAAAATGATGGGGCTCCATCCAATTGGATGAGATAGGGAGTTGGGGATGAGGTGGGGTGGTGTATATCCAACATCCTGATCTCACTAACACTCCTTGTCACAGAATGTAATCAAATCCACACAGCAATGCTCCATATTCTAGTAGAAAGCCTTCCCTGGACAGTAGAGGCAGTTAATCCAACAAAAGCAGGACAAACCCTTTCTTTTACCTGATTTTGAACAGACGGAAATTAAGTAAACAAGCAAATTACACTGTCTGACCCACAAGATTCTAGTAATGTCACTGGTTAGCTTTATCTGCCCAGTTCAAGCTCCCCGGATAAATTTATCTCTACTGAAAATGTTTAGAAATGTGAATACATGCACACTTTTGAAGACATCTCCAGTCAGTGTGATTAAATGTATCATGTTGTATTAGCCAGGCAGCTGACCAATAACCTCAGCACAGAAATGAAGACATCTGGACAATACCAAGCCATGATGAACGAAAACCATTTTCTTTCATGACATTTCCACTGGTCCCCTCCCCTTTCTCCTTCCAATGCCACCACACTGAGGCACTTAAATTCCAGAGGTGTGGAGAATGGCATTGCGGGAGAGCGAGTGGCTCCTGCGCATTTGTTAAAGCAGCTGGCAGTCCAGTCCTTAATGGTCTCTGGCATTTGTGAATGGTGGCGAAAGATCAATTTATCTGCACCGGATGTTGGTAATGAGAGTCGAGTAACTGTGGAATGATTCATCACCATTTCCCCCACCCTGGAAAAAAGGCTCCAATCTGAAGCTGGATGGTGCTGTTTTTCATTTGCTGAGGAGCACAGACTTGCTCTGTTACTTATCTCTCTGATTGTGACAGAGGGGCCGACCCAGTTTTGGGGCTCCAAGTATCTCAGCTGGAGTTAAGCTGGGGACCTCTGGTGATAAACTAAAGTCTGATAGGCTCCTGGGCACAGCCTAGAGGAGCCACCAGAGCTGGAGCATGCTACCACAAGCCAAGTGAATGAAGGTCAGTGTCCCAAGACTGTAGATGTGCTAAATCCAAGTGGAATGGAGCAGGGGTTTCATGGCAACTGCACTTCCTCATAAGAGGTCTCAGTTGTTTTTTGTTCTTCAGTTTAAGAAAAATAAGATAAATTCCTTGATAAAAAACATGTGCTGTCTTACTGCACAACAGCAACAAGTTCCACTGTAACACAGTTACAAAGCAAAAACAAGAACTCTTTTCTTACCAATCTGGTCCAGTGCATTAGTCTGCGTTGAGTTCAAAGGCTGCACAATAAGACTGGTCTCTTTAAGGACATCCATCAATGGGACAAATCAATCTTTTGTGCATCATCTCCACAATGCCACCTGAAGAAACAACAAGCATCGGACATATTGAAACATATTGAAAAACAAACAAACGAAAAAACATAAAACATGTATGTGGGGGATGTGTGTTCCCCTAGCTTTAAAGCAACATTACAGAGATCCAAGTCAGAGCCTCTTGTTTAACACCACCACCTTTAGGACCCTATGAGTTCCTTGTGAAGAACACTAGGACCCTTTGGTGGATTTGAGGCACAAAAACAGATTTCAGATACAAATACAGAAATGTGCAAAATTAGAATAAAAACAGACGGTATTAACTTTAGTTATTCTTTTAGCGCCAAAGCTCACTATACACACCAACATGCTTATGTCTTAATGTATGCATTCATACATCACAGTGTATAGCCAGGGAATAGTTTTGAAGAGACAACCTTTGGTTCCACCAAAAGGGTTTTAATGAATTAGGGCATCACCTTTTTACAGATTTTGCCAACATACTATAAAAAGCTCAGCTAGTCTTCCCTTCCAAATAACAACAGATGAAATATATAAGAAATCTGTGTGTTTGTGGAGGATTTCTTGCTATGTGTACCACTTGAATAAATGAAGAAACTATTGTTCACGACAAAGCTATTGTTTATAGAAAGTTAATCTGGAATGGGGGAAAAAAAATCAGAAATAAACGAAAAACAGCAAAAATGAAACAGGATTTGAGAAAAAAATGCCTACACCTTCCCCGACTAGAGTTCGATACCTTGATTGGGCAAGTACCCCACTCCACATCAGTAACAGTCCTCTTCTTTTTCATGCCATTGTGAACTTTATGTACAGCGATTTAAGCAACTCTCTCCTCTGTCACAAACCCATGTAACTCACAGTATGAACTTTAAATCTCAGTGGCAAGAAGTTCGTAAAGGAGCACAGCTACTATCACCAAGGCAACGTAATGAAACAGTTTGCTATTTTAAACTCAATTTCACATTGACATTATAGTCATTAACCCCTACACATCTAGTATGTATATATAGCTTTCAATTTATTTATGAGGTAATTATAAGTCAAGCAGTCATGAAAGTCCACCCTCCTCCAGTGTTTAGCCAATGGGATCAGAATACACAGACCGACAGCTTGAAGAGTGAAGTTTGTAAGAATGGCACTGCAGGACTCTGACTGGAAAGGTGGGGCAGAAATGAAAGATATACGTGGTTCAACTGGGCACACTGAAATTTCCATGTCTGAGCTATTTGCCACTCTAGCACTGCAGCGAAGAGAACAACAAAGGAGAGGGAACGGGACAGGCCACACATCACACCTAATGAGCAAAACAAAAGGAAGTAAAAGGAAAATGAGATAAGAGTAAAAACTGTCTTCAAAAGAAAAGATGAACCTGAGCACAACTTTATGAGCAAGGAAGTCAGCCATGAGGCTAAAATAATACAGTTTGGACTGTGCATTGTGGATGCTGTCAGTGAAGGGTAGAGGGCTGCCTGAAGCGGTAGACAGGGAGAGGAAGAGAAAGAGAGGGCCTCTGCAGTCGAGCAGTCATGCACACGTTGTATTAAATGTCAGTTGAGAGATGTTGATTGCACAGAATAGCATCCCTCTGGCTTATGTATTCAGCTGCTGAAGAAACCAACATCCAACAATGTTGGCCCTGTCCCTCCAGCACAGGGACACACTCCACAATTGGGTTTGTTTGCACCTTTCATTGTATTTATTTAACCCTTATGTACAAAGCTCACCAATTAAGACTGAGTTCCATTAGAAAAAATTCAAATGCAACATCTTAGCCTTACTGTCGCAACCTTTAAAATGCCCAATTTGATTCAAATATCCATTAGCCACTAATATAAGGGCTGTACTAATAAAGTGTATTGAAATCTTTTTAAAACAGGAATGTTCAGGTCAAACATACATCCAGAGCAATTTGATGCAAGGCTTTATATAAAGCCCTGATTGCAAATAAACATTTATCTACACAAGACCTTTCGAATAAATACGGCATTCAGAAGTCAATTGCAGGGCCTCGTCTCCAGCTCAAGGTGGAACAAAAGATGAGGGACAGCGTAGGAGGGGGGTGCCCGATTTCTCAGCACGGGGGGCCTCATTGGGTCAGCAAGTAATTACTGTGTGGTGCATGACGAGCCTCGTCTGTCAGGTGCACGGTGTTTTACATTCCTGTCCGTGAGCACAGCGGCTTCTGCAGAGAGGTGGAGGCAGATGCTGAGAGGAACGGCGTATGCAGTGGAAAACCCCAACCCAGCAGAGCATTTCGTCTGGCAGGACGATGGGGTGAGAGCAAAGGCATCTGGATAGACCACTGCAGGAATAGGAGAGATATTTATTTTCTGGCACATCGTCAAAGATATTTTTCCAATAGTGGGCGGGAAAAGGCAAGCAAGGACTCAAGGACTCCAAAAATGTTTTTCAATAACTGTGAAGTGGAATTTCAGTGATTTCTCCAAATGTATGCATATTAAACAGTTAATACGTAAACAAAGCCATTCAGAAGGGTTTGATGTGAAGTCTCAATTGTTCACAGTGCTGGTGATGGGAACCAGACATCTGAAGCATTTAATATCTCTAAAAGCTTCCTCACAGACAGTAACTACATCAAATGGTTGCGATTACACCGCCTCAGGCATTGTTTTACTATAGTTTTGAGAGAAGTTTTTGGTCTGAAACAAAAGAGAAAACAGCTCCCAGAAGAAATGCATTTTGCAAAAGCTTTTTTGGATTTTCTTCTATAAAGTAAAATGGTTATATCCATGAGAGTATGTCTCATTAAACATCTTGGAATTAATACAGGATAAGGTTACACTAAATTAGTGGAATTTCCATTTATAAGGGCAAAAGTGGAAGTGTCTATATGCATGGGTTTTATAAACTGGGTCTCTGTATGTGTGGTTTATGACTTTACTATTAAAATTATGACCTTCTGGGAGAACATGTGAAGAACATATGGACAATGGAGGGACCATATGAAGCAGAAATAAAGGCGTGTGGTTGAGGAATGATCAAGGACCTTTCCTTTGAACCCCTCACCACTCATATGTCTATCACAGATGAGATATCAGACATTTTGGGTCTTTTTAAGTTCCATTAGTTCAGGGAGGTGAGTTGCTGTGTGTGTGCCCTGCCCTCAACAAAAAAACATTCTATATTTTGTGAGGTAACTGGTTATTGATTTGTTCATGTTAAACCTACTTTAGAATTTTAGGCATTGACAGGGCCTAGTTTATCTTGACATGTTTGAATAATGAGTGTACATGGAAGTGACATAACATGAACCTCAAACGCTGTTCAAAAGGAAAGTGGGCTAAATCCAAAACCCCAAAACTGTTTCATAGTAGTGTTGACTCATTATATTTACACCCACAGAATGTATATACACCCAGCCCACTAGAGAAAACCTTAGTCAAGGCTGGAAACAGCAAAATGCAAAAGTGATGGGAGAATATAGTTTGGCTGATACTAGATAGCAGCCCATCACTTCTACGCATTGTTAGTAATGGGAAAATGGGTTCCTGTGTGAACTTCATGGCATTTCCTTTGCCAGTGTTGGCAGAAGGGGAGTCCAAATTCTATGTGATGAAGCAAAAGCCAAAGGGAGCAAAATGGGGTCTACACTAGGTGAAAAGCTCATTGACACTAGCTGCTTCCTTCTTCTCTCTCCATCACCTGCTCCCTCAAAAACAAACTTTAGCTAAATAAACATCTGAAGTGAAAGAATGGCTTATTTTTTTCACCAAAAAGACTTGAGAAAAAAAAAACAAACCTAAGTGAACAAGAGGGAGCAAGGCTAAAAGCAGCCCACTGTCTGGGAATATGATGACCTTATAAGATGAACTTAGCATTGTTCTCACCATGAAAGCAAAATTAGTTTTCTTTGAAGGCAAAATAATAGTGAAGAAGGCAGTTTATTGACCCAACAAAAGTCACAGATGTACTATTCATAAAAAAAAAAAGAATACATGAAAATGCTCAATAAATGCATTCTTTGGCACCTTTGAAGCAGCATTATGCAATAATTGGTATTCCTGGGCTCATCCTACTGTCAGGACATGTAATTTGGGCTTTTCCAGACTTGTGAGAAATACAGAATCATCAAGTAAAGGAAGCATGTGGAGGTACTGCAGGATTTTTCCTGTAAAAAGTATTTTCAAGTGTTTTCTTGGGCCCACTTCACCAGAGATACATAGTGCAGTTAACAGCATGATGAGCACAGAATAACAACTATATAGATGCTATTCTTTGTATTACAGGTCAGTGGAGACATTAGGTAAAGATTCTATATAATGATATTTTAAATGAATTGAGAAATTGCTTTATAGAAAGGTGGATACAATGTACAAAACCAATGAACTGTAATTTCAACTTAAATTACACTGAGACTGACGAGCTGATACATCTACCCAAATATAGCTAGTTGACGCTGCAGTCATTCCCATGTAAAATGCCAAAACAAAGCATGGTGTTAAAAAAAGTACCACACAAATTATGACTTAAAGGGATAAAAGCAAAGCTTCTGAGGCTGAGTGATGGTGTCTGACAGTGTGGGAAAGCAGAAAGAGTGAGAGAATGGCATAAACACAAAGCTAACAGGCCTGGATGGGAGAGCGAGTGATTCATAGGAGTGGGCCTTGAACTTTCATTATTAGCCATCCACAAAGCCTGCCATTTAGACGCCCAGACACATGCATCACTCTTGGTCCCTCCTCGTCCATGGCCACAATTACCATCATGGCTTCTGGTTCATTCATACCTTTACACATACAGAGACTGACTTGAGTGACCATTCACACGTGCAGCAGGAAAAGAATAAAAGCGAGGGGAAAAAATAACACAAACACACAGATGTGTCATAAACACAGTCTTTCTAAATGCAAAGCACCAGCAAAATCACGCAAAATCATTCCTGTATAGATCTCTGAAACAGACGATTCTAGATATAGTGCTGATATATAGTAAACACAGGTGTACAAGCATGTTCTGACGACCTGATCTTGTGATTTGAAATAGAACACCGCTGTGTGTCTGCTTTACTGAGCAAATTCTGATCCTGCAGAGATTCTTTTGCACATGGTTAAATACTGCAGTGAGGTTCTGTAACATAAGACAAACGTGATAGCTGCTCAGGGAATTATTTGATGCAGATCAGTGAGACAAAATCACCTTTGCTGGCTCAATCTACACAGAACCCAATCCCTCCAAAATGTGAGTGGTGGAACTGTTCCTAGGAGCAAGGTCAGGTCACTTGTCAGGTACATGTGCATCATGTATCAGGGGACTTTATGGCACCAGGTTCAGAGAGATGCGCTGGACAATGTTCAGCTGGGAAACCCTCAGATGTCAGGTTGACACATGCCACCTACATAAACACTGTCAGAGACCAGCAACACCCCTTCAGTTGTAATTCCCAATTGCAGTAGCATCTTTTGGGTAGATATTGAGTCCTTCCAAATTGCACACATTATTTGGGAATGGTTTGAGGACATGACAGAGTTTAAGTGTTGCCCTGTCTTACACTATTGCTGGATCTTTATCCAATCAAACATCTGTGGGATGTGCTGGGACAAGACGTTCAAGAGTTTATCCAGCTTTTGGAGTAGCAGTCTCTACTGCCCAAGGGAAGCATTCAATATCATTTTGGAAAATTGCTGTGAGAATTTAATTGCATTCAGCAACAAGAACATTAAATGAGTTCAGGATGTTGAATGATCACCACCCCACCTCATGCCCAACTCATTAGAAAAATAATAATGGAGCATTCCACTGCTCCAAAGGTCAATGGTGGGTAGCTTTATACCCCGTATGCCTGGAAATAAGCTCATGCCAATAGGCTCATGTTTATCTGCCCCAGAGAGTCTTTATTTTATTGGCAAAACCTCTCTACAATGATTCAACAAGCTGTGTGTATTCATTTGTATATCTGTGTTAGCAACAGATGATTTGTACATCTGTGTCAGAAGGGTTGTCCACAAACATTTGGACATACAATTTACCCCAGAACACCATCAGACGTGTTATTAAGTCCTTTGCTCAGGGGACTGGACCTCACTCACTTTACATTTCCAAATCACTCTTGAACAAGTGTTTCTCTATTTTGTCTGGATATAGAACTGAGCAAAGGTGGCTTAAGTCACATCATGTAGCATTTTACCTCAACCTATAAGAGCCAAGGTCAGCCCTCACAGATTAGGTTCTGGCACTGTATGAGACGGCTGCTTCTCCAGTAGCTCCGGAGTTTTAGCTCTTTCTTAATTTCCCTGAGGGAACCCTACCAAGGGGATCAATAATGTCCTATCTACTTACCGGCATACCTACCTACCTACCTACCTACCTACCTACCTACCTACCTACCTACCTACCCACGTACTTACTTACCCACCTACCTACCTATCAGGACCTTCTGTGAATGTCACCTAATTTACAAAACCTGCTTTATTTTCAATGATTCAATAAAATGCCATATATTACATGTAGCCTGTTTTGACCCCATTTCTAAAACTTTATGATGATATTGTTGTTGTAACACATATTGCATTGGGATTTTAACCTTAAAATATTAATAGAAGTCTTTACCACAATATGATCACTAATATACTAAAATCACTGAGAAACTGATTCAATTATTTTCTTTATCAATATTCCAAACCATGTCTTGGCTCTCATGGGTTAAAATCAGTTTGAGAATCATTACACTGAAAGGTAATCAGGAGAATTACATCTCTGCCCTTGCTACTTTAGGCTTGGCACACTGCTAACTGCACTACGCAACTTTGGTGAAGTGGAAAGAACTGCAAAACACTTTATAACCCAAATCAATTTATGAATTATATTTGTGTAAAATGCATGAGTACACATGCTTCTGTCACTTTTACAGTTCTATTTCTCTGAGCTTGTCCAGAAATACATGTGTAAAGTGTGTCTTTCTACTTCCCAACCATACGGGGAGTTTAGGATTAAGACATTCCAATTATTACATAATGATGTAGTAGTGTCCCTTGATTTATATTCATGTTTCCTCAGATTTATAACAGAAAATCTTAAAATTTTATCCATCCATCCACCCATCCATCCATCCATCCATCCATCCATCCATCCATCCATCCATCCATCCATCCATCCATCCATCCATCTTCTTATCCTCTGCTTCCTGTCAGGGTTGTAATGGGTCCAGAGTCACCCAGAATCACTGGATGCAAGGCAAGAATAGCCCCTGGACAAAACGCCAGCCTAAAGCAGGGCACCACACAACCATTGGCTCACACACACAAACCTTGGGGCAATTTAAAATAGCCAATTCACCTACCACAATTTTTCTGGAGGAAAACAGAGTATCTGCAGGAAACTGCATTATACATGTTTCTCATTATTTTAAACATGAAGCTGTTTTATGTTCCTCTTAACAAGTTCAGTCTGAATTGCTTTTACAGAGATGAGTAATTGCTTTCTGTTTAATGATACACAGGATATATTAGGGCATGTAACCATTAAGGTCCTCATATGATCATACTAACAATAGACCTGTTTTTAGTCCTGTATGAAAGAAGACATAAGATATGTATATACATTAATATTCTCCAGTTACACATTATGTAGTTTTACACTTTGTCAATTTTGTTCACTGAGTTTCAGTAAATCCATATGCACAGTTAGTTTTTCATAATAAAAAAATTATCAGTGAAGCCTGTGCAAAGGTTACATTAGAGTCAGAAATTAGTAACACCCCCTCCAGCAGAGATCACAGCTTGAAAATGCTTTCTGTAGCAGCTAAAAGTTCTTGAAGTGGGATTTTTGCCCACTCTTCTTTGCAGAATGCTTCAAGTTCTTGGGTCAGCTTGCTGCACAGCTTGCTTCAGGTCTATCCACAAATTGTCTATGATGTTAAGGCAAAGGATCTGTGAGGGCCAGTCCAAAAGCTTCAATTTATGTCTCTTCAGGCATATCTTATCCTGCTGTAAAAGCCAACCTCTTCTCAGTTTTAGCCTTTTGGTGGCTCACATCTGCATCAAGGATTCAGTTATTTTATGAGATCCATTCTTCCTTTCACCTGTGCAGTACTGACAATGCCACTGGCAGCAACATAACCCAAACCACGATTCAGTCACCCTTATGTTTTACAGTTGACAAGGTGCTCTCATCATGATGTTTCATTAAAAACACACCTTTACTATGCAGACCTAAGAAAAACCTCTGGTGAAAACTTTAGCAAACACCCTAGAAAGAGTGAAAAGACAGCATCAAAGGGCTCTGAGTGGTTCAGCGGTCTATGCCCAGTATTATGGCCCTTGCCATCAGCAGCCAAGAGACCATAACTGGCCATGCTCTCTCTGGGTAGGTAGATGGTGTTCTCCCAAACATCTCTCAAAATGGGCAGAACTGGGAACCTGGTGCTTTCTTCTGAGTGTGTCACCTGCCTGGAGATGCTACATCAGCAGAGGTTCGAAAATACACATGGCTGACTTCCCAGGAGGCAAGTGCTAGTCTTTACCCTCCTATTGCAAGGTGGAAATTAGAACTGGTGGGTTAATCAGCACTTACAAAATGTAAGTAAAATTCGATAAACCAATAAAAAGCAGAGTTGTGCTGTATGCCAGTTTACACATTTCTATTACAAACTGCTCACAAAACATTGCAATACAGTCTTAACATTTTTTTTAGAATGAAGCAAAATTGAAGAATTTCAGCAGAACAATTGAGATCAACTACTCAAAGAAATTGAGTAATCAGCCCCTGATTACTACCAACAAAACAGCACAACAAAATATAATTGAAATATAATAAATAATAAAATAATTAAAATTACTGTCTTGTAAATAAAATTCCTTTATACAGGACATACATCCTTTATACAGGTCAAAAGTTCTTTATGCTGGCCATAAGTCCTTTATTCTGGCCCAAAGTCCTTTATTCTGGTCAAAAATCCTTTATACTGGCCAAAAGTCAATTAGATGTATACTTGAGTAGCATGGCTAATCTAAGTGATCCCATTTGGTTTGGCGCTTCATAGAGCACTTTGTAAATCCACAATTGTTCACAGTTGCACAAGCTTTTGGGAAATGCTAGCTGCACACAGAAGGCGACAGCGTGCACTGACGCAATTCCCAGCAGGGTATTTTTTCTTGGAAATAGCTTTGCTGTTGATGGCAGTAATGTGTCGTCATACAAACTACAAGTAACCCTTTCAACCTTTAAAGATCACATCCATAACAATGTCCCTTAAAGAAAAATGCTGTAGCTTTAACAGTACAAAAGAAAAGCTGCCATACTGCTCTTCTGTCCTTCTGTTCTCCCTTTCTCAACATGACAGTAATGCCAAATGGCTGTAAGTGAAAGTCTTCAAGTGCAGTACAATATAAATAGTAAATACGAATAGAGAGTGCAGTTCCTGCAGCAACTGCGAGGGTGACTGCAGATCAGCAGCAACTCAGCAGATTTTGCTTATTAGTTGTGGCTACAAACATTTGGGGTACCAAGTCTTTTGCTCATTTGCTGTGTCCACAAACACTCAGCCAACACATGGGACGCCAACACTTTTGCTTATTAGCTGTGTCCACAAACTTTTGGCCAATATGTGGAGTTCCAAAACCTTTGCACAAAAGCTGGTTGGTCTAAAAGCTCCTCCAAACACAGACAGTAAACTCTCATATAACGTCTATTCATTAAGAGCTGGAGGAGAAGTGGGGAGATTAGAGGTTTTGTGTCAGATTTCTCAACATTACATAATTCATTTGAAGTTTTTATGAAAACTCGGGACAAACAGCCTATGACATGAAACTACTGGGCTGATTTTTAGAGAAGTTTGAATTTTTGGATAAAAGTTTACAGACACATTTCAGAGCATTCCTACAGGAGAGTTTTGACCACTTTTTTCATTCACATGCATTTTTTTTTTACGAAAACTAGCAAAAAAAGACTGTATACAAGCAACCCATTCAGGTTTAAAATGGACATTTTAAAGTTGGAATGGACTCGATATCTCAAAAATTGCAACTGGAGTTAGGGAAACAAAAAGCTGGTGGAATAATCATAATCATAAATACAGTTATACAATTTAGGAAGATTGCCTACTGCAATCCCACATATGACATTCTGCTACATTTATTCTAACTACATAATAATGAATGAGGCACATTGACTAATACACTACATACACAGCCCTACTTCCCCCATTAGTCTCAAAGGTTAGATGATCAGTTTGAGATGTGGATGCAGCTAATTTTGTTACATCAAACATCTGCTTAATTATAGGGCAGCAGGAACTCTTTGCCTATGGTTCTGAGTTATCATGAAGTACATGACAGTAATATGTAAGTTTCCAACAGTAAAAAAAATCTGCATTATTAAATGATTATTATCATTCAAAGTAATTACAAAGCAAATTACTTAAGTTAGAACTATTAGAGACCAGATACCTGGTGTTTAATAAGTGTAAAGTCATCACATACACAGTTACTAAATATGGGTCCTGAAGTCCGAGACATTGTTTTCTGACAGTTTTGGCTTAAATCGGATTTTCAAAATCCAGTCCAGGGACAAGCGTTCCAACCGATTTTGATATTCAAGTTTTAGTTAGTGTAGCTGCATCTTCACCTTCTCAGCCATGTACTTAATAACACATCCTTGTCAACACACTCACAGGCAGGTATAAAGTATAACACATATATCCAATTACCAATATGAGCAACATCACATTTTACATTCCTGTTGAAGCACAAAGCAATTTTTTGGTTTGCTTTCTAAATCTTCCAGTAAGTGATTTCAGTACAGAAATTCTGTCAATTCAAGTGGTTAACTTAGTCCTGAACTAAGGATGAACAAAACACAGACAAAATACAATCCAATACTTAGTACAATGATTCATATTCAAAAGGTGTTGCACTCCATCCTATTAGACTGAACACTGTTGGGAATTAAATGTGCAGTCGTTACTAAACACAATATTCTCAGGAAACTATATAAACAACAAATCTCCAATCTCCTAGATTTTGGAGCACTGCTGTGAGGATTTGATTGCATTCAGCAACAAGAGCATTAGTGGGGTCACAATATGGGATGATCAACACCCCACCTCATCCTCAACCCCCAAACCTATCCCAAAAGTATTGTATGGAGTGCCATCATTCCAGAGAACATAGTACCACTGCTCCACAGACCAGTGCTAGCCCAAGCCCGGCATTAGCCATGGTGCCAGTAGGTTTGTGTTAATATGTTCAGAGAGTTCTATTCTATTGGTTGTACTTCTCTACAGAAACTAGATAAGCTAAGTGTGTGTATTTAGCAACTTTAGGTTGCATCCTTTTGTCAGCTAAATATGAACCTCATGACTTCATGCTTAATGCCAGACATAGGCTTGATGGGTAAAACACCCAATTACTTCCTCACAACGATGCTCCAAAATCTAACAGAAAGCCTTCCATGGACCGTCTAGACTGACTCCAACTGAACCAAGATAAACCCCTTCAACACCCTTGATTTGGATGAAACAATGAACAAGCAAGTGCCAAAATACTTTTATCCATAGGCCTGCTTCCCATTACCACCACTGTGAAGAGTGTATCATTTTTCCTACAATTAGTAGTTCCGTGTCACACTACTCTCTATGATCTCAATGACTGAATTATGCAAACATTTTGCATTTCATTAGTGTCTCACTGTACCACCCTTTACCCCTGGAAAGATTTATCTTTGTTTTCAGCATGTCAGTCCCTGTTGTATCTTTTAACCTCTTCTAAGGTAAAACCTTTACTTGCTTACTTATTTCTTCAGATTATCATACTGTCACAGCTAGGATCAAGTAAAATTTCATGAGCCAGACAGAATGTTACTGGGAGTATTCATCACCTGTTTTGCAATTCCTCTACAGATGGTGCCTATGACATATCCCTCCCCCAAAAAGGAAATGCTGTGTACTGTGTTAACTGTACTACTACAGAAACAAACCTATAGTAGCACAATGCACCACTTGTGAGTTGTAATATTCTGCAGACTGTGCATTGATTCTGCCATTGATTCCTCCAGCTTTGGGTTGTGAAATCTTGCGCGCTGCGTATCAGTCTGCATGCTCAAGCCAAGAGGACGAGGAAGGGTTGAGTTTCACCATCTGTTCTTATCTGCCTCTCATTATCCCACTGTTGACATTCACTTGTTAATTGATGGGTGCATTGGAGAGCCCTTCTCATAGCCTCTTATTGTATCCTTGCTTGTAGTGCAACATGAATCTGAGAAAAAGGGCCTCTGTGTATGGCTGGCAGGAGTAAACCATCCCATTGTTTCTTCTTCCAAAGGTCATGAAAAAGGAGTGGAAGAGTAACCTTTCCCTTTCAGTGGTACAGATACAATACGGCCTCCGTAACCGAGCTGCTGAAACAGTTGGAGCAGGAAAGCCTACAGTTGTGCCACTTCTCCTTCACCCCAAACGTTTAAATAATCCTGGATTTGTGAACAGACAGTGATGCATAAATGCATTGTCAAGAAAGATAACAAAGCCCGCTGTGTGCGTGCCGAGCGCCTATTACTCCCTCCTAATTCAACATCCGCTCCCTGACGAGTCGACTCTCTGCGTTTCTCTGTTTCCAACAAAGCCTTCACCTTTGACAGACGACAATACTGATAAAACTATATTGTGAGGGAGGGTTTTGACAAGGCTCGCAATGGAAGAAGAAAGGAGGCAGAGAAGCAGTGGCAGGCACTAACAATAGCTTTCAGAATCTTGCCTATGCAGAGGCAGCAGCGCAACAAATAACCACCCTCCGAGCATGCGAGATGGTCAAAACAGAACAGCCGCCTCTACAGAGAAGATAATACAGCCTTATTTGGTTCTGCATTTTCCAGACCTTGAGGAAGAAGGGTTTGCCATAATGCTTCCTCTCTTTTATTACACCTCTATGAACAGAAAAATACAGACCCACTTGAATTGTGTGGTCACCCCAGGGCCTGACTCACTCGTATCGATGCGCTTTGGGGTGATTCCGGTTACTGGCCATCTTCCTCCCTGTTGTTCCAGGCTGAAGAGATCCAGCGAGGTGTTAAAAGTTGATTAGGTGTCTAAAGGTCACATACCCAAGGCTGTGTCAGTGTCCCACAGGACCACAGTCTCCCAGTTAATGAGCCAAAGCCTGCTGCATTCAGTAATGGAGCCGCAACTCAACGGTCACCAAGGTCTGGACAGGGAGGGCAGCGTGGCAGAGGATGCACTGATTGAGGAAATGCTGTGGCCAGAGAAATAATAACAATAATTGACAGAAAAACAGCAAGTGAATTTCACCCGTCTTGATCAAGCATGAGGGGGAAATAAAAATACATGGCCCCTCACGGTAATAATCACAGCTGTATGCACTGCACGCATTAAAATGATATCTAACAGGAGTTTGAGGGAAAAAAAAGGTCATCCATCTGAGATGTAATTATCATACTTGCAGGCTCCGTTGTCTGTTTGCTCGCCAGAATCTAAATCACAAGCAGAGGGGGTAGGGTGCAGTAATACTGCAGTGATCACTACTAATACAAGGGACATAATGTCCTGGAGGTGTAGCAGACGGCTCAGGCATTCAGTCAATGTCCTTTTCTATTCACGCGCTATCAGACTGACACATTATGGCTCAACGTGATCGATATTTTTTATTACTGCCACTTTGTTCTGCCTTTCGTGCACGGCCTGTGAACGAATCGACGTTTTCACAACTGCAGGAGAAGCTGCCTCTTCCATAAATGTTTTGGCGGGTGTGTGTGGCAGTGCCTGGACCATGTAGTATGTATGGAGGTGTCAAATCCACTACCCATTTCCCCGAACTAAAAAGAGTAGTCCTCAATTAGTAGTAATGTTGGGCTGCAAAGTCTATAGAACTCTACAACTCTGAACATCTACCATTTGACATCAGACCCAGCCCTGACCAATGTGGTGCCCTAGGCAAATTTTGACCTGGTGCCATTTGAATCACTGCATCTGTTTGTCTCAAAAGAGTGTAGAGCTGGGTAATGTGACAATATTTAGTATTACCATGTTAAATCACACCAATTTGTCCTTTTCTGGAGATATTGTGGATGCTGTCAGAATTTCTAGAGCACTGGCCAACTACATATTTCATAACAGAGAAAGCATAATATTCCTGCTTAGCTGGATTTACCATGTGTGACATTTAATGTGATGTAATATTGTACACAATGAAAAATTCAAAGGGTATCACAATGCTTTGTTTTAGCCATATCATCCACCCCTGTCAATGATCTAGAAGTAAACTAGGCGTTTTGGTGCAGCCTAGTTTAGCGAAGGGAGGGCTTATTTAATGAAGACATGCACATGCAAACTTAGCTTTTAATAAATCAGGTTGTGATTTTAGGCAGCTACTTTGTTAAAGGGAGGAGCAAGAGTCATTGAAAAGTCAATATTTTACATCTTTTATCAATCTGAGCCTAATCTAAAACTAATTTGTGTAATACAGAGTTAGAGAGAGACGTATATTCTTTGAGAATATTTTTAACACACAATATTTTCCTCTCATCTGCTGAGGGTTTTCTAGTCCAAAACAAAGACCCTATCATTTCTTTCAGTAGACAATCACATCTTGCATACACCGACTCCCAGAAAATACCTGTTAGTCATGTGAACTTCGACTCATCCAATCACCACACACTTGGTTAGAAGAACACAGGTTTTGTTGCTGACTTCTCTATGAACCCCAGACATTGTTTGGATCTGTTGACTTCCACCAGCAGCTCAAATGAAAGACACACACATCACATTTCAATGTATAATTTATTTATGTGTATTTATTCTAATACTTTTTAACAACCAGCCCTCAGCAGCTGTCAGCACCTAAACTCATTAGAGAAAGTGCAAAAATAAGACCTCGTTTCAGCATCTCTGCTGTTAAAAATGGAGGACTCTGGAGCACATAAACATGAACCTGTTAGCACCATGTCTAATGCCAAGTGTGGGCTAAAGAGGTATAAAGCCCCCAGGACTGGGCTGTGGAGCAGTGGTACTGTGTTCTCTGGAATGGTTGTGCTCCATCCAATACATCTGGGATTAGAGTTATGAATGAGATGAAGTAGTAACCATTTAATATTGTGACATCACTAACCCTCATCACTGAATGCAATCAAATCCTCACAGCATATATAAAGGGGTGCAATGGTATCAGTACATGAATTCTTACCAAACTAACAGAATGGGGGTCACGGTCTAGTGAAGAGTGTGCACTATTTGGGTAATTACTGTTTCAAGTGCACACACACACACCACGGAAACCATGGTACTGTGGGAACTGTGGTGGTTTAAGAGTAGTGCTATAACAGTGCCTCCCTGCCAGAATCTGACTCTCTTCAGAACTGCACAGTATAATCAGGGTGGGTTACATTTGGATTAACCTTTTTTCAGTTTCAGAAAAACGCGAGTGTGGTCTGTTGCACACATACAGCTGCTTGGCTTTATCATCTTCCTTTGTTGATTTGTGATGATAGTCACAACCATTCAGAAAAGTGTTTTCATACGGCAAAAAAACCGGATCATGTTTCAGTTTATCCGGATTGAGACCACCTGGACCAAACTAAAAGGTTTGAAATTCCAAACAAGGTACAGTCATATGCAAAAAACTGGGCACCTGTGACATCATGAAACGGTTTTGAGCTTTTGTCCAGGAGAGCCCAAACAAACATTTGCAACCCACGGTTGGTGTGATAGCACCCTATAGTTTCTTTACACTCACATCTTTATAATGAAACCAATACTGTTACAATATTGTTTTGGACAATATATTGTCCCAGAAATAATTGCAATCAATGATATTATTTTCTTTTTAAGACCATAAGAATGTAATTAAACCCTTTCAAAGAGCAGTGATAGAATCTATCTATCTATCTATCTATCTATCTATCTATCTATCTATCTATAAGACATACAAAAAATTAACAACATGAATTACGATTAAATGGACTCTCAGGTTCTACTTACACTTAATACCACTTTACACTTAATACTACTCAGACCTTTAAATGATAACAGGCATGAACAAAAAGTGCAAAATAACTACATATTAAGATAAGATAAGATAAGATAAGATAAGATAAGATAAGATAAGATAAGATAAGATAAGATAAGATAAGATAAGATAAGATAAGATAAGATAAGATAAGATAAGATAAGATAAGATAAGATAAGATAAGATAAGATGGAAAGATATTATCTATAAGTGGGTTATAAGTAATAAAAACAAGTAGAACTAATTGCAAGTTGCCTCACAACTGGCTAAAAATTAGGCGATGTTCATTATTGAGGTCATGTAAGATACATCCATAGTATAATTATCATGATGGGTCTATTTCTTCTATGGTACTGCTCATAAAAATAATTACAAGCTGCTTTGCTTTTAGAGTGTGGTTATGTGAAGTTAATTTAAAACACCAGAAAAACACAGGTCTTATGAGGTCCAATTTGGTACATGTTTTTATACCAACACAGCTGATTCACACTGTGAGTACCCAAACCAACACGCAAAAAAGGACAACCTCTTGTGGACATTCTGTCGTCTCAGCGCAGTCAAAGTCTATCCAGGTGAAAACCAGACTGCAGGCAAGCTGGCCATGAAGATGTAGGAAAAAGCATCAGGCAGGTGTGAAAATAACCTTAACCATGACAGTGGTGTTGCACCAGTCAGTCACCCTTAATTTGCTGCAGTGCCTGAATATCTCTGCAGAGGTGAAAAATAACACGCAGCCCTTGCAGTGACGAGGGCGGCATGGGGGAATCACACTCAATTTCAAAGTTGACTTCCACTAGAATCAATGTAAAACTGATGCCTGCCGCTCTCCCGAGGGAACTTGCTCAGGTCCAATGGAGTCGGATGCCCCTTGTGCTTGTGCATCAGGCGTGACACTGATGAAATCTGCTCTGAAACATCTTGTCTCTCTTTAGGTGAAAGACCTGCCATGCTATTCAGGCCCATCGACAGGCATAGGCCGGCAGCTGTCCCAGGAGGCTGTCTTCTCTCCAGGGACAATGGCTGTTTATTTGTTTATTGCGGTTGGGGCAGTGACCCTTGACCCAACCAGGCCTTTGGCTGATTAAGAATGTTTGTGTAAAACATCTGCTCCATCACTATAGATGTGAGTCCAGATACACACGGGACAACTTCTAACTTAATTACACTCCAATCAAAAAGGGATCTATATAGCACAGAAAAAGCAGTGATTGTACAGCCCTTTATGGTCCTATATTATTACACACATTATTTAAACTACCTACAAAATATCCATCCACATCTTTGTGTTATTATGGTTGTATATACAATCAATCATTGCTTTCACAAAAAAAAAAAAAAAACCTGGAAGAACCTTTTTAACCCGTAAGATTCCAGAGCCAGTTTTAGGTTTTATTCTTAGCAAAACAACTAAATCTGTTATATAAACCAAGCAGCTCATTAGTGACTTTTCTTATTGTGATAAAGATCACATGACTAAGTTAAAATCCCAATGCAACAAATGTGTCACGACAACATAACCTGTATTTCATCATTTATGTCTAGAAAATGTAAATGTGTTGAAACAAAAAAATGGTTTTGGTTTTGTCTCAAGGACTGACCAGTAAAATTGTCATTATATAAATAATGTCACGTGTTCAAACATTCACACACTGTCCTATAACGAATACAGGATGTTCAGTATAGGTCACTTAGGGACTTCATGAGTTAAAGTGAAGGACAAAGCACTGTCAGGAATTTTCACATCTTTTAAAGGGTCTGAGGCACATGCAACACTGTGGATTTCTATGGGTTAAAGCAGCAGCATCTAAACTCTCTAAAGCAGGGTTCCTCAACATGTGGACCAGGGATCACAAGTGGGCCATGAAGCATTCTCTAATGGTCCCCCAGTCCATACTGGACTGGTAACAGAACTTTAAGTAATAAAAGTGAAATCTGAGAGATCAATGTTTTTCAAACTATAAACATCATATAAACACTAATTGAAATGCACAAATTCTAAAAGAAATAAACTAATTCTTACGTAGTCTTATGTATTATAGCACTTTTAATTTAAAAATTTAAAACATTGTTTTCTTGTTGTTTGCTTGTTATGCTTTCTAGATATAAACAAGAGGGCTGTGAGATGCAAAAGGTTGCAAATCCATGCTCTAAAGCATACATCTAAAATTCTCTTTGAGCATTATAGCTAAATGTCAATAAAGTCTTTTTGTTTTGGTATTTTGTTTATGCATTACAGGTACCTGCTCTATACTAAAAAGTCTATAAATTATGAAATTAATTTAATAATGAAGCCTAAAAATGGTTTGTTTTGATTTTGCTCTCACAAATAGTGATATAATAAGAAATCCACATGAAAAAAAGACATTGTTCAGTGTGAATAATGTATAAAAAAAAAATCCTTACATCAAGTGAAGGTTCTCCAATCTTGTGTCCTCATTTAGCCAAAAGAGGTGAGAGAAGTGTGCAATGATCTAGGATCCAGTTTGCACACCTCAATCTGTTGATGTATAAGCTCTCGTTATGTATTAGTATCAGCAGCACCAAGACAAAACTAATCCTTCTGAGTGTGTTTTGGGGGAAGAAGGAAACGGAGTGAATTTGATTATGACAAAATCTACCGCACCATATAACCAAATAACACAGCAAGTGAACCAATTCAGATTTTATTTATAGTGTCTATTAATTCAATAAGCACACTTTGCACAATGTAATACAGCGCAGTTCCCAAGTGTTCCTGAGACACAAAAATACATTTACCAAGAGCTACATAAATAACTACACGCAACTAGCTCATCAGCTCTAACGCCAACAGCATCTGTGCATCTAGTCAGATGAAAATAACACGGAGGAGGCAATTTATAAAAGACAGACAAACTGCTGTAACTGTGCTCTCTTTCATAAAACACAAAAGTTATATATGAAAAAAAAAGTGACAGAGGGAACACTAATTAGTGCTTAATCTCAACATTCTCCAATCTGTGTCTCATTTCAATCACATCTCTGTATTGATTAACACGCACATTAGAGTTGCTAATTAATGAAATAGCCATTCTAATAAATCCTTCTGAAAACCCCACCTGGGCTTTACTTGGTGTCTGCCTATAGCGGCGGGAGCCAGCCAATTACTCAGAAATTTATTGGACCCTGCTGCATGTGAAGTGTGATTGGAATAACAACGAATCTCCAAATGGCACATTTCAGCTCCTTCGCCTGCCGCCGCATGGCAAAGTGTGCAGAATGCGGCTCGGAAATTTTGGTGCAAGGAGGCTCCTTGGCAACGCGACGGCTGAGGCCAGAAACTGAAAGGGGGCGGGGGGGGGGGGATGAGAGACAGAGGAAGGAACAGAAGAGTACAGAGAGCTAGAGAAAGAGCTGGACATAAAATAAAACAAGTGGAAGAAAAGATGAGCAGAATGAGAAGAACATAGAGAGAAGGGGAGTGAGAAAGACAGCAGGAGGAAAATAGGAGTAAACAGAAAGTAAAATAAGCAGTATGCAGAGAAAGGAAGGTGTGACAGGAGAAGCAAGAAGAAAAAAGAAAAATGAAAAGGAATGGGGAGAAAGGAAAAATGAAAAGTATGAGAAAAACATGGAGAAAGAAAAAAGGGAAGAAAAAAAACAAAAGAGAAAGGAATGTAAGGGAAAGTAAGAAAAGAAAATGGAGAGCATCAAAGAAGGTGAGGAACAAGAGCAAGAGAGGGAGAGGGAGAAAGAGAGAGAGAGAGAGAGAGAGAGAGAGAGAGAGAGAGAGAGAGAGAAAGGGGTAGAAAAGAGAAAAGACAGAAAGAAGGAAGAAAATGAGAGAAAATAACCACAAAAAGAAAGGAGAGTAAGGACAGAAAGAAAAATAGGAAGAAAGAGAGATGCTGAGATATAATGAAAGAAAGAATGAAAAAAAAAAAAAGAAAGAGAAGAAAAAGAAAGAAAGAAAGAAAGAAAGAAAGAAAGAAAGAAAGAAAGAAAGAAAGGAGCAGAAGGCTAAGAAACATCAGGAAGTGATAGGATTACATATAGGTCTGAAAGGTTCTTTGACCCATACACAGATCCATTTAGAAGATTACACTAATCTGAAGAACCCTTTTTAATCATGCCATAAATGATTTTTACATTTTAAATGTTCTCTGGATTAAAGATAGAACCCTTAAAGAACCCTATTTTTAAAAGTATAGAGGAGTGAAGAGAAGATCTGAGATATTGGGGTGGAGGAAAAGGTGTGTGTGTGCGTGTGTGTGTGTGTGTGTGTGTGTGTGTGTGTGTGTGTGTGTGTGTGTCAGGGGAGAGGGGGTGGAATATGAGTGACACCCTCACTCATATCTCCACTCCAGGGAAATAACCTCTTAATCCAGCACGCACTATTACACTGACAGCAGAGCGGCATCCTCCACCCAGGATATGAAAGCGTTCTCTGATGCAAATACCAGGAAAAGCAACGAAAATAATGTGACGCAATGATCCAGGAGGGGGGCAATTTATCTCACATACACACAGACAGAGCCCACTACTGCCACAGCTGATACAGCTCTTGTATATGAAAGTAGGTTTGCCTTAAAACAGTATTATGAAAGAATTCCTATTTCTTCCTCCTGGGCTCCCCCTACAGATGGGAAAGGGAATAGAAACGACACCTTCACATGCATTTCTGGCCTTTCGAGGAGACTTTACACTATTACGACTCAGGTTTACACTAATATGAGAAAGGGTTACAAGGGTCTTGTGTGCATTGTCTTTCCCACTTCTATGAAGTTACACAGTGCAGTTAGCAGCGTGCCAACCTCAAATTTTAAGGTAAAATGCAACAGTGTTGCTTTAAGCTTTGCCACGTGACTGATTTTAAAGTGATGTGCCAAAACGGCTGGAGGACATTTACCACTTTCTGTCTGCTGACACAACCTTCTCCTAAATTTTGCTTTTCTGTACTTCACTTCCAATTCCTGGTTCCTCTCATTGTCTTCTGAACCAACATTGTTCCTCGAGAGACTGTATTGTATGTGGCAGTAATGGTGGTAGCGGTGGTGGTGATAATGGTTGGGTGGGATGGTGTCTCTTGCATGTGCGTGGCTGTGTTTCGAGAAGAAATCTACTATAGGCCAGTAAAACCAAAGTTCATCCTTGATTTAATGTGTCTCCAGTGAGAGGAAACCCATTTTTGATGGTCATGGTTCTGAGATTTAATGACTGTTAGGCTAATACATTGAACCCGCACTGATAATGAGACACCGGCTCAAGAATCCGATCCGATTTAAAGATCCTGGAAGGTTTCTGGGCCTTTCTAATATTCCATCCCATCAGATTTCTCCTTTGTGGCCACATTAAAGTTGTGCCTTTTTAGAATGTATGCAGCCAGCATGTTATACATTGTGCCGCACGTCTCAGGCTGGAGTTAATTAACTGAATACTGTGCCGGGGCAATAAGGAGAAAAAATCAAAGAAGATCAGGCCTCCTCGAGCCCTTGCACATCGTATAAAATAACCTGCCAGCAACGTCGGCTTTTCAACCATGTCTGAGGGTGGTCATTTTCCCCCCCCCTCCATAACTCCTGTTAAATCATTCCATGGCAGAAAGGCTGCCCGGCACACAGAAAGCACTGCCTGAGCTGTCCCTTGCACAGTTTGATATTATATTAGCATTACAAAGGTTTTCCCACCATCTGTGACACAGCCAGTGGAATAGGGAGAGGGAGGAAATCACTTAGCTTTCAGTGCCAGAAAATTGTTGTTTCCATAGGAATTCATGGGCAGGGTTGATAGGGCCGACATCAGGGTAAAGAGGCGAGGGAAGTATCTCCATATCCCATTGTTATCTTTTCTCGGCACACTCAGTGCTTGGATGGTTCTGCAGTTCCAGAGTACAATATCACTGATACTCCATTTACAAATATGTGTGTAAAGTAAAGGGAACAGGTATTTTAAATATACAATAAGCAAAAACAGCTCTATAGAGCACTGAAAAATGGGTACCTATAAAAAATGGCACTATACACTCATCAGCCATTACATTAAAACCACTGACAGGTGAAGTGAATAACACTGATTATCTGGACAGGCCACTTTGACAACAGCTAAACTGTAAAGGCTGGTGCAGAAGTTTTGAATTTAAATGTTAATATATAAGCCATTGAATAGATTAAGAAATGTATATATATATATATATATACTGGCACTACTCAGTTGATATACCTTAACTATAATACAGGTGTCCCACAAGGCCTTATTTTGTTTAATTTGTGTGTCTGTCAAAATACAGATGTATGCTGAAGGCACAGTTATTTATATACATACTAAAAACAAACAACAAGCTGCAAACAAGTGAACAGCAGCTATGATCAACGTATTTGACTGGTTAAATAATTCAAGTTTACATTTCAACATGTCAAAACTGTCTGTATGTTTATCTCACAGAAGCCCACAGAGATGTTTCAATCTCATGCCTTTGTTAAAGGAAAAAAGTTTAGGATTAGTCATTTTAAAAACAGGCTAAAAAGGTGACAATACTGATATTTAATTTAATCTAGCTAATTTTAGAAACATAAGACCATACGTAACAACAACGGCTGCTATTCTCTTTATGCAAGAAGAGACAAATTCACTCTGTTTTTATTGTTTATTATTTGTTTTCTTATTTTTAAGTTATGTATTGGTTTGCTCTTCCTCTATTGAGTCAGTTTATAATATAGAAACATAATAGGTGAGTTTCCCAAAGCAATTAATCTTAGCAAACTAAAGAAGGACATGACAAAAGAACAAGTCAATGAATGTCTTTGTTGACTCCTCCCCCAAACAGCATTCAGTCCAACCTCAAACATTGATTCAACTCAGTGAAATATACTGCATTTATTCTCTAATCTTCTTGCAGAGTCTGAAATCTGTTTGGCAGATGAATGTTTGTAGGTGTTGTTGAACAGAAAAACACATTTTTCAAATGGAGGTTTGAGCCCCAGAACTGCCAATCCTCTGGGCTGTTACAATCACAATAGCAATAAGAAAAATATTAATAATAATGAGTGTTGTTTTTTATCATTGATATTATAATTGTTTCTTCTTATGATATAATATTATTGTTATTTTAAACCACGAGGAACCTCCACCCTCCCTCAGAAATGGCATCCTCTGGTGTCTGGTGTCTGTTTTGCTGAGCTGCAAAATCCATGTCAAGATGTACTTTGTCAGTAAAGAGCATGTTGGGTTACTTGTAAATTTTTGAGTTCACATACCACTTCAGTTATGCAATACTTTGGGAAACGCTCTAACTAACAAGTAAGTACTAGTTAACAAAGTATGCAGAGTTATGAAGCTTTTGGGAAACTCAGTATTGGCAGGGCAAAAACAGCTGCTGTCTGGCAGGAATGTATTGTACAATACAAACGTAGTAAGGTTGCACAAACAGTCTTTTCAATTAGAGCCACTTATTATAGGAATAATTTATCAACTGAACTATGAGAGAGCACCAATTGCCAAGATTTTAAATGGTAAACATGACTTAAAGCAAACCTTTCTTTCACATGTAGCCATATTGTGTATCTTCTTTTCTTCAATAGTGTTTATTGAGCTGAAGACACTGGCATCAGTCAACGGACTACAGCTTAGAGCCCTAGCTACACAAGTTGTGTGTTTTTGCATTGCCTCTTTTTTTTTGTAATAATACAGTTATTACATGAGATGGTCACATGGCATATGATGATATCTTTATGGAAGGCCTTTGGCTTCTTAAATGTGTAATTACTTGATGTGTACATACTAGTTTAATATGTTGATGAAAGTGACTAAGTTTTTATCAAAAATTGTCAAACGATTAATTTTTTTTTGCTTATTTTTGAATGTGGAGACTTGAAACTGAAAAGTTGCAGATTGGTGTCTATAAGTTTAAAAAATATATATGACATTTTATAATATAACTTATTACTGTCTTAATTTTTTTGGCTGATTTTGCCTTTTGGATCCATGCCAATCTCTAAAACTGCTTGTCGTAGCAGCTCAAAACATAAGATTCTTTGTTCAGAGCCAATATGATCAACATCTCAGGTTATAAAAACTGCTTTATTATATTGGATTTTAATAACAGGACCTAAGAACAGTTATACATTTTATAAAAGTATGATTTTCCACAATGAATTACTCGTAGATGCTTCACTAACCATATGTGTTTTGTGCCGCTGTGTGAAGGAATTCCTGACTTATAAAGCTGAGAACACAAGGTGTGATTCTGCCCTCACAGTGAGGGCTGAGGGCCGAAAGGGTTGACTAACTTCATTTACATCAATGTGCAAACTGAAATGTTGAAGAATGGGCATTCCTGGTCAATAAACAAAATCAAAACTAAAATACAAAAACAAAAAAGTAAGTGTAGCTCAATAAATATTGCCCTCATCAGTGAATATTAATTGTTCCTGGAAACCTTTATATTCCTTCAGAATAGCACTGCAATCCAACACTCGCTCCTGGATGCTATTTGTTTGACGATAAGTATCTGATGACCAAAGAAATATTTCAAACCTCATGGACCTGCTCTCATTAACTCATTCACTCATGCATGTTAAGCGGGCTGAAGATTCCCCACGAGGTGGCGCTATTAGTGCTTGTATAACTAACGACACTGTTTCTTGTTGTTACATTAATATATTAACAACTGCTGGTTAAAACATCCCTTTACTTGAGTCACCCATTATAGGCTATTAAACATGCCCTAGAAAATGGTATATTTGAATATGGCCAGTTCAGTATATTGAAGGGAAATATTGTGCACCTCTGGCAATGTTGGGTCCTCTTGCAAAACAAAATCTACTGAAACAGAGAGGCAAAACAGGCCAGTTCTAAAACTCCACAACTCTTTTCATGTATGTCACTAAAATCTGCATACATTCAGCCCACTAGCCATTAGAGGCTAACGTTTCTCAAACCAGTTTCAGTCACACTTACAAAGCATCTGGAATATTCCATAACTCACATTTTCAACAGGAAGTTCCATCATCGGGATGTCATGATCACAACCAGAAGAAAATTAACTTATCAAAATATCTGCCTTACTTTCAAAGATACTGTGAGACTGATGAAAACAAAGGATTCAAAACAAATCCAATTTTCAAGTTGAATTTTAAAAGGGCTAAATGTCACCCCAATCATGGAGCGACCTGTTTCCTGTACAGGTGAGGGCTGCCAGTCATACTGCATTTGTGCTACTGGCCTTCATAATCCCACGCTGAAGTGCTCGACAGAAGGCCAGCACAGAGGCCACTTCTTACATGAAACTGTTTGAACAGTACACGTTGTTAAAGCAAAGAAATACTTCTCACACTCAGAGCCATGAGCGTACACTTCCTTCCAGCGTATATATTTAGGGAGGGAATGCTGCTTGGCATGACTCTGCTAGTCAGAAGAATGGACTTGGCACTTCCACGCAGATCCCTCTCTACTATCGGCTGTTTTCGCTAGCCCCTGGTCGCGTGCCAGTCGCCTACTTGGCAGAGCCGGCGGCCCCACAAAGAAGCTGGCAGGTCTGGGGAATAATTCTGATGAAGTGCGATAATGCGGCCTCGCTTTCATTCTGGGACGCAGTAAGAAGACAAAAGGATGGGCTGGCAACATTGACGGAACACATCCAGAACCGGCCTTTAATTCAGCACCACCGTCCCTGTGCTAGCATGGGTTCCCCATCTGACTGGTCAAACAGGTAAAGGTTCCAGCAAATGGGTCATTATCCAGCTAAGAAATTTTTAGGCGGGCACACAAAAATTCCACTTCCACAAGAATGCATGGAGCCCACACTAAATGAAGCTTATCAAAGCATGCCTATTGTCAGGAAGAGGGTATACACAGAAAAGCAGCTGTGTGCTTCATATGGAGAGGGTAGATATGCATTATACTGTGCATATGTTCAAAGATTTGCTCACTTTGTAAATGTTTCAAATAAACAAACAGATTCTCCGAGGATATACTCCACTAAGCTTTATGCAAAGTGCTGAAATCCGAAGTCGGATACTCGTTACACTTCTTTAAAGCGTTTAAAGGGAAAGTCATAAATTTCTTTCCCAGTATAACTAAATGGTAAAGATGTAAATGAATTGATTCAAGGGGAATTAGTTTGAAATACTCCATCTGAAAGAAATTTACAGTTGTGAAAATGGAGAATGATGGAGGTGGTGAATGGGACCAAAATCTTCTTGAGCTTTTAATGCTTCTAAACGCTCCAGCACAGACTTATTACACTAAATTGTTATAATGATGCCTGAGACACTGTTTTACATTAATTATGAGAGGTTTAAGGGCCATTGTGGACAGGTACACACAGGGAAAAATAAGGCAAAACAGCCTTCAAAGAGATTTAATGGTATTTTTTTTTTACATATCTGATATCACAGACCTCTGGGTCCCATTTTCACAACAAATGTCTTTTTCACCACTATAAAATCTCTGTTTATGACTTTGTTTACATATGTTTACATTTGTGAAAATATCCTTTAAAATGTATTTAACTGGACTTTACATAACTGTCATTAATTGTCAATGCCATAAAGATATTTCTTGAGCAATATTCTTGAGCAGTGGTCCCCAAACCTTGGGCTGCGGACCGGTACAGGGCCGTGGAACAATTGGTACCAGGCTGCCCATCCACATCCACCCCCCCACCCCCTCTGGAGAGGAGTACAGCTTGTGAGTATTAGCGGCTGTTCTAGAGTAACCAATGCAGACTGCAAGCCTAGCCATAAAACTACACAGATTTTTCATCATCAAAAGACTAAATTCAGCAGAACAGTGCCTGGGGAGTGTAGTATAGCTAACAGTAATGTTAGCTACTGGGGTTCCTTCTGCACTCATCAGTTCGTGAAAAGAAGCAAAACCCATTTCCTACAGCCAAAAAAGCAGTTCCTCCCACTCTCAGGGGATTATCCTAGATTTTCAACCAAAATATTTCACTCTAGAGATGACTAGCCTATTCACAGAGTACACATCTACAGAAAGTCGATTCAGTTGTTGCCCAAAAGACTGGGTTGCTTAGCCAATATGACACACTTGCGTACTTGTATCATCAAATGAGTGATTTATTTAAAAAATCATACTAAATAATGAATCATACTCAGGTCATACTCATACTTTTAGATTGTTGGCTTACCAGTTGTAGTTGGGGAGAAAATGAACTGTGATCCCTGGCATATCAGATGTAAATCAAATTTTACACATGAAAACATTGTATATTTCAGGACCCCACACATAGTCTCAGTACAGTTTTCATCTCTACATACAGAATACAGAAAAAGACATGTCTTAATTACCCATAAATTTGACAAATATATGACATACATAACTTTAACACAATTGTAAAGCAGAAGTAAGCAATAATTGGCATTGCTTGCTTCTGGGCTCTCCCTACAGTCGGGAAGTGTAATTCCCACTTTGAGCCACCACTAAAGGACACACTGTACACATGCATAACTGAACAAGCCAAGACATACAGAGCTGGCATCTAAAGAGAAAGAAGTATGTGGACTGAAGTGGCAGCGTAACGCTGCAGTTTCACTTCACCAGACCGGAAAAAGTATTCACATTTTGTAATGTTTCAGTTTTATTTCAAAATTAATTCAGTTCATTTTTTCCCCTGTGATTCTAAACACAATATCCCACAATGAAAAATGTTTGAAATAAGTACATAAAACTAAAAAATGTAACATGTAGATGAGCATGCACAGCCTTTGCTCAATACATTGTTGAAGCACCTTCGGCAGCAGTTACAGGTTTAAGTCTTTTTGAGCACACCTGTTTTTGGGACGTTTCTCCCATTCTTCTTTGCAGAACATCTCAAGACCCATCAATTGGATGTGGAGCATTGGTGCACAAACATTTCTAGATACCTCCAGAGATGTTCAATTGGGTTCAAGTCTGGGCTTTGGCTGAAGGATGATCTGTGGATATAAGATGCACCTGAGCTCAATTTTGAGTGTCATGGCAAAGGCTGTGAATACTTGTACTGTGACTACATGTTATATTTGTATGTATGTTTTTATTTGAAATAAATTTGCAAAACTTTAGAACAAACTTTTTTATCACTTGTCTTCATGGAGTATTGTGTGCCGAAATTGTTATGGAGAAAAATGATTTAATCCATTTTGGAATAAGGCTTTAACATAAAATATGCAAAAAGTGAAGCTTTGTGAGTACTTTCCCGGTGCACTGTACATACTCAATTAGCAGCATATCGTGCTGGAGGGCCTTATGAAATGCATTTTATTTTTTGTATATTTTAGCACTTTTTTTGCATTCAGATGAACGAAATTTTAGGTAACAGAACTGATTGATACAAGTTTGATCAAATTGTCACAATATCATGTTTCGCAATACTGTATAAATTCTCAAAAACACAGTATCAATTTTGAATTAATAGTTTACATGCAATCACAATATCACAATCCCAATATACTGAACCCTAAGCAGTGAATCGTGCTGCATATCATATCACCAGGCCCTTGCCAATACACAGCCGTATACAGCACCTTGATCTGGAAACTCCAGCCATTTCACTCCCACAAGATCATCACTGCATATGTTATGTGCCACTGTGCACTGACAGCTCAAAACCAGCATGTATGTACCAAGCTGGCAATGATTGATGCGTGCAGGCTTGTGTTAAAGCAAAAAGACTTATTCAGTTCAGGGGACAATAGTTACACAAGCTACAAGTATTCTTATAAGTTGAGGCACCTATTCGCTTATATGGCAACCAACACCAATTTAAAGTCGTTTAGTGACAGATCAGACAAATAATACAAAATGTAATTATGATTACTGCATGTGTCATTTTTAATGAACCTGTCAAAGAGATCATTTGTTAATGGTACCCTAATGCTAAGCGTCTCTGTCAGATCAAGAGTTTTAATGCATAAAGACTTTTAGGGTTGGCTGCAAGTCTGTATGTCCACCCTGCTTAATGTAGGCCAGTTTGAGGTAGAAACCTGGTTCAGGTTTATGACGTGTAGTCGAATCAGTGAATGTTATTTTTGAATTTTTATTGAATGTTGTCTGAGTTCACTGATTCTGGTTGTTTACTCATATGCTAATCTAAATCTGCAAATGATTCAGAGGATTTCAGTGAATGATTCATAAACAAACAAATCTTTGAAATGTATGACAATGCCCACAATTACAACATACGCTTGCAGTCAAACAGAAGCACGTATGTCATACACTGATGTTAGCAAATGTTCCGGAAGGTATTACAGGGATCTTTCCAACCAAACAAGGCGTAACATTCCAAAAAGACAATGCAGGATGCCACGGTGCTAATCAAGTGATGGGATGAGAAAGTTCAGAAGATGTCACAAACAACACAGTCATGAGGGATTAAGCTGTTTTGCCCTTATTATTTGGAGATCGCCAGTTTGGGCCCTGATGATGCCACATTCATTAGTGGCACACCTCCCTCTCTCCTTCTCTCCCTTAAACCCAACTAAAAATTATGTTACAGTGCTTTACAACCTTTTTTTTAATTTTTTTTATCTGAATTGTATATGATGCATCTGCACAAATAATCTAAGTTGGTGAAGTGAAATGAGAAAATATATACATATAAAAATGTGCATTTGTTTTCAGCAGCTACAAAGCCCTTAAATAGTGCTGGTGCAACCAATTACCTTCAGAAGTCACATGCTTAGTGAAATGAAGCCCCCTTATGTGCAGTCTAAGTGTCACATGATCTGTCAGTATATACACACCTTTTCTGAAAATATCCAAGTCTCAGATGATCCCCCAGAGCACCATCAAATCCATTATCATCAAATGGAAAGAATATATTGGAATAGCCTAGTCAAAGCCCAGACCTTAATCTAACAGAGAATCTCTGGTTAGACTTGAAGATTGCTGTTTACCAGCAGAAACCATCTAACTTTAAGGAGCTGGGGCAGTTTTCCCTTATGGAATGGGCAACATTCCCAGGTAGAAAGATGTTGCAAGCTTATCCAAAGTGACTTGCAGCTGTAATTGCTGCCAAAGAGGGCTTTACAAAGTACTGACTTTAGAGAGGTGAATAGTTATGCACACTAAGGTTTTCTGTTATTTGTTATTTATTGTTTCACAATAGAAAAAAATCAAATGTTCAAAGTTGTAGACATGTTCTGTAAATGAAATGAGGCAAACCCTCAAATAATCCTTTTTAATTCCAGGCTGTGAGGTAGCAAAACACAACAACAAAAGAGCTGCATACGCTCCCAAAGAGCTGTATACACCAAATTAAATCAAATGTATTTCACTTTTTACAAATGATCTCACAAAGCAGATTTAGAAGTCACAAAAAACATATAAACATAAACTCCTGGTGAGCAAGTCAAAGTAGAACAGTGGTAAGGAAAATCTCTCTCTGAGCTGGAGGACAAACCCTTGGAAGAAACCCGGCTCACGATGGGGGACCCATCTTTCTCTGGTCAAGCTACTCATACATTATTCATACTTATCTATTATTCATACCAACAAGACAACGCAAGATGCCATAGTGCTTATCAAGTGATAGAATCAAAGTTCACATGATGTCATGTCCCACCATCTCTCCCATCATTCAGAGTGATGTTGACCAGCACATGTGTATGTTAGCTGATATAAAAGAGCTGGCAGTAGTGTTCTCTAGGGATGTCCTGCTCAGTGAATAGGGATGAGGGCTGATCCAGGCATATTTTAAAGCATTGGGTATCAGCTATTTTAGTCCCAATCCACTTCCGATTCTTTGTTTTAACCACGGTGTTCAGGGTGCCATCTGGTGTCTTCAAGACACCATTAAGTGACATTTTATTAGCCATGGTAGATGTGAGGAGAGGGTTAGACTGTGTGGAACATGGCTGTTTTACAGCAGAACATGACAACATATAATATCTAAAACTATTTAAAGCTATTGTGGAAACAGAGCTGTTCTACTGTCAGGAAAAAATAAACAAGACAAAAATCACAAAGTTGCTGACAACTACAAGCCCACATTCTGTTCTCGTCACTTGCACTGAAACCATAAACAATACTCATTACATTTAAAACCTGTTGACAAAGGCACGTTCCCATAGTTCAATCCCATCATTTTAACATGACTGTCAATTAGAGCAGACTATCTTTAGTTCTGCATGAGGAGAACATACAATGGCATGCAGGGAGCAGAGAGGGAGAGAGAGAGAGATCCTTGTCAATCACAGCAAGATAGGGACAATGAAAGTGCTAGAGGTAGATTGGTAAAAGGATTCTTCTCTGCAGTGAAATATGAGTGAGAATAACTGTGATTGCAGCCCTCCATTAGAAAAAAAAAAAATACATAAAGAACAATTTAAGAGCACCACTTACAATTATAATGGGTCCTAGTTCAAAATCATTTTCATTGGGCCATATTTCCCTTAAGGCTCTGGCTATAATATGGAACGTGATAGTCATGCATGCTCAACCATTCCAATTCTAGACAACAGTTGAACCAGTGTAATCAAATTTTGGGAGTGTACAAACATTAAAATTGCACACAACAGAACATCAGCCATACCAGTGTACTAAGAGGCACTGCAGTGTTAGGCAACTGTTTGTTCCGTTCACGGTCATTGCGCTGTTACGAATGTGGCAAGAGACGCCCTGGAGTCAGAACATTGCTCCTTTAGAAACCAACACGACAACACGGCTGCTGTGGTGGATGGTGGTCAGCGACTCTCATTAAATCACTGCGGCCCGTTTTGTTACACTCCCCCACTGCTATTTTACTGCTAAAATCCAACCCCCTGCACCTCAAAAACCCTTTGCATTGAAAATGGTGCCTCGTTAGTAAGACGGACTGAGCGTTTCGTTTGAAAGCCCAAAGCCAGCGCGTGTCAGTGTCAGGATGGAAGCAGAGCGTCTTGGAGCTGCAGCTAAATGCGCTGACCTCCTGGTACGCAGAAGCCTATTACGCTTCCTTTGGCCTCCGACCTCACACACACAGGCAACTGCCTCATGTCAGCAACTTGCCTTAAGGGGCAGAATCACTGCAAATATTAATGTTAGTACCAGAACAGGGTAGAATATTCCTGCTCTCAGCTCAGTGGTCAACATTAATGATGGCACTGTCAAAATGATGTGATTCATTGATTAGACTTCTTTGCAAAACTAGATACTGGAGCTGGACCACACAGCAGTTTACCAGCTTTGGGTACTTATGGTATTTCAAAACAGATACTGATTCTCAAATATTAATATTTATGTTCATATTTAATCATAAGTAAATTCAGTTTAAGGTTAAGGCTCAATACATTCTGACCTAAGTCAGTCAAAACATACACTCATACATTTAATGATTCTATATAGTTCTTTAAATGATGGCATATAAGAAGACCTGGCACATTAACTGTTTGGTATACAGTATATATTCTCTAGGTATTCTCTAGAAATATACTGTGATAAAGATATTATTCTCATAATAATAATAATAATAATAATAATAATAATAATAATAATAATAATATACAATAATAATATACAATAAGAATTTTATTAAGACTATTCAGACACTGGAATTGGAATATAAATAAATGGTTAAATATCCTATATTAAATGAGTTAATTTTAACAAGAAGAGTGGGAAAAACAGCTATTTTGGGAAAAGCTACACATTTTCAGTCAGAAATCCAAAAGTTTATGACTAGTTGGAAACTGTTCACCATGCTTTTTGTTCTGCAACACACATGCATTGCAAAACGAAAGCAGTTTATCCTGTAAGAGCCCTTGCATCTCTTGAATAAATGACATGAAAGACAACTGCAGCTACAAAACCGATTATGGAAAAAACTTTAGGAGTTTATCTGCAAATTACTGAGGGGTCGTTATTAATGCATTGGTCTTTTTGCACACTGCACGTGTTTCCTACATGATAAACATTGCTGTCTGTTCACAGACTCAAGCTCACCTCAGGAAGAGAGCAGATGATAGAACAGAACAGTGCGACTGGCTCAAATACACACAAGTAAACACAATGAGAAATGTTGAGCTCAGAAAAAAATGATGAAGGTCATGTCCATAGAAGATGCATTTTTTGGTTCCAAAAAAGAGACGTTTTTGTAATTGAGACGTGAGTGTGAGAAACTTTACATCCACTTCTTTAAAAAAGGTTCTTTTATTGTAACACCATTATTTTGAAAACTGTAGTGCATTTACCACCAAATGTTTTTTTTGCAAAATTTAGCATTTCACACCTGTGATGCACTGTATCTAATGCTAACCATATCAATACCATGGTGAAGAGGTCCATTAATGCAGTTCAAAGCATATTGATATGGTGGAGGTGGGCAATTATGACTGTATATTATAATACTGTGATAACTCGTGGTACACAATGTCCTTTTCTGAACATATTGTGGACATTGTGTGCTGCAACAAATGAATTGATCAATTATTGAAACCATTAAAAAATAGCTAGCTCAAATGTAGCCTTTAGTTTTTAAATACAGCTTGAGGTTGTTTAATGTATTTGCTAACAAACAATGAAAATAAAAATGAATTTTATTGAATAAAACTTAAAACAAAAGAAAAATATAACAAAAAAAATAACACAATTTTGTTTTTCCAAAAATTTTCAGATCAGTAAACAATGAAATGGGAGCCAAACATGAGTTTCAAAGTGTATTGACTGGCCAGATTCACAACTTTTTCACCCCTTCTACACAAAATAACCAAGCAGGCTGACTGTCACTTTTTGTTGAAGGGCGGGACTTTATCTTTAAGCAGACAAAATGCTGAGTGTTACAAGAACTTCCATTCCTAGATGGTGTGAGAAAAACATAATGACATCACCAACTAATCAGCTTATACCAATTTTAGTCAAGTCAATTAGTTATTGACCCCTATTGGCCACTGATATAATTCTCCACTATTGTTACAAGTCAAAGACCTCCTCAAGTACTAAGCCTTTCTGCTTAGAATGTATAGCCAGGGTCCAGAGGAAGAGAAATTGGCTTGCTCTCCCTCAGGGGGTGGGTAGATGGCGCTCTTCCCCACATCACATAAGTGCGCTGCTGGTTGGTGCAGGCGTCTGCCGACCACTGTGTCAGAACCGGGGATCTGGCTTTCTCCTCCAAGCGCGATGGCTGCCCGGCAAGGATACAAATGGCGACAGTTTGAAAGAGGCAGTAGGCATCCGGTCACATGACTCGGAAGAAACGTGGAAGATTTCTCCACCCTGGTACCGAAAGCAGACACGTGATGTGGGAGACAACTTAGGGGGTTCGGTAATTGGCATGTCTAAATTAATAGGGGGTGAAAACTGGAAAATTAGCATAAAAAACAAACAAACAAACAAACAAACAAACAAACAAACAAACAAATAAATAAAAGAATATCAAAAATGCCAGGAAAAGATTTCTATTTCATTTTGGAACTCAGCTGTAAGGATTTGATTGCATTCAGCAACAACAGCATTAATGAGGTTGGGATGCTGGACGATCAACACGCTCATATTAAACTCCCCAACCCATCCTAAAAAATAAGACGGGCTCAGTGTGGTTCACCTGTCTAATGTGCTACCACTATGATCTGAAGGTCACGGCTGCTTGCCATCGCCAGCCACAAACTGAGAGATAAATAACTGGCCATGCTCTTTCTGGGTGGGTAGATGGAGCTCTCTCCCTAAATCACACTAAGTGTGATGCTTAGGCCGGCACCATTGTATCGGCCTGACATTAGAAACGGTGCCAATCGGTTCATGTTTATCTGTTCCAGAGAGTCCTACTCTATTAGCAGTACTTCTGTACAGGGACTAGATGTGTGTGTCTGTGTCAGCAATTCGCTCAACAGGTGTCCACAAACATTTGGAAATATGATGTAAGAAACATTACAGAATCTCATTTGATTCTGTTCATATAACTTTTATGGAATTAAAAGTTCCACACACACACACACACACACACACACACACACACACACACACACACACACACAGATATATATATATATATATATATATAATTGCAACGGCAAGGATAACAAAATAAACAAACAAACAAATAAATAAATAAACATACTGAAAATCATCAATGGAAAATGCAACAAGCCACACTATCTACACTATGTGTTTGGATTTCACAGGATTGCCAGAAACATGGAGCACAAACAGGCCTGTTCTGTGTTGTACGCAATCTGGCTAGCAGGTGACGCTCTCCTGCTGACCCAAAGCTGTGATGCCACATTTTGCAATAGTTGAAAAGCATTTTGGTTCATCCCAGGGGGGATTCAGTTTCCCTTTACTAACCATGCAGTAGTCCAGCTCAGACCTCTTTAAGAAATAACATAACACGTTCCCTTAGAAATCCATAATCGTCCAGTTATAGTGCTTTAAGAGAGATTTAGGTGATTTAGGATGTCTACTTCTAATGTACAATATTGTGCAAAAAGTACCTCCATAGGATTCCAAAAATTATCCTACACAACAACAGCCATAAAGAATCATACCAGTATCTACATATATTCACTAAAACAATGAATTTAAATTTGACTGATTCTTCAAACTGACTGACTGATATCTGATGACATGATAAAGACCAGATGAATTGCTGCTGGACTACTGCACTAAAATATATGAACTCATTTGACTGTATCTGTGATCCTAAATAAACATAATTTACATTTCTCTTTAACTGTTTTCAATTGTTTAGTTTTTTTTTTGTTTTCATTTTTTTTTTACATTTTATAAAGGCTTTCTTATTAGCATTAGCAGATATGTGCATAAAAATAGGTGATGTTGACTTTCTAACAGATCTAATCGTACAGTCTACCTGGGAGTATTTAATGGACGCACAATTTGATGTTATGTGGAGTAAACACATTTATTTTCCTTATTGCTTCCAACCTAATAAACAGTTTATTGCATACCTGACATGCTGTATGCACCAGTAAATAAATATAGGCAGATGCTGATTTTTTTCATCTGCGTGTCAAAAATATATAAAATTTGATTTAGATTAATATGAAGAAATATAGTGTGTTTGTTAAGGAGTTATATTGTACACCTTCAGATACTGAGGTGACTGAGGTGACTCTGATATCACGACTGCACCCCTATTACATAGCACTAATTGATGAATAGCACTTTACATCATTATGATACCAGTATAAATGATTTATGTGGAAAGGTAATCTATTTTTCAGAATGAATAAAATGAAATCTACATTCTGAGATTAACACTTGTGCCATCTTAACCCCCACCATCAAGACCATGCTTCCATCACTATAAAGCCACTATTTGTGGGGTGTATCCAGAAAGTTTGCTACTGCTCCCATCCTCCCCCTCCATTTCTAATGCTTCTCTCCTACCCCAGAAGAACAAGGAGGAATCGAGGAGAGGAAAGGATCAGGAGGAATAGAGAGAATGAACACTGTTTAGTGAAATGGGCCAGCTGATGTCTTTTGGATAGGATGCTGACTACTGATGAACTGAGCTTATCCCAATGTTTCATTTTTTGTAACTAATATTCCCAAGCCAATCGCAATTGCTGCACAGACTGGATGGCAATTCTGTCCACTTAACTGCATTATTTGTGAATGTTTAAACACCTGCTTATTGCAAAGTAAACAGTATAATCTGACTATATCTATTCATTGTGATGACAATTAATGACATCTTTTTCTATTCATTTCTTCATTTTTAAATCTATTCGTCTATTACTGGGCATTTCAGTGGATCAGTATCATGACCTAATGTATACTATTATGATGTATATTTGTGTGTAGCATGCTCGTATACTCTTTGAGCGTGCATGCAGTAATGTCACTCTATAATCTTTTAACAGCTTCCTGGGCAATGTACTCTTCTGTATGCTCCACTGAAAGCTGGCAAGAGGCTCCTTTTGTCACTTCTGGTATTTGGACAGGATGGCATCTCAAAATCATTTTCCAGGTCACATAGCAGAGGAGGAGGAGGATCAGTAGGAAATAGCAGTAACTTTTAGGGTTTCTGGATGCACCATGGAATATAGCCTTTTAGTAGATAATCTCCTTTCAGAATGCTATGCAGTCCTGGAATACACATAATTCCTATCCAGGAAGCCAACCGTATCTATTATTCTCACACACATATTAAAGGCCTCTCAAAGGAAATTGTAGGACCTTCTTCAGGTAAAGGTACTGTAGCCTAAATATTTATTATAACTGTGACCGAAACTGTGAATTTAGTCAAAGACTAGGCATGAAGTCCAGCAGTATTAACACACACACACACGTGTTGGTAATATATTGGTGGTCACTATATTTGTGGTCACTACAGTTCGAATTTCTAATTCTGTGCAGCAATCATGCTGACCTCTCAGAATCCCTGCGAGTACTGGAGGAGCCTTCCAACTGCAACAGGGCCATTTCCATGTCTTGTTAAATTTAATGGAGAGAACATGACATTACTGTGTTCACACTCTGCTCGTCGGGTGTGTGTGCATGTGTGTAGGAGAGAAAGAATCAGTAAGAGTGTGAATGAAGTAGAGAGAGACAGAGATCCAAAGCATTCTCTTTGCCTGCTGGCAGTCAGAGCTGAAGCAGCCCAGATGACAGCCTCACACACACACATACACACACACACACACACACACAGCGTTAAGTCATCTAGGCTCGCACACTTTAGTCCCCATGCACTGATCCCCCCCCCACACACACACACACAACCTCCACAGTGCTTTTCTGTTTCACGTACATATTACAAGCCTTTATTTTTTTTGCCTAGATAATGCCAACCCCCTGACTGTGCCTGGATTTCATCTCTTCAGTACAATTATGCTGACCAGCATTCAGATCAAACACCTAAACCAAGCTCCTCACTAGAAGCTGCTTTAAGCTAAAACCTGTCAAAAGCAATTTCTTCTGGACTTGCCTTTTCAGAATGACTGAAATAAGACACACTCTAAATCCTTACGGGGCATAAGCTAAAAATAGGGGATGGTCCCAGCTGTTGGGTCACCAAGTGTTCGTAAACACAAAGCAGATGATACATTTTCAAGACAAAACAACAGTCAAGGACTAGCTTCTGAAAAATCCAGCTGAAGAACATGATTTTGGCCATTGTGGTTGAACAGCTTGGTCATCCTGGTTGTCACTCAAACAAAAACATACACTACGGTAGCCAGGAGCTAAACTGGTTAAGCAATTTAACCAGCTTAATCTGGTCAGGCTGTTTTTGATCAGGCAGTAAAGTGGTCAGTCAAAAATGACTGAACAGCTAAACAATCAAACGGTTTTTGAGCTTGGTTTTTTGAATGAAAGAGCAACAATCTAATATACTAGTTAAGACACAACTACACAATATGATTCAATGGCTGCTGGTTTATTATGTGCACTAGTTAACACGTTAGCCAGAATGTGAAATGGCACATAATGTCAGAATGTGAAATGGCAAAACTCATAACACTTCAATCACCTGATTAAGTCATTTTAAAAATGCAATATTTTTACATCCCTACATAAAATGTCTGCATAACTTTCTCTTCTCAAATGAATCGAAAATGATCGTCAGAATAATTTTGCTTACATTGGTTATTTTTTTATTTATTAGCATGTACTGTGTGACATCTCACTTAACACAGTCTAATTTAGACTATTCTGTTTAGACAAACAGAATAAATGCTTAGTACTGTGTTGTAATCAACAGAAGACTGGCACACAGATGGTTCCCAAGGACCCCAGGCAGATTTCATGTTTGTTGCTACTATTGATGAACTCGCAATTACAGAAGAATCTAAGACAAGTATTAAGAGGTGAGCTATTCAACCAACAGCTCAACCGAAGCATCCTCACCCACAAAAGGGGCTTTGCTAACAACCCAAACCTCCTTCAATATCTATGTATCTCCCCCATTAATGTACATAAAGTTCCAGACACTAAAATACAAGTAAAAGTGCATTTAATTTGTTTGTGTCTATTAGTGTATTAGAACTTTATTAAACTCCAAAGATTTCAAGTTATTTAATTGTCAAAGTCAGTTTTAAATACACTGTCAAATAAACTTTCATCCATACCAAATACAATGATTTATTGTGCACATTTTGCAACCATTTCATACATACTGATTCCTCTATTTGGGTCAAGAATACCCTACAGTACTCAAATTCTTCATTACATACATGATGAAATTCAAATCTTTATAAATATATTTTATGTATTCAATACAATAAAAGGCTAAAAACTAAAAAAACTAAAGAAAAACAACTAACTGTGATACACATTTTTTGGTGTATCACCCATTTGAGCTTTCAGTTGCTCTGCTCCCCAACTCTGGAACTCCTTACCACCTTACATAAGGAACATAAATTCTCTTACAAACTTTAAATCTGCACTCAAAACACCCTTGTTTAGAACTGCCTTCTCCATCTGACTCAGTTATTTTTATATTTTATATTTGATCCTATTTGTTTCTTCTCTTATTATTTTAATTTTATTGTCTATTTTACTCTTTGTCCGGTGCCCCTGAGTGCCAGAAAGGCACCTGTGAAATAAAATGCATTATTATTATTGATTCTACTGTACTTGAGATATTTCTGATTAAAACACCATAGTCCAAATGACGTCATCATTATGAAACCAGCCCTTGCTGAACATTTTCCAAACTCAAATTTCATAAAAAAGAAAAAAACAATATCATGAAAGTATCGTGCTCTTGTGTTTTGTTTGCCATATTACCCACTCCTACCCTCTAAGTAAACAAATCCAGCTTGAATGAGGCTGTAGGAAGAAAATTTCATTTTTAGAGAAAAAAAAAATACTTGTTAAGCGTGAAGGTCAATTGATATCTGTATTGGGTAGCTGGAAGAATAGATTCAATTAAATACCAGAAAATTCAGGAAGCAAACATTATAGTGTCTGAAAAAAGCAGAAAATGAAAAGAGGATGGTTCTACAGCAGGATAATGATCCTGAACACACTTCAAATCCACAATGGACTACCTGGCACAAGCTGAAGGTTACAGCATGGCCCTCAATCTCCCCTGACCTAAACATCATCGAAAATCTGTGGATAGCCTTGAGCAGTGCAGAAACACTGTCCACAAACATCAGAACTAGAAGGCTTTTGAGAGAAAGAATGGGTAAGAATCCCCCAAACAAGAACAGAAAGACATTTACAAGCTGTGGTACTTATTTCTGACCATGCTGGCTGCCCAAACCTCTGCTTCAGGCCTCTTATTCCTGTTTGAAACTGTAAAAGATGAAACTATAAAAGTGACCTTGCTTAAAAATTTGAAGTAATGTACCATCTATAAGTAAGGTCGTACTTTACTCACTGAACTATTCACAGTTATATTTTCACCAGGGGTGCCTAAACATTTACAGACATAAATGCAGGACATTTTATTGATATTCAATCTGTAACATCGGTCAAATCTCAATATCTGTCCTACGCAATACTTTTTTTAAGATATAACCTGCTGATGCCAATATAATTTCAATATGATCCAGCACATCCTGTAATAAACATGCTTTTGTTGTAGACCAAGCTTTTGCCAAGGAGTGGTCAAAACAGGAAAGGTGCGCTGGACACTAGCAGGAGATGTAGCAGTGCTTAATTCACATCAAGGTCTCCTGGAGCCATGTCAGAGGCTCTGAAAGCCACTTTGCTTGCCGCTTTCTTGTTGACCTTGTTAGGCGTCTTTAAATCATCACCCATCGGGCCACATTTTCCTGCCGGCTGCAGCCTCGCCTCCTCCATCCAATGTTGCTGGGACTTTGAGTGACAGGCGCTAACGACCCTGTGCGTCACTGGAGCTATGTAATTCCCCATTTTGGAGAGTGCTTTTAGAGAAAAACACAGAGTAAGGAGAGCAGAGAGAACAAACACACCCAGCAGAGCTGCTCCCTATTCAGCCAGTCATCACTAAAGCTTTATGTGGGGGAGAAAAAAAACTCTGCACACACACACACACACACACACACACACACACACACACACACACATACAAAGTAAAAGACTACCTGCTCCCATATGGCACTCACAACTAACACCATCTGCAACAGATTCAGTTAGTTTTCAATTACCACTACGTGTTCTTTAAGAGAGACACAGAACTGGGTCCACAAATTATGGCAGAGGGTAGAAGAAAAAAAGGAAAAGAAAAGAAAGCGGTCGTCCCAATTACATGGGGCCACATTAAAATTTCATTAAAAAGAAAATGCAATGAGCTGCCACTTTAGTCAATATGTGCAAACGGCAAAAAAAAAAAAGAAAGCGAGAAAGGGAAGGGAACATGTTTTGCACTATTAAACATGGGGGTGGAAGCTCTGGCTGGAGCCTGGCATGTCTCCAAGTGTGCCGCAATGTGCGGTCAGTGCCTTGGTGGGAGCGGACAGAGCGACTGGCACATTTGGAGCCGGACTAGGGCAGGGAGATGTTGCCGCATTGAGAGAGGAAAAGCCTCACTAATTGTGATTCAGCCTCTCCTCTCTCCTCTCGCGCTACACTAGCAGCTGCCTCCATTTATGCAGGGCACATTTCAAATGACAGGAGAGAGAAAGAGGGAGGGGGGAGAGAGGGGGGAGGGAGGGAGGAGGGTATTGGGACTTGGCTCGATGGAGGAAAGAGGGGGAGGGAGAGACAAAAGGTTGCACAACGATTGCACAGTAATTCTTAAGACTCAGGACACTGAATGGGGAAAAAAAACCTTGGCAATGGATAGACAGTCCTCGAGTTGGGACGGCCTCTATAAGGAGTCTATAAGAGCACATGCATAAGCATCCTCACCATTGAAAGGGAGGAAACCTGTGCCCCATTCAGCTGCATCATTTCTGAGCTTTTATGAGGATAACCCTGAAATGAAAATGAAGGTAACAAAGTAAATTGAACAGATACTGAAGGTAATGAGTTAAATGTTAATAGGAATTATTTATAATATTTCTACAACTGACGTATATAACTGATATATGCACTAATATAGAGCAACACAAACTGGTTTAACTTTGGCACGCTGCCTGATGAAGGATATTTTCATTTTTCTGTTTAATCTCTCTAACAATAAAGTACTATTATCCAGGCATTAGGGCTGTATATCAGCAAAATATTGAAGATACAATATCTTGGTATAGGGGTAACGATTGAGTATACTGTTATATAAACAAATAAAATGTATGAGAAAACTGTGACAGTATAAAACAGTGACAGTATAAAACACAGTCATATGCATAAGATCTGAGGACAGAGACCAAAACAACAGAGAATGAACCACTGTCTACTCGTGATCTTTACATATAAACAATTAATTAAAATGATTTTTTAAATTGATTTTGCTAGATTCTTGCCATATTGCTTGTTATTGTTCAGCTTGTTATTATAAGGTTATCCAACCACGTCTGGTAATCCATTCAGCAACACATTTAGAGGCTTTAAATGTGTCATATAGATAGAAGGACTTGATGCCACGCTATTCACACTGGTCACGTAATGCATCATTCTGGATATGTGACAAATTCATATTCATTGTTTTCAAAAAGGCAGTTTGGGACAGACCAAATAAAAATCTATGATTATTCAGCTTTGTAAGATTGTTTTATATATTGTCATTCTCAGGCAAAAACCTCATGACACCAAAAAGTCAACTTAACAGGAAAGGGAAGAAAACCTCTTAACTCTCAGTGGATGTCGATGTATAAAGATTTTATTACACATCATTCTGGACCATTTCCATTGCTCCAGCCATCATGACTTTTTTAACACACTATAAAGAGATATCTAGTTGATAAAGAAGGAAAATCTCATCTGTTCTCATTTTTCCATGACATATCTATCAGAGACAGATTATATCTGCCCAATATAATTTATAATACTCTAATCTTCAATGCAGTCCTTACTAATAGCATGATATGACTATAATGATCCTGACATGACTTCTGGAGACACCTGGTGAAAATTCCAGCATCTTTTAATAATGAATTATAAACCACAGAGCATCAGAAATATTGAAATGTCAGTTTTTCCAATATTGTACAGCCCAACAATGTATAGTCAACAGTATTGGAAACTTATATTTAGGCATTTCACAATATTGTCCAAGATGCAATTGTTGTAAATGATACTGTAATTTTAAGACAAAGATATATTAATAATAATAATTATATAATTATATAATAATAATATAATGGTATAATAATGCAACTACACACTTAAAGAGAAGCTAAATGTCATTATTAAAAATTGGAACAACAATTATTGAATTGGAACAACATAATTAATAAAATATATACAATAAAACTGCTGGTTATAAACAAAGTTTACATATAGTCTCAATATCTATGAACTTGTTAAGAAACACATAATGGGCAATACTGAGGTCATCAAAAATTATTGAGGTCATATCCATTTATTTTACAATAAGTCGATAATGTAATTATCGTGACAAGTCTACCTACATATTTCACCTACAGGGTAGGGGTGGGCAATATTACAATATTTTACTGAAATTGTGATACAAAATTGGATGTCATCAGCTCTTGAAAAGCATTGAACAACAGCACATTTCATTACAGAGTGTAATTAACATTGCTTAATTTAAGGAATGCCACTAATGATATTTTTCACATACATTTTGTCTGCATCTCAAAATATTGTGAAAAACATAGTGTATCATGAAAAAACTATAAATATCATGATACCCCATACTACAATTGTTTAAACACAATACAAAATGAACCACTGTCTGTTACCAATTTCAACATACAAACAATTAACAGTTGATACTCTGCTTTAGAATCAATACAGCATTGCAAAACAAAATACTTGTGATAACAATATGAATATTTTCTTACATCAATGAAGATACAGTAGAACAGTTTGCTTAATAACATTCATGTCTTAATTGCTTCCTTTGATGAGAAGATCAGCAACCAGCAACTTATCCACATCAACAGCCACACCAAGTAACCATTCTCTTTAGCCATTTAGTAAAGGAAATGGAACATCACCTGATTTCATAAATGGTTCAGTACCAGGTTAAAAGATTCTTCAGTCTGGTGTGAAAACTGATGGCAACACTGAAAAAGGATCCACAATTCTTATGGGTCAAAAAAAACTTTTTGCTATATATCCCCTTTCACTTAGAGTGTACAGTGAGAACACTCTGTGCCCAACCATCCCTGTGCTTCTTTTTGGATACATGGCACTGAGCGGCCAACAATGAGGAGAAAGGAAAAAGTGTAAGTGAGTGGTGTGTGGGCCTGTGTGAAAGATTGCATTCTGGTGTGTCCGTGTCCGTGTGTGTGCGTGTGTGTGTGTGTGTGTGTGTGTGTGTGTGTGTGTGTGTGTGTGTGTACGTGTCTTGTGTTTGTCAGCCACTGAGGAATCTCTTGGCACAGCCCTTGCTGGGTACACCACAGAGAGGGATCAATAGGATTCTTCTCTTTGTCTGCTCTTCACATCTCCTTGCATTGCGGGGACCCACAGCAACACACAGCGCTCTCACGTCTCAAGCAGCTCTGACACATGACATTTGATGCTAGTAAGCAGTCCATTTATCAAATCAAATGAAGCTAGCTGTCTGCTGTTATCAACTGTACCGAGCAGCAGTCTCTGCTACTGCATGGACCAAACCTTGTAAAACCTTGCTGCGAACCACGCGCTGGCCTTGTTTACTACATCAAAAGATTTGGCAGAAAGGGCTGAGAAAGCTGTGAGCTTTCAAATCTTTTAGTCCTTATGCGTCATTCTGTCTTTGAAGATGCCAAAATCCTGAGATATGTAGCAGTCTCACATACCATTTTCCCATTTTACCAATCTGTGATTTAGATTTTTCACAATTTTACACCAATACTTATACAAAAATGTTCCAAACCCAAAATGAAAATTTCACAGGTTCCTCTGAATTACAAGGTTGTAAGAAATTGAGTAGCTGAAACATAAATTATTTATAGTTTCACTGTTATGCGAAACATTTCTGAAATGATGTCAATCTGGCCATTGTTCTTTACACTGATGAATGAACCAATATAAATGCTCTTTTCTTTCTCCTATAAAGTTGTCATTTTGGAGATACAAGGTTTGTGAGTGACAGTGATGAGATTCATAAATGCTACAAGCATGTGGAAGACTGGGTGACACCTACTGTAGAAAAAGAATGGAGTGTATGCTGAAGCACTGGTACATACACATTACTTGATATTCTTATCTCCTGCACCGGTTTGCTGATGACCCCATTACAAAATATTTATTACAATTATTAATTATTGATTACTACTTCACCACAGCTTTCCTAATCTGGAATTTTCTTAGTTCATTCCTCATCTGGGCTGTTGGAGCTGCCAGTAGATGAAGCAGTGGGGGGTGGCTACAAGCTTAGAGCTGTTGAGAATGGGGGAAGGGCAGCATACTGGTAGTGTCGCAGAGGGGGGGTTCAGCAGGGAAGTCCGTGTGGTGTGAGGAAAAATAAATTGAGGTCGTTCACCCACTTCTGGTCTCCCTCCAAGAGGGAGTCTGGATTCATGTGGCCAGAAATGATTTTAAGGTCTTTCAAAACTCCATTGACATTTTTCTGCTGTAACTGTTCCTCCAGCTTCCTCCTATAGCTGGATAACCTCTCTCTACTCTTTCATCTCAATTCCTTCTGCACAGATTTCAGCTCATCCTTGTCACCTGATCTGAAGGCCTTCCTTTTATCTTTTAGGAAAGGCTTTTTGTCAGGATATATTTACATTTCAATGTATAGCATTTAGCCGATGATCTTATCTAGAACAACTTACAAGGTTACATATACTACACAGGTGAGTCAGCGTAGTGTAAGGAGCTTTGCCCAAAGATTCTTATAGGTGTAATACAGCATAGTTTGCTGTGTTCATACCCCTGTCTCCAACATGGGAGCTCAATGGTGTTGCAATCTTTTGCACCACACAAACAAATTTATCCATGGCTTGTTGTTTGAGAAACACTGAATGATCTTCAAAGAAGTTGACATAGTCCATAATGCAGTGAATGAGACTGCCGATATCCTCCCCATTTGGATCACACAATTCTTCCCACACTGTTCAAAACAGTGTTGCAGAGCTTCTTCTCCATGTCGGTTTCTGCTGGTTCTCTGCATACAAGGGATTTGTACAGAGGCAGAAGATAAACCAGATTGTAATCAGATCTTCCAAGTAGAAGGGGTGGAGAGGAGTGGAGGATGGAGAAACATGATTGAAGTTCCCAGAACCTCTGGGTGCTATGTCTGCAGCCTGCATACAGCTGAGTGCAAGATGTCACAATCATTGTCAGCATCAGCAAAGCGGGGAACATAAGCGGCTATTGCATGAGAATTCCCTTGGGAGTCTCATACCAATGGTTAATTATACCATCTATCATTTACAAATACTTCTAGTCTGCCTCATTTCCTCTTACCACTCCGTTGTCCTGTCTGCCTGAATGAGGTGAAAGCCATCCACAGATATGAGCATGAAATGAGCCATAACTCTGTAAACACCATGATGTTACATGATGTAAACAATAGGAGGAAGGCTCTGCACTGAATCTCCAGACATGGCCATAAACAGAGAGAAAAGTAGTGTGAAAACCAGCACAAATTGTGGCACTTTGGTGTCCATTGTGGTGACAGACACTTCAAAAACAGAAAAATAAACTGAAGTACAAGAAAATAATTCTATATAATATATAGTTAAAAGGAGTCATCATAACAGTCTGTGAGCAAATATTCTTGCGTTGTGCAGCCACCTGCCAACAGTGATGGTTTAACAGGATGAGGCAATTGTGGCTGTCACTTCTCTCTGGTACATGCCCTGTCTGTCCACTGCCGCCAACAGCATGCTATGGTAATATCCACAAGACTGCTATGGCACACAATACGTCCAAACTGTTTGAATTGCTTTTAAACTCTTTAAACATTTCTTTGAGGCATACTTCACTTGCAAAGGATGCTGTCAAAATAGCACATGCAATGGGATGACCTTGTATAGTAAGTCAGGTACTGCAATAAGGCCTGTCCTTGCTTACGTCACATGTGCGGCTGAGTGTGAAACCTAAATTATTCACACACATCACAATATCAAACCTACCCACCAAGTTTCATTCATGTCAGTTGATTCTGTCAAGGTGCAACAAATTTTTTTTGATGATGTGTTCCAAGTTCCTAGTATAAATATATTGCATGACTTTCCACATTACAGACACCCAATATTACGGAACTAGACATTAGTTTTTAGCAGTTTGCAGCCCTCCTTCTGAGAAAGGTCCTAAAAAAGTCATATAAGGTTATATCTGACATTTGTTATCAAAATTAATTTAACATATCTACATATTCTTGTTCTTTATCTTTATGTATCACAAAACTGTTCAGAATGTGGATATTTCCAGGGGGTCGATTTAACAATTTTTTTCAATCAAGTTTTATGTAAATTAATTAAGACAGGGCTGTCAATAACATCTAATTTTCTAATATCTACTTTCTACTAAATTTCAATTCTTTTATCGATTATTCAACAAATCTAAATGACTAATTTTCCTAAAACACAGAACTAAATATTTTTAATTCATATTCCTTTTTTTTCTGAAGTGCAGAAATTTAAGTGTAAATTAGAAACTCCAAGCTGACACTCTACAGGTGACATTTATTAAAGTCAGTAGTTGAAATGTATTAGTAGTATTCTGATCTCAATTATTTAAACATGACTATATTTATGTGGTGTACCATACACAAAAACAAGAGCTTAAAATCACACGAGAAAAAAATATAACTTAGTTATGGTATAACACCAATTCCAAATTGAGACATCATGTTAAACAAAAATAAAAACAGGATATGATTGCAAATCCTTTTCAACCTATATTCAATTGAATACACTACAAAGGCAAAATATTTAATGTTCCAACAGATAAACTTTATTGTTTCTTTGCAAATATACACTCATTTTGAATTTGATGCCTGCAACACATTCCAAAACATTGGGACACGGGCATGTTCACCACTGTATTTCAGTGGGAGACAGGTTTGGATTGCAGGCAGGCCAGTCTAGTACCCACACACTTTTATTACAAAGCCATGATGTAATGCAGAAAGTGGCTTGGCATTGTCTAGCTGAAATAAGCAGGGACGTTGCTAAACAAGATGCTGTTTGGATGGCAGCATATGTTGTCAACCTGTATGTATCTTTCAGCATTAATGGTGCCTTCACAGATGTGCAAGTTACCCATGCCATGGGCAGTAACACACCCCCATGCCACCAGAGATGCTGGTTTTTGAACTTTGCGCTGATAACAATCTGAAATAATTTTAAATATGGACTCGTCAGACAACAGGACACTTTTCCTGCAGGCGGTGTTACTGGGTGTTGTTATATGGCTTTTGCTTTACATACTAGAGTTTTAACTTGCACTTGTAGATGGAGTGACAAACTGGTTCATTGAAAATGGTTTTCTGAAGTGTTCCTGAGCCCATAATGTAATCTGTTACAGAATGATGTCAGTTTTTAATGCAGTGCCATCTGAAGGATCGAAGGTCACAGGCATTCAGTACTGGTTTTCGGCCTTACCACTTACTTGCAGAGATTTCTCCAGAATCTCTGCATCTTTTGATGATATTATGAACTGTAGATGATGAAATCCCTAAATTGTGTTGAGAGATGTTCTTAAACTGTTGACCTATTTGCTCATGTAGTTGTTCATAAAGTGGTGAACCTTGCTCCCTTCATTTTCCCAGTCTTTTGTTTCCCCTGTCCCAAATTTTTTGGAATGTGTTGCTGGCATCAAATTCATGAGTAAATATTTGCAATAAGCAATAAAGTTTATCCATTTGAACATTACATATCTTGTCCTTGTAATGTATTCAACTGAATATAGTTTGAAAAGGGTTTGCAAATCATTTTATTGTTTTTATTTATGTATTATACAATGTCCCAAGTTCATTGAAATTGGGGTTGTACCATGTCCCAGAATATAAAGTCCAGAATACATATCTTAAACATTTTGAGACAAACACTAATGACAGTTAGGAGAATTTTGGATCCCATTTGGATGCAGTATATTATATTCATAATTCATACCTTCATAGTGTAGGGAGTGTAAGAGGTTAGGTCTTTGAATGCATTGCACCATGGTAACTGTAGTTTAACTACAGCTGGGTTTTGCTCTATGCGTGCACCGATCACTTCACATTTCTTTTAATGTTGGACACTCAGTCTTTTGCTTTATGCTTCGTAATAGAACTGAGCATGTAATAAATGCTGAGTAATTTCACTTTCATTCTGATTAATCTCATCCTTTGTCAACAGGAATGTTGGTTCTACCCCAGACAGGTGGAAAGTTAAACTTGTTCTGGCTCTGGATAAAGCACTGGCTTACCTGCTGCTGTTTTTGTCCAAAATGCTGCAATTAATGATATTTTAGCTTAGTAAAAATGAGCTGAACTACAGAATCAGTAAACTGGTTGGTTTCTTCACAGGTATTGCATTGGACTGCTGCTGTTGTCTGCCAACAAAACTATGCACAATATTCAAACCATTTTTATGTTACCTGCTAATCTGAAATAATCACATAAGCCTTGGGTGTTTGCAAACTTTCACAAACCTATTTCTCACCCATTACTTCTAATCTGCAGAACTGAATGGAGCCAACAAATGGCTGAAGCCAAAACCAACTGTCCTCATGCATGCAGCAATTATGCACTGGTATTAAGGGAAAGTATTTATTGTTTTAGAAAACAGGAGAACAAATGTAAAGATTAACTTAAATATTGATGTTGACATATTTTCAGTATCAACATCATCATTATGTTGACTAACTGTAGCAGCCCTAAATTAACAATGTGGATCGCCTCTCCACAGTATACCAGTTTTAGGTATACCACAATATGAAACGGTGATATATCCTGAGATATTGTACAGTGAAAATGTCATACCATGCAACCCCAAGATTGTTTTTTTAGCAACATTACCCTCTCTAGCATCTCACCTTGCAATCCAACAAAGCCCATGTCAGGTATCGCACATGCCCATGTCATCTTTTTTTTATTCTTTTAATAGTCATTTTACAAGGGCAGGGTATCAGGGCAGAAAACCTGGGCAAGGGAACTGCCACATTAGACCTATCGTTTATGAGCATCATCCATCATAATCCAATTGTGATATCATGATGTACTGCTATATATTGAATTGTGAGACATGTATTGTGAGGAATGTCATTTAATGAGCAAGCTGTCAACACAGCTTTATTCTCAAAAAGCGCTGTCCAAAACTGCTGAGTCCAAAGCACACATTATCAGTTAAAAGCAACCAGTAGCTGCTTAATGACACAGATGGACCACCCTCAGATGTTTAATTTCCTCAGCACCAGTGCAGAAGTGTTCACAAGAGGCACCATCCCCCATTCTCTAACCTCAGCAGCAGAGATCGTAATTACATCCACAACATCTCCCACAACCAAAAGACACTTCACCCAGAAGGGTTTTCTGAAACACACCTCAAGTCCTCTGATTTTATGGATCATCAGCAAAACTGAGATCCTGCCAACCACAAGATTCAGTGCAGTCATCAGAAGGATTGTGGGCTATTGAAAGTCTAGGACGCAGAAAGGAACTTGTAAATGCTGCACATGCACAAAGATCTGATACATTTGCAATCAAATTCCTCATATGTACTAGGTGAGGCCAGTCTTTGTGGTTTACACAAACCATTCTGTCTCATCAGCAGACATTTAAAGCTGAACATTTGAGTCCCAACATCAAGGGGAAAAATAAAAAACCTAATTAAGAGGCACATTTCATTGTTTAGCTCAGAGTTCCAGAGATTCCTTTGCCTTAGCTGAAGAAAACAGCCCTTTCAGCTCAAGGACATCTCTTGATGGTAAAACTTCACGGGTTCTTTCTAAACTCAAAACCACAAACTGAGACAAGCTTACAGGATCGCAACTGTACTGTTGCCTCAACCATTGCCTTTGATACACTTTTGCCTGTGTGCATCTGCTGATGTGATTATTTTTGATACATGACTCAAATAGCAAACCCACATAGTCTGATGTGTGCACAACAAGCAGGCCCATTCAATTCAATCAGGGCTTGGTTGGCATCATAATTCACTATGTTTGACAATAAATGTGGGTGTATAGAGGGTCGTGCAATATCTTGGGAAACTGGTCAGAATTTTTGTTAATGTGAATACTTAAATGAGTAGGCAGACAGTTAAAGATGAAACATTTGAACAAGAATAGTGTTTTGTTTTTAACAATTTTAAAGTGAAAAAAAAGTTGAAAACCCCTAGAGATTCGACCCTCGGGTGAACTTTTCCAAGGTATAAGACCTGAATTAGTTTGATAGGGCTGTGGCTCGGTCACAGTCTTCATTAGGAAAGGCTAGGTAATGCAAATTACAAAGCTGTCTAAATATTTATGCTCCTCAAAGCTTGTCTCAACAAGATTTGGCATCTAATGCACTAAGCATCTTTCCATAAAGCAGGAGAAGACTCTGAACAGATATCTAAGTGTTCTGATGGAGGCATTTCAATGCTTTGTGGAAATGTCAGTTAAAAGGAAGAGTTGAGTCAAGTTGAGGTCTGCAAAAGCCCTATCAGCGATTTCTCAGACTCTGGAGTGATGGTTGCACAAATATGACTTTAATGAAAGTCTTCACACATCCAACATCATTTCTCAAGAGAACATCTAAAAAGGTTTGATTCATGTCAAATAAACACTTCTGGAAGTAATTAGAAAAGATATGTTTGGAATAGAATAAAAAAAAAACTAATCTCTCCAACATGGGTGGATCGATTATGCTTTGGGTTTCTGTTGTGTTCAGGGAATGGGACAGCAAACATTCTACTGGTAGAGAGAAGATTGGGTTCAATTAAATAAAAAGCAAATTCTAGACATAACCATCACACTGACTGAAAAAAGCTGAGAAAGAAAAGGGAATGGCTTCTACAGCAGGATAATGATCGTAAACACATCTCAAAATCACAGTGGATTACCTCAAGAGGCTAAGGTTCTGTTATGTCTCTCCCAGGCCACAATTCTGTGGATAGACCTCAAAAGAGGAGTGCATGTAAAATAGCATGAGATTCTCACAAAAATGACACCCTTTTTCTAGGAAGAATGGGTGAAAATCTGTTTTGATAGTTGATAGTCGTGATAGTTGCCAAACGAGGTTAATAATTACTGATCTTGCCCGCTGCCCAAACCTCTGCTTTTAGTTTTTTCATCTCTAAAATATGGAAATAAAAAGTAATCTTGCTTAAAACACTAAACAAATGTGTGCTCTTGAATGTTATGCCTTTTGGAAATTAAGTCATATTTTTCTTACTTAGCTAACAGATATATTCAGTTTATCACATTATTGCTATATTAAAGCCATATTAATCTCCTGAAAATTACAGATCTTGTATGTATGTACATCTTGTATGTGACTGTCTTTTATTAATAATTTGTCATTCTCAGGTGGATAAACATCCTGCAAAAATGGCCTAGTTAAAGTGCGAGACATCACCTTGCTAACAGTATCACAATATATCAATTTGTGACCCCAGTATTGTGATATGTATTGTATTGCCAGATTCTTACCAATACATAGCCCTATTATTTTTTAAGTACTACAGTATATATTATTTCACAATGGTTTGTGTATTTCTTCTCTTCTTCTTCTTCTTCTTCTTCTTCTTATTATTATTATTATTATTAGTAGTAGTAGTAGTTACAATGACCATTAAAAGAAACAAAATTGAAGAAGTGTAACTATACTCTATTTAAAAGTAGAAAAAAGTTAAGGAAGTGTATGTAAAAACCACCCTTTTGAAAATTGATTCTTTTCATTATGGATTAAGCTACCATTTATTTTCTATATTAATCGGTTGATCGTTTAGTTTTTAAGACTCTAATAATAGTAAATAAATGGTATTCTCTGGCCATTTGCACTTAATACCTGTATTAAGCAAATGTGTGTGCTATGATAACCATCAATTTTAATACCATGGTATAATCTATTTTTGGTTTATTACTGCAAACAATGTGTGTAACATGTATTTTGCAACTAAAAAGTCACTGAAAAGCTGTTTTCTCCTGAGAGGCCTAGAAATGGAAGAGCTGGAAGAAATTGGAAGAGCTCAAATGTGAAATAAGATGAACTTCTCCTTTAAATCTATTACCTCACAGCAGATGAATCTTTCATTACTTTACATTATTCGGTCATTAGTGCAACGCAATGACATGATCACACTTCAACACAAAGCACTAAAATAAGAACCCTGAGTTAATGAGTTATCGAGCTTAACTGAGTAAAGTTAATCAGTGTAAGAACGTGTTGCAGATCATTAGTTCAAATGCAGCACGTGTTAACATTCCATGAAATTACCGAAATGAGAGGCCGCTTTAGGCTAGGCAACATACCTGCAGGGCAATCCTTCAGGAGAACAAATGAGACCAGAGCCTCTGCTCTTTTCTCTTTTGCAATCAACTGTATTGATTGGTCCATGTGGGAGCTTTCCAAAGGGCTTTGTGCAGTCCTGGATCTGAGCATATACTTTGGTATTAGGCAGGTTTATTTGGGACAATACCACCTCTGAGTTAGGTGATTAAAAGCACCTTCCTATTGAACTATCCTTCCCTCCTCCGGCCCACAATCGATGCCTCAGTGTGATCCACGGTTAGGCAGCCTCCAAATGGTACTAAGCAGGCCTTGTGGGCTGAGTGCAATGGCTAACAGGTGCCGATTCCCATTCACACAGTGGCTCGTAAAGGGACATGCCATTTTCGGGTCTGCAATGGCCAATTAAACAGGCCTAATGCAGGGAAAAGGGGGGGTGCAGTCGTTTCATTAAGTGGATAAGGTTAATGAGTTATTTCTATGGTTGACGTCTTCTAGCAGTTTAAAAGGTTAGACGCCTCTATCCATCTGCCCTTTGGAGTTATGGCGAAAACTACTGCATTTACACGCTCTCCCAAGCAACCATAATGAGGGTCATGGCGCTCTGCGTGGAACGCTGCAAAAGCTCATGGAGCGAGCAGGCCGTAGAGAGCTAAACGCAGAGCCTTGCTCCTGCCAGCCCACCTTCTCTCCTCACAAGAGGGCTTTTACCGATGTTTCAAACCCATTGTGTACTCGACACAAGGTTACCAAAGCCATTTCCGCTCAGAGGTGACCGCGGCTGGACCTTCTTGTCCATTTCAGCTCCTGTTTCATAGGGAAAACCTGTTCAAAAGCTGACAAATGGATGCTGTGGACTGTTTTCAGAAGCACTTCTCAATTTGCTCGACTCTGAGTCAAACATACAGCTTTATGTAATTGAACAGGAGTGTAAACGATACAACACAAAGCTCTAATGACCACATAGGGCTTGTCTCTCCCTGTCTCCCTGATCTCTCACTCTCTCTCACAAAGTTGTTCCAGCAGAACAACGCACTGCATCGATACGGCCTGATTCAATTGGCTGGGAGAAGGACGAGAGGCAGCTCCAAAAGCCTATCTTTTTCCAATTGTTCAGGCCTATCATATGAATGGGCAGCGGGTGCTTCTTAAGAGCAAGTATTGGACAAACACAAACAAATGAGGCAGCTTGCAGTGACTCAGTGCTCTAATGAACCAGAGTATTGACTCACTGAATTCGCTCTCTGTCTGCAATGTCTGTGTGGATCCCAGCTGCCACTCTGAATACCAATTAATGTGTGCTTACGGACGGACGGTGGGGGGTGGCCATAATGCAGCCGCTTGAATGCAACTGCGACCAGGAGGCCCTGAATTTCACAGGAAGATAGCATCAGGATCAGCAATAAGTACCTAAAACGAAGATGTGTTTCTTGTTAGAACAGCTGCTGCTAGAAGATGCCTGCAACTAATTATTGATTATGTCATTGCGTAACCGTTGGCTACTGTTCGACTCATAAACAAAACCACTTTACCTGTGAACCGACACTGCTTTCGCTTGCTGCACCCAAAGCAACAAAAATAAAATATTAATTCTACGAAAAACACATCTGACATATAAAAAGCAAATATGTGCTTTTTGTTTTGGCCAAAAATGCTCAGATGTCATTTAACATGGCCATTTACAACACTATTATTTTGCCCTGGGAATGAAACACTATTTTCTTTTTATGTGTGTTGTTGTTTATGGCAACAGACAAGTTGAACGCCATGTTATAGCATTGTTTCACCAATGTAACAAAGCACAACTTTTCTCCAGATCTTACCAAACAGTGGTGCTGTCCTCTCGTTGTGTCCTCTCAGCATGATGTGCTGTTAGCTGACTAAGGAGACTGTAGCTGTAACTGGCAGTCCAGTTTGTTATTACAGGAGCAGACATTGGAGAGAAGTGATTTCACTTCATAAGGCGCCATGTTTGAGCTTCTCTTTTATGGACACTGGTATATGAATAGCTGAGGTCACAAGGCTTGGTTCACATAGCAACCTGTATTACCAAGTCCATTTTGGAGATGAGGAGCTGCTCTCCACCATTGCATTTAACCGTAACGCCAACACTGAATTGGGCTTTCACAAGTGGGCCGGGTTTCTGAACATTCCGGGTGCATAAATAAAAGAAGTCAAGCCTGTTATGGAACAGTCTTGGGGTTTGAAACTGTTTTCCAGGATTTTTAAATTTTCTTTTGAATGAGGACACAGCAGGGTTTGAGGTTCATGCTTTGTCATTTCCACACTGAACGTGTATGATATAGTATGACATTAGGGCCTAGGGCCTCTTTAAAGTACAAGTCAACAATGAATATACATTTGTAATGCACAACCATTCTCACATGCATATTGTAGGATTTGGCTGAAATGTGAATTGTCCAATGCAAAACATTTTACGCTGATAAATCACTTTTGCTGCTTGTAGCCAGCACACCCCCATAGTGCCTAAAAATGAATATCAAATGATGATGAAATAGAGAGTATTTCCGCTCTATTACGTAGCAGTGGGCAGAAACCTCCTTGTTGCTCATTTCTCACTAAGGCCCAACTTTACATGCTCGTTATCAAGGCCCTAACCAACAATTTTCAAATGTGCTAGGTGGGCGGGACACCTGCTGATACTGGGGGTGGACGTACTCTTTAATGCTCCGTAGCTCATCAGAAGATGCAACCTTCATTATTCCATTCAACAAGAAAACAGGCCAATCTCCATATATCCACAGCTATAGAATATTTCCAAATGTGCTTCTGTGTGGTGTTGTGGAGCTCCCTAAAACCAATCTGTATCTCGCCCTAAGCCTAAACTGTAATGACAGTGTGCTTTACAGGAACCGTAAACATTTCCATATCCACAATTTTTCATGACCATTGCCATTAATTTCCTCAAATAACTGTTGTATTCACGCAATATAATGATAACCAGTCCCTCGAGCCCCCAGAGAAATTCAGAAATATTAAACCAGAAAGAGACCCTGACCACACAGGTCCTGCCAAGAGCCAGCAACAGTCACCATCATCCAGCCACTTTACAATTCTCATGGCAACTTTAATGAGCATCCTCACATTCCGCACGATACCACTAATTTGAGAAATTTCCAGCACAAAGACATAATTAGACAAACTAATTAGACGCAGACTTCGCTGCAAAAGAGATCCTCTGCAGTTCAAGCTATCCGCCTACCTGCAGTGTGCTAAAATAAGAAGAAGCCATCAAGAACATGTATGCTAATTCTCTTCGGCAACTGTACCTCAGTGTATGTGGAAAGGCACAAACACAGAAGAAGCACCTAGATGACTAATCCCCCTCCAAAAACTCCCTTCAACCAGTAACATGTTTTTAAACCCGCAGAGCGAAACAGATCTCACCGAAACCTATACGAACACAGTTCCCATTTACACCATCAACATACGGGGAGTTACAGAGGGAGACATATGGGCATTACACATGATGGTCGTATGCCCATATGTAGGTCTAAGAATGTGCAATGTGCAAATAGTCAACTCTAAGGGAGAAATTACAAGAAAATCAATAGCTCACAGAAGGCAAGCATGGACATTTAAGTCTCCAGAGGATTCATTATTCATTGCAAATTGCCCCTGGAAGAGTCTAAAAAAAAAAAAAAAACTACACAGAACCGAAAGACCTTAACCAGAGAGAAGCAGCTGAGAGGCCATGGGAGAATGGAAGACGCATGGGAGGAGGAAAAGTAATTGATTTAAAAAGTGATGGGAAAAGCCATGGTCTCCAGGGGAATCTAGAGCTCATCACTGCAAAAGTGGCAGGGGAACATGGCTCTATGAAAATTACAATTAAGATTCAGTCAGTATTAAGTTCTCTCCTAACACAGACATCTCAGGACAGAAAAGACAAAGAGCGAAAAGCCGTAAGGCAGAAATTAAATCCTTAGCACTTAAATGTTGTCTTATTTTGGAAGTTTGATAATTAAAGTTAATTAAAAGTAAAATCACAATACGACGGTTTTATCAATACATTTTGATATTGTGATGCAAAATACTTTTGTGAGCATATTATGAATATTACCATTTCATTGAAGAGAGTCTCAGTCCTGTTTAGTAGCACATTTTGAATAATCACCATACTAAGTATGGAATAGTATCTGATTAATAGTTTTAAAAATCTTCTGCTACTGATGCATTTTTCTGCATGTCAAAATATCATGATGAATATCAAATATCACGAAAATCAAGATACAATACATTTATCGAGATACAATATTTTTACCATTTCTTCCACCCACCCTGACTCAAAGTGACAGTAATATAATAAAAGTAGTGGTAGGGATGAATGATGAACTGAGAAATGTTAATATTGATAATGAATAATTGTCATGTACAGATTTACTGATGCCAACATGTTTAGAAAATGTAGAAATCATGACTAATCTTACTGGCTTAGCAGTAAAGTCACATTTAGCACTGCACACTCAGACAAATAAAGGTGCTACAAAAGGTTCTCTGATCAAGGCCATAGAAGAAATATTTTGGTTACATAAAGATCATTTTTTCTCAATAAGATGTGAGTGTAAAGAACTGGTAAAAAATAACATTTTTATTGACTTCTTTAAACCTTATATAACCTTATAACCATATATATTTTCACTTTCAGAAAAGTGAAGTGGCACCAACAAAGGTTCTTTTTTGGTATCACTAAAAGAACCATTTGAATCTTCATTTTTAACCATGGAGAATTACAAAGTAAATAAAATACAGATTAATATTTTATTAGCGTAGTAGCCCAGAATGACCTACAGAGTTCAATAAATACATCATTAAATATCTGTGGGAAATATCTGTCACATCAAAACATCTGTCCAAAGTCAATATTTAAGGAAATATTTTTCTTTTCAATGATATGATAATTATCTATTCCTAATATTTATATTTCCCTAGTATAATGAGATCCTGACTGATATGAATATTACAATACTAATGTTATTTTAGGGCACAATGACAATAGCCAATAACAAAAGTCAATATAATATAATACTTAAAATTCAGCCTGGAATTTTAGACTTTATAAACTGACATGATTATCAGTTCTCATTTCCATTTTATTTGCGATTGTAACACTTGCCATGTGTTTTGTGTTCATAATCAGAATTGGAATGACTTTATTAGTCCCAGAGGGAAATTGCAAAATGTCATTCAAATGTGCATCTACTGATGATCAATTTGGGTTTTGTTTCTCCTTTTTCTACTTTAAACCCAATCACTACAATCTAAAAAAGCTAATATATTAATGTTCATACCAATAACGTTCACAAAATCAACTATTGCTGGACAAATAATATATCACTTGAGCGTTACTAATGATAAAACACCAGAAATTAGCAACATAAATGGTTTTAAGTGATGCTCTTTGATTTCCTATTACATCACGTCCATATCTACAGAAAACTGCTTAACATTTGTTTAAGATCTGGACACCCGGAGTTCCATTTAAATCATTTTTTTACATCAGACAGACATTTAGATTTCCAAATAATGTTTGACAACACATTAAATGCACTTTGAACGAGCAGGATGTTCCGTCAATGCTGAGGTGAAGGTGTTCCGATACATTTTAAAAGTCATCTTTATGTTCATCCTTCATCCAGCAGAAAGTACTGAAAAGCTCGCCCTTCACCTGCACAACATGCTTTACATATTTAAACCATGCCCTGAAGTGGTAAGCATCCATTTTTGTGTGCACATATGCAAAACAGAGCAATACATCATCCACAGCTTCTGCTTTAATGTAGAGAAAAAATAGCTTTGGCTGTCTTGTGTCATTTTCAGAACTGTCACTTGCCTACTTGCCACTCATGTGCTATAACCCACCCTCTGAGAGGCACATCCTGCTTTATTTAACACTTTTAATAAACGTAAAAAAAATTTTTAAGATAATCCAGATGGATTTAGGCCCAATTTCAACATGCATGTGGTGGTATTGACAGATATACATGCAAAATGTTGGATATTGCCATCAGCCCACAATTCCCATAATGGTGCATTCCTACATGAAATGTCATATAGCTTCTTATTATGAACCTTCTGTGTGCTAGCCTGGGGATTCATGCAGCAATGCCAACTCAATCCAGCTCCTACATACTTATGCAGAGTATGCAGCTGCTGTTTAATTGGCCATTTGTGCTGGTGTCAAAAACAAAGCTGGCAGTGGAGAAATTTATCTCCCTGTGACCACCTTGCACTGCACCGGTCACACGCCACGCCCACTAGAGATGAGCAATGCAGCAAGGCTAGCCGGGGCTAATTATTTCTCTCTGTGGTGCATGAATCATGTGGGTCCACCAAAGAGCTTTTCCCGTTTCCCAGAAAGGAACTGTATAAGGAATATCATAAGATGCGAGGTAAATGAGCAGGGAATTTTGAAAGGTGCATAATTGCATGTGGTCCTATCTACTGCACATCTACTGCTATCAACACCAATGAGAGTTAAATACATCCTCTATTAATCTTTGCTTCCAAAACACTTTACCCACCCCAAAGCTGAGGCCCAAGCTTCTCCGCCTGCCAGGTTTCAGGAGGAAGCCCACAATCTTGGCAAGTGACGTTATCAGACCACTGCAATAAATGGACTGCATTCATTAACAGACCCAGGAGCCAGGGGGGATCTTAGAAAATCCCCCGAGCTGGAAGTGTCGTCCCTCACTTTCATGTGCTAAAGATTAAAGCTAAAGGCCACCTCCCCTGCGCTCACTCGCACACCCTTTTTTTTATTTCTCCTGTCTCTTTTCCTGTGCTTAACTATTGCTCCAGTGCTGGCTTTTCTCCTCATCTTGCTCAGGCTCTGGGAGCATGGACTCACTCGGCTTCCCAATTTTTCTGTCCAGGAATATTAGAAAGACGAGGGTTGCATCATCCCTTAATGCATCCTATAAGAACCTGACAAACAAGGGAGAGAATGAGGACGTATTCTCTGTCGGATCACTTGTTTGGGGGAGGGTGTTTTTCTACCCAGCCTTCTCCCATATGTCCCACTCCAGAGTCAGTGCCTGGAGCTGCTCAAACATGTCACACTGATGCTTGTCTCTCGGAGGGGAGGACATGCATCAAAACATGAGACAAACACGGAAAAGCCCTGACTACCTCTTATGTTCGCTTTTGCTCTTAGGCACAGGTTTACTTTCAGTATTAGGATCTGAGATGGTGTTTTTTTCCTCTACTGAGGACAACTGATCTGGATATATACAGACATAAAATGATGTAATTGGCTGCCAGCTAGGCGGCGTGATAATGCAGTCCATAGCATAACCTAATGCAAAATAACAAACAGAATGGAACGTGTTAAGTGGTGTACTTTTTGCATTTACAAACAAATGTGGTGAGTATTCGTAATTCAACAGCCCACAGGTTCATCAAAGAGTACGCTCGGCACAGCAGAGCCCAGAAACTAAGCAAATTGGGGCCTGACAGGAAAATTAATTGGCCAAGCCAAAGGTGATGTAACAGTTTAAACGGATTAACGAATGAAACGAGCTAGCTTTCCTTCTCTCTCTCTCTCGCTCGATCTCTGAGCCACCCCGGACCTCTGAGCTGTTTCAGATGCCTCATGTTTCCTTTCCCCTGAGTACACAGAGGATGAGCCACGGAGGGAGGGGTGAAAAAAAAATGACATAATCAGACAGTCCAGGCCTTGACAGTAAAACCTTGACAGGTCCCAATGTGGCCATGCATGCTGATTTCATCCATGCCTTGCCAGACAGCCTCAAGACTTCTTGGCCAAGAAATCTTCATGAGCATGATCGCATTAATCGCCTGAACTCTCTCCATTCGCATCTGTGACACACAGCACCTTCATCTAACCACGCTGACCATTATCTTCAGGACATTCTAACAGGGCAAACCAAAAAGGAGAGGTAGCGCAATGCTGACAAACAACACTTCACTATTTGAATTGTTACCATGTTGCATTGTTAGCATTTTGTTGTCAAGTATTCTTGAGCAACCTTATGTTACTGAACATTATTCTGAATGGCTAACACGAACCAGATCTGCTGGACATACTTTGCAGGAACAAATGTATTCTTTCTGCAATCCAGAGAAAGCGCACAGAATCTCGGAATTGATGCGTAAAATGAATAACTGGTCTGAAGGCAGAAATGTTGAACATTTCATTTAAACACATTGTGTATTATTTAAAAACTGTTTTTATTCTTTTAGGACCTGGGTCTGCTACATATGCCAACATGCTTAAGTGTTTTTGTTTGTGCATCATAGTGTATAACGTTAGAACAATGTTAAAGAGATTAACTTCGACATCCACCAATAGTATCGACAGCACAGCATAACTTCTAAATAGAAAACACACATCAATTACCTTCTAAACATAAAACACAACACACAGCTTCTAAATATAAAACACGGCCGTTTCAGTTTCATTTTTAAATGGTTCACACAAATGCTATCAGTGCCAGGTCTGCCATATTGTTTAGAGACTACTAAACTAAACTAAAGATGTATATTCATATATGTATATGCATGTATATTTCCACAACCGTACAAATATCTTTAGTTACATATTAGTAGTCAATACAAATTGATTTTAACAACTAAAGAACAGTGCGGTTTTGCAATTGTTTGTAATGTAATTTAAAAAAAATCAAAACCAAACCCTCTAAAATCAGGTTATTGTGGGGAAAAAATTAAACACAATAAATAAATAAATAAAATATTCAACAGGGCCCTACTAATGATGCATTCCTTTTACTTCAGAAGTTGGATATCTAGGAAATGGGAATGACATCACACCCAATTAGTTCATGTTCTATTAAGATAATTGTACAAAAACATTTCAAAACATTTCCAAAAAAGTAGTTTGCCAAAGACTTTGGTCTTTACCACAACCGGTTTACTGGTGTTTTATAGTGAAACTAACCAAAATATGTCCCACCTTTTATTTCCCAGGTAATCACAGTTATCAATACCTGATAATAACAATGCATTCTGCAGTATTTTGCACTGTACTGAGTACCAGACAGATTTAATGAGACTAGCAGACGTGCTAATAAACTGTATAATACTACAGCTTTTAATAGTGTACCCTTGTGGGTTTTCAATTCAGGGTTTGTGAGGCTGTGTGGCTGATAGTGAGACTCTCCGAGCAAAGAATTGGACTTCCAGTTTACCAATTTCCCAAATAAAAAGAAATTCCAACATCCCAGTTCAAATGGAATGCAGCATAAAAAAACAATAAAAAAATGTTATTGATTAGAGCTCTGATGCAACATGTAACATAAATATCACGTGTAACATAAATATCACGTGTAACATAAATATCATCTGTTCCCTGAGCTACACGGTTCTACACAGTTCAAAACAAGCCTTCATTCATTTGTATGGAGAGTATGGAATGCTAAATCATAAATCCCAATGCTTAAACACGTTAACACACTATATATCCAAATGCTGTTGGACAACCCTTTAATGATTGATTCAGATACTTTAAGACACACTGCTGACACGAATGTGCAAACGCACACACAAAGCTTGTCTAGTCCTTGAGGAGAAAGATTGTCAAAAGAAAAAGAATCAATGGAGCAGATGAACATGAGCTATTGGCACCATGCCTAATGCCATGTGTGGGCTGCAGGGGTATAAAGCCCCCCGGCACTGAGCTGTGTTCTATGATATTATGGTGCTCTATCCAATACTTCTGGAATGAATTGGGGAGCTGGGGATGAAGTGGGGGGTAGACGATCCAACATCAAAACCTTGGTCAATTAAATGAAATACTCACAGCAATGCTCCAAAATCCAAAATTGTATCACTATGTAATACACTGCTGCATAAATGCACTTTTATAAAATGCATATTCAAAGACCAAGAATCAAGGCCAGATGATTTGTTTATAATTAGACTCTTGTATATAGTGAGTTATAATACATGAGGAGAGGTTGGAAATGACCACATAAATAGCTGATAAATAAATAAAGCAAATAAAGCAAATTAATTCTCTGGTCTCATTGTCAGCTAATACATCTCATCACCTTCGCCTAGGAGTATTTAATTTTTTGCAGTGTACTTTCTGAAATATGCATATGTGACATAGCTAATTACAGTGTACTCACAATGCAGTCAGGCCTATACTGGAAAACACCTCGACTGAAAACATACAATATAAGAGCTCATCACATCACCACACACAACTGAATACTCAGAATAACATTAGGTTAATGTTTTCAAAGTTATTATTTACAGTATTTTTCATTTTTACTGGGCAAAAACAAAGTAACATCAATACAATATTCAAAATAATTTGCCATTCCTTTATTATTACGGGACAAAGCATCACCATCATAATGTCTGCCTGCACAATAGTCACATTGCAGAACATGCAATATCAGGTGCAATGTCAAATTATATCACACATCATGTTACAACATTTGCAGCTTGATACAATAAAAAATAAACATTTGCACTGAAGATTATATGTCTAATATCATTTAATATAATCCTATTGCATACGATCATTGACTTTAGGTGAAATCTGGTCAAAATCTGTTCAAAAATATTGTGTTTTGTAACATCACAATATATATTGCAGAAAAAGTATTGTAGTGTCATTTTTCTCCCAATACCATGCAGCCCATGTTATAATTATATGTATTAACTGTATTAACAGTAAAATGACTATATTGGTCTCCCAAACATGCATCTCCAAAAATCATAACATTAATGTACTTGAATGTAAAATAATGGAAGATATTCGATTCTAAGTCATTTTGGGGCAATTCTATTGACCCATTTATCATGAAAGGTTTACATAATCACCAACCCTGCTCCTGGCTCATGCTGCTGGAGAGCTATCTTCCTACAGGTTTTAAATCCAAACCAAATCCAACACACCCCATTCAGCCCATCAAGAATATCTAAAGTCAGTAAAATGAGCTAGATCAGGTGAGGTGGATTAGGGTGGATTTACAACACTAATATTTTGGCCCACACTGAAATACACTGTAATTTCCTTTAAAGAAGCGCTTATGAAAACAGAACAATAAGCTCTGCATTTATTATCACAGAGACTGTCCAAAGCCACATAGCTTAGATACGCTTAGCAATTTAACAAGCATAAACTCTGAATTGCAGCAATGCGAATATAAATATAACCAAAATAAAAACAAACAATTTCTGTAATTATTCACAATTTTACTGGACAGCGTTGCTGTCCTCTCTGGGACCTCTCAGTGTCCATTCACCACAGTCACTAGCAAGTTGGAGAGACTATAGTAGAATCTAGCATGATTATCTTTGAGCCTCCCTACCCATGCAATGCATCATAGTCTTTATAGGCTTATTAATTAAATGTTAATTTTATTGTGATATTGATTTGAGGTCATATCACCCTCTGCATGAACAGAAATAAAAATCATTTTCATCATCAGTGTTATATTACAGTGATGTTGATGATATGTTGATGATCTCTATTCATATGTGAATCCTAATCTTCCTGATGATATAAAATAGATGAAACTCATCTCACACTGGTGACTGGAAGACAAACTATTACCTTATTAAATTTGTGCAACAAGAAAATGAATTTCATTTTAAAGAGGAATAATCTTTGAGTGCAATGCAGGAGCCTCATCATATTCATTAATGCAGCTAATTATGTTTCATGTGTTTATCGCCATAATTAATGCATAAATTAATTATGAATTGAAGTCATGGTTGTGTCTAATTGAGGAGGATGTTAAAACTTGGAGGAGAAAAAAAAACATATGATTTTAGCTGTCTGCTTGGCAAAACATGCTTCCAGATGAAGGTGTGTTTGTGTAAACACTTTTGGACATGCAGAATTTGCTGAAGATAAAATCAGCCTGATTTAATTTTAGTGTGAGATGCTTTTTCATCACCTTTCTCTCTGTGTTCTCCCTCAAGCTAGATGGTCTGGTAAACCTCAGTAAGACAATCCCCAAAAATATCACAGTACCAGATGACATTTGATTTTATTCATAAAGTAAATGAAGCCATGCTTCCTGACTACCACTGCTCTGCACTATGAGACTGTGATTATTGTTTTACTGAAAGCATGTGTTCACTAGGCAACATGACATATACAGTGGCATGCAAAAGTTTGGGCACCCCATTTTAAAATTTCTGTTACTGTGAATAACTAAGATACTACTAAGATAACTATCATGATTGCCAAAAAAAAAAAAAAAAAAAAAAAAGCAAGCAAAATATGACATTTCTTTCATTCTTTAAGCAATATATTGTATAGTTGCACAGTAGACACAACAGAAATGATTCCTAAAGTGTTTGAAATACCACAGGAACCATCTGTAATTATGCAAAAACACCACAGGAAAAATAATACAGGTATCTTAGGACTTTACCATATGTCAACATTTTTAACTTGACCTTCCCACAAAAATCTTGCTAATCTTTGATTAAAATTTCAAAAAATAGATTAATCCTTAATTCTAGCTCTTTCTTACTTCACTAATCAGAGGAACAGACATTTTTAATGGAGTGCCTTAACTGTCCAATGTCAACGTACATGAGCCTTTCATAACCGTACATAAAGTCCTATTCCATCAATTACCATAAAGGTTGCTTTTGGCAATGTTGTTGTCATTTCAGATCAGACACTTTCTAAAATAGCCTATGAATACTGCAGAATACTGTAAAAAAAGGTTTCTGACAACTCAATTCAAAACTTTAACTGTTATATATTTTACATTGATTACATTTAAAATGCTACATTTTAAGTTTTTTTTTGGTTTTAAAGTTGATACTGTGATATTTTTACTAATATATTTATGGCTATAAGCCATACTCATCAACAGTGAAGCAAAAAACAAACAAACATGTAATGCATATAAAATAAGGAAGTTTACTGTTTTGAGTGAAACTGTGATCACAAATGAGTTTCTTAACAATATTTAATTTATTTGAGATGCACTAGTAAAAATGTTAAATTAGGTCTCTATATGAGATTTTGTGAAAAGCTATTGAAGATGTTGTAAAGCCTTTTAATTCTGCCCTTCTGTACTTACAAATCTGACGTAAACAAGTTGACATTTTTGAATTCTTCAAAATAACACCAAATGGAAGTTTAAAAGTAAAGGTTAAACTTGATTTCCAACAAATGTAGTTAGCTTTTAGACAGTTTGAACAGTGACACGTGATACACAATCTAAGGTAATAGATGGTAATGGATTATCTGTAATCCATAAAATTCATCTTCTATGGTTCTAGGCACACATGAACTGCAGATTAGTTGCCAAAGTTTAACCAAAACAGTGCAGAAAACTGTTTTAAAAATGTAATTTTTACATTTGAATAATTCCCTCATTTTGGACACCAAGCTGCAGTGAAAACATACAGACTGAGTGCCATCACTCTGTTGTCTGAGTGGAGAACAGAGTCTAATATGGACATAGAAAATCAACTAATAATTCAACCTCATTATAGTCAACCTACATTATAAGAGTCCCTAAAGGTCCCTCCTACTAATGAACAACAGATAATGTCAAAATAATATCATAGGATGAGCTGCAACTAGGTTTTTAATATATAAATGCATATCGACCAACTACATATCAAGAAATTTGCACAGGACTGTACATTACACTGAAGTATATTAATCAACATCATCCAATCAACGTGACACCAGTACTGATGCACTGGTTTACACTGTACTGTTACACTGCACTAATTCCCACTACACACATCGAGTGCACACAGTGTTATCGTGGCTTTGAAAGAAATTAAGTGTGCTCCTACTTCCTGCCCCTTACATTCCTCCTTTCTACAAGGACAAAACCACATTTGGAGAAAAATGAGAAGTGCAGGAAACATCCTTACAACATCCCTTTTTTTGGCCCCCCACCCTGTCCCTCCTCTTCTACAATCGGCCTCTTTGGCCACCTCCTCTACTTCTCCGTGCCAATGCCTGAAACAAGAGAGTGCAGAATAAAAGGTCCAGGCACACAAAGGACCTCCTGTCATTCTGTAGGCTACTTCTCACAGGAGAACCTGCCCATTGCTGATCCTGGGAGACACCGAACCCCCCTGTCTCACTCACACTATCCTGCTTGTTACAATGCTCTGTGAGTGGGACGTGTACTGGCTCAGGCCTGCCAATGAATCAAAGGTCTCTGGTGTTGGCCTGCTCACTTTTGGACCAACTATTAACTGTCTAGAGCTAAGTAAGTTATACACTCTTTTTCAGAATGACAAACTTGACTTCCCAAGCCTGCACAAAAAAGAAATATGTAAAGGTTAGTACAGTATAATCCCCTATATTTAACAAATACTTGTGCACACACCATCTAAATGAAGGCATTCATCTACTTTCAGTCACGCCTACTGCTGAAAGAGACGTGCAAACCTACACACACAGCTTGTCTAGTCACTGTAGAGAAGCACTGACTGAGTAGAATAGAGCAGATAAACATGACCCTATTGGTACCATGCCTAATGCCAGGTGTGAGCGAGATGGGTATAAAACCTGCTGTGGACCAGTGGAACTGTTTTCCTTGGAATGATGGTAATACTTCCAATATCCTGAAAACAACTGCTCCCAAAAATGAATTAAGCCTTCTTTGGTAAGTACTGTAAAATAATGAAAAAATACAAAATATGTATACTAAAAATACTAAATATGTAGCAATATTTTTTAACATTACTTATGAATAGTTTTAAAAATGTAATTCATTCACAATATCAGAAGCTTTGACAATCATTGGCATTTTAATTAATAGTCCATTATCGGTTTCCTTTCTTCTCCTGACCACTGCACAGAACTTAAACCCTCATTTAAAAACATACATTTCAATCATTATTGTTTCAAAAACATACCACTCAATCTGCAGTCCATCTACATATGAAAAGTCATTTTCAAAAGGCTGGTTTAGTGTGTGACATAAAAAACCCCGAATAACCATCTAATCCGTAGCCAAAAATTAAACCAAAATCAAAATTTAATAAAAAGAGATTAAGAAGAGGTGAAACAATGCAATGAATCTGGAGTATTTTTGAAATATAAAACCCTACAATCTCATAAGTAAAAAAAAGGCTCGTCATAAACATAACTGCAGCCAGAAGGAAGTGTTGGATTAAGTGTTGGACAATAAATGATTAAACATTTAGACTAACATAGACAATAATGCAAGCCCTCTTGAACTCATCCAACTGCTCAGATTGAGTTCGAACTCTTCTCCGAGGCATACCAATACCAGATGTTGCTACCAACATAACTGCGTATGTCAGAATGGTAAGCACGCGCAATAGTGACGAGGGACGTCTTTGCTTACCCCATGGGTCCCAAAGCGTGAAACCTGACTCATCTGTAGGAATCATGATGTCAAACCAGCCCAACAAATTTCATTCATGTTGGTTAAATCTTAAAATCTGTTTGACAATGACAATACATGAGTTCCTCATCTGCACAGCAATTACAGAGTTAATTTTCCTTGCTCTTTTCGGATCTGATAGGCTTGTAACACCAGTCAACAGATTAAGAAAGGGTACTGACTCTTTATTATTGTAGTCTCGGTCTTATATAAGGAATTTTCCATTCTGCACCTTCATCACCTTTCACTCAATTATAAACCAAGCAGACTGAAAGGGGTATCACACATAGTGTGTAACATATGTAACATCAAGGCCAAACATGACAGAAACAAAAGCATTTGCAGCCTTTTCCATGCTGTTGACTCACTACATAAGAAATTAACCATTCTGCTGCACCTGCATCCACCTTTATCTGAGTCATTTTGCTGTTGACAACTGTAGAGTGTCATATGATGGGGACATGATTTAATCAAGAAGCTCTTGACCACAGCCACTAAAGTAGAGTAATTTACATGCAGTGTAAAAACTCTAATGCACTATTCACATGGAGGGGGGAAAAATAGCTCTCTGCCATAGGCTACAATGGAACTCAATGCCACAGCCTATTCAGCCGTAGAAGACAACCACACCAGTTTATTTCACCATAAACCAGGACTGTACAATCCATCACCAGAATACTGCAGGAACACATGGATGGATTAATAATGGGCTTGTCGAATGCAGAGGAAAACCACAATATTTGCACTTCGGTGTGTGTGTGCCAGTCGCATTTTTGGGTGAGTGGCGCCTGCTTATCTGTCTGCCAGAAAAAGGGAGAAGCGCCACGGCTACGTCTCTAAGCATGGCTTGCTTACACTGCGGCAGGATCAGACAGAGGATGACTGACATCAAACCATGACAGCGCCGCCCAATCAAAAATGAGCCTCTGTTATGTCTTCAATAGAAGCACAATGACTCTGTGCCTTTCACTCCCAAGGAAGCTCACATCGGAATAGGAGCAAAAACATCCTTCCAGTCAGGTGTGCTCTTCAAACGCCAGGACAGATCCTCAGTCTGAGTAAATTCCAGGACCTATCTTCTGAACATTTTACAATTCTACATGCTACAGTGCACTTAAGTCTGGTATGTGTAAATTAACTCCATTGTGATCAGCTACCCTGTGTTGCACCTCATCCAGGTCCAGGCTGAAATGCAGAACATACTGAGTTCAGATTAAAATGTGGCAATCGCATGTGGCAAGTGCACTGGTACTCTTAGAGCATGAGGGCCTACAATCACCCTCTACAATCTTTTTGGGCCCCATAGATACTAACAACTGGCATTCTCAACTCTCAGACTGTTCCCATTTCTTAACAGCCCACTTCAGCAAGTAGCTCCTATTAACACTGCACATTAAACCCTGACATCTATTTATCTCCCTTTTATTCATAATGCAGCTCATCCATTATGATGCATTTCTTTATATCTCACATATTAAAAACCACAACTTTACATTTTTGTTTATATACAGAGATGATGTGTTTTGTAGGCAGAGCTTATCTGGTAACAGTTGCTTAGTGGTGTCAAGAGAATGAGAATATGGATCATCTGGATGGCTTTTCTAGTTTTTGTAATAGCTTGCAACCAAACGACCTTGAATACCAATACCAATTGGATGCTTGTTGGGTTTTATACAACAGTAATAGGGACATAAAACACAGCTAAACATAGACCTGAAATAACTGTGATTGGAGTTTACTGCATGTGTATGGCTTGATTAGTATTAACTCTTTAGCTGTGTTTAATGTATGTTAGAACAGACATAGAAGAATAGAATTTAAATCACTAAACTACTGGCTATGACTACCAAGGTTATGTGAAATATTTCTAGTTATTTGTTGCAAGGCTAATGTAGAACTAATACACTCAGCTGATATGAAATGAGGACTTCAGAGATGGGAATTCCAAAATAGTCAATAGAGGATTTTATTTCATTTTGGAGCATTTCTATTGGTGCCTTCTGTGTGATTTGTTAAGAAAATATGAATATATATATAATATATCATATATTATATATAGAAGCTAGTAGATGCAACAGATCTTTATCTTGCTGCAAACAAGGCAAATGACATATATGAACTGAATGTAATTTACTTATTGGGGCTTTTTCTTTTTTGCACTGGAGCCCATGATTTTAGTCACTCAAGGATAAAGTGTAGTGATATTAAATCTGCATTTATAATGTTAATTAAACCATCTTTCCTGAGTAGTGATAAAAAATGTCTTATTTAAAACAGCCTTAGGATGATACTATCATCAAGGAGGTAGTATAAAGTTGTGATGGTATCATGGAACTTCTCTGACAAACTAACATGTTGGCACATCAGTTACTGAGGAGAAAATATCTTGTGCAGAAACTGGCATATCTTTATTATAATTCATTAAATCTTGAGATGTTAACTGTAGTTTTACCAGCTATTTTTGGCACATTAAATCTTAAGACCTGTGACAAAAAATACCTTATGAAACTCCAGGACCAAACCTAACTGACCCCTGCTGTGCTGACGGAGGCCCTGAGCCAGGGTCTTCACATCACACCTTCAGTGTACTCATGATATCTGAGATTTTGGTGCTTTAAAAAATGAAGTAGATCTTGAATTTGGTCAATGTCATTAACAGAGTGAGACAAATTACAGTGTGTGTGTGTGTGTGTGTGTGTGTGTGTGTGTGTGTGTGTGTGTGTGTGTGTGTGTGTTTGTGTGTGTGTGCCACTTTAAAGGATCTTAGAAGAGCAACTACATTTACACTGTAGTTGCACTGTAGTTTTTTTTTTAATGATAATCAGGTTTTAAATAGCACACAACATCAGATTATACACGAAATGCAACCACATGGCCGTAAACATAGTGCTTAATCTGCTTAGATGTTGATATCTACCAATTTATAATGGCAGATAAGCAGCATTTGGAGTCTGTGTATTCATATTTAAATGATCCTAAGGTGTGGAATACTTTAAATCAGTAACTGTTAGAAAATATGCAGGAGTCAAAATGTTTTCTTCATTCTTTTTTTTTTTTTCCATAATTCATATTTGTGGATATATTCAATTATTCACTGCTTTACTACTGCAATGAAGCAGAACAGGCAGTAGGTGCCTGCAAGTAAATGATCACGTGACTGAAACAGAAGAAAGATCAGGAGATGCTTCATATTAATATTCAGATACTATTTATCGCAATAATCACTTTTCTATCTTTACATTATCAAAGCCTAACTCAGAACAGCTTTTATGAGTAGATTTCCTCAGAAGGAACTTAAAACACTATATATTTAGTTCATGTCATTTGAGCTGTTCCATCAAACCAATCTCAACCACTGCTCTTTATACCTTTACATGACTGATTATCTTTATATAACTCAAAAACAGGGTCAAAGTGAGGCATTAATACAGATACACCAATGAATGCCATTAATACAGGCGCAGCACATCCCCCACCGTTCCTGCAACTCTACTATAGACTGTAAGCAGCAGCAGAATTCTAGTCAAGGCTAAACTGGTGTCGGCCAAATAAGAGATCATAATAAATATGTTCATATAAATGCGTTCACAACCATGACAAATTCAAAACCTCGCAAATTAGTTGGGTATTATGCAAATGCTAATATCTGATATTTAATATGTATCTGGCAATACAGGTATTTAAAACATTCATAATCTACAGTACAGAGAAACACAATATTTTGAACCTACAACACAACATAACGTCTCCATCCTCACCATTTTTCTCTTTCTTAGATAATAAATCTGGAAATTGTATACACTGTGTCAAAATAGAACCAATAGAAACAACCAGTATTGTATCAATTCTATAAGTGGACAGAAGTCTGGAGTGATGTTAAGACAGCCACCTACAGCTCCATGATATTTGTCAGTGCGATATCTTGGATGTGAATGAACTTCTCAACCACATGCCATAAATGAGGATGGGGAGGATGGGTTCCTCCAGAGGAGGATGGGTTCCTCTCTTGTGCCTTGGTTCCTCTAAAGGTTTCTTCCTTCAAGACTGAGGGAGTTTTTCCTTGCCACTCTTTGCCCACTGGCTGGTCATTTGAGGCTTGGACCCGGATCTATATAAATAAAATTTGATTGATTGATTGATTGATTGATTGATTGATTGATTGATTGATTGAAATGCCCGATTGGGTTCCGGTCAGGTGAATATGCAGGCTACATTCATTGGAACGCTCTAAACAGCTTGGGCCGCCCCTATGTCGTCCCCACAGTGCATTATCCTGCTACAATTTCCTATAATTGTGGGGGTAAATGCAGTTCACAAGGCTAAAGAGCACTGGATTTATATATGGGGATATATATGGGGATATATATGTGGTTTCCACCATTGCACAGTTCACTGTGGGTGGTAATGCTTTCTATAATGTAGTCCTGGTACACACAACACAATCTATCAAAGGATGTTAAATGTCTGCACAGCTTTGGAAATGGAATGTCCCATCCGTCTGGCACACACTATCAGGTCTCCCTCGAACTCTTCACCTTGCCATGAGCACACTGGCCAGTGTTCAACCTCGCTCATAACACCTCACAATGAATACAGGTGTGGGCATTCCTAAGCTGTCCCCGGGGGTAACGCCACTTCATAATCTATTTTGTTAGTGTTATTCCATGACTTTACATGTTAGTGTATCTTTACATTCATTTCCATTGAAAGTTACGACATTTTTTTCCTTCCCCTGTAAAAAAGTTGACATTTTGAAGAGGTTTATTTGCATGACAGTGGAAATATATTTGTGCAGGGTTACAAATGGAGTGTAGGGAATAAAATGCAGATGTTAAAGACTGTAGCCTACATTTCTCATTTCTCAAGCAGTTATCTGCCAATATCAATACTATTTCTGATGTCCCTAGTTACTAGTTTCTACTTACAGATTATGTGAACAATAGAGAGTATTTGTTAATTTTTTTATTTTTTTATTTTTTTTCAAAAAAGCAAGGAAAATTTGCTTTTCCATGCAACGAAACAAGAGTCAGAAGGCAGACACAGGGAAGTGTGGAAGGCAGGGACACACAGCGTTAAGGGTTTGACACCGGCTCCTTCCCCGTGGGGGTTGCGGCCTACGCTCCTTCCCCCTCTGGCCATGAAAAGCAATCAAGGCGCTGAGCAATCTCCCCTGGTCCTCACCTCTGTTTAATTACAGAGCGCTCCAGCAGACGCTGCCGGGGGGCCGCCGAGCCGCTCGTGTAACACGGGGGCGAGAGACATGGTGCAATAGTTCTCTTATTTGCAACACAGTGCGGGACAGGGACCAGGTAGGCCTCGTCAGCGTTTCTCTGCCGACGTCCGCAGCCCACTTCAAAATGTTTCAGTGTTGGGAATTTTTTCCAACCAGCTCTTTCTGACACAGCACGAACGGCGGCCTTCGGAAAGCTGCTTCCACGCCACAGTGAGGACGAGATGAAAGAGCAAGGATGCTGCTTATGATTCAGCCAGTGAACCTTTGGCCTGAGAATGTGATTTATTCATTCTCCATTTGAAAAATACTGTGTACTTGATTCTCTGCAGCACATCCAGCTGCCGTCACCTGGGAAAGCACAGATTTGGGAATCGTGTATCAAAGCCAATTTCTGATATTCTGAAGTGTTAATATCTGTGTTAATATCAATTCTGATACAGATGCTGAAAAAGAAAACACAAAAAGGGTGCATCAATTCCGGAGTTGTGGGCCAATGTCACAACTCATAAACATACACAGAGTGTATCCAATACCACTGCACTCCAAATCCTACAAATAGGCCAATAAGAACTAAGATGTTCTTTAGTTCTAGGACATACAAAGAACTTATCAGTAGTACAACTATTTGCATGATGCAATTACAATCATCCACATAGATTTCAAATTAATTTGATGATGTTAAATTCCAAGGACTCTCAAAACTGATAAACAAGCTAGGGCTGGGTGAAATATCAATATTTATATCTATATAAGGATTTTAAACAGAGCAAAGTGGGTTGAGGCAGTATCATTTATATTGAATTTTAATATTTTTAAATAATGCCCTGTTTCATTCTTGCAAAAATCCTTTTTCATTGTATTTTTCACACCATATATCATATGTTGCAATTCACCTAAAATTCATAACAATACAATTTTTTGTCCATATCACACAAATTCTAATATAAGCTTAGCCATAGTACACAAATTGTACATGGCAGTCATTGAGGTCCAAGCACCATGTCCCATTATTAACTGAATAAATGGACAATATTTAAAGACTTTTTTATATTTACACAATTTGGAATCTGACTTTTCTGCAAACAACGTCCAGTTCTCATAAGAGATTTTTAGCCATGCAGGAGATAAGGTGAAGCAGTCACATGACAAAATGAACCAATCACACTACCCCACATGCACTGCAGCCTGGGGTCTGCTTGAAGTGAATCCCACACCACTGATTTCAGAAGGACAAGACACTGGTTCTCTGAAATGCTCCTGGGCTGGAAAACTGTTCTTACTTTTCCAAACATACTGAACTCAGAGTAAGTGCTCCCAGGTCTCCCAGGTCTGGGAGAAAAGCTGGTGTGGAAACCTAAAACCTAAGAACATCTTCTATTTATAATATCCTTTATTCATTATGACATCTCAGAACTTAATCAACATCGTCCTTTAGTCACAAAAATAACACTCAAAAATGACTTTTTACATTGACTCCCAACGAAAGTTGCCATTGCCATTTTGTCTTTTGTGTAACAGTGACAAAATGTCAAAATACATAAACAACATAACTTTGAACATGACATATTTATGTTGCTGAGGATCTACACAAGGGTTTTCCCTGTTCTTTAGTCTCACAATGGGCCATGTTTCCATGTCTGTTTTAGTTCAGTAGCCCAGCATCACCTAAATATTTTGTTCTTCTGTAATACAATAAATATATCATCATATATGTAACTGAAATGCTATTATCTCTCTTTTTTCCCTTTGTTTTTCAAGCAAATATCTGCCACCACTTGTCCAGGAACTACAAACAGCACAAATTCAAAGACTAGGCTTCTGTCACTGAGTCAGAGAAGACAGAACATAAGAAGTCTGGATCCGCAGTGTGAAAGTGTTCCTAATTAAATTAACAAACCAAACCTATTTTTGAATGTTGCTATGCCAAAGGATACTCGATCTGCAAATCACTGCAGTAGTGTGAATCAGCATATTGTTCTAGCTGATAACAAGCGAGAGCTGGGGTGTGGATTGTAAATAAAATGAAAACTGCTGTTCGTGTTGTTTTGATCTGACTAAAAAGAGGTTGTTTTCTTTCTCAACGCAGTCACTATCTAAAGCTGAGCTTAAGGCCAAGGCCTTTTCAGCAACTGTCTTTATTTACCAGTGAATGCACTATGACAGTGATGTGAAGAGGAGGCTCAAGCAAATGAACGTGAGCGGTTCTGTTCTGGTTGGAAGCAGGACTGAAAGAAGCTGAGCCACACAAAACAGCAGAAAAAGGGCACAGCGTGTGTTTAAGCAGGCTCCAACTGGTTTGGGTCCATCTATATTAGGATAACATGGTCAGAAGATTGAATAAGAGGCACAAATGTTGCTGAAATCCAAACCCCCACCTGCATTCAAGACTGGTTAGATGCAAAGGGTGTTGAATCAACAGTAGCTGTCAGCTTACTTCAGAGTGAAGGGAATCAATGTTGAGGCCTGAGTTTGTCCGTGTAATTGATTTAGAGCAGTGGATTGGTTGATAACTGGCTGAGATGCAGTTTCCAATACAACAACCAAATCTGATGTAGGTGAGAGCACAGCATCTAATACTTTTTGGTTTTGTGGACTAATTTTTTTTATCTAAGCACATGCAGAACCTTAGAATTTACCCCACAGTCGGGATCAACTCTAACAGACAGTGACTCTAGTGGTTGCTAACATCGGTTAAACTGATACAAGCACAATTCATCCAGTACAAAATTGTTTGACCCGATGAGTAGTGAAAAGAGGCTGTCAAACAAGGTCTTTTACACCCAGTATAGGAATAAAAATATTCAAATGAAACATATTTACTTATATGCTTCATTAAATGGGCAGAAGAAGAAGAAGAGGAAGAGGAAGAGGAAGAAGGTTTATGTATGTAGTGAAGATGGACATGGAGGTAGTTGGTGTAACAGTAGAGGAGGCAGGGGATAGGGCTAGATGGATCAGATAGGGCAGATGATCCGTTGTGGCGACCCCTAAAGGGACTAGACGAAAGAAGAAGTCGTCATGTTTTAAGAAACATATGTTGAGGCTTATTTGTAATATTACATTAAAGCTAACCCCACGGTGTGGAGGCTGTACTTAAGCCTTGCTCACACTCAATTATAGACTGCAGTCCATCTGTTTTTCTAGCCTCCTTTCACCTTGTTCTTCAATGGTCAAGACCCCACAAGACCACCACAGAGCAGCTATTATTGGGTATATATTACTGGGTGGCAGTTCTGCAATGTTGCTGTGACACAGACAGGGTTGTGGTGTGTTAGTGTGTGTGTGTGTGTGTGTTGCATTGCTACGAATGGATCAGACACAGCAGTGCTGCTGGAGTGTTTAATTCCCTCAGTGTCACTGCTGCACTGAGATTAGTCCACTAACCAGTCAATGGCATCCTGTGGGCAACATCCTATGAGCACTGATGAAGGACTAGAAAATGACCAACACAAACGAAACATCTACAAGATGGAGCAAATAGGTAGGAGTGTCTGATAGAGTGGACGTAGTGTTTAAACACATCGGCAACACTAGTGTCTGATCCACTAGTACAAACACACCACCACCATGTTGGTGTCACTGCAGTGCTGAGGATACTGCTCTGTGGTGGTCCTCAGGGGTCCTGACCACTGAAGAACTGTTACTTATGTAGTAAAATGTGCTGGTTATACTGTGTTTATCTGTGACTTCTAAAATGTAAAATCCATGCATTTCAAAGAGATTTGCAGTGATGGGTGAATTTCACAAACACAACGAGCACTTTGGCTGTGTGACCTATGACGTGATCTGTACTGTCTCTGCTCTGTCTGAGCAGCACGAAGGCTCAGTGCTCATAGTTGCTGTTTCAAAAAACTCTTTAGTGGATTACAAAACACCACACAGCGAGAGGTGGTACAGTCAGTCGGGAGGTGGGATTAGATGGTATTTATCTTTTCTTCTTGGTAGTATTTCTGGTAGTTTTGATAGCACTGTAGCTTAGATGTGAAACTGCTGAACCCAGGTGGAGGGCGATTTACACCACTGATTTCTGGGCCACACTAACAGCCACTCCCACTTCATAAGGCGATATGAAATGCTAAAAACTCAAGCGGGAACTCTATTCACCTTGGCATGGTCGAGGAACACGAGAGTTCAATTCACTGAGCTGACAAACAGACCAACCGGGAAACATGAAAACTGTTCCATAACAGTCTTGGCTGATTTTATGTTCACCCCAAAAAATCACACCCAGCCATGTGAATCCCTTTTAAAACCTAAAACTAAGATGCAGCAAAACACTCATCCATTTCCTGAGACAAGCAGCACGTCACAACCAGACTCTGTAACCAGTGAAGGCCATCATCAGACTGCCTACAATCTTCTCGACTAGCCAAACACACGCCACACTGTGAATACACCGCGTAAAATACACTATCCAGTACTATTACATACTTACCAAAAAATAGCAGTGTTCTTGTTTCTTTCTGAGATACACAAAGCAATGCTTCATTTCTGGTCTCAACCAAAGTCAAACGTCATAGAACAACTTCAAGCGATAACACCTTCAAGGTATGAAGAAAAAGTCCTCAGGGTGAATCTCTGGTCAAGCATCACAGATGATGGTGCTTTCAGAAAACGACATGATGACTGACAGCATTTTCAGCTTCGGACCAATAAAACTACTCAACAAATATCTGTGTAATACCCAGCACTAATGTGAGCAACCCCTTCTCTACTAATTGCGAACCCCGTTAAACACTGTTAAATTATTAACATTGTTTTCCCATTGTCTTCCCATTGTGAGACTTCCGAGTGTGCTTCTCGATCTGCATTTCAGTCTCTCGTCACGCATCTCAGCTTAGTTCCTGGTTCAACCACCATTTGACTTTGCCATCTGCTGCCCCTCTAAATAAATTCATATCCGTGGCCATCGTTTAAGCGGCCATTGTTGTGATGACCACAGAGAAAACAAACAAGCACACATGACTAAACGCTGAGAGGGGAAAGAAAAAAAGGAGAGACTGCCCCATTGATGGACTTGTGAGTCAGTCAGCGAGCGAAACAGATTGGGAGTGATATAATACTTGAGGCTGGAAATGTGTGATAACTGAGAGCAGAATTAAGCTGGGCTGAGCCTTAAAGGGGAATTTCAACGATCTCCCAAAATGTGCATCCACTTCAGTCACTGATAGGTAGATAAGGTCATTCGGAGAGGGGTTTTGGGTGAAAGGGTTCATTGTAGACAAACTTACCGACTGCGATGGGAATCTGGAGTTGCAATGAATACAGTGAATACAGTGTTACAGCCAATGGAATAATTATCCCAACTCACCAATCAACCTGCAGTTGGCATCTGAGTTATTACATGTACCGTGAATCAGGTGGGAATATGTGAATGTGGGAAATGTGGGAAATTTTAAATGTACATTTCATTCTGGCTCCCAATCCTGCATGTATCTCTCCGCATGTCCTGAATATGTTTTAGGCGAAACTGAAAAATGGATAATGACTCAGATAATGATTCGGAATAATGTTTCCTTAAGGAATGTCGAGTAATAACTTTCACTGTTGTATATCCATCACTGGGAGCAATTCGGACTGGCCGAGCTTCTCCAGAACAGAGCATTAAACCATCCACTCTGAACGAGTGTGTTTACACTTAACCATTCGGACCTTTTTTTGGAAAACAGTGAATTCGCTTTTAAGGATGATAATGCTCACCACCAGAAAAGCACCAGAGAACCACCGAGATGAATATCAGGACTTTGTCGTGCACATCGCTCCTGCATTTTGCCTTGCATTTTTCTCCTTCTTATCGCCAAGTGTTTTCTGGATGGTGATTGTACGGGGGGGGGGGTGGGTGAGGTGGGAAGGCGGCGGGGGGCTTAAACACGTTCCTTATCCTTTGCAGAGCACTGCAGAGTAGAATTTCTGATACTGATCACTAGTTACCACTCAGACTGTCCTGTAGGGGCCTGAAGGGGCTCTGATTTCTTGCAGCCAATTCTAAATGAGAAGAAAGACTGACCCAAAACAAGTGGCACTACACTATGTGCACTAACTGTACACAAATGAGGTGAATGCCATTTTCATTTAAATGGCATCAAATGCCAGCCTGACTATGATCAAAAGGTGGTACAGAACCCCCCCCCCCAAAAAAAAAACACTCACACACACCACACACACCTCCTTCCCCAAGAAGACTGGCTATAGCTCTGTGCGTCCTGGGAGAATGCTGAATGCTCCATGCTGCTTTCCCAATCCCACGAATTCCCAGAAGGTGTAGAGTATTATCCAACACTTAGTGCGCACTGCATCATCTCACCATCCCAAAAGTGTCCATGCAAAACCCAGCCTAGGTCCACTGTCTGCAACCACAGCCAACCTGAACACAACCCAGCGCGCCTTCCTGCAGCCCACCAGCCCACCCTTCTGTGTCTTCCCATGGTTTGAACTCCTGTTAATAGATGGGAATGTAGTGCACAGCCATGAGCATCATCAGGAGGGGGTCTCCTTACCTCAGCACCTCCAGCGCGCTCATGGACTCAGGGTTTCAGGACAGGGGGGCTGCTTCTCGACGCCTCCTCTGCCAACATGAAAATAAGCTCGGAGCCTTTGGACAATCCCCCCTTTAACGCAGGCACTTCTCCATGCTTCTCTCCTCTGCACCTTCTCCTGATCTTCTGCTTCTCCTCCTCCGAGCCTGGGCCTCCTCTATTAGCAGGTGGACGCGCCTCCCAGTGATGGAGCCAGCCCGCTTCTCTTCCCCCTAGAGCTCCATTTTAAATGACAGCACCAGTTGTACTCCACCATGGCTCACAATGGCACTGAGCGCTGCGCCTGTGCCCCAGCAGCGCGCGGCTCCGCTGCACTACCAGCTGCTGGATGGTGCCATTGTCGAGGCGTTATCTTCTCTCTATCTCTCTTTTCTGCAGCTGGACCCCCCTCCTCTCTCTCTCTCTCTCTCTCTCTCTCTCTCTCTCTCTCTCTCTCTTGCCCCCCTCCCACCTCGCTCGCAGGGCGCAGTCTCGTTAACTTGCTGCTCTCCTCTCCGCGTCTCTTTTTTCTCTCATCCGACCGTGTTCTATGTCCCCACCCGTTTTCCGGTAAACCCCGCCCCACGCGACCCACCCTCTGCACACTGCCGATCATCGACCACTTACAGCCCGCCGGGGTTCCAGATAGCCCCGCCCACCCGCACGCACATTTGCTACCCCTCCGCCGACTTGAGTTGAGCAGGCGGGGTTCAGCTACCTGCGCAGAGACAGGGGGGCGTGGCTTTGTCCGGTTACGGGGAGCGCGCTCTCTCCGCGCGTACAGAACACAGAGCGCGCTCCGATTGGCCGACTGCGTGTACGCGGCTAATCAAAGCGCTGGAGGCGGGGCTTGCCAGAATGTGGGTGGGGAAAAAAACCTGAGGCATGAAGGGAGTACAGACTGAATGTGTCAGAAACGCATCCGAGAGAGCCAGTCTGATATTAGCTAAACCTAGATCAATTAATCAATCAATCAATGAATTAATTAATAGTGTAATACAATATCAATATAATAATAAGAAAATATTGTTGTCGTTTGCAATTGGCTGGTGCCCTCTCTACTACCACCACTACAACTACTACTCCTACTACTACTCCCATTATTACTACTACTTTTGCTACTACTACTACTACTACCACTCCTACTAATACTACTCCTTTTACTCTTACTACTATTACTACCTTTGGTACTACTACTGCTCCTACTACTACTATTACTACTATTACTACTACTACTACTACTACTCCTACTAATACTACTAATACTACTCCTTTTACTCTTACTACTATTACTAACTTTGGTACTACTACTGCTCCTACTACTACTATTACTACTACTACTACTACTCCTACTAATACTACTCCTTTTACTCTTACTACTATTACTACCTTTGGTACTACTACTGCTCCTACTACTACTATTACTACTACTACTACTACTCCTACTAATACTACTCCTTTTACTCTTACTACTATTACTACCTTTGGTACTACTACTGCTCCTACTCCTACTAATAGTACTCTTTTTACTCTTACTACTATTACTACTACTGCTACTACTACTACTATTACTCCTACTACTACTACTACTGTTGCTGCTACTACTACTACTACTATTCCTCCTACTACTACTCCTATTACCACTACTACGACTACTACTGATGCTGCTGCTACTACTACTAATCCTATTATTTCTACTATTACTCCTATTATCCTATTACTCCTACTACTACTAATTTTACTCCGCTTTCTACAGCTATTACTCTTGCTACTACTACTTTTACTACTACTATAATTACTGCCACTAATAATACTGCTACTATTAATACTATCTACTACTACTATTATTATTGCTCCTACCACTATTACTCCTACACCTACGACTATTACTACTACTCCTACAATATGAAATTTGCATCTATCACAATCTATTGAAAATGTATTTGCCCCCTACTGATTTCCTATATTTGTGTATATTTGTCACAGTCATGCATCTCAGATCTTCAAACTGAATTTATTATAAGAGCAGTATATAAGAGTAAATAAGAGTAAATAAAAAATAGAAACATCATCCAGTACCATCTGGGCATGTGTGAAAAAGAAACTGCCTATAAGTTACTCATTCAACCAATTAAAGTATTTAGTTATTAATTGGAATCAGTTAAACCAGGCATATGCAGACGTTCTCACTCTCAGCTCTGATGAATCTAAGCATCATTTAAATAGAATATTTCCAGCAATGCGAAATTAGACATTAATTGTCTTGACATACAGCATGTTATGCCATAATCAAAGAACAGGATGATTGAAATATATCTGTCTGAAAATAAATACAAGGTCCTCTATGGCTCTGGGACTTCAGCGAATCACTGTGAGAGCCATGGTCTCCAAATGAAGAAACTCAGAATTGCCCTGTCTGATAAAAAAATTCTTCCAAATGTGCATAAAGAATCATCCATAAAGTCATAAAATAACCTAGCTGAACATTTAAAGTGTAAGTATAATCTAAATATTATTTAAAAAATAAATAAATTATATATATATGTTTATTCTGTCTAGAAATATTTTTTGCACTCATAAGTCTAATAGCAGTTGGGTAAAATATTTTATGCTGATAAATTATATTTTATTGTTCTAAACCTAGCCAGTGGCCCCCTAAGTGGTTGAAGATTCAGTTCTGTTGCATCTGTAACTCCTCCACTAATGAAATACAGGGGATTTCCCTTTTTATTATGTAGTGGTGGACGGCGACCTTTCAAATAGTGATGGCCTTGTTGGTTGCCATGGCAATGTTGGAGCCAGAGAAGCCTCTGACTCGGTGCTAAGACTCACCTTTACACACTGGTTCTTGACCCCCCTAACATGCATTGTGGGTGTACTCTTTAGGGACCTATAGGCCTCAGTCACTTCACATAATGGGCAAAAATTATACCTATGGGGAGGAGACACCTCATCAACTTTCAAGCCTTCTGCAATTATGTTGAATGTGGACCTTTTTGAAAGAGGAGTCCTGTTACATCTGGTATAAAGCTAACTCTATAATAAAAATATCACGCCAACAGTCAAGCATGGTGGAGGTAGTGTAATGGTGCAGGGAAGCTTTGCCCTTTCAGAGAGAATTATAATATCAAATCAAATCAAATCCAAATTTATTAGTATAGCGGTCTTCACAACTATCACAGAGCAGCTTTACAGAAATCTATACATAAAAGGTTAACAACACAAGAACAAAGGATTTGAAATAGACACCCTAGTGATAATAATAATTGACAAGTACCATGGTTTCTGCTCTGTATCAGAAAACCCTGAGGGAAGATATCTGCTCATCAATACATGGATCTAAATCTCAAGCAGACTTGGGTTGTGCCTCAAGATATATTCAAGCAAAAGAGCAAAGTCCACCACTGAATGTTTCCAAAGAATCAAATTGAAGTCAGAGTGCTGGTTCGAACCCCTTTTAGATGCAGTGTCAGGACCTTAAACAGGCATAAAAGGCCTCCAATGTGTCTGAATTAAAGCAATTCTTCCCAGAAGAGGAGGTCACAATTCCGCTGCTGTGACACAGTTGCAGCTGTGGTTGCTAAAGGTGTCAGTTATCAGGTTTAGGGGGGCAAATATGTTTTTGCGTGGGCTGCTGCAAGGCTTTATTGGCTTCAATAAATGAAAGGATCATTTAACAACTATGCTTTCTTTCCTCATGTTCTCTCTGTAGGGTCTGAAACCACGTAGTGTTGATTCATTTGTATCTTTTAATATTTTTTTCATAACACTATATAGCAAAATTCTGACCATGTTGAGCCTATTGGCCAAAAAAGCAGTAAATCCCAGCTGCTCTGAGCTTTACAGGATCACCCGTAGTTGTTGCATAACTCATAAATTGTTGAAGGATGGACCTCTCCATCTGACATATTCTCAGATATATAGAGTCGGGCAATGGATTAATTCCACAGATGAGGTGAAGGCTGAAAGCCAACACAGCTAAATCGAGAGTCCAATTTACTCAAACCAAGCCACAACCAAGCTTTCTCCTCAGTTCTTTCAGTCCTTTGAAACACCAATAAAGGACATGGCAGCTTGTAATCTTTCCAGCATCCTTATAAGTCAGCCAGGTTAGTATGTTCCCCACAATCACAGCTATTAATTCCCAGCACTAAATGAGAGTTCACTGCTTTATAGAGTAAATAACTCTATAAATGGGACAAAACGTGTTTTACCTCTATTACAACAAAGGCCTTGAATGGTACTCATAGACTTAGCACATCTTTAAAAATGATTGTCCGTTCACTCAGCAACAAGACCTTTGTTCTTAATGATCGTACATCTGAACGCACTCAGACTAGACTGTGTGAAGCCTGGGTGATAAAGTGCCCTACTATTGTTTTAAGCCAATTAATGCAAGAAAAGGCAGCAGTAGGACAAACACTGTGCTTGGTTGCGCTCTTCAATCCAGACAAAGTCAGCAAAAGGAAACTACTGTTGTAAATTAATGACAAAGCCACTACCATACACCGTACGTCCAAATGTTTGTGGACACCCCTTCTAATGAATGCATTCAACTGCTTTAACTTGCATCCTTTGCTGACACAGGACTTTTTGGAGCAGGTAGACATGAAACTACTGGCACCTTGCCTAATGCCAGGTGTGGGCTACAGGGGTACACAGCCTCCCAGCATTAAGCTGTGTTCTCTGGAACGATAGTGCTCTATCCAATACTTTTGGAATGAGACAGTGCGACATTGTCACTGAATGCAATCAAATCCTCAAAGCAATGCTCAGAATCCAGTAGCCTTCCCTGGACAGTAGACAGCAACTCCACCAAAAGCAGGATACACTTATTTAATACCAAAACAATGAATGAACAAATGTCCCAATTCTTTTGTCCATGTTGTGTACTACTAAAAGTTCTTTGAGCAATGCCATAAAAGAACCACTTTTGGATCAGGACAGAACCATGTTCAGGAGTGCACAAATGTGAAGAACGTTTATAGCCAAGAACATCTCAATATATGGCATAACTCAAAAAACATTTGGAGCCTCCCTTTTCTAAGGGTGCAAGTGATCATAATCTGATGAACAGTGAGGCTGGCTCCTAGGGACTAGATTTCAGGTTCATTTTTATCATTTGGAATTTTAATTAACAAGTTACAGTGTTCCTAACAGCAGCTGCATGTTTTAATTATGACCCAGGCTCATAATCCGTGCTGTTGATGTGTCCCTTTCATTATTGCCGCTTTCACGTCCGCAGAGATATCCACAGGAAAGTCGTGCTGAAGCACTGCCTCCTCTACAGTCCTGGAGAACTGAATTAAATAGGCCAATGCATACGTTCACCCTCTGCTGCATTCTTCTCTTCTACAGGTTTGGTCAACAAATTAAATGTATTACTTTTCATTTCAGTAGCAATTTTAAAAGGCTAGATGTAAGCACACACAGTCTGTGCTCCAATTATTCAGGAGCTTAACCACTCTGAGAAGCAAGAATACACTTGAAGTCAATTACATACTTGAACCCACCCTGACCATGCTGAGGAAGAAGAGGGGGAAAGAGGAAAGGAAAAACATTTCATCCTTGCCTACCTTGCCTTATCCTGAATTCTACATTTTTCTCACTGTGACTTTTTCAATTAAAATGAACATTAATGAACATATATTACTTCAGAAAATGACAATTAATCTTTGTGGATATTTTACAACAATTAACTCTAGTAGTAGGAATAGTAATACTCTTCATTATTATTTATTGTTATTCGTATTACCGGTGTTCTTTATAATACAAATATAACAAACAATAAAAATGTAAAAGAATAAATGCTTAATGATAAATTCAAAATGCTTAATATTTGGTGACATTTTACAATATATAACTCGAACAGTAGTAGTAATTATAACACTGTTATTATCAGTAGAAACAATATCAACACTTCAATTCATACTACTACTACTACTACTACTACTACTATTATTATTATTATTATTATTATTATTACTACTACTAATAATAATAATAATAATAAATAACAGTTGCTGTTATTATAAGTAATATTTTTTAATTATCAATAATAATAGTGTAACAATTATTACAAAGCTATAGTTATAAGTGACACTGTGATCGAGTGGCGTAACCATCTAAGAGTTGGCACCATCATCTGGACATTGTTGAGTCCCACCCATCCATTGCCAGGAGTCCATGAGAGTACAATAGCCTTGCTCTCTTTCTGTGTGAACTAATGAGCCACAAGGTGGCTGCTAATGAGTTGCAAGGTCAACATGCCCAAAGCCAAATGTTGGCTAGAGGGAAAAAAATGCCAAGAAGTGTCTTCAATCATTTGGGTGTTTATTTTTGCACACTAATGAATTCCTTTGTTTTTTGAGATGTGATGTAGAATAATTGCTAGTATCAGAATTACAAAATATCTGGCAAAAGTAAAATATAAAAAAAAAATTGCAAGTATCAGATATTTTGTACTTCTAGGCACAACCTAAAACAATATATTAGCGCTTACTAGCATTAAGTTACATTATGGTCTCAGAATGGAGGGCTAGGCATAAAAAGTGCTGTGATTTCTACATGCTAAAACTAACATATATATAAAATATACCCTTAATTAAAATCTGAAGACGTGCACATGGACCACATTGAATTCTTCATGCTCAAATTTAAAACTTTGGGGTACATGGTTTCCAGGTGGCAGAGTTGCTACATGCTCAGTGTTGGCCCTATCATCAGGAGATCGCCAGTTCAACCCTCAGTGATGCCACAGCCATCTGTGGCCAATTACGCTCTAGAGCATAATTGGCTCTTCCCTCTGTGTGGGTGAGTAGAATGACCCTCTGTCTCCCCCTCTAGAATGAGGAAAATGATTGCCTGTCTTGGGTAATGCAGGTGTCTGTGTGACTGAACCGGTAGTTAGTGTTCTCCTCTATGCATGTTCAGCTTCAAATAACTATGCAACTGCCTGGATTTGTATGATATGTCCAAAGTAAAATTAAGAAAAAGTAAAAGTTATTTTTCCCACCCAACATAATCATAATCAACATAATCTCACACAATGGATCCTTACTTACTGAACTATATGGTTAGTTTGATCCAGCATGGAGTGACTTTTAACCCCTTATGCTCTGTGACTTATTACACAGCAATAAAGGCAGTAAAAATACATGTAAAAATAAAAAGTAATGCAAAATGGTTATAACAGTGTGAAACATAGCAGGACATAGAGTTTATGCAGAGTTAAACAGAGGTAAACAGATTCGTTTTTTTTTTGTGATCTTTTAATTGCCATCATAAAATCATGGCAAATCATATAAAACCAAATTAATAATATTTAAGTAGGATGACCATGGTTTGGACATTGCAGATGTGTATATGCCTGTGTGTGTGTGTGTGTGTGTGTGTGTGTGTGTGTGTGTGTGTGTGTGTGTGTATTGGCATGTATTAGTTTGATGCTTTACACAACATTTTTATTTGTGTGTTTATTTACATGAATAAACATTTGTTTTTAACTAAATAATCTGTGACCAGATCTTCTGGTCAGTCTGGTCATAGTCTTATGTATCAGAAAGGTAGGAATACCTGCTCTGACCTTTACATTATTTAAGGTGATTAATTCACTAATAGAAAACAATATCATTCTACATCACTGATACATCAAAGCTGTGAATAGATGTTCTTACCTCTAAACGAGGCATTTGATGATAAGTAACAAACGTTACTTGAACCCTTGAGTTTTTATGTAATTGAGGTACACATGCACACACATGCACACAGAGGAATGAAATACAGCGAAATGGAGTAGAATTACTGGCAGCTGGTTGTTCAGAAAGTTAGCAGAATTACAGTTTTTAATACAGTATGTGTCTATAGAAATGGGTTCCAAGAGTATCCTACCTAAAGTTTCAATGCATAAAAAAGTTCCCAAGTCCTGATTTATAATAATAAAAATAGTGTTAGTACTATTAAGCTTTATTTCTGTAGCTTTTCTAAAGAATGATTTTTTTTTTTTTTTTACAAAAAACAGATATAAAATACAAATTCATGAGTTTTAAATAATTAAATGAGAAGTAAGCAAAAGACCACTGATAGGAGATTTAGATTTTATAATGAAAAGAAGCAAACGTTGTACGTGTCATTGATCGGATTAAGCCGCATTGTCATCAAGATATCTAGCAGTCCAGGCAACTCATGTGGAGCCGACCTGCAGCCACCTCACACTTATGAGACTATAATTACATATATCATCATGAAGCATCAGTGGCACCGACATAACCAAAATACTGAGCCAGGCAGTGATCCATCTGCACAGTGCTGGGATAAGTCGAACAAACCTAATGTTTAGTGACTGTAGAAGGAAATACATGAAATCATTGCAAAATCCTGGACAAATTACATGGTTTATAAATCTCTGCCAGATGCATTTTTACATCCAGAAACTGGACATACAGTCACCCTAATTTAAGCATCTTCCCAGCTTTAAAATAAATAAATTTAAAATAAATATTTTAACTTAACCTCCCAATAGGATAGGGCTGCCCACCACTCGGGACATGTGTGCTCACTGCCCCTAGTGTGTGAATTCAATTAAATGTCCATATTTCATAGTTTACTTTAGTATTTTTGTCAGCTATGACTTTGAGCTGCTGCCTGAAGAAAAGCTGTTTAACTGAAAATGTTGTAACTGGTTTCCACAGATGCTTTAACCTATTAAACCCAAGGCGAGTCTGTAGTTTGTTATGATATGTGTATCATGTCTGTAGGTTACTCTGCTCCTGATAACCTAGAAAACTACACGTAACTGCTAACAGATTGTGGATCTTGGGTTATAAGAGCTCATTAACCCCAAAAACTGACCTATTGGCTCGGTTGATGTTGTGACACAGACAAGAAATCCACAAAAAAAAGAACCTACCGTATTTTCCGGACTATAAGCTGCTACTTTTTTTTCCACGCTTTAAACCATGCAGCTTATAATAAGGTGCTGCTTTTTCTTCTTATATATGTTATTTTCCAGGTTGTTTTTTTTTTTTTACTTTGTGGGTGCGTCTTATATTCCGGTGCGGATTATAGTCTGGAAAATACGGTACTTAAAAATACAGAACTGTAACAAGGAGGAGAAAAAAAACAACCTAGCAGTTTGTATGACTTATTTGATTTCTAACCAGATGTTTATCACTTCCCAGGAAACACTCAATGTAAGACTGCAATAGCATGGACTAAAAGATTTTACTATAGTACTATAGTTACTATAGTGGCTCTATTTTTTACTATAATCACATCTTCCTTAATGTAACACTTTATTGTAGCAGGGTACAAGGATGAATACTAATTTGCTGCTATATAGGATTCCTGATTTAATGTAGGGTACCTGTTAATTAGACTCGACATAGGATATAATTAGTTGGAGGTTAACATGGCGAAAAAGCCAAATTGACACGGGTCAAAAAACACAGGGATGCACTTAATATGAGCTTTGCACAAGTAATCAATTAAACAAGATGACACTGAAAAAAATCTGAATCCATATCAGTTTAATTAGCACACTCTAATGCAATCCCAGCACTGCAGTGTCCCCAGTAAGCTCAGCTAAACCTCTACTTCCACAGTGCAAAGAAAAAGAAAACAGTTGGCATGCTAGTTCTACTGGGATTTCGCTATTGACTTCACCTCATGCTGCTCCGTGGTGCTCAGTAACTTCAGGGAAGATGGAAAAAAAAAAAAAAAAAAGAGTTTTATCTCCATGTGCATATTCATATCCATTTGACCGGAAGCACTGATACTGTACACATGGATTACACACACAAATTTACCCTCCTACACAAAGAGCTGGGAATAAATACATCTTTTCACAGGCCGGAATGCATATTCATCATGTGCATTCACTTAAGTATGCGTGCACAGCACACATACACACCACACACCAGCACACACATGCGCTGAATGCCTGTGGCGCGCTATTGTATTAAAATGAAGATAAGCTGCTTGCCTGATGCTTAGTGTTAACCTTTGCTTATGCTTACTTTGCTTATTTGTAGTGTGAAGAAAAAGACATCTCAGGGCTATTGTCAATAGGAGCATCCAGAACTGCACAGTCCTGCAAATTACAGGCTTTACAAACTTCACTCGTCCAGTTACTGGACCTTTTTGTGGAGATTTAATTGCACTCACCACATATCGTCGCTGTCTATTGAAAAACGCGTATCTCCTGGTGATTTTACAGGAGAAGGCAAAAAGCATTTTAACTGCGAATGGAAGTGAATGTAAAATAAGGGTATTTACGAGCCGTTTAAGAGCATTTCTACTGCTATAGGCACCCAGAATTATTTACATAGTGTACCGAGCAGCTCCAGGGTTATACATTTGAGATACATGGTTTTCACTGGATAGCAGTGATATAGGGTGTGAGGAAGGCTGCCTGTATTTCTATTAAGATCAGCATATTGTTTGCATCCCCCCGGCCTGGCACACCCCAGCCCCCATACGTGTACACATGCGCGCACACACATCCTTGGCCTTCGTGTTGAGTCTTTCATGTGTTTTCCTGCCTACACTGAAGCTTTATCCAAGCAAAGAGTGAAAGAAAGTCCTCATTATGTTCTGAACACTTGAAGCATGCAAAGCCATATTATGGCCAATCTGGACATCTGCAGCTGGTACAGTTCATTTACCCTTCCATCACAAACCAGCTAAACTGGCAAATGTTGCATCACACAAAAGGCTTTATCTCTAGGCAGAGCTCAAACAGGCACCAGTAATTACAAAAAGGTCTCGCTTGTTTTAGCTTCTATGCGACACATGACAAGGAACGTTTCAAGGGATTTAACAGGAGAAATGCAATCGTCTAAGAAAATGGGAAAATGGGTGGATGAGCCCACCATCCTTCATAGAATATAAGTTCATATACACACTGCGCATACATTTGTGGTGTCCCAACACTTTTGTCCATGTTCTCTGGATTAAGAAAGAAATGAAAGAGAATAGATCTTCCAGTTAAATGTCCCAACTTCCATATGTGCAGTGGTTGGCTATCCTGCTACATGTTTCAGGAGACCTCTGGAGTGATATCTTAAACTGGACTTTACTGAGGGTTTTCACTTCCTCTGTTGCTGGATGCTACACTGACCACTCACGCACTCATGCAGGATTAAGATGATCTTCACTCTAAAATGGTTTTGGGAAACTGGACTCTGATCATGGCCTTTGCCATCCCAAAGAGAGACTAGTTAATTAATCAGCAGCTGTAATTTTCATTAACATGAAGTGTTTTGTAAGGAAGTGCTGCCAAAACGGAGGTCCTCGGTGTGGAACACACTTGACTGGAAACAGAGATTTTGTTCATTAATATGACAAAAATGGAAGCAATTGTGATTCACTTGAAGAGACCAATACAACATCTAAGATGAAATAAAGATATGACCTAAAATGTTCTTAGTTTTGGGCTTATGAGAAAAAGAATTCCAGGATATCTTATGTGGATAAAAGCGCTTTAAATGATTTTAATTTAATGTTCTTCTGAAATCAAGGGGAATAAAATCCAGTTTTTGGGGGTTGTTGGAGTAACTGTCTCTACTGTCCAGGGTAGGCTTTAATTAGACTTTGAAGCATTGGATAATCACAGCCTCACTCCCACCTCATCCTGAAAGTGTTGGATGGAGCACCATCATTCTATAGAACACAATTCCACTGCTCCACAACTCAATGCTATCCCTCAAGCCCATGACTGGCATTAAACATGGTGCCAATAGATTCATGCTTTCTCACTCTCACATACACACTATGGAGGGGAATAAGACTTATTGTGTATAAAGGAGAAATGAAGATCACATTTCAATCCATTTAGATATCGTAAAAAAGGCAGAAGGAGGATTCCAGGGGTGTTCTGATTTTTTCACTCTGTATTATTCAGCTAAAATATATACTGGGATGTGATTTTCTTGGCCATATTGTGCAGCCCTATTTTGTAATGATCACTGATACGGGGCACCACAGTGGTTTTCTATGTGCTGCACACCTCCAGAGGGCCTCGCTCAGGTAGTGTTTGTGAGGTCTTTGTTGTGTACTCCCTGTGTCTGTGTGGGTTTCCTCGTGCCTCCCAAAACCACACGGTGGATGAACTGGCAGTAACAAATTGCCACTGTGTAAGAGTGTGTGGCACCCTGCAATGGTTTAGTGCCCTGTCCAAAGGATATTCCTGCCTTATGGCTTATGATTCCTGAAAGGCTTCAGACCTGCTGTGACCCTAACCAGGAGAAAGTGGACAAACAGATGATGGAGCACTGATACACAGCACAACATTCAATAATAAATGAGAGAGAGAAAAAAAAAGAGTTTTGTATTTTATTTAGTAATTCAGTATTCTGAAGGACATTTTCTGGTCTTAATGACCACCTCATACTGCTTTGCCATGCTTGCATGTTCTAAACAAACAGCATCCCACATGTCCCACATTTCATAGTGAAACCTCTCCCAGCATAGACAGAATGGCAAATTTGTTCAGCCTTTTGGAGCTGCTGTCTGTGTGGCCTCGTCCTTTCTGAGGTTAAACTGGCAGGACAGCTGTCATGGGCCACTCCGCTCATTTTTCCACACAGTTCCACAAGCTCTCCATCTGTGGATTAACCTTGTATGTTTAATTGATATTATTAAATATTGAAAAGCTTAAAATAAGTGCAAATATTATGCTAAATACGTTTTGATAGAATTCTTCCACCTTTGTTTAACCAAATCCTTTACAATAATCCAGAAGAAAGCATAGTAGCAAGGTGAAGATATATCTTTCAATCAAAAATCGAGGACCTTAAGAAATGCCTTCACAGTCCCTTGATGTGAACATTAGGGATGCACAATATTGAAAAAAAAAACTGACACTGCAATATTTTGTTTTGCAATATTATTCTGAACTTAAAAAATTCAGGAATGTATGCCTGATTTCACCAGATGTCAATGTCCCACCATGCATGCAGTGTATCAAACACTGAAGTAAAATAAATGACGTTGGCAAATACAGCCCTCTGGTGTATATGTCACAGAAAATGAGAACAGTTGAGATCTTCCTTTTGTATCAAGCAGTAATATTCAAAAAAATGATAGAAGACGCACATATTATAATAACCCTACAGTATAATACGATCAGGGAGTCACGGGACTCCCTGTAGCCTGGCAAATCAATGTGGCATCAATTCCACAAGTGGACGCATCCCATCATTGTGAGGGTACATGAAGTCCACGAAGGACCGAAAATGTTACCAAGGAAGGGAAAGAGAGGGAACTGGTCAATGATGTGTTTAGATGAACCTGTGGGCCCAATACCAACAGAACAAACCTCACACCAGTATGGAACTGCCTCCAGCTTCTACAGTGCCTTCAGGGGTCTACAACACACAAACCCTACCATCAGCACAAAATAATTGGTACCATGACTTACTGGATCACATCATTTTGCCAGTCCTTGAGAGTCCAATCTCACAAGCTCAGAGAAACTGTGTTCTGGTGGGTCTTTCATTCCCATATCCCACGGAAGATAAAGAACACTGTACTAAACTCTGTGTGGGGCTCCTGCTTTGAACATGGATGTGATTTCAGATTGTGATTTTCAATTCTAGCCAGATGCTTCTGGTCACAATCATTAAGCACCTATGAACAGCTACTGCATTGTCCACTGTGGGTGGTAATGCCCTCTGTTACCTTGTCCTGGTGCACGTGTGACATTCCATACACCTGGCGCCTTAGTCTAACTCATGTCAGTGAATTATGCAGTGACTAAACACCACTGAAAAGCCAATGGACCTCAGAAATGAACGCAAAATGGCCCAACGATATGCCAGCACTGATTGTGGAGGTTCTGTGCACAACACCGTTTGGTACAAAGTTAAAACACAGTTGATTCACTGTATCTGCAATTCTTTTTGTTTGTTAAGGAGGGAAAACATTAAACAAGCGCTCCAGGACCTGTACTTAAATCGCCAGATTTACCTTATTGCCCAACCTTACTGGTGACTGTGCTGTCCATGATAATAGTTCAGCCTCTTTACTCGACCATTTGTTGCACACTGTGGCATCTTGCATTATCTTGTTGGCATGCAGGAGAGGTAGATGTTTCCAAACATCACCCACCATAAAAACAACCCTACTACACATGTGAATCGAGTAAATTCAAAGCATCTCCCAATTCAACAAGGTGCTTCAGCCAACATTTTAAATGCTGTAACATTTTCTATGCTATAAGTCAGTTTATCCTTCAAAAATCAACCCAAGCTCCCATGACATATTGCTTGTTTTCTACATGGATGAGTGAGTCCAGCTTTACTTTAATTAGAAATCTGCTTTAGGAGTGGCTTGCTCAGTTTGAGGCAGTCCTGAGGAGTGCTCATTCTAGATAAATTAAAGCCCTGCTTCAAAAAGAGAGATCCAAAGCACAAATGCATTCACAAATGTCAGCATATAGTTATACAAATCATGGTCTACCAGCCTCTACAGGTATCGTAGAATAAGCCAAACTTTAAAGGGTTATGATTTTTGATTGTAGCAACAGGAACCAGAGGGTTTTGGAATTGCCTAAATACATTACTGAGAGTTTGGGCAGAAACAAAGAAGCCCTGTGTTATTCAGTGCTGGAACAATGGGAGAGGGAGGGGAGCTGCTCAAGCTTTTATGTGCCTGGAGACTGCCCAGTGAAAAACCTGAAGATTCCATTTGCACAAAGAAAAAAAAGGGAAAGGGAAAAAGAGGCATCAGTGAGTGCATGCATCAGCAAGAGTGACCCGACCAAAGGGTTCAGCTGAAAGAAAGAGTAATGCGTGCCCTTAATGCCAGCTTTTGGATAAGCCATACATATGAGAGTAAAAACGGAAAACATAACACTTGTTATATCAGTCTTCAGTCAATAAAGACCCCCCAGTGTGGTTTTTCCACACTTACTCCTTAGGATTCGGTTACTAAATTGGAATAAATCTGGCTAATTAATTGGCTGTTTCAAGGATTTAGTTCAACCCAAGAGCCAAAATCTGATTAGGGAACTGGTTAAAAGCAGGATTTAGCAGAAGTGTAGACAAGCCAGCACACAAAACAGCCCTTATGTTTTCATACATACCGAGACTCGTATTGATATATTATTTACATCTGTGCACTATGCAACATATAAACCAGTCATTTAACTGGTAATTATGATCTAATTAAAGGGTAAGATGAAGTTAAACCAGCTATTTGCTTAAAGACTATTTTACAGCATTGGTGAACGGCAATTTCAAAACAACTGAATTGATGATCCTGCACGGAGTGAAACTCACAGTGTTAATTGCAGCATCGCCTCTCCACAAACATATGGATTTCCAAATATGAGTTCAATAAGAGAAGACAAGAACATCTGTTCTAATAATATCCTGCTGTAGTATGCACAGCCCTAAGGCTTTCAAATTAGACCTCCGATTATATTCGTATGTTCATCATAAACTACTGTGACACATTTATCATCGCAAAAACAATTAAGCACAAACAAGCCTGGTCACTATTTACATTACAGTTATTTGTTTTCTTTTCTTATTTCCTTTATTTGCTGTACACAACAGTCCCAGGAAATTTACAAACAGGATGTCATGCCGAATGTCCGTGTAAGAGTACGGAAATTCACCACAAAGCCCCATTACCTCGGGGTCAGCTGGGAAATGTGCACACCTGAATATGGTCAGCATGCTCAGGATAATACGGAGTGAATTTAGTAGTGTTCAAGTGATGCACAATAGTGAACCCCAGATGGATGGGACATTGCATTTTCAAAGTTGAGGCATTTAGTATTCTCCAATCCACAAACAGTATCATTTGTGTACCGGGAAATGCATCATGGGAGGCATTACCACCCACAATGGATAGCACAGTGGCTGTCCATGGCTGCTTAAAGACTCTGACTGGTGGTGTATGAGAGACCCACAGATTACTTACCGAGTAATTCTGGCAACATACACAATCGCCCGAAGGTTTTAAGCTGATGGTAGGATTCCTGTAAGGATCAGACCCCAGTTGTCAGCAACACATTGTGTAGGATGGCGGTAGTTCCATACTGGAGGATGGTAGGATGGTAGGATGGTATAGACCATGGGTTGCTCTACTGGTCTGTCTAAACTTGTCTGGCCGGTGTGTGCTATGCTTCACTGCTTGGAGCCTATATGCAGCCCTTCATGGGCTCCATGTATCCCTACAAAAACTGGGGATATGAGATTTCCATCAGGGTAATGCACTGTGCCATCAGGCCCAAGCTGTCCAGAACTGGTCCCTGGACATGATGTAGAATGTCGCAGCTATCTGTCACTTACTATCAGGCCTTGCTCAAACTTTAATAATTCATGTCACCTTGCCATGAGCACATTAGCCAGTGTTTAACCTTGCTCACAAGCTAACACCTCACAACGCAAACAAGTGTGTTCATTCAAAGCTTCCCCTCAGCTAAGACCACTTCATGAGATTATTTTAATACCTGAATGGAAATCCCTTGCAATGACTAAAATCTGGACACCACTGACATCACCAAATGCTGGGCCTCCTCCTTTGAGATGCTTTGCAGGTCTTCACTGAACTCACCAAGTGGCTGCAGTAATGGTCCAGTTCTTTATCTTGAGTTCCTCTTGGGGTTTGTTTTGATGAATGCTTTGGTCATTATTCATCTAAATCTGCAAATCTCTACACATTCCAAAGTTCAGCCTCCTCTTTCTGCTAGCAGTGCCTTCATCATGCTTGACAGCTGGTGTGGTTATGCCTCAAAATCCTTTTGTTTCTTCTCCATACTCAAATTAATCTTAGAACCGTCCATCCAAAGAATCTGTCCAAATAATCTAGAATGTTTGAAATGGTACGTCTACATCCTCAAGCGTGTTCATGATGGAATTTCTTACCAGTGCATTTAATCTTACTCTTTAATCTAATTTTACTCATGTTTAAAAGATCATTTATTTTCATTTTACATGTTGAGAAATAAATTAGTATTGGGACACAAACAGCAGATGAACCTTCAAATTACCTTCCATGCATATTAATATCAAGTGATCTCCTTCCATTGCACAGCTTTTACTCAGTTATTTGGAGCTCTGCAAAAGAAGCCAATCAGAAAAATAGAATGGGGGAAAAAAGGACCAATAAAATTGCTGTGTTTCAGCATAGTTCAGGCAATTCAACATATGACACTTATACATGGATTGGACAATGAAACTGAAACACCTGGGTTTAGACCATTTATCATTTATTAGTATGGTGTACTAGGGCCTCTTTTTGCAGCCAATACAGTGTCAATTCCTCTTGTGAAGCACATTTTTTGGATACAAACCGGGTTAGCACCCCAACATCCCTTTCAGACAGCTTCCTACTTCTTGGTGGTGCTGACATTACCCTGGATACCGTGGCTCTTAATACATCACAAAAACTCGCTGTCTTGGTCACAGATGCGCCAGAAAGGACACATGCACCAACAATGTGTCCTCTTTTGAACTCTGGTATGTCCCCCATAATGTTTAATTTGCATTGCAATATTATGAGCAAAACTGTGCTCTTACCTGCTAATTGAACCTTCACACACTGCTCTTACTGGTGCAATGTGCAATTAATAAAGTAAAAATAAAGTATTTATCTAGCTATCTAATGAAGATTGGCCACCAGGCTGCTCCAATTTAGCCAAGAAACCTCCCACACTAAAATGACAGATGTTTCAGTTTCATTGTCCAACCCCTGTAGCTCACTGTATGTAATCAATATTTGAGGTAAAACGATTTTATCCCTGAGTGCATTATATACAAGTCCAATTACTTAAATTACATTAAATGATGTAAAATGTTCCATGCCCATTTCAACATCTTCAAATATATCAAAATAAAAACAAGCCCACTAATGCCCTGGAGACATAATGACCATTCTGACACCAAATATGAAATTGTGTGCTAAAAACTGCTCTACAATAAATCCAGTTATGAGGTTTTATTTTCTTTGTCAACAGTCAGCTTCAGTCCATATTTCATTTTTGATACAAATGAATATTTGTCAAAGAGCAGACCTCACAACAATAATGTGGCAACAAATATTTGCTCAAGGTGCTGATATTCAAAAAAACCAAATATATAAAGTATTCCTGTTACTTATTAAGTATTACATTTCACTTACAAAAAGCCATCAGATACATTTGCTCCTATACAATATGATTCTTTGCTCTTGTACAAATCCATTACTCATTAATATGTACACATCCATAATAAAAACAGCTACCTAGAGTTCTAAATTACATGGAAAAAATATAATAATTTAAAACTAGTTTAAACACCTTGATACATATACGTGAACTCCCAGACTTTCTCCTGGATCAGGCATTCCCCTCTATATTTTTGTGTTTTTCCTGCTTTAACAGATATGGTCCAACTAATATGGGCCCCTACTAAACTGAAGAGCACGGTGGTGTGTGTTACAGCAGGAAAAACACTAAAAACACCCAGGGAGGGTACTCCAGGGCTGAGAAAGCTATGTTCACTGAAAGGCATGTGTCAACAAATGTGGCCAATGGATTTGCAGAATGCCATGTGCCATTTTTCCAAAGAATTATCCAGGCATTTGTCAACCTAGTATCCACTTGCTGTGTCTGCAGTATGCAGTCAACGACCATGGACAGTAAGTTAGTTTGCATTTATAGAAAACAAAATCTGCAGTTAAAACTGGGGATTTCAGCACTTGCCCATTCAGTTCTATGATGTGCGTTTTGATCACAGATTTTCTATTCTAAGCCCAAGGAAGCCGAAAGTTATCATCTGTATGCTGTTGATGCAGCAGATGGAGTCTTGGTTAAGAAATGTTCACATATTTCTTTAATATATATGCAAAAACTGGTCATTCGCACAGTCACACAGTCAAAATGACCAGGAGACTCGCGCAATATCAGGCTACAGTCAGTTCTGAGGCAGCATGAAGAGTATTAGGGTGCTCCTTCATCCTCTAGCCGCTCTGCAGAGCAAGCCTTACAATTGTGTGACAAAGCCCCAGCACGTCTGACTCCTCAGAGAGCTCCTGTGTGTGAAATGTGTCTCTCTGTATACGGGGGTGTGCATGTACATATTTAGGACAGAACCTCAGCAGGAACAGTTGCCACAGCCCTTCACACTGTTCAGGATCTCTTCTTGCAGCTTCTTGCGCTCCTCCTCCTTCTGCGAGACGCGCTCAGCCCGGGCCAGGATTTTGTTGTTGCCATTATTGTTCAGGACTTTGCTGTTCTGTGTGTGCCAAAGGTCACCATACAGACTGCCTGGTGTGTTCAGGAGAGTCTGGTGGTCACCCCGCTCAGCTACCTGCCCCTGCAGGGACAAAAGAGACAGAGAGGTTGAATAAGAGAGTGAAGAGTAAGAGGGTCATTCCATGAGAGAGAAGAAACAGGTGATTGAGAAACAGGGATAATGAATGTGAGAGTAGGGACAAATAAAAGAGGACGAGAGAGAGAGGGATGGGGACAAAGAGGAAAAACAGACAGACAAGAAAAAGGGTCAAGAAAACAGGCATCAGAGATAAAGGAAAGAGGAATGCAAACAGCAGAGAAAGAAGGGACAAGAGAGAGAGACAAAGGACAAAATGGGACAAACAACAGTTGAGAAATGCAGAGGAGACATGAAAAGGGAGGGCAGAAAATAAGAGAAAGAGAAAGGGAGAGGGAGAGAGAGAACAAGCAAGAAAAGGGACAAGGAACAGACAAAGAGAAAAACAGGAAGGACAAGAGAAGAGAAATATAGGTAAGAGACCAGCATTACAGAAAAAGTGACAAGAAACTGGGAATAAAGAAGAAACAAGGGGCACAAGCTGAAGAAAAAAGGCAAAAGAAAGGCAAAAAGAAAGAAAGAAAGTGACATGGAATGGAACAGACAAGAGACAATACAGGAGAGAAAAAAAAAGAAAAGAAAAAAGTGAAAGAAAGGACAAGAGATAGAAAATGATAGAAAGCAAGAAAGAGTGAGAGGGAAAGACAGGGAGAAAAGGTACAAGCAAGAAAGGACAAGGGCCAAAGAATGAAGGGAAAGATGGGAGTGAAAGGAAAAAGGACAGAGAGAGAGAGAGTGAGAGAAAGACAGAATGAAGAAAGGGAAATTTATGGGATACAGAACATGTGAGGGAAGACTGACAGAGTTTGGAGAAAAGGAGAAAGAATATTTATGAATGAGAAAATAGGGACGAGAGAGAAAGAAACATAAGAGGAAAAGAATAAAAAAGAGAAGGAGCAGAAGAGGATACGAGACAGATGAGAGGATGGGGAAAAACAGTAATGGAGAGGAAGAGACAAAGGGGCCAGATAAGAGAAAATGTGATAGTGAAAGGAGACAGAAAAGGGAGGACAGAAGAGAAATGGAGGGAGAGATGGAGGGTAAGAGAATAGATCAGAGTATGAAGGTAGAGGTGATTGAGAACACAAAGGAAAGGGGACAAGAGAGCAAGGAAAAGAGGAAAAGTGGCACAGATGAGAGAAAAATATAGAGGAAGAGGGGATGCGAGAGCCAGAGAGAAAGGGTAAAGGGTGATTATGAGGGGGGAGGGTTAAGAGGGTGCATGTGTGTGAGAGAAAGTGATGGGGGGAGAGATAGAGAGAGAGACATTAGCTCACAATTAAACATGTGCAGAGCAACCAAGGTTAATGACAATTTACAGTGCCTATTTTTCAGCATGGCTGTCGTCACAGCGCCTCGCTCAGTCGCTGGAGTAAATAACTGCACTGCAACCTACAGCTTTCCATTCCTTACACCTATTCTGTGTGGTAATTAATAAACAAAAGCCACACACACACACACACACACACACACACACACACACACACACACACAATCTGGCAGTTCATGCAGGCTTTGCCTTGGGAGCGCTTAAAGAGACTACACGAGGGCGTTCTGGTACCCTTCATCTCTGCGTCATCAATAGGAAGGCATAGTCTTAACCGTGCAGAACAGGCCAGCGGTGCAGCTGGATATGGTTCTGCAGCAAATGGGAGCACCAGGCAGATCAGCCATGAGATGAGGGGCAATGGCACAGGAGCCAGAGCAGGAGCAGGCTGGAGAGAATGTGTTTGTGTGTGTATCTGTATGTGTGTGTGTAAGAGAGTGAGAAGATAGAGCAGAGACAGACCGAGAGACTGAGAGAACACACAGCGGCCCTGAACAGGCACACAGCCTGTGTGTGGGCGCGCTCGCAACACTGGGTCTTAAAAGACTGCCAGCAACAAAGCAAAAGTCTGAAATTAGCTTGCACAATGACAGCTGAATATGTCTCCAGGCTGTTTTCTAGTTATTGCCACAATTACTACACTGCTCCATGCTGAGAAAGGCAGGCTAAAACAGTATATTTTTAGCAGTCGCTGCGTTTTGCAGCAACCTGAACGATTGTGACCCATTTCGAAGTAAAGGTCTGAAACTATGGACATCCTAAACAAGTTTCTTTACGTCTGTCCTACTCCAAATGAGTAGAGTCTAATATCAAGTTTGGTCTGCTGTCTGTTGGGAGCTGCGCAACAAAATGTTCTTCTGAGACTGATCTACTGGCTTCAAAATGACAACACTCAATGATCGCCAGTCTACTGATTACATGAGGCAGTTTGTACAACAGTTTGGACAATCCACGGATTTTAAAATGTTCAAGGAATTCAGTTGAAAAGGTCCCAAAGAAACTCAAATTAAACTTGATACACAATATGGACTAAAGTATTGGGACACCTGCTGATTTATTGTTTCTTTTGTATCAAAGGTATTAAGCGGTATTTAATCCAGGGTAGGAATCAAACATTAATCCTGCTTTTGTTGGAGTATCTCTCTCTACTAGATTTGGTGAGCATTGTTGTAAGGATCTCATTGCAGTCAGCCATAAGAGTGTGAGTGAGGTAAGGATGTTGGATGAGCACCACCCCACTTGGTCCCAAACACACCCTAAAAATATTGGGTAAAGAACACAGTTCCACTGCCCCACAGCTGGGGGGCTTTATATCCCTCTAGCCCACACCTGGCATTAGTCATGGTGCCAACAGTTTCATGTTAATCTGCTCCAGAGAGATCTATTCTATTGGCAATACATCTATACATACATAGACTAGACAAGCTGTGAGTGTGCATTTCACATCTGTGTCGGCAATGGATACAAATTAAAGTAGCTGAATGCATTCATTAGAAGCGGAGTCCACAAACATATACAGCTAATAGTGTATGGAATATGTTTTCTTTTCAGTATACTGATGTCTGTAGGTTGTCAATTACTTTACAAATGTTTTTTTTTTATGTTTTTAAAACCATGTTTAATATGTTCAGACATCAACTGAGTAGTGAAAAAGGAAACTAATTCACCCTCCGACACCTAAACACATAAATAACTGCTATGAATTTAGTTAAATCAGTGTGACTTACGTAAATACTCATCCATTTAATTGGTACAAATCTGTTTTTTACTTAATGTTAAAAACTCCATGTGAACAACTTTTTGAACAGAGGCCATTTAAAAGGCTTCCTATTGTTTGTATCCTTCTAGCATTATAAAAGCACAGTGATGGGGACCCTGATTATTGCCATTTTAATGCCATGTAATTTACAATCTCTCAAAATGGTTACAACAATCCACAGATTGTATATCTGTAAGTACAGGGGTCGGACAATGAAACTGAAACACCTGGTTTTTGGACCACAATAATTTATTAGTATGGTGTACTAGGGAAAGCGTCACTTCCTCTTGTGAATGACATTTTTTGGATACAATCCGGGTTAGCACCCCAACATCTCTTTCAGACAGCTTCCTCTTGCGTCCACAGTTAATCCTGTTGGATGTGGTTCGTCCTTGGTGGTGCTGACACTACCCTGGATACCGTGGCTCTTGATACATCACAAAGACTTGCTGTCTTGGTCACAGATGCGCCAGCAAGACGTGCATCAACAATTTGTCCTCTTTTGAACTCTGGTATGTCCCCCATAATGTTGTGTGCATTGCAATATTTTGAGCAAAACTGTGCTCTTACCTGCTAATTGAACCTTCACACTCTGTTCTTACTGGTGCAATGTGCAATTAATGAAGATTGGCCACCAGGCTGCTCCAATTTAGACATGAAACCTCCCACAATAAAATGACAGGTGTTTCAGTTTCATTGTCCAACCCCTGTATATACAGGACACAGTACAGAAGTCTGAGACTACACTGACAATATATAGTTTGCATACAAACCTGAAAATAAACAATGTTTAAGAATTTGGAAAATATTAAAGATCCTGCACTTACAAGTAAGCAGTGGTTTGAAAACCATGTCAACTAAGCCCCTTACATCTCTTTAATACCATGTACCCATCTGAAGTTGGTCAGGGTATGGAAGAAAGCTAATGTTGGCTTTACACCAAATGACTAGGAGTTTCACTAGCTACATTCTAAATCACACCAGTAGATGAAGTTCCCTTCGAAATGACTGCCTTCACTGTAGTAGTTTGAAATCTCACTTAAAAATGTCCACTTCATAGGAAACTACTACTGGGGTGATTGGAGTGCACCTAGTGAAACTGCTTAATAAGTCATTTGGTGTAGGCTGGAATAAGCTCACAGTCACCTTAACCCAAGGTTTGGATCAAGACTCTGACACTTAACTCTCAAATCGGACTAGGACATCACTGCCTGGAATTCATTCACAGGACAAGTATGAACTCCGACCTCCACAGTGTGACACCCAGCTGCTTGTCTCGCTACTGCCGCCCACGCTCGCTATACCCAACGAGCATGTCTCGACCTGAGGAAGACGCACTGAGGTGTTGGCGTCAAGAGTGGAAGGTGCGAACCACATCCACTCATTATTTTAATGAGCACCACCGCCCACCACTTCCCTGCTCCTGAGCACCACTGAAACTATTCAACATCTCCAACAAGAGAAGAGGGTTTACCTCTGCATCACGAGCTCCTGAGCAGTGTCTTAAGTTCTAATAACTGGATGTTTATTATGTATGATAAGCCTTGGTTGGCTGAAGCATCAACAAGGATTGAACTTGTGATAAAGCTAATATTTAGCTACACACCACTGTGAAATCTGTTTCATGTTTTGCTAAATTCTTCCAATTGTCCAATATTCCACCAAATTATTTACCTTATATGCGTTATCATCTACAATTACAGAAACACAATTGCATGAGATTTATTGAAATTCCTTTCCTGAAATTAGTTTATAGTTGTAGAAGCTGCACATCAATGGAACCAACACCTCTAATTGAGTTCAGCAGTTTATTTCCACAAGAGGACAGAAGCAGCACTCGTAGCGTTGGTGTGCACAATTTGAAAATATAAAGTGAAACACACCAACACAACAGCATATTATAACATTATTCATTAAATGTGTATTTTAGTAGCTTGATTACTCAAATAAAGCACATTCAAATAGATGGTAGTTACCACACATCGCAGGTCTATCAATGAACTGCACTTATTTGTTGTTCCAAAACCCAGGGCAAGTGAGTTTTAGGATGACTGATTAACTTTACCTTGCTCTTACAGTGTGTCCTGGGATGCATAAAAGCTTTTCACTTTTAGTACACTTAGTAACACAGCTAGTACACTTAACTTTGTTAGTCACATCATTAAACTACAGCATAGAACAACTAACACAACTACGCAAACACAAAATATGTTCATAGCCAATTTTATACACCTAGAAATTTCTTTTGATCCCACCACTGAGGAGCACTGTAGCATGGTGGGGTCGTAAAAGAGAGTTTTATATCTACAGGTTTATACCTTTTCTGTTCTAAACATACAGCCAAGAAAGATGATCTTATTTTCTCACTGTGCTCGCCGAGCTCAAGTCTTTTCTCTAATGAAAGGTGTTAAAAAGGTCAGCATCAGCAAAGAAGCTCTCTCGCTCCACCAATGCTTCAAGGTCAATTTTAGAGCAGAGACACGTGTTCCACATGGTCCTCTTTTTTCCTGACAGAGGCCCAGCTTCTCATCACCAGCAATATTCAACGCTACCTCACCAGTCACAGCACCACTAACGCACTGCACAGGTTCGGATGAGTAAAAGGAAACAGAGGGTCATGGGTCAGATATGTATAATGGAAAAGCTTGCTTAAATCATCTTGAGTGACACTGTTGGTTGAGGAGGTAATCTCATTTTGCTGGGTCCCCAGGACACAACCATCTTAGCCACCTGCAGTCAGAAGTCTACTGCTGCAGTTACACTGCTCTGGCTCATTGACAGATGCGAAAGCAGGTGGGTGTAACAAAGGCATTCCCTGCATCGTCCAACTGAAATCCCATCTTGTCATCCATTTTTTTAAATAAATGCAGTAATTTTCAAATCGCATTGTCAGAAAAAAATTAGCTGCACCCACAATCAACTGACTGTTGTGCCAGACGGTTGAGTCATCACAATGGTCATCTTCAGAGTCCTGCTTTTTGATTGGTGGAGACGACCAACAAATCAGTTTGTGGGGGCACTGTAATCAGTCCCACGATTAATGGTTTGTTTTCACACATCACATGTGCAGAAGGCCTGGTGTCATGGTGATACTATACCAGCTCACCTTTGCTCTTCCTTACAGGCCTTTTGACAGCCCAAAGTTACTTTACTGACGTCCTGCAAACAGTGGTTTTACCTTCTCTGAACGCACACTCCAGTGCTCTTTTCCAACACGACAAAACTCATCCTCATTCTGCTGCCATCTGAAGATCTTGACTTGTCATTTTCCAATCCAGATCAATGAGGTCTTGCTCAGAGAAATAAGCAGCTATTACTTTCAAAACATTAAACTGTCCCATAGCACTGTGTGAGCGTCAGCTCAAAGGTACAGGGGCTTCATTTGTTGCCAAAAAAATAACATTTTTGCTTTACGCAGCCAGGTTGATGTTCATTGTGCAATACTGGAAATCCTTAAACTTTAAAGAGAGAGGGAGCATATGAAAGACACCAGAAATAAAAGGACAGCATCGGTCTAAAAGCTTTTTATGCTGAGCACAGCTAAAGTGGAAAGCAAGAAAAAGATGACACAATTTGCCCCAAATCATTTTCAATTATGGTGCTGTCACAAAACACAGGGAGATAAAGAGTCTCTTGACAATTCCAGAAATAAGAATGCATCAAGGCAGCCATGTATAATATGCCTGGAGCTGAATCTTGATCATAAGAGGGGTACACTGGAACAGATGTGCAAATGCACACACATGTTCTTTAGTCATTGTATTGAAGTACTCGATAGTAACAGGTTAGAACTCTGATTAACATTAGCGTTCTACTCTGTCTAATGCCAGGCCTGGGCTGGAGGGGTATAAAGCACCCCAGGACCAACCTGCAGAGCAGTTGAACGGAGTTCTCTGGAATTATGATGCTCCATCCGATACTTTTAGGATGAATTGGGGAGGTGACCATCATATATTCATTGTTGAATCAAGTCCTCACCACAATGTTCCAAAATCCTTTCACTGACAACAGATACAGCTACACCAACAAAATCAGGATAAACTCTTCTATAATATCCTTGATTTTAAAATAAAAAATGAATAATCAGGACCCTCAATACTTTGTCCCTATAATTTATCAATAATCAGCAGAAACAAGGCAATGCATTGATATGATTCTCTGCAATGGAAAACAAAATCATTATGCTCCTTTTTAATGGACACTAGAGTGATGGTGCTTCATCCAATACTGCTGGCAGAGTTGGCGTGAGTAATGAGTAATACTCTTCCCCGAATGCAAGCAAATCCTAACAGCAAGGTAATGTAAAATGTAGTGCAAATTCTTCCCTGAAGAACAGAGGCTGTGACTTTAGCAAATGAGAGAGACATTCATTTTAACAGTCTTTTCTTAGGAGAAATATGGGTTAGGGTCTCTCTAGTAAAGGTGATATATATTTTAAGAATAATTCTGGATGCTCAAATGCTTTGTTCAAGAGTTGATGGAAAACCTTTTGTGAATAGTTCTAAAGTACACAAAATGTCTCACATTGTTATGAGTCAAATAACTTTTTTGAACAATGGAAATATGAAAAACAGTAATGCTGTGTATGAGCTTTCTTTAAGAAAATCTCTGGGCTTTAAGAAGCATTACTTCCAAATCTAACCAGATGCACCAAGTACATAATTAATCCTCTTACTCTTTTGCTGGAATACTTTTCAATTCTGTATTGCGATGCCAGCTGTATCATACCTGATTCAGCACAATAATCTCATCTGCATCCACAATGGTCGATAGTCGGTGGGCAATGAAGACTGACGTCCTGTCTTTCACCATTTCCTTCATGGAAGCGAGAATGTTCTAGAAAGAAGCCAGATAAGGGAACAACAGCATAAAATCCTTGAATCACACCAAGTTAGAAGAACAAATATAGAAACATTAAAATGAATCCCACCCCCCCCTTCATCCCCTTGGTAATGTTTCAGTGAGAGCTTGTCTGGCTTACAATGTTTCTCTGTTCCTTTGTAATAAATAGCACCGATATGATTGACAGGATTTATATGAAGACTTCTTTTTGACATGATACAGGTATAGTGGGAGGAAATAAATAAATAAAAAGTCAAAGGCTTCAAAGCAAATATCTCCAGTGTGGGTAATAACCTATAAAGCCTCGTCCTCATAAAAATAATTGAGCACCCACCTTGAGTGTAAATATCCATATGAAAAGTCTACAATGATGGCAAAAACCGAATCAGACACACTAAGTAAGTTATCCTCTGCAGAACTTCTCCTCCTTCAACACTTTTAATCGGTAACTGCCTGAATTTAAAAAGGAGAACTATATAATACATTATACAGGAATCTTCTTATGAAGGCAGATTTTTAAGCTCATTTTACTTTCCATTTTATTTTGCTATATTTATACCAAAATCTGACTGTAAAGGTCATGTTTCTGAGTGAAAGATGTCACTGATGACATGATGAGATAGAGCTCCTCACCTCTTCAGTAATGGAGTCAAGTGAAGAAGTGGCTTCATCATAGAGCAATATGGGAGGGTTCTTCAAGATTGCCCTGGCGATGGCAACACGTTGTTTTTCTCCGCCTGTCAAGGTATAGACACATTCGGGAGTTAGCAGATGACACTCTAGTCAGTCGTTAAAAAGGACAGTCAAGTCCAGTTCTTTCACAGCTGTATCATGAAATTGCTTACTGGACCCCATAGGACTGGCAATATGAGGTGTGGTCCGATGAGTCACGGTACCAATTATTTTGGGCTGAGGGTAGGGTTTGTGTGTGGCATAGACACCAGGAAGCCATGTACGTCAAAAGGCATGGTCAAAAAGGCAGTGTAGAGCCTGGTAGGGGTTTCAAACTTCTGTGGAGTGCATTATAAAGGCGTAGGTTGGGTCCACTGGTTTGTTTAAACACGTCACTGATGGGTGCCTGCTATGTTTCACTGCTTGATAAACATTTGCAGCCCATCATGTACCCTCACACTAACGGGATATTCCAGCAGGATAATACACCCTATCATCAGTTTCAAGTTGTCCAGAATTGGTTCTACGAGGTATTGACACTTGACACTTAAATGTTGCACAATTTTGTAAATGGAATGCCCCACTTAGATGGATAATTCACGTTGTCTTGCCAAGAGCACACACTAGCTAGTGTACATCTTCACTCAGAAGATAACGCCTCACAATCTATACAGATGTGGATGTTCTCAACATGTCCCCTGAGGTGCCTCCACTTCATAATCAATTTGCATTCTGCTATGCCTTCACTTTTGGCATTTCGGTGTACAGTTCTGCTGCTCTTAGTGTACATTTGACACATTGCTGTAACTTTAGCTCAGAATTAGGAGTGTAAGGGTGTAGCCAAATTTGTATCTAAATGTAAAACAGTATTACTGATAGGCCTCTCAAACTCAACAACAATCAAAACAGCAACAAAATTACTTTGAGTATCAGAGCAAAGTGTGCAGGGACTGTTATGCAAACACTCATGTTCAAATGAGTGGGCTTCTAAAAATCAATTATAAATTTCAGGGATTGGGATTTGAGGGGTCTTGTTATTATGGCAGAGTTGCAGCCACTAATGACGATTAATTGGTAAAAGTTAACTCATCTGACCCAAACCAATATTTGTAGTATAATTACAACATTTTTAACACACAAAATGTCAAAAATGAATTAATTAAAATCATGTCCTCACCTAACTTGTAAATTCTTACGAAATGTTGCTTTAATAAATGAACACAAGGCACAGACTTAGACACTCAAATGATATCAAACTAAACTTTATGTATTGTACAGGCCAATTATTAACCTTTCAATTACATTGAAACAAATTCAACTGACTGTATTCAATGTAGTTCTGAGAATAAAAATTAAACCAGCAAGCCTACAAACATGGCAGGTTGTCATTCCTCACTGTCTCCTGACATATATCAGGCATACATAGAAGCAGGCAACACAATGCAATAAATCTAAAATGCATTATGCAAATGAAATTGCATGCTCTGATAAACTGCAAATAAAAATATGAACTTGTTAAATGTTAGGAACATTTTCAGACATTGTATCAAATGATCAGACACAGACACATGTCATGCCAGTTATAATACACACACTTTCTGCCATGAGTATCAAGAAGAAACATGTCAACCAAAAATAATGCTGATAATATCAAACAAAAGTAATTAATAACATTCAAATTCAGTAGAAAAACAGACCATTAGGCCACGTTCACACAGCAGTGGGCCAAATCCAATCTTTTTCATCATATGTGATAGATGTGTTATCTGTGTGGCAGTGTGACTTCATTCAAATTCGACATTTGTCAAAAACGTGTGCTGTGCATTGCTCTTCTGCGCCTGCACATCAGTTTAAGAGCAAGGACTGCTCAGATAAATGTCAGATATAGGTCACATTAAAAAGATGGAGTGAACTGCCGAAAAAAAAAAAAAAAAAGATTTGGTGAAAAAAATTGGGCATCTTTAGCTGCCGAAGACCCCTTCTCGCTTTAACGGCCATTAATAATGGTGAAGTATTATTTAAACAAACATTACTTGATGCATGTTTTTCATACCTGAAAGCTTCAGACCTCGTTCTCCAACCTGTGTTTCATATCCGTGAGGCATTCTGAGGATAGCATCGTGAATACCAGCAAGCTTGGCCACTCTGTACACGTCCTCCACTGTGGCATTGATGTTGCCATACTGGAGATTGTAGAAGATTGTGTTATGGAAGAGGACTGCATCCTGAAGGCAGAAAAAAACAAACATCAAAACTTAAGTCACATTGCTTTAACTGAGACATAAAAAATACATTCGTTTAGTATTCAAATATCGCAAAAGCAGGACAATAGTTTCCACTTTAAAGTGTACGTTTTTCCACATTTCTGGCCTTCTCAGTATCCTCTCTCTGCAAATTTGTGTTCTCATACTCCAGAGACATAACACAACTTTCACAAGTTCAAAAATGTTGATAGCAGGGAAGCCAACAGGAGCCACACTAGCAAAATCAAGGCTTTTCTAGTTGTACAGAACACTCACTTGAGGCACCACGCCCAAAGACTTCCTCAGACTTTCCAAGCTAACATCTCGGATGTTCTGGTCTGCGATATAGATGTTGCCTCGCTGGGGTTCATAGAATCGAAACAGCAAGCGGACAATTGTGCTCTTTCTACAGAGAAAGAAAGTTGGTCAATAGCTACAAGATAGCCACAAAACAGCTTTTCCTGCAAGCTGGCAGTAAAGTGCCAGAGAGCCGTTTTCCACTGTGCACTTACCCGGATCCGCTGCCTCCGACAATGGCCACCTTCTTCCCAGCAGGCACTTCGAAGGAAACCCCATTGAGGACCTTTTGTCCCTCCAAGTACTCAAAGTAGACATCCTCGAACCTGATGGTGGCCTCCTGAGGAGTAACCAGCAATGGAGGAGCCAGCTCTTTCTCCTTTGACACACAGAACATGAAGAGGAGGTTTAGTTTGGCTGGGATATTGATTCTTGGGGATACATGGAAAGAGGACAATGTAGTATTTTTCTACCCAGGCCTGCGTCTTCCGTTACTTTGAGCTGGGTGTTCTGGAGGCAATTGCACACATGCAGTCAGGAATGTTGTTATTTATATGATACTGTAGGCAGAATAGATGAGCACATGCTCCATGTTTTAGATTATTCTACAATTGCATTCCAATTTGAATTTAGGGAAGTTGTCCTGTAGTGCTTAATTATACGATGGTATCGCCAATACATTATATCACACTAAATCCTTACATTGAGACATAATTTCATGATTATTTGACCAATTGAAATTCTCCAAAATAAATTTAAATAAAATGCTTTTGATACTGAAGGTTTTGTTCTTTTCTAATTTTCTTCAAATTTTCCATTTCAAGAGGAAAGTACCCAACCCCATTAGAAGTTCTCCCCATCAAATACAATTCTCCAGACATTTGAAAGGTGAAGACAAGTGCATGCCTCTCCTATGTCCTATGTGGGGAGAGAGTGCCTTCTTCCCACCCAGGTGAACGTGGCCAATTGTGCTCTCTGAGACTATGTCTGCCGATGGCAAGCAACATGACCTAGGACTCAAAACTGCAATCCTCGGATGACAGTGCAAGCAAATTATACTGCTGACCCTTCTCCTCTACAGCTGCCATTTCTTTCATGACAGCAACAAAGACGACTGTACTTTAGACAGAGAGAAGACTGTACTTTAGTCTGACATCCTCTGTGCTTTTTATGCTTTGGAGAAATGAAGCATAAACTCAATCAGGTTTCCTTTATTAAATCATATAAAAGTTATTAAAGCGTGCATCATCTGTAGTGGTGGAAAAAAGTTTTTTGTTACAGATCTAGTTTGATGAGTTTTGAGTTCATCCTTTTGCGATTAGCAGTTGAGGGGTGTTCAATTCTAGATGTCTTCAAAGTGATCTGACTTTCACTTTGTGATATTGACCATTATCAAACTGGAAACACATTTCATCAACAATAAGGTCGTGGCATTCAAGCAATGATGGGTATTAAAGAAAACCTACTCCAGCTTTACACAATACAGATTAGGCCCATTTGTACATGCCATCATGTCAGATGCCTGGTCTAACCCTACCATTCAGTGCACGTGCTGCAAGAGAACAGGCTACTTATTTCCAGTATTCAACTGTCCAGTGTTGGTGAGACCACTGAACCCTCAGCTTTGGGTTCTTAGCTGACAGAAGTTGAACCTTATGTTGTTGTATCTAGTTCAATTTAAGCTCAGATCTGTTGTGCATTCTGACATGCCAACTTACACCAATCTGTCCAACTCTTATTAATATGAAATTTCAATCCACAAATGTTTTATGTTTTTTTTCCCCTTAGAAATACTCAAACCGGCCCGTCTGCCACCAACATTACATTCAAATTCACAGAGATCCCATATTTTGTCCCTATTCCGCTGACTGAACACTACTTGAAGTTGCTGGCCCGTATCAGCATGATTTTCTGTTCTACACTGCTGCCATGCAATTGGCTGATTAGATAATTGTGCAACTGAGTAGGTGTACAGGTTTTTATAATGAAGTGCTAAGTGAGTGTATATTTCAACTCTAAGAAATGTTCAGGTCTGCAAACTAAATCCTGCTGAACAGCCCAACGCTTTTGGTATAACAGAAATACTCAGCAATTTTACACTAATTCTACATACAGCCACATTATTTTAGAAATCAAATTAGAGCCCCCTGTAATGGCTTGATGGGCTGTTCAGTCATGCAGAGAGCCATGGTGAAAACCATTACTGATCACTGGGAACAATTGGACAGATTTTATTCACAGTAATTACAGGCTGCATACAGAATTAGCCAAATGAAGAATGAGCTTCATCAACCTCAAATGCATTTCAACCCCCCTCTCTTCCCTCACCTCCAAACCTGCACAGCAACCCCTCCCACCATCACTGATGGCATGAAAACGGCAGAAAAAAAAACAAAAAAAACACAAAAAGGTTGCTGGGATTAAAATAAATACTAAAGCAAATGTTATGCAAATTCATAATGTTCAAATCCATAGAGAGGATGGGAGTTAGGGCTGTGACTGTTTTCCAAAAAGCACTGACATTTCAGAAGAGGTATGCATTGTGGAGAGAGAACAATAAGTCCTGATGAGCTTGGGCCTGCATTTATGAACACTGAACAATTCAAAATCATCATCGATGCTAAATTATTGTCAGGTTAAAATAACTGCTCTTGTGCAGCCCACTGACTTCATCAAGCACGCCATACTAATAAAATCAGACAAGGGGCACTGTTAAACAAACATGGTGATTTAATCACAACAGGCTCTCAGTGCTGTGAAAGTGGCTCAAAATTGTATGCTTTCAGAATGATGCGGCGTCAACATGCAAAAATGCATCGGTTTGAAGGTGGTAATTCAACTAAATTAATTTATGCAATAAAATTCCCTACCATGTGTAATACAAGGGATAATTATAAATGTAAAATCTGAAAAGGAACTGGTCTGGTGTGTTTGTACTGTCTGTGTACTTAATATTTGTGTGTATTTAAAGCTGCATTGACAAATGGCTTTCTTAACTTTTGAGCTCCTCCTACAATCAGGAAAGTTAATTTGTGCTTTAAGACAGTTAAACAGATCCTACCTTGACCTTAGTGTCCACACTGAGGAGCGTGAAAAGTGTGTCCATATCAATGAGGGCTTGTCTGGTCTCTCTATACACCGTGCCCAGGAAGTTAAGTGGAAGTGAAAGCTGGAAGAGCAGTCCATTGACCATCACCAAATCACCCACAGTCATTGTTCCTATAGAAGATCCCAGCAATGACCATACAGCCAAGTATCACAATATTTACCAATATTTTTTCCATCCACTCATCCATCCATGAATTAATTCATCCATCCATCCATCTACTCATCTATTCATCCATCCATCTACTCATCCATCCATCCATCTATTCATTAACTCATCCATCCATCCCTCCACTCATCCATCCACTCATCTATTCATTAACTCATCCATCCATCCATCCCTCCACTCATCCATCCACTCATCTATTCATTAATTCATCCATCCATCCATCCATCCATCCACTCACCCATCCATCTATCCACTCATCTATTCATTAACAACTCATCCATCCACTCATCTATTCATTAACAACTCATCCATCCACTCATCTATTCATTAATTCATCCATCCATCCATGGATTAATCCATCCATCCATCCATCCATGGATTAATCCATCCATCCATCCATCCATCCATCCATCCATCCATCCATCCATCCATCCATCCATCCACTCATCTATTCATTAATCCATCCATCCATTTACTCATCCATCCATCCGATACTGCTGCTGGTTTTCACCTGCCATTATGCCCTTGCTCGCCAACACCATGATAGCTGTGATGCCAACACTGAAGATTGCACTCTGTCCAAAGTTCAGCATGGCCAGAGTAGAGGTAGTTTTCAGAGATGACGACTCATAGATCTTCAGGAAGCCATCGTATCTGTCTGCTTCATATTTCTCATTGTTGAAATACTGAATAGCGAGAGAGATGTCGAGAGAAAGATAGAGAGATCGAGATCAAGAGTGAGAGAGAGAGAGAGAGAGAGAGAGAGAGAGAGAGAGAGAGAGGGGACAATCACAAAGTCAAACACAAAGGAACATTTAGCAAAAGGAGATAAGATAACCAGAAAGCTGAATCCCTTCAAAAATCAGAGGGAGAGCCATCTGAGGACAAGAAAAAGTCTCTCAACTCTCTCAAACACAACCTATTGTCACATATTTTAAGTGCATTATGAAGTACCACTTCGAGTCCCAATACAGATGCCTCTGAGCAGCTAAGCCTGTGCTTGTTAATGGATAACAGATACTGCAGTGATGGGTCCCAGTAATAATACAAACACATTTACTGCCAATTTTAAGAGGTCACATGCTGAAAACAAGACCTTTGTGCTACCTGACACATAAAATTGCTCAATATATAAGAACATGGATGTTAAATGCAGGCAACACTTTACAATAAAGATGCTTAATTAATGCTTAAGTACTTCATAACCAATTTAATTCATGCTTAAGTACTAAAGCACCAAGTGGTCAATAAATGTGACTCCTTGCATCTGTAATAATTAGTTCTGAAAGCTTTAAAATGTAATACAAGTAATGTAGTACAATGATTCATGATTAATTAATTAAATACTAATTATGTCAAGATTGTAATTAATTATACGGAGGAGTAATTCATGAAGAACTGATACGTTAATACTTGATTACCTGCTAAAACGTTTAGTTTCCACAACAAGTGAAAACGAAATAATTACACTTCAAGTCAACATAAGACATCATATCATAATGATAGAAACACTTCATTACTTGTTTCTAGGTTAACAAGTACTTAAGCATTAATTAAGGGTCCTTATTGTAAAGTGAAATTTGTTATTAGACAAACAAAACAGCTTCAGGTTGCAGAAAAAAAACATTAATAAATGTGTCATAACTGATCTAAGCAGGCACACATGGTAAAGTTGGCTTCCCATTCACAACTCATTTATTTATTAAAAAATAAATAAAATAGAGGCACCTCTGCATGCAAACAAAAACTTTATTTTCATTTTATCTGAAAAACATTAAGTTTCAATTCACACACTACCTTTGAGTTCAATTTAATACGAGTAACATTTTGACAGTCTGAAAAAAAAACATCATTATTAATAACAATATTATAAGTAATTGTAATAACAGTAGAAGAAGAACATGTTCTCCAAGTGCCTCACATGTGGCTTAAAGACTAGGCCTGGGCAATATCTAAAAATCAATAACCACACGCCTTTTTAACAATATAAGAATTTTCTTGAATGACGCACACAATATATTTCTTTGGTACGAGATGCGCAAGTTGCTCAGCTGGCTCAGTGTTTGAGCTCTCCAACATGTTGTGTGCTTGTCACAATTGGAAGGGGTCATGTGACTGCACGAGGTAGTATGTTTAGAAGGGAACAGTATAAACAGTATGGATTGGCAGTACGGCCCAACTTTTTTAATGGTATTTTTTTAAGACACGCTATTTTACATATATATTACAAACAATAAAAAAGCTTTAATTTCATTATGCACGTAATAGCTTTTACTGTATGGTTTGATTTGCCGCACCTTTTTATTTTCCTATCATATTTTTAAGTATTAAAATGGCTCTCCTGGTAGTGGGCATCATGTGCAAAAATTCATATCACACAATACATTAAAATGATTTTTGTTTATCAATAGAAACCTACTATAAACCAGTAAGTCTGTCTTTGCAGCCAAACCGTGGCATATGTTACAACTAATGCATATCCGACAATGGTGAATATCAAATATTTGTTTTGGGCAAAAATAAATAAATAGGTAGAGAGTCAAAATTTTAGGAAGAAAAAAGAGAAAGAGAGACATGGGAAGGCTGCTGGTTCACAGCTCATGTGTATTAGCCATAATGGCATAGTAGTGGTGAGTTAAGCAATGGGAAATAAAACAGTTTAAGCTTATACTGCAATGAGCACAGGTCTAAGACCCGTTAAACTTGAGTTTATAAGCTACAGGTTTGTGCTAATCAGCTTTAAGGTGTATTTGGGGAATATTTCAGAACAAGGCAGAAGTGGAGTAAACAAAAGAAGAATAATGCAGCAGAAGCTTAGAGAGGGCACCCTGTTGCATCAGAATGTGCATGATATCAGAGATTCTGAAAGCAGAGTGAAGGTAACCAAGAAAAACAATGGCTTCCTCTGCTCCACCATTCAGAAATAGAAGTGCGTCACAGACAATTTAATTAGTTTTGAAACATGGCAAACAGAAGTGAGGTGATAACCACAGCTTGTTAAATGCATCCATTTTTATCTGGAGGTCTGCCGGAGGCAGGCCAGGTTTACAAAAGGTGGCGGTCCAAAGGAGAAGAGGGGACCTGCGGAAAAAACGTTCCACATTGGGGTCTTTATATAAAAACCGATAGTGTTTTACAACCCCTCTTTGCAGCGTGCCAGGAGAACTGCTCGGGCTCATTAGTGCAACGTGATCAAACAGACGAGTCTCCTGGACTGTAATGACAATCTGAATATTTCATTACAGAGCATCAAACTTAGTGAGAGCGTCCTGTGCCAATTATCTGCGCGAGCAAAAGATATCAAGGAGCATGTTGCAGGCAGAGGGGCTTTATAAACAATTTCTCTGCTGTCAGGAAAGTGGGCTGGTGGGGAAAAGAAAAAGAGGGAGAGAAAAGAGGAGTGAGCGAGAGACAGAGAGAGAGAGAGAGAGAGAGAGAGAGAGAGAGCGAGAGTGTGTTTGTGTTATGCAGGAGCTTTTGTGAGAGTGGAACGGATTTTGAGTGGGTGGAGATCTAATTATGTATGCACACTGGCTTACAGTGATACTAAATCCAGCTGCATTGACATCAATGACACAAAATAAAGCCCTACACAAAATATATCTGTGCTTAACAACAAGGGCATAAAAAGAAGAAGGGTGAGGGGGTGGGGAGCAATGAGGGAGAACCAGTTGAGAGCTGAAACAGAGACTGAACACGTTCATCAAAACCATCAGTGTGTAACAAAGTGTCAATAACAGAGTCAATGCAATGGATTTCAATATTGTCATCATTTGGACAAGCTTCAAATTAATTAATTTATATTCCTTATTACACAAATCAATTATTATTATTGCATACTTTCCATTTGTACACCAAATGCTTTTAATCTAGCTCTACACAAGGTGAAGCAGAAACCTTGTACAGGCTTTGAAGAGAGAATTCTAATCAAACTAATTCCTAGACTAATTTGCCCAGGGCAAAGCACGCTAATTAAACGTGACATTGTGACAGCAGAGTAAATATTTGCAGCAACAAATAGCTGCACCATCTCGCAGTGAATGGGACCAGAGGAGGGACTCACCTTAACGGTCTCATAATTGAGGAGGGAGTCAATGGCTGCATTCCCTGCTTCGTTATCTGCCTTGTTCATCTCGATCCTGAAACGGGTCCTGATTCAAGACACAGGGGTGGTGAAGTTTAGAAATAATGGAAATTTTTCTAGAATTGATATAACCCCATCTACCACCTTTCCAAGTTTTCACTAGTCTGCTCTGTGGTTTCTAAATCCTAGCCTTGGGCTAAATTGCACTGCAGCGGTCACAATTTATGTATGATGCCAGTTAAAAATGCAACTGGTGTTCAGGAGAAACGGAACACAACCACCGAGGTGGTGGAAAAACAGTGGATGACAGATTGGATTGCACACCTAACGGACCAGTGACACTGTTGGATATTCAGGATTTTAGCCTTACCTCTGCAGGCTGTGAGAGCTATGACTCACATTGGATTATCCACAGGCTACTGGCTTGGACAACTACGAGCAGTTCTAAAGGGTTGGGTCATCCGATTCAGCATCAAAAATTATGGAACGCACTGATGTATATACTGATTTTGCAAATTATGGAGAGAAGAAGATAGACTCAGACACTCTCTCCATCTTTAAATCACGCCTGAAAACGTTTCTCTTTATGCAGGCTTTTCATTTACACTTCTAAGGGGGCACTAATCTTTCTCCCTCTCTCCGCCTGCGGATACCGGTCCAGTCATCCACTTCCTACTACCAACTTCCAGACCCGACTATCCCACCTGCATGGATCTCATTATTCACTATTCATTCATTCATACCTGTATCATTACTATTAGCCAATCTTTATTTATCCTCCCTCCATTTTTATTTTATTTTTTTTTCACTTCATTTTATTTCCACTTTCCATCACAATGTACTCTCCGGTGTCGACCAGAGGAGGATGGGTTCCTATCCTGACCCTTGGTTCCTCTCAAGGTTTCTTCCTCCTAAACTGCGGGAGTTTTTCCTTGCCACTGTTTGCCTACTGGCTGCTCAATTGAGCCTTGGACCCGGATCCTTGTAAAGCTGCTTTGTGACAACTTGCTGTTGTAAAAAGCGCTATATAAATAAAATTTGATTGATTGATTGACTTTTTCATAAATCAGTCAATACAAAAACATGATACTGTCTAATTTGGGACTTCGGGCACTCAATTAGTATTACAAATATATTCCAATTATTCCTACATGGTTACAAATGCATTAAAATAAATGAAATGCATTACACTGTAGCACTTGAACACACTAGTTCCTAAATGTACAGCTTGCCTAAAAGTAACTGTCATTAAATATCACTTTCAAATATCAGTCCAGTGGCAATCATGTTGATATCAATACAGAGTGGCACTTGAAATTTTGTGAACCCTTTAGAATTTACCTAGTTAATTTAATTTCTGCAAGAATATAATGTAAATGTGAACCTTAAGAGTTAGCAGATCATTTGAATCTGTAATTAAATCAGGTGTTTTCATCAGGTGTATGTGAGCACCCTGTTTTATTTAACGAATAGAGATCTATCAATGTCTGAAATTCACAACACACATTTGTGGAAGTGTAACATGGCACAAAGAGAATTGCGAGGGCCTCAGAAGAAGTGTTGTTGATGCTTATTAGGCTGACTACTGGGGAGTTACTCAGGAATGGGTTAAAATGTGCATAACCAAAAACTCGTTACTGCTGTAAAAGGGGGTCACATCAGATATTGAAAGCAAAAGTTCACAGACCTTTGCCACTCACACGTATGTAATTTTGGATAATTTCCATCAATAAATAAATGAGCAAGTGCAATATTTTGTCTCATTCATTTAATTTGGTTCTTTGTATCTGCTTTTTGATGTTTTTAGACCAAATGTATGCATAAAAACTGAAACAACGTTCACAGCCTTTACAAGCACCACTGTAACTGAACAATACTGGAGTATATGTTTAATAAAGTTTGAGCTGATTTTTAAAAATGAAGGCTGTTTTAGCCCATTGCTCTGTATTCATGACACATTTCACATGGTGTAGACGTGTGAAGTTATAGCTTGAAATCTGAAGTCCAGACATTTCCAAGAAGTTGGAAAATGCTGTTTCAGAATTCACACACACTGTCTATCAGTGAAGACTCAATGCAGTACTACTGACAATGTGAGCAGCCATGCTGATTTGACATCCTAAGCCAAGTTGTTAAGACCATATTGACCTTTACGAATTCCCAGTTGACGGACTCAGATCTTGTGACAACATTTGTCAAATGCAGCAGGTTCCATAAACAAACACCATCTACAAATTACACATTACAGAGGAGGCACATTTTGAAATTTTACCAAGTGGCTTAAATATCTGTGGTGAAGCACTTAATCAAAACAAAATAGCCTAAAATCAGAATATAATATTTGCCAACCAGTTTCTCTAAAACTGTGGTTAAACAGGCCACACCCGAAATGTGGGCGAATGGCTATTACACATTAATCACTAACTGTGGAAAGTGTAAAGGCCAGAGTCCTAGCCTAAATTTGCAGTTAATTTATTAGTTTATTCAAGTAATTTAATATGGAATACTGCCAAACTGGGCAGGAATCCATGTGTTAGGAAAAAAAGACAGCATTGTCAAAAATACATAACATACAAAATAAAAAAATAAAAACAAAAAACAAGCCCATCATAAATAAGACAGAATTCTGATCTTGAATCAAGACTCTCCCAATGGCTCCTATTACAATACAGCACCTTAATATGCAAATCAGCACACAAAGTCATTGCCTGAGTCTCTGCATTTTTCCAGGGCTTTTTAAAGTGCTCTTCATTTCCTTACAGTAAATGTACAGGAGAGAAATTGGTGTTCAGAATAATTATCACCGACATCAATGATGTTTAGCAAAACTGTAAAAACAAATAGCAGACCATGTTCAGACCAACAATGTAGGTAATTCAAACAAACTCATTAAAAACACATGCATCCACTGAAGGAGCACCAGTGCTTCTGTTAATGAAGGCAATCTGGGGAAAGTCTTCTCCCCATTTGGGAAAAAGCAAAAAATACTGCAGCAGATTGTGGGGGTTCTCGAATAAGGCTTGAAAAGATGAATGTATATACAGCTGTATAACATCTGGCTTCTCTGTTTGAATCTCTCTAAAATGTGTCATGGGTACATTTTAATGTGGCTAAGCCCAATTCTTACACCTCACGTGACACAAGCTGTAAACATGGTTAGGGTGCCTGAAAGCTAGGAGAAGTACATTAGCTGTTAAATTTGGATAAACCTGGCATCCAAAACGCTTGTGTTTAAAGTACTGAAGATCAGAATTAGGGCAACACACTTGATAAGACTGTGTGCAATATCAGGGTGCAACTTCAAGAAAACTGCATTCGATTTCAGTAGCCTTTGGATAACTCAGCTTCACAAACACTATGCTTACACACTGCCCCTGGTGGACAGGAGCAAACAAGGTAAAGCCTAGATACACAAACATATGCAACCACAGCAGCAAACATATCAGCAAATAAAAGAAGCACTTGCAATTCCAAGTGCAATACCGTACCTCCACTGTGTGACGGCGATGGTGAACGCAGTGTAGGCTGACAAGGTCCCGAGAGTGACGAGTGCAAACTGACCACCGCATTTATAATACTGCCAAAGAGAAGAAAAGCATTTAATGAAAGCAGCAACAGGGCCATGACATACTTTGAGTTCAAAAGAAATGCCTAATTCAGCTTCATCTGGCTGGCTAAAAGCAGAAGTAGTCATTTCATGCAGCACTTAACACACTTCCGTTTTATGATTATGCCCATTAAATTGAGTGTTACAAATGGACAATGTGAAGGAACGGTTGGAGTTAATGTTTCAGTCATCTGGCCATAGACGTCATTAAAGGACTTAAAGGTGATGAACCTGAGGAGGTTATTTGCATACATTCCAAGTGAATGCTAAGTGTGTGTGTGTGTGTGTGTCTGTGTGTGTGTGTGTCGGGGTGGGGGGGGGGTTTGAAGAGCAACACTGACTTAATTTGGGCTAAAAAATATATAATACCAGTTAACCATTTGCACCCATCAGATTTAATGTGTATTTAAATATGCAAATTTCTATGTCCAAATGTTTGGGGACACCACTTTAAGTTGCAAAGTTGCTGATACAGATGTGCAAATGCACACACTTTGTTCCTGTAGAGAAGTACTGCCAATAGAACAGGGCTCTCTGGAGCCCTGTAAACGTGAACCTACTGGCACCATGCCAAATGCCAGGTGTGGGCTAGAAGACTATAAAGCCCCCCAGCAGTAGGACTGTGTTCTCTGGAATAATGACGCTCCATCCAATGCTTTTAGAGAGGGAGGAGATGTGGTGATCATCCTGAATACAACCAAATCCTCACAAATTTGCAGAACAGTAGACAGTAACTCCATCAAGAAACAATGAACATACAGGTGTCCCAATAAATCATGTCCATACAATGTATGTCCAAATTCTTGACATCTGCTACTATGAACAGTCTTTCAGGTGGCTCCTCTTGCAGCTGCTTGACAAAAACTGGCAACAACCAAGACAAAGGGCTGTAACTTTGATCATGCGTTTATAGTGATTATCAGAATTAATTAATCTGTGAATCTTTTTATGATCAGTTCCTAATCTTAATGTTATGGTTTTTAATACCATTTTAACTGGTAAAAATACTGGTAGCAAAGGTTTGTCTGAACGTTCAGAATATAATGTGATGTATTTTCATGAATATTGTAAATCAAAGCTACAGAATTCAACTGTTTTTAGGGTTTGCTGTCTGATTGGTCAACAAACAGTAAACCACAAAAACATGCATCAGCATGTTAAACAATATTTTCATTTTTTCCTCATGAAATCTAAACATCAGTCAAATTACTAGCAATTAAGCAGGCAAGTTTGGTTGTAGTTAGCTAGCCGAGATATTTTAGGTGTCCAAATGTTTGTTAATTTTCTTGAGGAGCCCAAATATAAAAGGCTACAAATATAAATATTTGCCTGAAAATGCAGGACATTGTTGGGTAACCTCAAATGCTCCTGCAGAGCTACTGTCCCTTCAGACTGCTTTCAAAAGTCTGCAGGAGCAAGGCTGGAGACCATGGACATACAGTAACCTAAACAACTTAGTTAATGTGGACAAACTTAAATGTTAAAGAGTTTCAGGAGCTCCAAATAGAACTGGATCATGTGACTAGACAACTCCACCATTACTGCTAAACTTATCAAGATATAAGAGGACAAGAGGACATTTTTTTACACTTACTCCACAAATGAAACCACTCAAGTCTCTAATCTCTAATTAGGACTCCAAGCCAAACAATATAAGACAACTTAACATAAACTGAATCAAATGTACAGAACAGCACTGACCAGGATGGCGCTGACCAGTGCCATCTCGAAAACAGTAGGGCCCAGATTGAAGACCAGTGCGCTGAGGACGAAGCTGATTCCACGAGTGCCCCTGTCAATTGCCTTGGACAGTGCGCCCGTCTGCCGGCTCAGGTGGAAGCCTAAGTCCAGGTTGTGTAGATGCAAGAAGACATTCTTGGCGATTCTCCGGATGGAGCTCTGAGCCACCTTGCCAAATACAGCGTTCCTCAGCTCGTTAAAGAGAGCTGCTCCAGCACGGGAAACGCCATCTGAAACACATACACGCATTGGTTCAAAGTATTTCTGGAAATACGGTCCTATATATAAACGGCCCTGCAAACAAATCTATAATTATCCAGACATCCTTTTAAACTAATTCAGTTTGTAGTGAACATCATGAAATCATCATTTTATGTTTAACCACTGCATCTCACTGAATCTGAGCAGAAAATATAGCTCTATACACTTCAGAATTTGTCTTTCCAGTTCTTACATCATTGGCAATAAAAACCTGTGACTCACTTCCACTGGCTGCCACAAATGCCCATGGCATACAGTGCCACAACTACGTTTGAATCCTAAAGCATTGGGCTCAGCTTTTACATGTTTTCTAGCAGTCTAATCTGTTCTTAGGTGTTACCAGTTGTTTTTAGATTGAACGTCTCTGTATGTACATTTATGAAGCTGTTGCTAATGAAAGTGTGTTCTTGAGTGTGTTCTTGACTTGAGTCTATGTTCTTCCATCAAGTAACAGAGATCAGCTACTTTACATCTTCTGTGGTCTTCCAGATGGGTTTTGCAAGATATCAGTGTATTCCTCCTTTCCAAAGCAGTACTGAATTGTTCATTTGGCCACTCCTAATATTTGTTGTCTCTCTGTCAGATTTGTTTTTGGTCTCCTTCGTTAGAATATTGAACATTCTCTTGAACAGCTAACACAAACACAAATTCAACACCTGGAACCAACTCCAGATGCTGAGGGAACAGGCCCCACCCTGTTATTTCATATATTTATGTATATGTATAAATATGTGTTTGTAAAATTGGAAATAAAGTGGCCCGTACACAGGTATTCACCCCTTTTGCAATGAACCCCTAAATAGTCCTGGTGCAACCGATTACCTTCAGAGGGCACATATTTAGTGAAATAAAGTCCATGTGTGTGCAATCCATGTGTCACATGATCTGTCAGAACATGCACACCTTTGCTGAAAGGCCCCAGAGGCTGCAACACCATTATGCAAGAGGTACCACTTACCACACAACACTACAATGACCAAGAAGATCTCCAAACAATTCAGGGACAAACATGTTGAGAAGTATAAGTCAGGGTTGGCTTTGAAAACAAATATCCAAATCTCTGATGATCACATCTTGAGAAAATGGTACAAGAACAAACCTGCCAAAAGAGGGTAGCCCACCAAAACTCTCAGACCAGGCAAGGAGGGCATTAATCAGAGAGGCAGCACAGAGTCCAAATGTAAACCTGAAGGAGCTGCAGAGTTCCCAAGCAGAGACTGGAGTCAATATGACCACAATTAGCCATACACCATGTCTGGTGCAAAACCAACACATCTCACAACCCCAAGAACACCATCACACAGTGAATCATGGTGGTCGCAGAATCATGTTTCACCTTCCAACAGGTAAATGACATGAAGCATACTGCTAAAGCAACACTCGGGTGGTTTAAAGGGAAAGGTGTAAATGAATTGGAATGGCCAAGACAAAGCTCAGACCTTAATCCAATTGAGAATCTGTGATCAGACTTGATTACTGTTCACCAGCTGGAGCAGTTCTACCTTGAGCAATGAGCAAAAATCCCAGTGGCAAGATGTGCCAAGCTCATCGAGACTTATCCAAAGTGATTTACAAATGTAATTGCTGCAAAAAAGGGCTCTACAAAGTACTGACTTCAGGTGGGTGAATAGCTATGCACACTTAAGTGTTTTTTTCTGTTTAATTTGTTGCTTGCTTCACAAAACAAATTTAATGTTCAAAGATTTAGGCATGTTCTCTAAACAAAATGATGCAAAACCTCAAATAATCCATTTTAATTCCAGATTATGAGGTGTCATAACATGAAAAATGCTAAGGGGGCCGAATACTTTCACAAGGCACTGTAGGCACCTATACGTATAGATCAGGAGCTACAGCAGTAGTCAGGATTGCATGAGTGATACAGGGATTCCCATTACTTATAGGAGATGTTAACATAAGAAATGTCCATCACTGTAGTGAGAAAACGAAGAAATCCAGAAATGCTACTAAAAAAACACACACAATCACATTACTTCCAAATGCTACCCTGTTATCCCAAGAAAGAATTTATCACTTCAGTTTCAAATAAAACATGCAAAAAAAAGAAAATAAAATAAAGACAAACACAGACATATAGACTGTACTCGACACATAGTAGAACAGGTACAAATGCATTATTAAGCACTAGTGCACTACTATTCTGAATATAAAGCAGATCTCAATTTCTGCTCTGATAATAAGGTAAAGCATGTCACTTGACTCTCACAAGCAGTCAAATGCAAATGCAGGAGGGTGGGGAGTAAGGGGGCTTCTCGCTGTCAGGGGTCAGATGGAGTAAATTAGAGCTGAACAGTGGTGCTGCTGGAAACTGAGGCGTGATGAGGACAGCAACGCGACAGTGGCTTCCTCTGTTGTCTCTGTGCGCTCAGCTGTGCCACACGCCACCTCAGGCTCATTAAAACTGCTCTGCAGCTCCCGCAGCCACAGACACTTCTGCCTCCTGTCTGTCCAAAAACATCAAGTTCTCACAGCATTACAAACACAGATTAGAAAATGTACAAGAACGGTTTCATTATTTTATTTCTACAGACACAAAACAAAATAGTCAGTTGGTGTAGTGCACTGAACAACACCACCGCACTGCAAAAGACCAGGGTTCAATTCCCTGGCAGTGTATGTACATCATACAACATCCTAACACTCCATTCACCTCCCTGTGAGACAATTAATGGTAAGTCCCTTTTGGGGAAGAGCATCTGAACCACGATCAAATATATAAATATGAAAACATTTCTTTAGTTCTCCACACACATTATATCACCTCCATTTCTGCTCCAACATTCAGTCCAACTAGGTGGCATACTGGATCAGCTAAAGATCAAATACCACAACACACAAAACAAATGGTTCATCAAGAACAACAATTTTCCCTCCATGAAGAACCATGTTTGTATTAGAGATGTTTAATTGTGACTTTTTTAAATTAATAACTTTCTGAAACTGAAAAATCTTCTGAAAATTTTCTTTGCTGAACTAAGAGCCTGTGTTTGGATGTAGCTGTTGTGAATATGATCATATGACAGTGGAAACTGGTTATTTTATGGCTGTCCAGATGCAAGAGGTCATCACTGTGAACATTATTTTTTTTTTACAGCCACCTGCCTATAAAGCAATGCAATTCAAATGGGACTTTAAATAAAGTCCATCAAATAAAAACAGTTCTTTAAAAAACAGCTTTACAATGATCTAAGTGGAAGTGCTCTTTCAGGCCTTCCATAAGCTGAGGTGTATTGTTTGGTAAAGTTAAAACAAAACAAAAGACCTGTGAGCAAGCAAAAAAGGCTTAGCTGCCAGACTTTGACACGCCACATCATAACGTCACATTTTGTGAATGACTAAATGTTCCTCACGAAGAAGGCAGGAATAGAAGTGCTGACCTAAGATCAGATCTAGAAATCCAGTGATTAATATCAGACCATTAAAAATAAAAAGCCCAGTAACTGCTGTCTTGAAGTAGCACTCCTAATCTAATTCCTTTGTGAACATAAATGCTTCTTTTGCACTGGAAAATGAACTTGGGTCTATCAAAAATAAATCCTTAGCTCATAGGTATTCAATCTTTTGTATCCTGGGCATGTTGATGGTGAAAGGCGACTTCTCCAGTCAGGTAAGATGTGGCTTACAGCAAAAAAAAAAAAAAAAAAAAGCAAACAAAAAAAAAAAAACCAAAACAAAACAAAACAAAAAAAAAGAAAGAAAAAAAAAAAAAAACATCCTATCTGCAGAAGCTCAGACAGAGAGCTCCAATTAATGGTGTGTGTGCACAGGACCTAATGGGTCTCATTAAATCTGCAGCTTACAGGAAGAACTGACAGTACATTCTGACTGCATGCTACAATGACTTGCAAAATGAGTGGTTACTATTACTCATTAAGTTTGTTTTATTTTCTTCAAGGAAGCAGTGTGCAAGCAAGGAAGCACATTAAAATTCACAGACTGTGTCAAACCTTTTTGTGTCTCTAGGCATGTTACCTGCATTTGTGAGCAGGGCTGAAAGACTGCCTGAGGTATGTATATGGGAGACTGGGTGGCATTAACGGTGAAAACGATGGTTTTTGTGCAGCTGAAACATCCTAGACAATTTTCAGGTGGCTTTTCTTGTTAGTTTGTGGCCCTCGGCTCGTCCCTCAGATTGAATTTCGCTCCAACAGGGGCAAAACGTTTGGCCCTGCCCTGTTCATGTAATATTTAAAGAATGGCCGAGAAGGCGACTGAAACATGAGCCGTGAGATAGAGGCAGCTTATACAGTGTTAAAAGCCCAGAACGGCTGTTTGTGATTCAGGACCATAGCAGAGGTCTCTCGTTCCCGCAGGTACCGTGGCTGTGGTTGGTTAGTCAAAAGCGAGACTTGCCAGAGGCTTTATTTCAGTCAATGTTATTCAAGAGGACACCATATTAAAAATAATAAAAGGCTAAACTGAATTTTATAGCTGAGGAGGCAGATGTGTCGGCTCTTCCAAAAGTGCTGAAAGGTTTCAAAACAACACTGAAAAGAATTTTTGCTGCAAAAAGGTCACCCCTGCTCATAACGGGCGGCATCCTTCCTGAGATGAAGTCAAACACCTGCCAAGAGAAAGGGTACAGGGAGGCAGGGGGGGAGGAGTACTTACAGCCAATCAAAACTGCCGTTGCCATGGTCGCCACCGTGTTTGGCGCATCGCTCAGGTTCAACATGTGTCCCGACATCTGGTTCAGGCTGTCCACTGCATATTTAAACATGAAGGGCACCATCACATTGGTCATCTGGAGGACAAGCCAAAAATGGGAGAAAAGGGGAAGAGAAATATAAACTGGAGTTGGGATAAAAAGGGTAAAAACACAGAGTGAGCTTAGAAAGCATGCTGATGGTTTTGAGACACTGCATTAGGGGCAGGCTGGTTTGTGTGCGCTCCTCTAGACAGATCGGGAAATGAGTTGGTTGATGCATCCACTAATGGAATTGAAATGGTTATTAAAGCTAATTAAAAGCTCGGGGACAGCTGCTAGGCTGCCGTGCTGGGTGCCGCAGCACATTAGACAGGCCGGAGTGGGTGCAGCACACCATTTGCCTTTAATTTGCTCCCCCACTTTAGTTTAACCCTTACGTCCCATGTGACCAAGGTGAAAAGAATTGGAATTTCAGATGGAAAACAGCATTCCAGGCCTTCAGTTTTTCCCTGTCGTTACAAAATAAGCAGAAGGATTTTTCCTTCACAGAGCAGACTCCAAAATTTTAACTTACACCACATTTACAGCACTTTACATTTGTGAGAAGGGAAAAATAAGTCATTATGAATGTGATTTATGTATATTTAAAATTTGATTAAGCTGTCAGGAAGCATTTCTGCTGTTTGCCAGTTTGACATTAAAACAAACAGCACAATGCCAGAACTGAATCCATCATTACAGTATGCAATTCGAAATGTGAACGTGATCAGCATCCAAAATTACTTGGATTAAGACAATCTCTTTATATTGAGCTTTACTGAAAGTTTAGAGGACACTTTCCTGTCTACAAGTACTACAGGCAGGGGGTAAAAGCACTCTGGTAGCATAGCTGGTCATGAGATTACCATCAGTGAACTGCTGTCAACAAACTGGTTGTAAATTCTTCTTGAATAATAATAATAATAAAATTCAATTGAGCTACCAGTCCTGCTATTCATTAAATGTTTTTCACAAAAACACTCTGTAACTTGTCCTGTGAATCCCATCCAGTTTACCTGGTTTTGTTGAGTATATGGAATCCATGCTCAACAAAATCCTGGGAAAAGGTGCAGATGTATGCAACATATTCTGACCAAGTTAGACAGCTTGTGGACATGTCCATGCAAATGAGTAAGGTAAGAGAGGGGGGTTTGTGTTTGGGGATGAAGCTGGCAGTTAGGCCTTGGATGGTCCAATATCTTTTGCTAGCCAGCAGCAGTGAAGATGTGGGGTGAGTTCAGTGGGTCTTGCAGTCAGAGCCATTGCAATTTCCAAACCAAGCAGTGATGCAGCTGCTCAGGATGCACCCTAAAGTCCGTCTGAAGAAGATGGGAGGGGCAGATGAGCTTTCCTAAGTCTACACTTATTTGACAAAGCACAGTGGAACCCTAGTTAGTGTCACTAAGCTTGTGTAGATTAATGTCCATGGCAACAATTGTACAGTACAACAATTCCTATTGTTCCTATATTACATCTGTAATGACGTTGCACAGAAACATAAATGAGAATGTTTATCATACTCATTCTTCTAAATAAACAATTACACTTCTGTGTAGGACCTTCCATGGTTCTCAAAACAGATGCGTGGAATCCACTAAATGTCCAAGTTAACGTGATTGCATCATCCTGCACCTTCATACTCTAAAACTTCATTCTGCCAAATTCCAAAGATATTCAACTGGTTTCAGATCTGGTGTCTGGGAAGATCAATGAAAAACATTGAACTCACCCTCATGTTCATGAACTCAGATAACAGCTCTTTGTTCTCTCAAATGCACATGGAGCATTATGCTGCAATTGGCCATAAGATGATAAATTGGTATGGTAATGGTAAATTGTGATTATAAATGGATGCACATTGTCAGCAACGATATTCAAATAAGCTTTGGGATGCAAGCAATGATTGATTAATATTAACAGGTACAAAAAGTGAAAGATTGCCCAAACCAGAACGCCACCGCCACCAGCTTAGAGTGTTCAGAGGCATATTGAGTCCATGATGCTATTGATGCCAAACTGTGACCCTACTATTTGTCTGCCTTAGCAGCAATTGAGATTTATCAGACCAGGCTATCTTTTATCTTCCAATTTTTCAGATTTTGGTAACCATATGCCTACAGATTTCACAGTTATATTTCAAGCAGTGCATGATTTTGTTCTTTACCTTGTATTTCTAAGCAGGGTTGAAACCCTGTAATGGTGCAAAAACAAATATGTCTGAAGAGCTTGTCCATCTAGAAAGTGTGTACATGGTTGGAGCAGGTGCAGCCCACAGTAATCACATTAACAAACTAGCAACGTTAATATAAATATCTTCAAAATGCATTTAAACTGGCAAGACATTATACCTTTAGGACAGTTTTTGTGCAGCATTAACCTGACAAACCAGAATACAAAGACACAATATGCCAACATGCCACAAGGAAAATAAAAACACACATCACACGACCAGCCTCCTCCATCTTATATTTTCTTCCAATATCTGCCTTCCCACCCATCCTCTTTTCTACTGCATGAAATGTCTCCACTTTGGAATCTGAAGCAGCAAAAGCTGAAATGGTTTTAAATGCTTTTTTGCACAAATTTGGAATTTGTGCTTTGAAACAGAACATTTCCAGTTGACTTCATGCCTTTTCACTAATCATATATGACCTTTTGGAAATGTTTATGTACTTTTTATGGGTTGGAAAGATTATTAGGTTTAAACAAACAAAAAAATGACCCTGTATCTGTTACAATTTTCCTGCATCAACTGAGGAAAGTTGAAACATTTGCACTCAAGTGATCTTCAGCTAAGTAGTTCAGTTTATAGTTGGTGCTGGACACAAAGTTTACATTTTCGCTTGGACTTGTGTGGATGTGTAGATGGTTTGTACAACAATATTATTAATCTTTCTTAAACACTTACTTCTCTTACCTCAAAATGCATAAAGGTTTTGTGCTCCTTCCCGCTAAATTAAACATACTATCTATTGGCATTGGTTCACAATTCCCATATCAGCGAATCACTACTCAAATGTAGTAACTCAAGATGATAGAATAAATTGGCCAAAAAGCTAACATGATGTGATGCTGCAACCCATAAAGATGAACCTTCAAGTTAAGGGTGTTCTCACAACAAGTGGTAGCACGGCAGGGGAAAATGTAGCGAGACTTCCTTACTTACCAATTACTGCAATGATGGCCAATTTATTGTATAAAAAAAGGGCTGCCAACACCTTGCTAATAACTTCACTTTCAAGTCTCACTTCGGTACACCCCTGGTGTCTATAGTGGTGCCCTTTCTCATAAAGAACAAGCCAGAAAAGGACTTGATCCAAACCAGCTTTAATTACCAGTCTGACTGCCACAAGAATAACCTTGGACGGGTCAAACAGGGACATAAAAAGCTCTACGTTGTCCTGACGAATCAAAGATTTGAGACTTTTTTTGGCCGATTCCATGCTTTAATGACGCAATGTGGCAGACATTCCTCTCCCGTGTTCAATTCCGCCCAGGGCGATAAGGTGCCAGAGCCCCAGACAGGCTGTTAAAGTGGAGGAGGGTTATCTGTGCACTGCACACTTGTCAATCTTTATCTGCCTTTCCAGATTTGACCTCTCCTGAACCACGGCCGCTAGATAAAGGGGGCACGGGCAGAGTGAGCCACAATCCTATTCTGGGGGATAAATTCTCTTCTCTGTTCTCATCCAGTGCCCGCATGTGCAGGATGGCTGGCCTGGCAAGGACAAAATCATTATGTTTCAACCTAAGTGACATAACACACTGATATGTACTTGCTATGAGCGGCCTCATCGATAAAGAAAAATGTAACATATGCAGCACAGCAACAGGAGGTCATTTTTGAATCGAGAGCTGCATGCTGTATGTGAGGGTAAAGTAAGCCACGGGGATAGCAAATCTGTCACTTTTCCTTTGGATGCAATTTTGTGATAAACAAAAGAGAACAAACAATGTATATATGATAAGGGTTTACAAACTATGAAACTTTAAAGTGTCAGTGAAAAAGGTTCCAGTTAAAATCTGATGAAAGAGTGACTGATTAAACTAGTGGAGTGATTGAAGTGTTGAAACGTTTGAACTGTTTCTTCAAAAAGGCTTTCATTTTTAGTACAGTGCTATCGAAATTGACGTTGGACCATCCTTTTCAGCTTCTATCCATTAACAATCTGCTTTAGAGACTTGAAGCTTTCTGAAAACTAGCATTTCTTACTTCCAAGCTCCCCCTATTTTCAGGAAGCCACCCCTCCTTCTTGATCTGTAGGATGCATGTGGGGCTCCTGCACTGAATGCAGAGTCGCTTGTCTGTTTGTGTGGGCAGCTCTAGCCAAAGGCCGATGCACCGTCCACTGTGGGTGGTAATGCTATCCATTAAATATTCAAAGTATACATATGACACTGTAGATCAAGGAATGTACAGGTTCACTCAAGATAGCACCTCACAACATACAAAGAGGTTTCCAAGGTGTTTTTGGAAATAACTTCAAAATCAATTTACGTACTGCAATTAGGGATGGACATATATAACTTGCATATTGTTATATCAAAATGTATTTTGTACAAGATATAAACATGGCCATGTTATAATATTGCATTAATATTTATGCAGTTGACCATCTGTGTACAATTTTATTCTAAAAAAGAACATGTAAATGGTTTGGTTTCTGGAGGGATCACATGTATTAAACACAGATACTTTAACATTATACTTTAAGGTTTTCATCACTGTATCATAGACCACCATCTCTCTTATGTACACTGTGATGAATTTTTATTGCCCAGTTCTAACCCACGGTTTTTGGCATGTTAGTGTACACAGTTCACCTTTGTCCTGATTGCGCATCACTCAAAAAGTATTCCAGGCTGGGACACTCCTGCACCATGAATGGCATTGCTTAACATGATCATGTTTGCTCAACAGATGTATGTGAATCCTTTACTTTTTGTTTGTTGACATGCAGGAGTGAACAGTACATTGTGAAACTAAAGAACATTTAACATCAAAGGTTCTCCATATGGATCCCATGATACAGTCTATCTTGACCTATAGAAAATCAGAAACTGAGATAACTGAAGATAATAACAGATATCTAGTCACACAGCAATGACCCCACTCCTCGTGATATTAACTCACCTTGGCTCCAGCAAGCAGGCCTAGCGAAATGGCCACTCGGGCTCGAAGGTCTGGCCGATCTTTAGGCCAAACATATGACAACATTGCTGAGAGGATCTTGGTTGTGTTCACTTCCTTTAGCTGGGAAAAGAGGACAAAGACTAAATAAGCAATAATTAAACTATTATTGTATTTGATTGTTATGTAACAAAGACATTGTACAACAAAAAAGATGGTTCAGTGTTCTTCTGAGATGCTCTAAATCACATTGTTCATATTAGAAAATTAGTACAGAGGCTCTACTGTTTTTGGAAGCTGGAAAAAAAGAACATCTATTCAATACACCTGAATTTACTGTCGGTAATATGGATTTGATTTTATTGCTTTTTACTCCTGCTTATAACATGCTGACTGATCTTGACCAGATGTGACGGAATTCACATATACCACTCTTTTCTCTGTATTACTGCGAATACCGTGAACAAAGAAGTACAAAGGCAGGAAATTGCCAAGTCTAACAAAAGCAAGGAAATATAGCTGCCAGCAACTGCGGGGCTGGATGGTTAGCACTTTGGACTGAAATTGGACTGCAGCTGTTTTAGAACATGGGTGTCAAACCACAGTCCTGAAGAGCCCACAGAGGCTTGGATTTTAGCATTTTTCCCTTTTCTACACCTGATTCAGTTCATGAATGGCCTGATAATTAGTTGATGGATTAAATCATACATATGAAAGCAATGCAGAGGAGACAAAGTTTTCTGTGTAGTGCAGAAGATATTCAGGCTGCATTTAGAAGCATTCATTTTTTGAAATAAGCATTTATCAAAAGCAATTTGACATCTACTAAGAACCATATTTAAATGTAGTGTGTGAAGCTTATTAAAAAGTAAGTCCACGGTCAGTATTTGCTGGTCTCCTGCCCTCTCAGCACATTTGAAAACTCTACATTAAGGGTTACGCTGAAGCCAGGGGGAGTCAAGGTAGGAAGAAGAAAGAGGTTTTCCACCACATAAAAATTCTCACTATTTCATCATCAATCAAGGCTGGGTGCAGATGCAGCAGAAGAGGTCTATAGGCATATTGAGGTCAGTGTGGTTGGTGTAGCATATAAAACCACCTTCCCAAATGCAGACTGGGGTTTGATTCCTTCACAGGGCAAACACATGACTTTACTTCCTAATGCTAGAACTGTGTTGCTCTCGTCATGCAAGTCGCTCTGGTTTTTGCACATTTCGTTATGTTTTCCAAAGTTTTTTGCAAATTTATTAAAAATATGAACACAAAAATACAATGTACATAAGTATTCACACCCTTTGCCATGACACTCAAAATTGAGCTCAGGTGCATCATGTTTCCACTTGTAGTAGGAGGCCCTTAGTCAGGTAGGTGACCAAGAACCCAAAGGTTACTGACAGAGCTCCAACATTGTTGTATGGAGAGAGGAGAACCTTCCAGAGGGACAACCATTTCCACCAATCAGGCCTGTATGGTAGAGTGGTCAGACAAAATCCAAAAGAACTTTTTGGTCTGAACACCAACCGTCATATCAGGAGGACACCAGGCACTGCTCATCACCTAGACAATACCATTCCTACGGTGAAGTATGGTGGTGGCAGCATCATGCTGTGGGGAAGTTTTTCAGTAGCAGGGACTGGGAAACTGGTCTGAGTTGAGGGGGAGATGGATGGTGCTAAATAGAAGGATATTCTTGATGGAAACCTGATTTGGTTGGTCAGTGATTTGAACGGAGGTTCAAACAGGACAATGACAAAGCATACTGCTAAAGCAACACTCGAGTGGTTTAAGGGGAAACGAGTAAATATATTGGAACATCCTAGTAAAACCCCAGAGCTTAATCCAACTGAGAATCCAATTCACCAGTGGAAACCAGTTTTGGAGCAGTTTTGCCTTGAGGAATGAGCAAAAAATCCAATTGGCAAGATGTGGTAAGCTCATAGACTTTTCCAAAGCAACCTGCAGCTGTAATTGCTGCAAAAGTGGGCTCTGCAAAGTACTTACTTTACGTTACGCACACCAAAGTTTTCTATTACTTTGTCCTGTTTGCTTCACAATACAAAAAAAAAAAAAGTTGTAGGCATGTTCTGTAAATGAAACAAAAACAACAAAAAAGGTTTTGAGGTAGCAAAACAGAAAATGCCAATGGGGGTGGGGTGGGTGAATACTTGCAGAACACTGTACTGTACACTGTACTGAATCACTATTAAAATGCAACACAAAGATCGTTTACTGCTTACATGTTTTGACACTGTATGGTTTACAGTGGTCAACAAAAATAGACAGAAGTACTGAGAATAGTTGGGATTATACATGGCTCCTACTACTTGAAACAGGGTCTATTGTAGAAGGAAGCCAATAGCAGCTTGTGATTCTCACTACTGAAGTAATCAGCCAACACTAATCTGTCTCAGTGGGACTGAAATAATTAGTTTATCTTTTGCATGATGAACAATTGTGATCTGATGCACTGGATAGTATAGGAAGGGGCAGGACATGCTGTGTGATATGACTGATAAACATAAACCCTGTAAACCCTTGTGATCATCTACATCACCCAAACATTCAATGCATTTAAAGTCACTATTCTTTAACCAAAAGTCCAAGTAACCTAATTCCACAAATACTGCAAAGAGCAATATCATTCCAGAGAACAAAGTTCTACTGCTCCACAGCTCAGGGGGGGCTTTATACCCCTATGCTTGGCATTAGGCATGGTGCCAACAGGTTCATGTTTATCTCCTCCAGTGTCCCATCCTGTTGGCAATGCTTCTCTACTACTGACGGTAGACAAACTGTGTGTGTGTGTGTGTGTGTGTGTGTGTGTGTGTGTGTGTGTGTGTGTGTGTGTGTGTGTGTTTATTTGCACATCTGTGTCAGCAATGGGTACAACTTAAAGTAGCTGCCTGCATTCATTAAAAGGGGTGTCCACAAACATTTACATATATAGTGTATGTGCCCTCACTGTGAACTTGCTCTTTGAATTTTTAATTACAGTTAAAGCAGTCTAGTCAAACATGGTCTCTAAATTTTCTTCACGCAGATCTGACCTTTGATGACAATAAAAGTTTGGCAAGGAACATTCTGAAACCCCAGCACTCTGTGATTGGCCACTTGAGGATACAGCATCATATGGCACAGGCTCAAGGGCAGGGGGGAGGCAGCAGCGGTAGCAGCAGCCGCTGCAGGTGGCTGTGAAGACGATGCCTGGCATCCCACACAGCACCATTCCCTTGAGTCTTCACCAAGCCCACTACCGAGCTACCCAGCGTGCCAATCGGCCTGTTTACTCTGTCCAACCACCTGCTGCCATGACTGTCTCAAAAATATGAGTTAACTCCTCTAATCCAGTCAATATGGTAACATAAAAATGAGGCGCAGGCAGAATGGCATGGGAACAAAGTAAATCAAATTAAAAAAAGCCAACACCTGTGCTTGGTCAGATCCAACCAGGCAAAAATGACGAGAAGGAAAAAAGGAGAGGGGCGCGGAATGGAACTGGGGAGGGGGAGGGTAGGATGAGTTTCACTTACTTGTCAGAGCACTGTATGTGAAGAAATTCAGTTTGTTTTTAATCCAATATGGCTTGTTATGAAGAATGAATCTCCAATATTGAACATAGACCAATGTAGCCTCTGATCTATTATTCTTTATCATTACTGATTGCTAAAGCAGCCTGAAAGGGAATAATCAGGTCATTCTTTAAAGTGCTAAACCTGGTGAAGGTCTACAATGAGAGATCACGTTCATTCTTTGGGAAAATCAATTCAAAACTAGGAAAAACTGCATTGTTTTCAGAGAATTATCAGGCTTATTTGCAATCTACTGATTAACTTAACATTCAACTGACACATTTAACAGGTCAAACATAGTGCTATTTGTATAGGGAGATCAAATTTAAGGGTCAAACACAAGTGTGAATAATCCACCATGTTTCATGTTCTGGATGTGATTTTTGAATCTATTTTGGACAAACGTTTCCAATCTTGGAGCCTTCAAAAGGTACGTTTGTGTTAGTTTTTGTTCTCTGCTGAGCAATCAGTACAAAGTTAAGGTTTGGATAGGATAGAATAGGATAGTTTAGAAATTTATTGATCCCTTGGGAGGGTTCCCTCAGGAAAATTAAGGTTCCAGTAGCAGCATCAGTACAGTACAGACAAAGAAGAAAGTTATAATAATTTAGTAAAGAAACACTATATAAATATAAAGAATATATAGTATAGAGACTATATTACATTTTATATATATATATATATATATATATAAATGTCACTCAGACCCCAACACTCCATTTTTTCTGCTTCAAAACATCATCTTAAAAAAATGACTGCTGACTTTCTGCCTTATCCTATGCTTATCCTATCCCATTGTAATGAGATGTTTGTGGTTTTAATGGAATGGCTGATCTGTGTATATCCTCATCAATACAATTTTGTTTTATATCAAAGCTTAAATTTAATGTATTATTACACACCTAAAAATGGATGTGTCTTACTCTAGGAAAGACCAGCGGTGGATATAATATCTTTTAAGGTTTTAATCAATCATTCTTTTAAAATTGACTGATCGTGACCATCTTAATCTAGGTAGGCTGTTTTCTTATGCACTGAACAGCTATTACAATACAGCTAGAAAAATCATACCACATTTTTGGGATCTGCATTCAGTCCTCCCCCTGCGTGGCCATGCCAGCACGTTCTCTCTGGTATCTGTAAATGCTGCAACACAAAATTAGCCCCATTGTTATCTCTACATATAAATGTTTATTACATTAGCCTAATAAACATTTTAAGTGTGCTTCAATACAAGCATTATACACATGAAAAACGTATGAAAGCTTTTCGAATAATTTAGAAGGAATATATGAATTCAGAAACGAATCAGAAAAGAAAACGTCCTGTCGGTAGATTAAAGTATAAAATATATATTTATCAAACCATCAAAATGAGATTCATCACTTTCTTCAACTGCACACACCCTTTTTATAAATCTTCTCCAGGTCTTCTGGACTATCATTGATTTGCATCATGATGAATGAGGGGAGACAAAAAAAAAACCCTTACTTTTACTGCTTCCAGTATCTGTCGACTGTTTCCTCGACTGGTTGCCCATGTTGGGGATGTCAAATTTGGACCAAGTATCTACAACGAAAAAACAAACAAAATATAAAAAGCATGAATGAGAAAAGATAAACAGGAAAAAACTGTAATGGGTGGTTTTCAAAAAACAGGTAAACCTAGTCTCAGACCAAAAGGCTCCGCAGTGGACAGGAAAAATGTATCAGATTCACTACGATTGCAGCTCATTTTTATTAAATCACAGATTATCCTGCAATTCTCAAGACCTTTTTTCGTTATGAGTACAGATGAAAATGTGTAGAATAATGCAGAAAGGTCATGTTCATTATCAAATTGTTAATTTTTTTCATCAACAAAAATATGGTGTGCGCGCACGTCTGTGTGTATACGTTCGGAGCCTTTGGTATACACACACACGTTCCATGTAGGTTCTAGTGAAATTTGTAGCAACTTAATATGTGAAAGACCTGTCACAAAGTGACTAATTTTTAATCCTATTTTGATTTGAAAGTTAAACAATTAACAAAAAAGTGTGGTTTGCTTCAGATTTCTTTGAAGTAAGAATTTAAACCCCATGATAATTTAATTTTTACACACACACACACACACACATATATGTATGTATGTATGTGATATTGCACCTACTAGGAGAAGGTTACTATCTATGTTTGATTTAATGAATTATTATGCAGATGATACCATTGTTTTTTTTTATTCACCACCAGGTCAACACCAAGCTTTGCGTCATTTGCAAGATACTTTTAATAGTGGACAACAAAGACATTTATGGTCTAAAACAAGACTGAACTGACTGTTTCTATACAGATAACTTATATTTTGCATTTAGTAAAAGGTCAATCAATCAATCAATGTTTTTTTATACAGCACTTGTCACAGGGAGTTGTCACAAAAGGTGAACATGAACCTGCATTAATTTAATAACAAATCCTGATCAAGATTTTGATACTTTTGGACTTTTCGGTCAGTCCACAGTGTGCTCTGTGTGCAGTGTGCTCACAGTGTGCACAGTATGGAACTGGGAGATAAACTGTCATGGAAGTCAGTCAGACTGAACTGGACATTAAATACTATAAACAGTATTTTTTAGGAAACGTTGCTTCTAAACTAAATAAATGAATCCACCAAATGAAAACACCTTGATATTAACTGTTTAGTTAGTAACAGTTTATATAACTGTTACTATCAGTAAAAGTGATGCATATGAGAGACGTATAAATTCCACTATACCAATAAACATGTTTATAGTGACATGAAAATGGAAAACTGAAGCTGGAGAATAAAGCTGGTTATGTTTCCTGCTTAAATAAATAATAAAAACAAAACAGCCTTTGCCATGCGAGATCACATACTCTGTCACTGGCCACAGTACTTGAAAGTATCCCTAAAGTAAGGATAGCCGGGTTAACCAAATATTTCAGAAACCAAATATTAGCTAGATGATTATGAAATAACCCATTTCTATTTTTACAAAGCTAAAAAAAATGACCATTTAGTTAACTGTAGGTAGTCCAACAAAAAAGAATATTTAATTTATTTTGATATATGATAAATTATACATTTTGTATTTTGTTTTTCACTTGTACCATCAAAACACATACCTAAAAACTGAAATTACTGATCTGCTTCGGTAAAAATGGTGCATTTTTATGTTGCATTGTAAATAAACCTAAAATGTGTAACAGAAATCTAATAAAAGCACAATGGCATTTCACAATTTTCTTTAGCATTCATAAAAAATACATCAACACTAGGTTAATGAGTTCCTCCGTGTATAAAACCCATCATCCCATTTTGCACTTGAAAGCAGCATTACTACGTAATGTTTTCCCTTTGGTCCTTAAAATATCATTACAATTATTTCATTAGGGCAAAAAAATGTGGATGCAATTCTGAAATGAACCACTAGAGGCATATGTCTATGAGAATGACAACATTGGTCTGAAAGTGGTGGGCTGAGAGTGGAGCTCTGACACTAGGGGGGCTGAGAGTGGAGCTCTGACACTAGGGGGGCTGAGAGTGCTGTACTGCAGGTCTGCAGCTGGATACTACTGCAGTGTTTACCATGCGAGAAACTGGAATGTGATAATAAAGGCAGTCTGGATTTAATGCTCGATTCTTGGAGCGATCCTAACAGCAGGATGTCCACTCATCGCTAAGAGAAATGCTCTGAATTTGTTGATAATTCTCTAACCATGGATTGACGTACACCTTGGTCTCCTCGCAATGCATTTGTAGCCTTTTTTCCATGTGTATCCATGTCACATACATATATGACACTCAACTCATCCTCTCTTTTCCAACTTTTGACACCCAGGTCTCATCTCGCATCTCAGCTTGCCTTGCTGACGTCTCATCATGGATGGCAGTCCATCACCTTAAACTCAATCCCAGCAAGACTGAACTACTGTTCATTCCTGGAACCACTGGTCCTCATCCTGATCTCACCATTTCGCTAGAGAACTCACTCACCACTCCATCTGCAGAAGCACAGAGTCTCGGTGTAGTCGTGGATGACCAGTTATCGTTCTCAGCTCATGTTGCCAACCTGACTCAGTCATTCATGATTTCTCCTTCACAACATCAGGACAATTTCTGTCTAGAGAGGCCACTCAGGTGCTTGTTCAGTCTCTTGTCATTTCAAGACTAGACTCCTGCAACTCCTTTCTAGCTGGCCTTCCTATGCGGACCATCAGGCTCTTGCAACTCATCCAGAATGCACAGCTCGTCTTCAGTGTTCCCAAATACATTTCCCTTCAATGGCTTCCCGTAGCTGCCCGCATCAGATCTGAAACCTTGATGCCTACAGAGCCAACAATGGACCAGCACCTCCGTAAATGATGGCAATGGTCAAAACTCAATCTGTATCAAGCTTGAAGTAAAGCTCAGCTTTACTGTGAAAGAAATCTCCGGATTCTAGCCTCTTCTACTAGCTTAGGATATTTTCTGAGTGACCAGCAAAGCACTTTTGTAAGTCACTCTGGATAAGGACGTCTGCTAAATGTTGCAAATGTAAATGTAAATATATATTGAACACAGAGGGTTCACTTACGTTTTCTAGAATGTGGATGTTACTCAAACTGTTCAATAAAAGATATAAAAATTGTAGACTGTGACTTACATAATAATAAAACTACATTTTACAAGTAATCAATGCAGAAATCCAGGTAATTCCAAAGGGTTCACTTTCTTTTTCTTGCAACTGTAAACACTTACTGTGACCTCAACATTTCTTCATAAATGTGCAGAAACACAACCAGATAAGACAGGTTTCCCAGAGGAAAAAATGCTTACTACACTGCATCTTTAAAGTGGTGTCAAATGACAAAATCTTCAAACTCACTGAAAATCACTGTGTAAAGATTACTAGATTTTGAAGCAGACACGTGTGACTTTGTATAAAGTATTGTTTACTGTTATTAATTGTGAATTCCATACATAATACCATCAATCATTGGAAGTCAATGTAAAAGTAATTTATTCCAATTCATTTGAATTTTCTTTGGGGCTACTCATTATGAAAGATTAACACAATGTAAAGGACATTTGGCAGCTTTTATACTGTACACATACAATTCTGGTCCAAAAGTTTCCATTCGGAGTTTGGGAAATGTTTTCCTTTCTATCCCTGATAGTAACAATAATAATGTACTGAACAACTGTAATATTGAAGCGCACTAAGCAAAACATTCTATTAATTATGATCTACAAAGTAGATGCACCGTTTAACCAACTATCACAAATAACCTCAAATCAATATCATGATTAACAGAATATTTTACTTTGATTCTGATTTAATTATTTTTAATGAACTATTTTAATTATTTATTTTTGGTACAAGCTGCTCGAGTTCCTCGGATGATTCACTGGTCGAGCTGTCCATGTTGCTTCGATGTCGCAGAGTGGTCATGACTATATGGGGACATGAATGTGCAAACAGTGGAATTAAAAAGAAAATAAATAAAGGTTCTGAATGTCAGTTTTGGGAAATTTTTTGATCAGTTGTCCAGGCCTATTGTCCAATTCTAGTAGATTATGCATCAACATGGTCATTTTTCTTCTTTCATATTTTCATACTGAATATAGAGAATAAAAATGAAAAGATGCCGAATAATGAAAGCCAAACTGCGGGATGAGTGCATAGCTACTCCATATTAAACAGCCTAAATGTTAAAGTACCAGTAATATTCAACAAATGAATTCAACTGATTAGGAGAGGTCACGTACCAATATTTCAGGCTGGTTTATATGGAAGTTACTATGTTAATGTGAAGAAGTCATGGCTCTACAGTCTACAGTTTTTACTCACTTTGTTAAGTGCTGTCAGAAGCTGTGTGGTCCAGGGAGGGACAGATCCCTTTATTCAGCCTTATCTCTCAGAGCAAGTTGCAAAATACCACAAACGTTTGCTGTGACAGCTGTCATCATGTGACAATGAAACAGTGATATAATGGGTTTAAGCTAGCTCCTCGTTTATTATGAAAAGACAATTAGACCTAAACATAAAGACTGCAGCATGTGGTCTTGCTGTATTCAAAAACTATTTTGCTACAATGCAAGAATAGAGACACATGAGAATTTTAGTATCTGCAGATAATGATTAACACATGTTTTCATTGGAACCAGGGTCTAAATGTCAAAAGATCTGAGTCAGAACTGTCTAAATACACAAGAACAAGATCACCTTAACCTCTTGGAGTCTGAATTTTTTGCCAAAACATGCACTAATTAAAAGTGCACTTTTTTAATTACAGAACAAAGTTCATATTTGCTCAAAATCTGAAAGTTTAAGAGGAGTGTGTAACCCTCAACTCACGGAGACTTACGTAAAAGAAACAACAGACGAGGGTACTCAAAAACACTGCATGGTTTTGTTTTTCACAGTTTTAACTACATATTTGCACAAAGAACAATTTTGATATTTGACATCAAGAGTTCAGGGAAACAAAAAGCAATAACAAAAAGCAAAAAGGGACTTTAGCCAAAAGAGTAGGGCTGCAGGCTTACAGATAATAGCGCTGGTTTTAGCTGATTAACTGTGAGCATGTTTTTATTGTTCAAAAACAGCTGAAGGACATCGCTAGGTCTTTAGGTCACATGAGCAACGAAGGTTCACATGCACTAAAGAGCTAACAATTGGACACTAATGAGGAATTGTCTTCAACACTGGGCATGTTCTGCTCAGTGGCACCATTTATCATCAGTTTCTCAAGCACTCAAAATCAGTTACAGTATCTAGCCTGAATTATTGAAAAAGCCAGTGTCTGTACTAATTCCCCAATTACAAACTGGTTACTAATACTAGTTTTTGAGTATGTAATGCTGTATGTACAATGCATACTCAGAACCAGTCAGTTTTAGTGTGTGGTTATAATGGACACTAATCTCCCACACTGTATTACAAAACAGTAAGGGAGGAGTTACTTGCGTCCAAGACACTTTAATAAAAAGCAGCGCAGTCGTGATGGCGTCAAGAAAAGCAGTAGCAACATATGTAATTCGGAAAAAGCCTGATTTAGCGGCGTTAGCATTTGCCTAGGATTTCTTGTTATCAGCTTCAGCAACGTTTTATAGTCACATGCTCAGACAATGATATTTAGAAAAGTAAAGGTGAAGCACTCAAACCCCAAAAGCACTGCACAAACTGTTAAGCATGGTGGTGGATATGAATGAAACAATAAAGATGGAAAAGCTCAGAATTCCTCAGCATAACTCAAACCTAGGTAATCCAACAAGTAAACGACTGCAAACACACAGTAAAGGTGTTTTGGAACAGATAAGCCAGGCTAATATTGAAATTGTGGAATGGGCTTTCTAAAGTCCTGACAACATATATGTTGATTGTGCTTAAAAGTCAGCCCTGTGCCAAGAAATTAACATATTTATTGAACTCCAGCAGCTCTACAACATCCATTTTGTCTTCAATGGACAAAGCATGAACTAGAGATGGGCATATCATAATACTCAATATACAGTGGGGAGAACAAGTATTTGATACACTGCTGATTTTTCAGGTTTTCCCACTTGCAAAGCATGTAGAAGACTGTAATTTTTATCATAGGTACTCTTCAACTGTGAGTGATGGAATCTAAAACAAAAATCCAGAAAAATACATTGTATGATTTTTAATAATTAATTTCCATTTTATTGTGTGAAATAAGTATTTGATCATCTATCAACCAGTAAGAATTTTGGCTCTCACAGACATGTTACTTCTTTAAGAAGCCCTCCTGTTCTCCACTCATTACCTGTATTAACTGCACCTGTTTGAACTCGTTACCTGTATAAAAGACACCTGTCCACACACTCAATCAGTCAGACTCCAGCATCTCCACAATGCCCAAGACCAGAGAGCTGTGTAAGGACATCAGGGATAAAATTGTAGACCTGCACAAGGCTGGGATGGGCTACAGGACAATAGGCAAGCAGCTTGGTGAGAAGGCAACAACTGTTGGTGCAATTATTAGAAAATGGAAGAAATGCAAAATAACGGAAAATCTCCCTCGGTCTGGGGCACCATGCAAGATCTCACCTCGTGGAGCATCAATGATCTTGAGGAAGGTGAGGAATGAGACCAGAACTACACGGCAGGACCTGGTCAATGACCTGAATAGAGCTGGGACCACAGTCTCAAAGAAACCAATCAGTAACACTCTACGCCGTCAAGGATTGAAATCCTGCAGTGCACGCAAGGTGCCCTTCCTCAAGCCAACGCATGTCAAAGCCCGTCTGAAGTTTGCAAATGACCATCTGAATGCTCCAGAGGAGGAATGGGAGAAGGTCATGTGGTCTGATGAGACAAAAATAGAACTTTTTGGTTTAAACTCCACTCGTCATATTTGGAGGAAGAAGAATGATGAGTACAACCCCAAGAACACCATCCCAACCGTGAAGCATGGCGGTGGAAACATCATTCTTTGGGGATGCTTTTCTGCAAAGGGGACAGGACGACTGCACCGTATTGTGGGAAGGATGGATGGGGCCATGTATCGTGAGATTTTGGCCAACAACCTCCTTCCCTCAGTAAGAGCACTGAAGATGGGTCGTGGCTGGGTCTTCCAGCATGATAACGACCCAAAACACACAGCCAGGGCAACTAAAGAGTGGCTCCGTAGGAAACATCTTAAGGTCCTGGAGTGGCCTAGCCAGTCTCCAGACCTGAATCCAATAGAAAATCTTTGGAGGGAGCTTAAAGTCCGTGTGGCCCAGCGACAGCCACGAAACCTGAAGGCTCTGGAGGAGATCTGTATGGAGGAGTGGGCCAAAATCCCTGCTGCAGTGTGTGCAAACCTTGTCAAGAACTACAGGAAACATCTCATCTCTGTAATTGCAAACAAAGGTTTCTGTACCAAATATTAAGTTTCTTTTTCTGGTGTATCAAATACTTATTTCTCATAATAAAATGGAAATTAATTATTTAAAAATCATACAATGTATTTTTCTGGATTTTTGTTTTAGATTCCATCACAGTTGAAGAGTACCTATGATAAAAAATACAGTCTTCTACATGCTTTGCAAGTGGGAAAACCTGAAAAATCAGCAGTGTATCAAATACTTGTTCTCCCCACTGTACTTCTCTAAGCATATTGTGGATATTGTCATTCCTGAAAGCTCTGGCCAACTGTATGTTTCATCACAAAGAGTGTAAACAGTCTTGTTTAATTTGATGTAGTGCAGCAAATTTGAGTAAAAATTACTGTACTATGTATTTGATCAGCAGGTTTTAAGAATCTGATGCTCAAAATGAATCTGCACCTCAAAATGTGAAAATGTTTAATATCATGACATCATACTGCCCACCCCTAAGACCAGCACGCTAGTTTATCAGACAAGCACATTCACACTTTCTGGAACTTCTCAACGTCAGTTTGGGGGTTAGCCAAATTTAAATGACATCTGCCTTAGGTAGGTATTTTCTTAGAAATGACCTGTCCATATCAATACCAATATTAATGAATTGTGAAAGCCTACAGAGAATTTACATACAATCCCTCAGGTTTCCCAGAGCAGAGTGATGCAAAAACAGCCACTGTGTAGTGCTGATTAAGTTTACAGCAACGGATCTTTCAGTTGTTTCTCACTCAGCTCACTATAAGGTCAAGTCAAGTAAAATGTATTTGATTTCAAAGCAGCTTCACAGAAATACTGAAATATATAACATGTAACCATGGCAGCAGCAAAGAAGAGCCTTAATACCTAAACAGCACCTTAAAAACAGACATCCAGAGCTATACAAAGAGTTCAAGGTGTGCAAATCTTGTAACCTGAAATGATACCAATAATGTTTGTTAAGATAAAATCTATATATTTCACTTCAGGGTGAAAATTATAACTTTAAATTATATTTCTCTCATTTTTGATGTGGAAATATATTGGAAAAATGCAAAGCCACTGTGTCAAACACAGCCCATAAGCATCTTAAGTTTCATTAGCTGCTGTCATTTAGCTTACATTTCTTGTATGGGAACATTTTGTCTTTCCTGTATCAAACATAGATAATCGAGAAGGTTTGTAAACATAAGCTTTGCTGTTGTAGACACTGTAGTATGAGTAAAATGAGTGAACATGGCAATATGTCGAGCATTGAGCTTTTTACACATTTGTTTATGTTACAGCCTTAAAATTCTACACACGATACCCCACAATGACAAAGTGAGAAACATTTGATTGAAATCTTTGCAAATTTATTTAAAATAAAACACAAAAATATAAAATATACCTAAGTATTCACAGCCTTTGCTGACACTCAAAATTGAGCTCAGGTGCATCTTGTTTCCACTGATCAGCCGTCAGACGTTTCTAAATCTTGATTGGACACCTGTGGTAAATTCAGTTGATTGGACATGATTTGGAAAAGAACACACTTGTCCCACAGCAGACAGTGCATGTCCGAGCACTAACCAAGCCATGAAGTCTAAGGAATTGTCTGTAGACAGGATTGTATTGAGACACAGATCTGGGAAAAAGTACAGAAACATTTCTGCAGCATTGAAGATCCCAATGACCAGAGTTGCCTTCATCATCCGTAAATGGAAGACATTTGAAACCACCAGGACTATTCATAAAGCTGGCCACCTGGCCTTAGTCAGGGAGGTGACCGAAAACATAATGGGGACTCTGACTGAGCTCCAACACTGCTCTGTGGAGAGAGGAGAACCTTCCAGAAGGACAATCATTTCTGCAGCACTCCACCAATCAGGCATATATGGGAGAGTGGCCGAACGGAAGCCAGTCCTCAGTAAAAGGCACGACAGCTGGTCTGGAATTTGCCAAAAAGCACCTAAAAGAATCTAAGACCATGAGAAATGAAAAGATTGAACTTTTTGGACTGAATGCCAAACATCATGTCTAAACCTAGCCAAAATCATTCCTACAGTGAAGCATGGTGGTGGCAGCATCATGCTGTGTGAATGTTTTCCTGCAGCTAGAACTGGGAGATTAGTCAGGGTTGAGGGAAAGATGATTGCAGCAATGTACAGAGACATCCTTGATCATAACCTGCCTCAGAACACTCTGGACCTCAGACTGGGACAAAGATCTTCCAACAGGACAACAACCCTAAGCACACAGCCAAGATACCAAAGGAGTGGCTTTGGGATAACTCTGTGAATGTCCTTGAGTGACCCAGCCTGAGCCCAGACACATGAACCTGATTGAACATCTCTGGAGATATCTAAAAAATGCTGTGGTCCTACTCTCCATCTAATCTGATGGAGCTTGAAAGGTTCTGCAAAGAAATTTCCCCAAAACTGGTGCCAAGCTTGTAGCATCAAACTCAAAGTCTTGAGGCTGTAATTGCTGCCAAAAGTGTTTCAACAAAGTATTGAGCAAAGACTGTGAATACTTATGTACTTGTTATATTTGTGGGTTTTTTTATCAATTTACAAGAATTTCAAACAGATGTTTATCACTTTTTCATCATGGGGTACTGTGTGTAGAATTTGGAGGGAATAAATGAATTGAATCCATTTAGAAATAAGGCTGTAAAATAACAAATGCACAAACAAAGCTCTGTGAATACTTTCTGGATTCAAATATACCCAGAATAATGATGTAAATACAAAATATTATCATCAAAATAATGTACATTTAAACCAAAAAATATAAACTATATAATTTTTAAACACTAAACATCTTATCACTTTCATTTAAGATCACATTCCAAACAAATCTTGATGTGTATCATTTCCTCAAAGTATTGATAAATGGAAAGCAAAGGTTTTTTTATGCTGATCCGAAAAACAATCTGATCTGTGACTTAAAAATATGAAACCATGAAATGTGTTATTGTGTTGTGGTATCGAAACCAGAACCGGGAATTATAGAATTCTGGTCAATTAATCAAAGTGGTTTTCTGGTGACATCCCTTCTGTACTGTTACACTAGAAAAGCATTGTGCAACCCATCACCAAACCCCAGACTGATGCAGTTAAATCTGGTCTTACAGCTGATCTTACAGCTGGGCCTAAACTTAGGTCTGATATTACAGTTAGGTCTGATCTTACTCTCAAGTCTGATCTTAGGTCTGATATTACAGCTGATCTTACAGTTAAGTCTGATCTTACAGCTGATACAGTCAGGTTTGCTCTTACAATTAGGTCTGATATTATAGTTAAGTCTGCTCTTACACTCAAGTCTGATCTTAGGTCTGGTCTTACAGCTGATATTACAGTTGGGTCTGATCTGACAGCCGAGTCTGATCTTACAGCTGGGCCTGGTCTGACAGTTAAATCTCACCTTAGAGATGATAGAGTCAGGTCTGATCTTACAGTTAGGTCTGGTCTTAGGTCTGATATTACAGTTAAGTCTGATCTTACAGTCATGTCTGATATTACAAGTCTCAAGTCTGATCGTACAGCTGGGCCTGGTCTGACAATTAAGTCTGATCTTATGTCTGATCTTAAATCTGATCTTAGGTCTGATAGAACAGTTGGACCTGGTTTTGCAGTCAGATCTGACATTACAGATGTTCTTAAAATTAGTTCTGGTCTTACAGCTGGTCTCACAGTTAGGCCTGGTCACTTAAGTCTGATCTTACAGTCAGAGTACAGCCTAGAGTAGAGACAGTGTGTTTGTCTACATGTCTCTACTCTTCACAGTATAATTCTGTGTTCTGAGACGCAGAACATCATTTAGTTAGGAATTAAACCGAGTTTTAAACTTCAGTCTAAAGCTCAGACCGTCAGCTGCTCTTTATTTTAGGGCCTTAACTAAACCACACCAGTAAACAACAGTGTACAGTAATGACAGCAAGCGCACGGGTCTCGTTTTACGGAGTTAAACCTTCCTGGGGATCTTACAGGAGCCTGGGTGTCGGTAAGCCTCCAGCCTTCCCTCTCAGCCGGTTAGCGCGTTAGCCGCTGAGCTAACAGGCTCTGACCCCGTGACCCGCTCGCGCAACTCACCCGGTAAGCGCTCCGCTGCCCCCTTTCAGCCCCGCCGGCTCTGCTTTCGTACTTCCGAACGTGAGAAGCGCTGCAGCGCTGGAGCAGAAGGGCCACCCTGCGGCCCTGGACGTGACTCCCGCACCGCAGCGGGACCCACAGCGCCGCCATGACGAGCTCCCGGTCACGCGTGAGCGTGGGGAAGTTCGAGGCGCTTGGTCGTTGCCCAAAATGTGTACTTGCGTCCTAACTAGACCACTTAGTAACTCCTCGAACTCTGGAGCGAGTCTGCAACCTGCCGTCCAGAAATCACGAAATGTAACTCTTAGAAAACCACAGGTTTACAGTACAGAACCAGCTCGCAGACGCGCACTCGGGCTAGTGTGGCGCACACTACGTAGTGCACACTAGTTAGGTGGCACGCGGATATTGGAACGTGCCCAATATCCGACTACAAACGCTGCAAAACATCGCGTCTCCCAAACAAGAAGCGAAGGGAGGAATACAGCGGTTTAACTTCCAAACAAAGTCAGTGAACAACTGGAGTGACGACGTTCTGGAGCACCGTTTTCATTCGTTTAGTAGTTTTGACTGAAGACCACATTCAACACGTTGTTTCGTGGGGGCTTTGGTGTAACAGACTGCAACCCCAATTGCGCATACTGCAAGGGACAATAGCTGCAGAACATCTGCGTTTGTGGAGCGCATGGATGACGTTCATGTTCCTGTCAGTTATTCGGTATTATTATTTTTTTATTTTGTAAATTGTTTTTAATGTTCATGTTTGTAAACGCTAATATCAGTTATGACTAATATTCAAGAATAATATACTTAAGAAAATAAAAACCCGCTGAAGGGGCGACTGTTGACAGGATGTGACGTTTATTATTACTCAAAGTTGACGAACTCTGTCTCTGTCTTCGCTGTCATGTGCTCTGGCTGTTTCGCTGTGGTTTGAGGCCCTGTTCGTTTCTGTTTTGCGTGTATTACGGTTATTCTCGGGGTGTTTGCGGAGTTGTAGAGTGTTATGCCCTGCCCCAGCCAGCAGGTGTCCCACAGCGGCGGCGGCTCTGTCTGTGAGTGCGCCGGGATGAAGCAGGTCCGCTTTGCGAGCGGCAGCAGTTCGGACAGCGACTCTCAGGAGACGCCGTGTGAGGCTGAACTGAACGTCTGCCTGCAGGTCAAGCTCGGACCCCAGCTGAAGCTTTTACCACTGAACGACCAAATCCGAGAACTACAGACCATAATCAGGGACAAGTGAGGAGGCCGGATGGTGTGCTGCAGTCATGCTCTCAGACTCGGTCCCTGTCTCTGTTCTAACGTGTTCATGTGTCTCGCAGGTCCACCAGTAGAGGGGACTTTGTGTTCTGTGCTGACAGACTGGTAAGCAGTTTGAGGTCTAAATTGGGACTTTTCACAGTCACATATCAGATTAATTACGAGGATACAGATAAACAGTCAGCTTAGATAGTCAATCAGAGACAGAACCTTACTGAAATCTACTGCCTACACACAACAGTGTCCCTCACTACACGAGACGAGCTTATAACCAGAGAGAGACACAGAAAGACAGACAGAGAGAACTGTATTGATCCCTTTGGGAGGGAAATTAAGAATCCAGCATCATTACAGTACAAACAGGAGAATAATAATAATAATATTAGAATATATAATATAGAGACTATATTAGAAGCCTGGGACCACCCTCTTAAATCATATATAGAGGCACCAAGGCTGTCAATCCTGAGTGTAACTTCACCTTCTTATGACAGTCCTGCCTTTAATAAATAAAGAAAAATGATTTAAATCTAACTGGGATTATAGAGTGGGAATGGAAATAAAGATTGAATATGGGCAGTTTTGCCATTGAAGTGGATGGGAATGGGTGGAGTTAATTGTCATACAGCAACCCGCCAGCAGAGGCGCTAGACCCGAAGAAGCTTTAATTCTGAGAAATGATGCCTTTAAAACACAGTCACTGGGGTGAAGTTGCAGTGACTCCACCCTCCTCCCCCACCTCATTCACATTCCTCTGTGAATTTATTGTCTTATTGCAGATTAGAAATCTGATTACTGCCAGACTCATGTAAACCCGGAGTTTTCCTGTTGTCTGATTTCTCGGGTGCTTGTAAAAACATTGCTTGGATTACTGACAAAAAAATCTGATTTTCTGTAGATATCTGATTATTAAGTTCTTGTAAATGTACCCATTGTCTCCGGCATCAGGCCACCTAATTGTAATCATGTTGTAACTTTGTGTGAGGAACCTTAAAGTAAAGTGGTATTAAACAATTTGAATGTCTTGTTCCTAAGAGTGATTCAGTTTGGGCCAAATTTGTGCATTTCTTACCAAATCACAGTGAAAAATTATTTACATATTAATGCCTGAGTTTTATAAAAATAAAAAAATTGTGGAATTGGTGTCCACAGATCCGTCTTGTGGTTGAAGAAGGACTAAACCAGCTTCCGTATACTGAATGTGTCGTGACAACGCCAACCGGTGAGTACATGTCCTATTTGTCTGATCATTTCCCTACAGAACTTCATACCTCAATGATATTTACAAATGTGTAAGCAAGATATTTAGCAAACTAAATCTGCTGTGATTACAGCTCTCCAGAATGGCTCAGAACCCCCTGTTTTTGCTTTAATATCGAATCCATGTTTTGAAGGTTAAGGCTCTAAGACCATCTCTGTTTGCTCTCTGTTGCTCTCTCTCTCTTGCTGCATTCACAATTATTATTAAGAAGTTTAAAGTCAATTGGCTGTAGCCAACCTCCCTGGACAACCTCCCTGAAAATGGCCACAGGAGGAAAATCAGGAAGTCAAGGAAAATTTCCAAAGAGGTGTAAGCTGACCTCCAGGGTTAAGGTATATCAGTGTCTGTGACAGTGGACTCCATGGATTAGACCAAGGATTACTCCACTGCTGAAATAAAAACAGGTGGAATTTGATCAAATGCATATTGACGAGCCACAGAGCTTCCCAGAGAAAGTCCTTTGGGCAGTTTTCTGGCACGTCTGATCAGCCTGGGTGTCTTGAATCTGTGCAGAGCTCAGTGACCTCAAGACTGTCAATAAGTCCTGGAGGTTTTTCCAAATGTTCTATATGAAAGCAGATCCACTCAGTGTTTTGGTGAAAACAATCCACTTTAGTTACACTGAATGAACTATGAAAATGTGACAAATCAATGGAATTATCTTTTTAAAACCATTGGAAGTCAATTTAGGAGGAAACCCAAATGTTGGGGTGTGTGTTCCAACCATAGATTGAGTGAAGGCATAATGTATTGTGTGACTCCATCTCATAGGAGTGTAATGAGTCTAAGAATTTACGATTATTCTTTTCAAAGATGACTTGATTAATTGTTATTAGATAAAGTAAAAATAAGGAGAGGCTGAATGTGTGACCCGTGATAATATATTAACATATTCAGTTACGTCATTCGAATATTGAACATTATTAAAGTACTACAAGCTGACATGCTAGCCTCAGTCGTCATACAATTAGCTTGAAGAGCAAACAAGAATTTTGTAGGTAGAAAGTAAGTGGTTAGAAATGACATCATGGTTCTTGGAACGTTATGGAAAACTGTAAATAAACAAGAAGCAGGTTTAACCTTGCTCTAGGAGGGAACAGGCAAATACACATGTTCCACGTTATACTGAGAGATGTGGCCATATGAGCAATATAGACTCATTTATTCCATGTTCAGCATAAACGCCAGTGGTTCAATAAATCTGCAATCTTCTCTTGCAGGGCACAAGTATGAAGGGGTCAAGTTTGAGAGAGGCAACTGTGGCGTCAGCATAATGAGGAGTGGTCAGTCGAACAGCTCTTCATTTAGCAGATTTACATGTCAACATTGTTGACAATATTGTTGGACATTTACTAAGATTGCTTTGTGTCTCCCGTAAACAGGTGAGGCAATGGAGCAGGGTCTCCGAGATTGTTGCCGCTCCATCCGTATTGGCAAGATTCTTATTCAGAGTGATGAGGAGACACTGAAAGCCAAAGTGTACTACGCCAAGTTCCCACCGGACATTTACAGACGCAAAGTTTTGCTCATGTACCCTATCTTGAGTAAGTACTGACTGACCAGTTGTTTTCTGTGAACAGCTATGGAAATGGGCTGTCACCTGGGCTGGGCTTCCAGGCTTATACCCACAAATATTTTTCAATAAGGCAAAACTTGATCTTGCCCTGGTTGGACAAAACCGACCACCCAGTCCAAGGAAAAAGCAATGGCCCCTCTAATTTTTTTCAAATTTTCATTACAAGTGCAATACAAGACAAAATCAGACAAAACACATTTCAGTTTGTGCTCAAAAGCCACCCACTTCAGTTGAACTGAAAGAAAGAATAGGCCAGAAATTCTCTGCACTCCAGTGAAAGACTGAACTCCAGATAGATTGGACAATTGGTGGCAGAGTTTAGTTTACAGGGGAATAACATGGACAATGCACACTTTGCTAAATGGTTTTACTTCAACAAATAAAATGTTTTGTGTTCTCATTGTTTTTAGTTATATTTTGTATGAAGTATATATTTATTGTAACAAACTGAGCAATAGAGAACGTATTAAGCTACCATTAAAGAACTATTAGTCTTCTTATTATCGAAAACAATCAAAACCAGATTAACACAAATGTTTGGTAGATCAGAACTAAAAATCAAACTGATTTTTTGTTTAGCTCATTTCATAAGTTGGTCCATATAGGGTTGTATAATGCACGAGTGCAACACATGTTACCATACCATGTCGGTGTCATCATAAGGGGCAGAGAGAGAGATAAAAAAAATTGCACTGTCCACACTGAAATCTCATGATATTTTAGGTATATATTAGATATTTGTGGTCTGCTCTTGGGCTGAACATGCTGGGGCATGCTGACCATGTTGGCTGTTTCACTTCTAAATTATTTTCCAGACAGTGTAAAGACTGATTTGTAATGGTAAACCTTTATAAATCCCTTCTCTGGCTCATATGCATCTACAACCTTCTTACTGAAGGCCTCAAAGAGCTTTTTGGATCTAGTCATGGTGATCTGATTCACTTCAGCAACTAAGAACAAACCAAACTAATGATGAGATTTAAATAAGACAGACTCCTGCAAAATACTCTCTAGGAAAGTCATCTAATCAGCTATATCCTCTAATCATCTGTAGCTGATGTGGTGCACATGATTCTAATTTTACCCTTTTTTAAATAAAAATAAATGTGGGGATGTCTTTTCCTTTCTTTGGATGGGCATCCTAATTTGTTCACACGATTGAATTTTAATGGGTATTGACGGTAAATATGTGAACCATGAATGTGAAAATTCCATTTTTATTTTTTTAAAAGGCAACTGATAACATTTTTCATGGCCAAATATGTGCAATATTTTATCCAACAGCAATGGGCAATAAGAATTGTGTCCCCCTGGTCAGTGCTGTGCTGAGAATAGTCATTACCTGGTTAGGTCCTATCATGGTCTGTTTCCATTGATATACATGGTAGAGGGGGGTAGTAAATTGTGCAGGACCAAATGGGCTGCAGTATTTGTCAATAATTGTAGATCTAAAAAGTGCACCTCTGTGGTAGGTGTATTTGCTGAAATGGCCAGGGAGTGTAATTGAGCAGTAATCTGGTGTGTAGTGGAACAAAATTACTCAAATTTTGATCTTTGGGGACATGAAGATTTATGCAGCAGCTTTGTTAACCTTGCTGTTCTGAAACTCTGTAGTGTCCATAGTGAACAGGAATCACAGATGATTCTGTACGGTCACAGTCATCTCTAATTTTCTGTCCATCACTTGACCATCCTGACGTGCACATCTGTAATTGCCTTGCAGCCTGCTGGTAGACATGTAAAACTGAAGTGCAGCCCCCTCCAGCGTGCACCATACTTTTCTGTTCTAGCTGACCTTTGCGTCTTGTCCCACATTTCTAGCTAATTCAGCCGGTGTTCCGCTGCCGAGGGTAATTACAGCTCTCGTGAGGAAATTATACAGCGCCTGCCAGTTAGCCACCAAATGCTGAATAGCATGAGGATGAGGACCTGAAAATAGCGCAGTAATGGGTGGTTTACACCCGCCGTTAATACACTTAACCATTGTGCTCTGGTCGAAGCCGAACAGCGCCGCACATAATGTCTTCATCAGCACACATCCATTCATTCCAAGGGAAGGTGGAGGTCCGAAGCAGTCTGATGTGAACTTTATAGATAAGAGGTTGTGATGTGAGTTGTGATGTTTTGGACAGAACCAAAGTATTTGTTTGTGGGTCCAGATGGCACTGATCCGATACTCAGGTTCCGATAACATCAGGTGGGTAACAGAAGGAAATTGAAAATTGGAGCAAAGAATTATATTTGACGATTCTTTCCCCAGATTTGTCCAAAAAAATCATTGTATGAAGTGTGGGAGTCAATCAGCATAGAGCATTGAAACCAGTGTTGCAGAAAACTCATTCAAAAATAATATAGTCAAAAATGGTGTAGTTTTTGATCGCTCTGCTGACAGATTTGTAAAACGTTTTCTTGTTCATCTGTTGGATTTAAGTTGGCCCAACTACCAAAGAACCAGAGTTACCACTATGCTTGCTTTACCTAGCTTGTTTCGACAGCTTCACCTAACCTGCTTCGCCAGCTCCCAGCGCGTCCCCCCAAAAACACCTAAGTTTGCCAGTCACACGCTTGCTTAGTTAAGCTCTGCATGCCAGTTTGTAACTCTTGTGTGCTAGTTTAAACTAGGTGTGCTAGTGAAGGCACCAAGCGAGTTCAAGCTGCGTGTTTGAAGGAAAGCTTTGAGCTAATGTTACTTGAAACTCTGAACTGCAGAGTTGAAAGCTCTGAGCTAGCAGAAGTATTTTGCAAGGAAAAACAGGCAAAAATCTCTCAGTCAAGAACTTAAAGACTGTTGTGATGGGGAGTGTTATTATGCAGGAAGGAACAAAGTCAGTGGTGCACAGGAAAGTCAGTGGTGTATCCTGCTGATATATCAAGTTACATTTTATAAAGTGTGGTTTGGAAAATGGAAAGGGTATATGTACATAACATGAATCATCTTCACGTTCATTGTTTACTTGTAGGCAGTGGAAACACAGTCATCGAAGCAGTGAGAGTACTGATAGATAATGGCGTGGAGCCTTCACACATCATCCTCCTAAGCCTTTTCTCCACTCCACATGGTAAGTCCGTCACCATACATTTAAATGGAAAATTGCTGTACATCTGACACTGGAATTGTGTTCAGTTGTCAGTGACTGCTATGTGTTGACATCATTAACAGAAATATGGAGGCAAACCACTACCTAACCTCTTTAACTAAGTGTGAATGGTTTGGTACAAAATTTGAACGGTGGATTACAGTTGGATCCAAAGCATACAAAATGCGCTTCTGTACCAAACATTGAAGGGCATTGTAAACTTGATTTTCTATAGTAAATATTCCCCAGATTACCAGATATTCACAGCTCATCATCTTAAATTTTTCATATTTTAAATAATAAATTCAGTTCAGTTGAAGAATGCAACAGAACAATCAGCTGAAAATGTAATTAACTTCCAACAAGATAATAAAGTGTTCCAAATGATTGATATGAAAATGTAATTAATTTCCAAAAATGAAATATGATAAAAATGTTTTACAGCCAAGGTCAAGACCATGTACTACTTTATTAGGCACATGATGAAATTTTAACCAAACTCACATTGTAATGTATTTCCGAATGTTGTTATTGAGAAATGATTACAATGTGAAGTTCCCAAGCAGTGTTGGGGCCTACCACTAATGTATTTGCACTGAAAAGAGCTTTAAATCAAATGGATTAGATCAGATAATTAGATTAACAAGACATTATTGATGAACACTATATTTATTAGTGTCTGCCTCCTTCTACACAAGAGATTGATGTATAAAATAGGTATATTAGTAGATATATTTGTTTTGAAACATGCGCAGTATGTAGAGTGTAGGGGAGCTGACTTCTGGTAGGAATAATGAATACTGTAGCAAAGTTTCAAAGATCTCAAATGATTAACTCTACCATCACCTGTTCAACACATCTCTGTATTCAGCTCTGAGAGTCAAGCACTCTGTAAACCAGATACTAATCCCTAAATAAAAATATCCAAAGCTTTTGATGTAATTAAGCATCTAGTGCTGACATTACAAGCCTAACCGCGCACAGTTCTGAGCACAATTTTAATTTAAGTGTTGAGAGATGCTGAGTTTGGAGACCTTCAGTGATTATCCAGATATTCTTATGCTTTTTTGTCATTTTGAGACTTTTGTGTTGTTTCAGGAGCGAAGTCTATAATTGATGAGTTTCCAGACATCACCATACTAACTACTGAGGTCCATTCAGTTGCCCCCTCTCACTTTGGACAGAAATACTTTGGAACAGACTAATTGTTCAGTTCACCTACTTACAATTATGTGGGGTATATTGTGATGTGGTTTTATAGCATGTATGTGTATGAAGTGCCTTATTTACATATTGAAATGTTTTGTATTGCAGATGCACAGCAAATAGAGTATTTATTCCTTTGTTGTCTTAGGAAGTATCAGGTAGTGAGTCTAGTCAGTAGCCTGGGATCTAAACTCTTGGTAGGTCAGTCATATTTCTTGCTGTACAGTCTGAAGCGCCACTTAATGCTCTCATCCACTGGAGTAACATCACTGACTGAGTAATATGGCAGAAAGGACATGTTGGCATCTGTGACTGAAAGCCACCTGCTAAGGGTAATTGGTTTTAACGACCAATCAAAACTGGCAAATATGTGACAGAACACTGGTAACTTCAGCATGTGCCACAGTCTGTTGTGTTTCTAATGTGGTTATAAATAAAGTGTTTCTTTAAAACATTGTAGTGAATGTCCTTTGTGAGAGTGTGTCTACCGCTGTGAAATAACTAGTTCATAGAGTGATGCACTATGACTTGGTTTTCTATAATGTGTGTGAGTTACTATAACTGTTAACCTCTTATTGGTTCTGAAGCTGGTCGTCAGCGTTGTTTCTGAAATATTTTCATATTTTATATATTTCCAGATAATATGTTTTGTCTTCCACTGTAAAATAGCTTCACACTGCAGATTCTGCAACATCTTGCCTTGAGTGGTGGTACACAGTTCTACTGTGCAGCAACACCTGAACCAAAATGACCTTCATGGAAAAGTAATCAGAAGAAAACCTTTCCTGCATTCTCACCACAAACGTCAGCATCAGAAGATTTCAAATAAACATCTGAATGGGTCTGATGCATTTTGGAAGCAAATAATGTGAAGTAAAATTTTAAATAAAAGGCTTTTTGGGTAAAATATCCACAGGGATGTTTGAAGAAAACAGCACAAGAGCACAAAAAATTGACACCTCTGTTTACATCATCATGCAGAAATTTGGACACCCTGGTCAAAATTCCTGGTACTGTAAACAGTCAGTCAAGTTGAAGATGAAATGATCCCAAAAGGCATAAAGTTAAGAGTGACATGTCCTCTTTGTATTTTAAACAAAAACATTTTTAAAATAACCTCAAGTAACTAGTTAGTACCTTTGGCAATATCACAGCTTGTAACCAGTCTCTTTCAGTTCTCATTTGAGGGACTTTCATCCATTTTTCCAGGCAAAAGTTGTCTAGTACTGTGAGATTCCTGGGATGTTTTGAATGCACTGCCCTTTTGATGTCTAGCCAGATTTTCAATGATGCTCAAATCCAGGCCTTTTGTAAAAACTTCAGCCTTGCCTTTCGAGGTGGTCTATTATGGATTTTGGTGTTTGCATCCAAAGTTTACTTCAGTGTTTCCCTCTACCAGTGAAACATTTACCTGTGCCATTGGTTCCAACACAACCCCAAAGTATGATTGACTCACCCCATGATTAATGGCTGTAGAGGTGTAATTTGAATTTGAATTCTGTGCCCTTTATCTCCAAAAAATATTTGTGCTCACTGCAGCCAAAGAGTTCTTTTTTGACTTGTTTTGCAAAGTCTGATGCTGACGTTTGTGGGGAGAACACAGGAGAGCTTTTCTTTTGATAACTCTTGAATTAAGACCATATTTGTGCAAGTGTTGTTGAAGAGTAGAACAATGTACCACAACTCAAGTCTGCTAAATGTTCCCAGCGGGAGTTCCGATTTGCCTTCGATCCTATGAGCACGTCTGATTTTTTTTTTTCTTGGCCTTTCAGACCTTATCTTGACTTACAATGTTCCTGTTAACTCCCAGTTCTTAATTACATTTCAAACTAAGGAAATGGCAACCTGAAAACGTGCTCTCTCCTGCTTTGTGGGCCTCAACCACTTCCATTTAGAACCAATGGCCACTGTTTTTTGAGACAAGGTTAGAGAAGTCTGGGTATTTATAAAGCTTTACAATTTGCATCACCTGGCCTTTCCTAATGTGGATTGTGAACAAGCCATAACTCTAATAGGCTAATTAAGGTCTGAGACCTCAGTCAAAATTAACTGAGTGCTCAAATCTCTTATGGTTCCCATATACAGTTGTGCTCTAAAGTTTACATACCCCAGCAGAATTTTTGCTTTCTTGGCTTTTTTTCAGAGAATATGAATGATTACACAAAAACCCTTTTTCTACTCATGGTTAGTGGTTGGGTGAAGCCATTTGTCAAATGACTTTTCTCTTTTAAATCATAATGACCCTGATCAAATGTTCATATACCCTGGTGATTTTGGCCTGATAAAATGCACAGAATTTGACACAAATGGGTTTGAATGGCTACTAAAGGTAAAGGCTGAGTGAGTTTCTGGAATCCAGACAGACTTGTATCTTTCATCCAGCCACTGATGTTTCTGGATTGTGAGTCATGGTGAAAGCAAAAGAATTGTCAAAGGATCTACGGGAAAAGATAGTTGAACTGTATAAAAGAGGAAAGGGATACAAACAGATATCCAAGGAATTGATAATGCCAGTCAGCAGTGATTAACAAATGGAAAATCAGGAGCTCTGTAAAAAACCAAACCACGGTCAGGTAGACCAACAAAAATTTCGGCCACAACTGCCAGGAAAATTGTTCGGGATACAAAGAAAAATCCACAAATAACATCAGCTGAAATACAGGACTCTCTGAAATCTATCGATGTGGCTGTTTCAAGATGCACAATAAGGAGGCACTTGAAGAAAATTGGGCTGCATGGTCAAGTTGCCAGAAGAAAGCCAAATGCCACAAAGTATCTCACCTACAATACAGCAAACACCAAACAGCAAGCCTCAAAACTTCTGGTGACAAGACCAAAATCAAACATTTTGGCCACAACCATAAATGTTACATTTGGAGAGGTGTCAACAAGGCCTATGATGAAAGGAACACCATTCCTACTGTAAAGCACGGAGGTGGATCGCTGATGTTTTGGGGATGTGTGAGCTACAAAGGCACAGGAAACAAAGTTGAAGGAAAGATGAATTCTGCACATTTTGAGCAAATACTGGAGGCAAATTTACACTCAACAGCCTGCTAGTTGCACATGGGATGTACTTGGACATTCCAACATGACAACGATCCAAAACACGGGTCAAGTCGAGCTGTCATTGGCTACAGCAGAACAAAGTGAAGGTCGTGGAGTGGCCATCTCAGTCTCTTGACCTCAATTTCATTGAGCCACTCTGGGGAGGTTCTCAAGTGCGCAGTTCATGCAAGACAGCCCAGGAATTTACAGGAACTGGAAGCTTTTTGCCAAGAAGAATGGGTAGCTTTACCAAAGCCTCATCCACAACTACCACAAAAGTCTTCAAGCTATCATTGATGTTAGAGGGGGTAATAATAATATTAAGAACTGGGGTATGTGAACTTTTGATCAGGGTCATTTGGATATTTGTGGTTGTCACTATGATTTAAAAAGAGAAAAAATTTACAAACTCAAAATTATACACTGGTATTGCTTAAAATATAGAGTGTAAATGTAGTGTTTCATCTTTAAATGTATACCCTTTGGAGATCATTTCATCTTCAGTTATCTTAACCGTTCACAGGAACAGTGGGAGTCCCCAAATTTTTACATGTGACTAATGTTAAATGACTTGCCAGAGGCAAAACATTCACTTGAAATTGCTATATTACAGCCACCAAAATAATGTTTTACATTTATTTTTGCTACATTAGGTCATGCCCTGCTCTACAGAAGTTCAATCTCCTTTCCCAGGGACCCCAATGAAGAATAATTTAAAGTTTTTGGGGGTTTTTTTTTAACACCTCTTCTACTTCTAACTCAAATTATCCTCTTATGTTCATCATATGCAGGGATGTAATTTTTAAACACAATAACAGGTACCCTTTAAAAGATTTTTGTCAACATATAATGCATGTAGTGGTTAAGCATATGAATACAGTTCTGAAAACAAGAGGCATATGTGTAACAGCATCAACAATAGGACTGTTCAGGAAGAACCACATGGCATACAAACAGGCATTTGACATTGAGTGTACAAAAAAAAAAATGACACGTTTAACAGCTGGGGGAGAAGGCTTATGCACAAAAAGGAACATGATGCTGATATGAAATAGTGTTTTCCAATGACTTAATCCTATTCTGTCTGAACAGAGCCAACTGGAATTACAGTGAAAGATAAGCTCTTTAGGTCAGTTCCACGGAACACGTAGCAGTATCTAGTTCTGTATTTGACAAATCCTTGATGGCGCTCAACTGTGCGTTTTCACCTGATTAAACTCACGAATGACTTGGCAATTAGTCGACAAGTCATTATGTGAGCAGCTGCAGAGGGAAGAACACTGAACTATACTGCTGCGAAAACACTGGTTCCAATACAATACATAAAAATCTACACTCACATTACAAGCCTTATTGTTTAATTCCATTTTTTTTACTTGGAATGGGGTTGTTATTTTTTAAAACATATCTGCACTCTGAAACATTCAATATAAAAAAGGTCATGCAAATGAATCATGAACATCAAAATAAGGCTGAATCCCAAATGGCTTCCTCCTCCCTAGTGCACTATGTGAGTCATGAAACTATGGCCCTGTTTCAATACTGTTATTAACATCCCCTCTTCATCCTCAGCTTCAGCGAAGCTCTCAACAGTGTGTCATACATAATACAACAAGTAACTTATTCAACAGAGAGGGAATAATGGGATGAGTCATGAGACGTGGCTTTGGCCAGGTGTGCTTTAGTGTGGTAATCAGCTAGCTACAGTTGTGATCAGAAATATCTAGATTGTATTCAGATTTTTGATAGTCTGGACAGTGAAAATTTACAATAATTTGTATAAATGCATCTCAGTCTAGACACTCTGGACACTCAAATCTGATTTCAAAGTGACTTTTGCAGCACTCTCAATGCTACAATGACCACCTAAAATTCAGAGTGATGGAAGTGCTGGGATCTAAGAGGAGCACCAAAGCCTACGCAAATCTGATCATTTGCAAATATAGTGTGGACAGTCAACTCAACTTGAGAAACAAATCTGATTTGCCTGCAGTACAAACAGTCTTAGAACAGATAAAAAAACAAACAAACAAACAAACAAGAATTTGGTGCAAAAGGATTTCATGAAATCAGCACAGGCTCATAAATTATACATACACTGTCTTAGAATATTAATCCAGTTTTATTGATAATGATTAACCATAGCCATACATATATAGTGAGAGAGAGAGAGAGAGAGAGAGAGAGAGAGAGAGAGAGAGAGAGAGAGAGAGAGCAGAGAGAGATTAAAACTTGTGCACCAAATTCTTGTTTTTTCCTATTAAACAAAAAGAAGAACAGTTACTACTGAAAGGCCAGTATCTCCATGACATTTATGTCCATGAAACTCTTCACCACAGTATAAACACAAGCATCCAGTCTTTCTTCTGTCCTGGCACCAAAATTGTACAATGAACTTCCCATGGGTGTCCAAACACATTCAAACACTGACTTAAGACCATCTTTTTCATGAGCACTTATTCCATTAAAGGATTATAATTACACTGAATCTTGTTGGTAATGAGGTCTCCATTCTGACATTTTATTTCGGTATCATATAAGCTTGAGGTATCTCTTGATTCTAGCCTCTAATAACTAGCTAAGTATATTTTCTGAGTGAACAGCAAAGCGCTTTTGCAAGTCGCTCTGGAAAAGAGCATATGCTATAAATATAATGTAAATATAAAAGGGGAATTGCATGGGGCTGCAATTTCTGGGAAAGTTCTGCTGAAGTCGACACTTCTGTTCACTTGATACTTCGTACCTCTGAGGGCTCATATAACTAACTTGACTTCAGCTAATAAAGTAAAGTAATGGAGAGGCCCTTAAGATGGCATTGGGATTCCCCAGAAGGAAAACAGTGCTGCCAGTGCTGGACCAGGGCTTATTAAAAGTGGTATGAAAATGAGTGGTATAGATTCTACATGCTAACAGTGCACTTTATGTTCAGTAGAAGTCTTTGCACTCAGACTAAATGCCAAATGGCTCTTTATTATAGACACAGAACACAATGTTTTGATACAGATGCCTCGTTGGTCCTGATCAATGCAGGGAGCCATTTGAGATTTAGACTTTTCAAGTAGCAGCAAAAGTCATCATGAACATAATTTTCTCCAAGAAGCTCAGTTCAGTCATTGGAGCAAAAGGAATACTGAAGTGCATTTTAAAAAAACGTGAATCTGATCTTCCTCAGTCTCATGGTCAGGATATATTTCTAGTCTGATATGCAAGTGGCTCAGATCTGACTTAAAATGTAATGTGTATGTTTTTGAAAACACATCAGGTCTGGTTAAGGCCAAAAAAGAAGAAAAATTTTCTTCTTTGTGATTTGTGCCAGTTGTAGCTGGTAATGTGAACATATTTCATATTGTAAAGTGTCAGTTTGGAAGATGGCAGCATGATATGATAAATCCGGATAAATTATACAATATTATAATACATCTCACGATAATTAACCTTTCATCAACAAAGGAACAAATGACCACACCTGAAGTGTGCCATTTGCACTCAGACATCCACTTAAATGAAAATACCCATTATATTACATCATAACAAAAGGACAATATCAACTTGGACATTTACCAAATAAAAAGATGCTTAAGCTGCACCACAGTGATTTACAGAGAAGCAGTCACAGTCTTTGATAAACCTTTAAGGCTTGAAGAGACATCATCATGCTCGTAGTAGAACTGATCTACTCATGTGCAGCAGACAGATGGACAGCGCTCGCCTTAGCTCTCTTAAGTGCACAACAGTGGAAGTGACTGACCTTGAAATGGGGCTGCCGTGCCTTCTCTTCTGCAGTTCCAGAATGACTTCATACACATGCTGTGACACAGGCTGCCCACTGAGAATGTAACCAGTGTGCTGGTAAACTGAACTGTGACAGAACTTCAAGAGATTCAAGCCCATTAAACTTGTGATTATGTTGTGAAAAAGAGATAAATCAAAGTCCAAGCCCCTATGAACACTCAGTGATTGTCCCTGGTGTTCCTCAAAGGATTTTCATGGATGGAAATCATTACGGGTAATAAATAACCAAAATACAGGACAAATAAGTTAAAAAAGAGAGAGAAAGAAAGACATCAAGAGGATGAATCCACTCAGTGGTCCCTCTGAAATATTTGGCGAGCCAATGGACATGTGTTCCTGGAGTGTTCCAGTATTTGGAATGTATTCTCCTCATCCAAAGTTTGGTTCCTCTCCTTAATTACCAACAACGTCCATGCATGAAGCAAATGAAAGTGCTACACTGGTCAAAGAAAACAAAGTGTCACATTAGGTATCCTTGTCCCAACACCCCCATATAAAGCATTAAGTTCATAAAGTGTACACTTACAAAGTAACAGTTTGTCTATTACGTCTCGATATCAATGGTGACTGAAGGATCATGTTCCACCTCACCATCTGATGGAAAAAGAGAGGATTAGATTTTTTTTATGGCTACATTCACACTGCGCATACAAATTTTCCCAAACCATTTTTACAAAAACAAATGTTAGTTATGAAAAAAGACAACCAAAAAAAGAACAATATTTAGGTTAATAAATTACATACATTAATAATATGCAACTACATTTCCTTTACCAGTCAGTATAAACTCTAATGTCTAATCTGACATTATTACACTATTTCTTTGACAAAGCACCTCCACATTTATTAGGATTACATTTCCATTTATAGTATTTGAACCATAGTGTTAAATGTTTGTACATAGAGTGCAGCCAGAAAGTATACACAGCACTTCACTTTTTTCACATGTATTTGTTACAGCATTCTGAAATGGACTAAAATAAATTTTCCCTCAAAATTCTATGCACAATAACAAAGTGAGAAAGGTTTTTTGTTTGAGATCTTTGCAAACTTAAAATAAATATAAACATGTACATAATTATTCACAGCCTTTGCTCAATACTTTGTTGAAGCAATTACAGCCTCAAGTCTTTTGAAGTATGAGGCTACAAGCTTGGATGTTTCTACCATTCTTCTTTGCAGAACCACTGCACAGCCATTTTTAAATATCTCCAGAGATGTGCAATCGGGATCAAGTCTGGGTTCTGTCTGGGCCACTCAAGGACATTCACAGAATTGTCCCAAAGCCACTGCTTTGTTCTCTTGGCTGTGTACTTAGGGTGATTGTCCTTTTGAAAGATAAACCTTCATCCAGGTCTGAGGTCCAGAGTGTTCTGGAGCAGGTTATGATCAAGGATGTCCCTGTACATCACTGCAGTCATCTTTCCCTCGACCCTGACTAGTCTCCAAGTTTCAGCTGCAGAAAATCCATCCCCACAGCATGATGCTTGGTCAGAGTGACCACTGGGTTCTTGGTCGCCTCCCTGACTAAGGCCCTTCTACCACAACCACTCTGTTTAGCCAGGCAGTGAGCTCTCAGAAGAGTCCTGATGGTGCCAAACTTCCATTTACGGATGATGGAGATCACTGTGCTCATTGGGACCTTCAACGGAGCAGAAATTTTCTCGGACGTCTACAGACAATTCCTTAGACTTAATGGCTTGGCTTGTGCTCCAACATGTACTGTCTACTATGGGAACTCATATAAACAGGTGTGTGTTTAACTAATATAAACATGTGTGTGTTTTTCCAAATCATGTCCAATCAACTGAATTTACCACAGGTGTCCAATTAAGCTGTAGAAACATCTGAAGGACAATCAGTGGAAATAAGATGCACCTGAGCTCAATTTTGAGTGTCGTAGCAAAGGCTATGAATTCTTATGTACGTTATATTTTTGTGTTTTAGGGATATCTGACTGGGTTTAAAACAGGTGAATTAATATGCAATTCAGATTTTGCGAGGTGGTCTTAGGTGTGCGTACATCATATTTTACAATGTTTTGAATGCAGCTCAGGCAATCACATTTTTATATTACAATTATGATCACAACATTCTTAAAACTGAATTGCATAAAAAGTAATGCATTACTAGGGTCTTTAAATGACAATAATCATGATAAAACCTATCATGACAAAGCTAACATTACGAGAAGAACAGTTTGTTGGATGTAATTTGTAGATATAAGCCACATTAAAAGGGAGTAAGTACAAACAAAATTTGATTTGGGAACTAAGCCATATTTGGGTCAATTTCACCTGTAGTCTAAAAATAGACTGGTTTCTGTGCAACATCTTCACAGAGATGTCTGCAACCAGGGGGCAGAAAGCAACAGAAAACACTTCACAAAAGAATACAATGACAATGAGCTGTTGTGCAGTGCACCAACTGCAGTGAAGATGAAAGGAAAATGTTTAATAATATGAGGAGGTCACATCCATTTGCCACAGTCCCAGACATAACAGGCTGTTTGTCATGAACACTTACTTTTGTATTGGAACAGTGATGTCTATCCATTTATTTTTTGCTGTAGACTGAAAACATTGGGGTTTGACATTAAAATTTGAGACAAATTATCAATGTTTGAGCTTTTAATTAAAGGTCTTTAAATCTGGATCTGAAATGCAGTTCAGAAGATAGTATCTTTTGTCTGAACCTACCCACTTTTCTTGTGAGCAAAAGTATTGGAACATGTGGCTGACAGTTGTGTTTTGTTTCCCAGGTCTGTCTTGTTCCATTGATTATTCAAACAACAGTGCTGAAAGTATACGCTCAGTTTCAGAGTTGGGGTTTGCCTGTGCATTTATAGTTAAGAGTACACAAACATAAAAAACAGAGCTGTCTGTGGATGAAAAATAAGCAATTGTGAAACTAAGAGAAGATGTAAAATCAATAGAAGTAGCAGATGTCGAACAAGTAGACCAAGGAAAACAAGAGTAGTTGATGAAAGAAACATTGTTAGTGCTGTAAAGAAAGACCCTAAAACAAATGACATCAGCAACAACCTCCAGAGGGCAGGAGTGAAGGTACTGTTTGCTGTTTGCATGAACCAAAGTACAGAAGCTTCAACTGAACCACTAATTAGCAAGAAGAATAGGAAGACCAGGCTTGCCAAGAAGTACAGAGACAAGCCTCAGATGTTTCATGGACTGGTGAGACAAAGATTAACCTTTATCAATGTGATGTAAAGGCTGATCCCAAATATACAAGCTCATCTGTTAATCACAGTGGAGGTAATGTCATGGCTTGGGCTTGCATGGTTTCTTCTGATTAATCTTCTTTGATGACAGTAGTACAGTGAACTCAGACATCCACAGAAACATTTAGTCCTTCAAATTAAAGAAAGATGCAACCAAAATGCTAAGGAGATCATTCATTATGCAGCAAGATAATGACCTAAAACTGCAACGGTAAGGGGCAAGAAGTGGAAGGTTTTGACTGGCCAATCTCCAAACTTATACCCTATAGGGCTGCATTTTACCTGCTAAAGATGAGACTGAAGGGAGTCACCCCAAACAACACCTGAAATAGGCGGAAATGAAAGCCTGGAAAAGCACCACAAAAGAAGAATGCAGAAGTTTAGTAATGTCAGTGGGTCACAGACTTAATGCAGTTAGTGCAAAGGATTTTCAAATAAATATCAAGTTTTATTAACTTTAATCTATTTGAAGTTTCTCTGATCCAATACTTTTGCCCACAAGAAAAATGGGTGGGTTTAGACAAAAGGTGCTATCTTCTGAATTGTGCATCAGATACAGATGTAACTACCTAGAAAGCCAAAACATTGATCTTTTGTCTCAAATTAATTTTTAATGTCAAACCCAAGTGTTTTCAGTAAAATACTGCAAACCTAAAGGGATTGGCCCATTACAACAAATCTTTTGGAGGGGAGTGTACTGTTAGCTATCAAATGTTAGCTATCAAATTCAGTTACATTTTTACATTGACTTAATGTTAGTTTAGCTAACAGCATTGCCATACTTCTCATATTGTCAAATAAGAAGGGGACACACAGCCTCAACAAAACCAGGGAGCTAGGTAAATTGAGTACATTTCACAGGACTTTTCCTCAAGTTATAGTTACAGTTGTTGACTGGTAATGAACTACTGATCGCTACACAATGTTATATTAATGTGCATTGAAATACAAATTAGTCAAACTCTGAAAGTGTACTTTATTACAGAGTTAACAGAAATTTACCAACAGTGCAAAATCTGAAATTACAACAGTTCACTAACATTATATTCTTGTGATCAGCTATGTAACTATAGCCCTTTTGCTCCCTGGTTGTATTTGCCCCCTTTAATGGTAGTAAAAGAACCTGTCTATAGCCTATTTAGCAAAAGAACAAACCAAACAAAAACAATGTTTTCTACTTGTAAAAGGAATGCAAACCTATTACCCATAACCATTACCCAATAGTTTATAAGGATATTATGATGATTAAGCTAATTAACAAGAAAAGATTTTTAATACTTCTGAGAAGTTGATTATATAAGCAAAGCAGTGACTGGGCAAGAAATGTAGTTTCTCCATTCCACAACTTCTTATATCCTTTTCGCAGCACAGAACCCAAGTGTGATACCATGTTCTTCAGAATATAAGAACTACTAAACCAGACCACAATCAACGTTCTACACCGTGGCATGCCAGACAATGACTACTTGTAACCTTCAAGGTTGATTCCTCTCAGACGACAGAGAAACACAATCCAGGCATGCTTCCAGATGCAGCCTTATATTGATTAATTCTCAATCAGCTCCTGTAATTGAGCTGCCTTTTAATTTAGGCTGAAAGAAGCACACTTGTTCTTGCTCAGCTGCAATCAGGTCTCACTCACCTGTGCTGTCCTCATCTGATCCACCATCCTCCCCCCATCTCCCCTCACTGGCCAATAATGGGTTCTGATATTCACACAAGGTCCTCAGTGGAAAGTAGTGGCCATCACCTTGACTAAGCAGAACATGAATAGAATATTTATAATTTTAATTGCATACATCCTATTACTGCCACCAAACAAATGGCCCAAGGTTATATAAATGTTGATAGATCAACTGAGACATTATTTATATATATACATATATACATATACATATATACATATACATATATACATATATACATATAAATATATACATATATACATATACATATATACATACACACACACACAAAAACCATAATACAGTGGTTCACAATCCTGGCCCTGGAGTAGCACTGCTCTGCTTCATTTAAAGATATCTTGCTGTAACAACATGCATTCAGCTGAGCAAGAGTTTGTCAGTTAGTTCATTAGTTGGTTTAGGTACACTGGATTTAAGTGGGACTATAAAACCTGTGGGCAGTGGTACTCCAGGACCAGGATTGAGATTCACTGCCAAAAAAAATGCATTAAATATGGAGGGAAAAAAAAAAAAAAAAAAAAAACAAGACAGAGCAAGATGCCACAGTTCACAGTAAGAAGCCTGCAGGATTAGATTCTGCATTATTCACAATATAATTCGCCCACTATAAAGAGTGTCTAGCTATGTTCAAACATATCATGTATATGCATATTATATAAATGAATTTACCTGGTAAACACAGGAAAAAACCAAAGTCTTTTGTCTTCTCCGAAGACCTGAAGAAGATTCTTGCGGAAGCCAACATTAAACCCATTCCTGTCAGGACCATTTTGAAACACTGGTGCAGAGAAAGCCTCTGAAAAAACATTGAAAGAAAATGTCAAAGCCATAAAGACCCAAACTCCTGTTTTCTTCACCATGATTTATGATAGATAAACACTTGAAGCAGGTTCACTGTCCATAGTGCTGCAGCCAGTAAAACAAGTGTCATACTCCATCACAGAGGTGATCAGTTCTGGTCCTGGAAGGACGGCCTCCAGCACAGTTTGCCAATTTCTCTGCTCAAATGTACTTGGTTTAACACAGCAGTTAAGTACCAGTTATTTACCAGCACCAAACTGTGCTAAACACCAGCCCTCCAGGACAAGAATTTATGAACTCTGCTCTATCAATCACACTGACTAGAAGGAACAGTGTGAGTAATGCTGCAGAGGAACGAAATGCGTCTTACCCAGTGTTGACCTGTTCTTAGCCACCAGCCAGCAATGGTAGCCAAAGAGGAACATGAGGCTAACGAAGAACATGAGAGCCACAAACAGAAGGAACAAAACATGGAATTTAGCATGGCCATTTGAAAGTTCCCCCTGAGGAAAAATGAGAAAAAAGTGAACTTAGAGATGTTGAAAGAGCATCAACCTCTCTACTGCTGTAAATGAAATTACTACTGTTAAAAATTGAAATCATGAAAAATGAGTTAAAACACAGTCTAGGGCTGCTTGTGTGTCTTTTAACAGTGTATGACTATTAGTGAGCTATGACTATTAGTATGACTATTAGTGAGCTATTAGTGAGCTAACAAGCTATGAGCTAACGATGCCAGTAGCCTGCACTAGTGATTTTGGAGAAGGGCTGTAGCTGGTGCAGGAATGCTGTGCCAGCATTTTGGAGAAGGAAGACAGCATGCTAATACCACTCTAGCAATTCTGGAATATGGATGTATTCAGTGCAATAATGCTGTGATAGCTATATTTTCTGTGGGCCATGATCAATGATGGCTAACTTAGCTACCTACTTAACGTTATGCTGTTTGGTAGTGTCTTCCCGTGAAATGACAGACTTAAGATTGTCACCACTAACAGCAGCCACTCCTCCAAAACCCAAAAAATGCAAAGAAAGAAGGAGGTGCTAAGAGGTTCCTGTTGCTCTCAAGAAAATTCACTTGGCCTCTCGAATGAAGCATGAGGAGAAAAGAACAATTCACTTTAGCAACAACTATCTGCAATGACACTCACCACCCAGAACTTGAGGAAATACTGGAATACTGTTGCTGCAATAAAAACACAGTAGACCATAGAGTAAGACAGGAAGAGAAGGAAGAACTTGTAGTTGGAGAATCCAACACAGTTGTTCACCCTGAAAAAAAGAGCAAGATAGATATATGGATGAATGAACTACTGGAAACAATCACTGCTCATTGCGCTTTTGTGTATATATTTGAGAATAACTAACATCATATATAAACAATATTCACTAACCAAGGACAATGATGATCCATTTTCAGGATACACCTGCAAGAGGAAAAGACACAGAGGTACTGTAATTAAATTGAACAGGATCGAGATATCTTCTCTGATAAGGTCAAGTTCCTGCCCGACAACACCTTCTAATTATTACACGAGTCTTGGTGATCCTCTTTCTACAGCAACTGAGAACAAACGGTATAAGAGAGATGGAGTGGAGTGACAAGAAACTTACATTTCACAGACAGAACAGTGGTGACAGCGGTCAGGCTTTATCAGCTGACAGCGATCGCAGAACCTGATAGCTAAACAGACACACATACACACACACACACAGAGCAGAGTCATCTACCCGCCTTGCAATTCAGTGCCACACTTTGGTGCATCACTTACTGTCTTTCAGTACAGTAATGTCATGAGAGATACAATACAGATGTAATTCAGCAAGGCAATTAGAAACCTTCAATGCAATGAAGACAACAGATCTGCTTTTGGTGAATGCAGAACACTGAATAATAACGTTAATTATAAGCTGATATATGCTTAAAAGGAAGTGATCATCCCAGAGAAAGGATAATATGCCCTCTCAGTGGCCGTACTGCTTTCAGTTCTTTCTTAAAGCAGAGTAATCAGTACGCACCATCACTTTATTTGCACAAATGGGTTTGATGTACTGTTAGACACCTACCCATACTGAATGGAGAAGCTTGATCAATACATTGGACAGTTATACTCCTATTACAGATCTCAATCCCTGACGAAGCATTCTATCAAATACACTCTCAATAGATGGAATCAGCACATCATAGTTGCCTCACCTCCCGACTGAGCCCGTGTAAAAATCGGGAGCTTCTTAGCAATGTCAATTAGGATCTGTTTCTGCACATCTGGCCTCTCCTCCATCTCGTATCTCTCCTTATCACTGTAGGAGAGGTGGAACTGCAATGAAAGACAGAAGAGAGAAAAGGATGACCGTCAGTCTCCAAATGAATAAGCGGACTGGTGAAGACTGGTGGAATACGAGGATGCTTTGGGGGAACCAGGCTTAGCGGGATGCACTAAAACAGCCTATATCCAACCCATCAGACAATGCCTCAACCCCAACCTTTTTGGACGGTGTGGAGGGTGGAGTGAAGATGGCCTTCCAGTAGGTCCAGCAGAACATCATGAAGCACACATGGAAAACCAGAAGGTAGGACACTGCAGAGATAACAAATCAGGGCTGAAATCAGTGAGGTGACTTTGACAACTTCAAACAAGAGTGTGAACAAATCCCAGCAGGATCTGACCTGCAGGGAGGAGGGAAAGGAGGGTTTCAGCAGAGCTACACTTCACTCACCACACAAGAACTCACCTTTCTCCAGTGTGTTACTGAGAGTAACTGCAAAATAAACAAACAGGAGACGTTAGACAGCTTACCAACAGTAAACAGAGACTCGACTGTTTATCTTTACACTCATGTTTACAGTTCTCACCAGTAAACAACAGTGCACATCTACTCTAGTCCCTCTGTAAACCCAGCTGATATAAACACACTGTCTATACCATTTTCAACATAAAGCACATCCTTTAATCATCATTTTAATGATGTAATTAATAAATGTGGGATTGTTTAAGTGATTCTTCTCTAAAGCAGCTCAGCGACAGCAGCCGAGCTAACGGCCAATACTCACAAAAACAGAGCTCAAACACATAGGCGTAGTACGACCACAGCACCACGCAAGCGATAATGACGACAGGAATCCATGAAAATATCCTCTGACAGCATTTCAGCCCCCTCGACACGGCCATGTTCAGACCAGCCCGCAATCATATGCTCCGGCAGCGACTGCTCGACCTGCAGGAGCAGATCTGCGCTTGATTCACCACCACTGACACAATCGGCCGCGTCATGTGACTGTCTCTGTTTTAAACACTGTTCTGTTCAGGAGACTTTCACTCTCAAACTCACTCACTCTTACATTCAATCACTCACTCACACACACACTCTTTCACTGTCAAACTCTCGCACTCAAACACTCACTCTCACACACACTCTTGCACACGTTTTTGAGTAAAACTTGGTCAAATTCATACAAATCCCCCTAGTTTTTCTCTTCAAATGAGGAGGGTTTGGTTTGACAAGGTTTTACTCAAAAATGTACTTCAAGACTTTATTAGTTAATGTGTCTGTTGCCCCTTTTGACCTGGTCAAAGTGGGTGCAGTTGTCTGTAAGTTGCAAGATATTATATGGCTTTATTACTGTGACAAAATCCTTGTAGATTTCTAAAGCAGAAGAAGGGTGAGCCTTGAAGTATTTTGTTCAGGGCCAATATTTTTATTTTTATTAAACTAGATTTTTACTAACATGAGCTTATAAAAACATTATTATTATTGTTATTGTTATTATTTATTAATTATAATAATAATAATATCACAGATGCTTCATTTATTATTATCACAGATGCTTCATTACACCACAATGAAATCAATAAATTATTTTTAGAAACAGTAGGTTTGCGGTTTCTAGCCATATGTCTTTTGTGCTGGTGTGTGAAGACATTCCTGAGTTATAAAACTGAAAATACAAGGTGTGATTTTGCCCTCACTGTGTGATTTTGCCCTTTTCACTTTTTTGTCTGTTTTTGTTTGTTTGTTTTCTTATACGGACCAAAACACTTTACATTTTAGAAATCTGGTAGGAATGTGATCATCCAGAGTGTTTTTGATCTCAAAATACAATAATTATGATGAATAATTTATAATTATTAGATTGACAAGGATATTTATAATAATTATTTAATAAGTTCTTTAAAATACTTGACCGTAGTCCAGGTAAAATAAAACAACCTAAATGTCCTTTATTATTTTTATGTCAGTATTATTGCGTATGAAGTCTTTCATTCTCAAATTTGAACACTGTGAATAATAAAAGAGAGCAAACAGCCCCTTCCATCTCATTTTCATTCAAAACCCCATATCTGGGTTAGTGATGTAATTAGCCCCGCCCCTTGCTGATCAGTTGGAGTCTACATGCATGGTTGAGTATGTACAGGTGGACAGAGCTGTAAACATGCACTGGAAGCTCAATTTTCATTTTAACTGGGATTTAATTCAGTTGGAAACAAGTACATTTTAGCTGTTTTCTGAACTGTACTTACTTCTTTCATTACACAATGATGAGTCAGTATCGCTCATTCTGTAGTCTTGTATATCATATGTATATTACGTCTGTAGATTGCTCTGATCCTGAGACATGTTAAAATATCATGTAACTGCCCACAAAAAGGGGATCTCGGGTTGTACAAGATAAGATGAAATGAAACACTTACTGATTAAATATTAAAGTCAATGTATGGGGATGGTTTTTACTTTGGTTTAATAACATTACTTGGTATATCATGTGGTGATGGAATAGCTAGTATAATAATAGGTCCATGTGTTTATGTAGAAGTGTATAAACTTATGCATATGTTTATCATTTGCATGATCATGTTTCTATTACACAATTTGTCCAGTAGATGTCGCTTCAACACTACTGGTTGTTTGAAACCATTCAGGCCTCCTGTTTGTAAGTGTCCAAATGTACTTTCACTAATGCTTTTGCCTCCATTCTTGGAGGCATGGATTCCCCAAAAAAGTCTGGTCCATTTTGATATGATTGCAAATTTTTCAACTGTGCTTAAATTGGATTCACTCACTCTCATGTCCATGAAACCAGGTTCAAGCACACACCGGTCATTAGATCAGGGGTGGGGAATTCCAACCCTGGAGGGCCAGATTCCTGCAGTTTTGTACTTTTCCTGATCAGGCACACCTGATTCAACTCACCTGTGTATTACCAACTTGAGTGTGTTGGAGCAGCTTCAACAAAGCAAACTGTGCTGGACTCCAACCCTCAGCTCTCAATCCCTGCATTAGGAGATCAGTAAATTGTGGCCATGAAGGGGTGCAGATGTTAAGCAACAATACTCAATAGGCTGTGACAATCAAGCAATGTTTGACTGGTGTTAACAGAAAACATCTCACATCTCCCAGAGGTTTCGGAAATCTCCTACATATCGATAGAGACTCAGACATCTGGCAAATCACATAAAATATTCCAGCAGTGAAACAAACCAGCAGGAGACAATGGTTAATGATTCAAGTGTGCCACAACAGAAATTGCAACTCATGGAGCTTCAAGTGGCTCAGCAGACTAAGGCACTCGCACTGTGGCCAGAGGATTCTGATGCCATGCTTGTGGCAGCAGATTGCAGTAGCTTTGTCCTGTGAGAGTTGTTTTTAACCTACAGTATATTAGGGTTTTTATATGATCAATTCTTTCTTAGCCCTATTCCTTCCTTTTAAGTGTGAGAATTATCTGTTGACAATTGAAATCCACAAGTTGTTTCCATCCACATAATTATCTCTCACTGGATGGTCTTTCTTTAACTTTGGAGACTTTAAACTTGGAAGATTGTTGTGCTGAAAAGTGCAGCAGATCTGCAGTTCTAAAAATACTAAATACTAAATACCAAAAATTCATGCCATGCCCAAAAAAAAGAAAATTTTCTGTGAACATTACCTGAAGATGGTGACCAATATCTGCCTGATTTTATGCACTGCAGAGGAGGTGGCACTGACCACAGTGTCACCGCACACAGATTTGCTGATTGTCTCCACCAAGACCAAAGCAGAACCCATCACTGAAGATGACACCATTGTGCTGCAGTATGCAACTATATTTGTGACAATGAGTGTATATCCCGTCAATATTGGACAAAGAATGTTGGAGATGGAGCTGCTGGGCAGAACAAGAAGAGGAAGACTTCAGAGAAGGTTTTTGGATACATTTACAGCATTTAGCTGACGCTCTTATCCAGAGTGACTTACAAGGTTGCTCAAATTACAGAGGTGGGCCAGCATTGTGTTAGGAGTCTTGTCCAAGGACTCTTATTAGTGTAGCACAGCATAGTTGCCCAGACAGGAAATTGAACCCCAGTCTCCCACATGGTGGGGGGGCCTTGCTGGTGGTGTTATCTGCTGCGCCACACCAATCACATGGATGTAGTGAAGGTGGACATGGAGATGGTTGGTGTAACAGTAGAGGAGGCAGGAGATAGGGCAAGATGGAGGCAGATGGTCCTCTGTGGTGACCCCTAAATGGAGCAGCCGAAAGAAGAAGGATATAACCCAGTCATAGTGTTTCAGTTTCTTGACTAATCCCATCCTCACACACACACACACACACACACACACACACACACACACACATACAGACATACACACACACACTTCTTCAACCTGTTTGACATCCTAACCACAACAGACTCCCATGTGTCCCCAGTGTCCTGTTTTATATCAAAACCAAGATGTCTTCACTCATCTGAAATGAAGCTATAAGGTATTAATAAGGAATTAAACTCATCTTAAGCATGTTTCTGGATGTTTCTGTTGGGGATATTACAGAGATTTTAAATGCCTGAGTAGTTATTCTAAACTTTTGACAGTAGCATATGTTACCCCAAAAGTTGCAGAGAATGCAGGGACAGCATCCTGCTTGCACACTGGGGGAAGGATGGGCCGTCCATCAGTGCATCAGCCGCAGCGCCACTACTACAAAGTGCTCGCTACTATCATAATAGTAACCGGGCCTTAACCAAAACATTTACCCAGGAAAGCGAAACACAAACAGCTCGCACAGGCAGGCCCAGACAGATCACGCAGACAGCAGAGGAGTGAGAGAGAGAGAAAGAAAGGGGGGGTTTTGAGGAGAAGTCATGCAGAGAAAGGGTGAGAGGGCTAAGGTTGACAGAACCCCTCAGGAACGAGTGTGGTACCTGGGGAACAGCACAATAGAGATATGGATGTGTGGCTTCTCTATGTGTCCGTGAGAGTTTGGTCCCTAATGCACCTCTTATGAAGCTCTTAGGTAGAGAAATGTGGCCTACATTTGTTTCTGTCATTCCCCATTATGTGAAGTGGAGTGGTGTATTATTAGATCATGGTGTGTGTGCGCACGCGGAATGTGTGTGTGTGGAATAAAATATTCAGTGCAAAAGTTCAGAGTAACGTTCTTAAAAGTAATCCGATTAAATTGATTTGCAAATAACACTTGACTTACACTTCAAGTCTAGCAGCAAGTTAATGTTTTTTTTTATAGATAAAAGACCACTTTAACCCTTTAACTGCCACACTAACAAATACAAAAACACTTGCGAAAAATGCATATGTATAGATAAAATTGCCAAAAGTTATTTAATGCAACGTGTTCTTGGAGTAGGCCTAGCTATGATGGCTATGGCTGACAGAGTTAAACTGCTGTACAATATATGAACATGAAGGAAAGACACATAGAGTTCAGTCTAGCAAGGAACTAGACTCACTCAGTTCAATGAGGTCAAACATCCAAAGGTTTTGTCAAGTTTTTATGATAGTAATTTGATTACAAAAAAGGTCTATGGTGCAGTTCCATTTCCTGTTCAAGGGTTGATTTATTACTAACTAACTAACTAACTAACTAACTAACTAACTAACTAACTAACTAACTAACTAACTAAAGGTAAAGTTTGAGACATGCACAAAGTATGAAGAGGCCACAAAATAATAGTGTATACTTTATACTGAAGAAATGGCAGATGCTCCATACCACACATGCAATGCCTAGACAAGGATATTTCTGTGTGGTGTATCTGCTGATATGTGGTGTAAACCAAACATTGACCATTCGTCAATAAGCAATATATCAGAAGTGAAATATGGGAATGGAGGCAACATGCTGTGAAGATGTGGGGACTTGTTACAATGAAAGGTCATGTGCTCATGCAACATCTGGTTCATTACTGCAAATTTATCAGCAGGACAGTGATCCCAAGCCCAAGGCCAAAGAGCCACAGGAGTGATTAAACAACAAAAAGGTAAGGTTCTATAATGACCTAATCAAAATTTCCAGTCGGTCAAGAATCCATTGGCACTTTTTTGGCTTTCCACCGTACCACCCAACTAACCATTTACAACCTGGTTAATATCCTCCAGAAGTACATGTTACGAGTGTCACCCTTTGTTAAACGGTCCTCCATCAGTCCACAGGATGTCCAACAAGAATAATTTAATGTATTATTTAGATGCTTATTTAAAAATAAAATACCTGAATTTTTGCTGATGCCCCTTTTATGAAGGTCACATTTTGTGAAGTGTTGCAGCACAGTAGAACAGTGCACCACCACCACCACATCATTTGTTAAGTGAACAGACTGAAAGTCGGTGGTTGTCTACTGGGGGTTTTGATTGGCCAATCCTACGATTTCTCAACTTGACCTCCACTGTTCTTGTAAACTGCAATTTATAAAGAGCATTTTCACAAAATTTGAAAGCTTTAAACTCTGGTCCAAGGTTCTGGTTTTTGTTACACATTTGGTTCAGTTTATTACTGCAGTTTATCCAACATACCTAAGAACTATCTCATGCTACATAACGCCATCTTCCTATACACCTTTGATTGGTTTGAAGGGTGTTGTGCTGAATTCTGCATCTCTGTCGGAATCCAACTGTCACACATCAGAGTGAACATTGTGGATTACATTAGTTCTTAAATAAGGGTTAATCTAAAGTTACAGTAAATACAGGAATTGATAGCATGGTCTTCTGTGTCAGCCCAAATTCTGGTCCAGGCTGTGGTCTGCAGGACATCTGCTATTTTCATTCAGACCAAACTGAAAAGTCTGAAAGTCTGGACCAAACAAAGTAGGTGTGTGAAAGCACCCTAAGGGCACCCTAATGGCTGCTGGTTGTTGGGACAAGGTTTAAAGGTCAAAGTGTTATAAAAAGCTTCAAAATATGCATGACATGGCTTTCCTAATGATGACTGTAAAAAAGCCCTAATTATGGTCTGAGACCAAGGTCAACATTATCTGAGAATGCTAAAGCTCTAAAAAGACTAAGTCTGTCACTTTCTCATATCACAGTTAATGCAAGCAAATTTCATTTCCTCTCCTTTCATGCACTATTATACATTTTCCCATGTGGCTGCCTTATGTCTGTGCTCTCCAGTGTCAACCAGAGGAGGATGGGTTCCTCTCTTGAGCCTTGGTTCCTCTCAAGGTTTCTTCCTCCTAGCCTGGCGGAGTTTTTCCTTGCTGCTGGCTGCTCATTTGAGGATTGGACCCGGATTTCTGTAAAGCTGCTTTGTGACAACTCCCTATATAAATAAACTTCGATTTGATTGATTGAGCCCTCCCAACCCTTCAAAACAATAAAGGATGCTGCAAAATGTGCACTTGACCCTGCTACAATGAGCTGGGACAAGGTCTTCAGTTGGTGCTGGATGAGCTCATCCGTGATTATTTACCACGTCAAGTCACAATTTGCAGAAACAGATGAAAAACGTATGATTATATTAAGCATAATTGATTTTATTGGAACGTCAAGATCACTTTACACCAAACCATTGAGGCAACTCTACAACAAAGCAAGACTCACCTTGTTTTATTCTGATAATGAACATTTGTTTGTGAGACTGAAATCACTTGAAAGGTTGTTTGGTGTAAGACCATACACATCAGTGTATGTTTAGGCTGCCAATCCATATCTGATTTTCTGGCATATTTAGATTGTATCCAGATTATACCACATTTAATCCATTTTTTGCAAATTGGATATAAATTTGGAGGTGGCTTGAAATGTGATTACTAACATATGTGTCTCAGTCTGGATATTCTGGCCTCTCGAATCAGATTTTGAAGCATTTGAGAGACAGACGTGCGAGAATCCTAGAAGAGTGTGAAAAGCTATGTGAGTGGAGAGGTGTAGACAGGAATGAAAGCATACAGTATATATATATATATATATATATATATATATATATATAGAGAGAGAGAGAGAGAGAGAGAGAGAGAGAGAGAGAGAGAAGCAGACAGAAACACACACACACAAACACACACACACACACACACACACACACACAAACACAAAAACACACATACACACACACACACACACACTGACAGGAAGAAAGATACAGAGACTGCAAAAGAAAAAATGTGTTGAACTAGAGAAGAGAGATAGAACCATGTTCCCGAGAGTGTTTGTGTGTGTGTGTGTGTGTGTGTGAGTGTGTGTAAGTTTCTGCAGGTCTGTACATATGAATGAAGAGGTGAGTGTGTGCGAGTGCATGAGAGTGGGAATAACCGCAGTTGTGTGTGTGTGTGTGTGTGTGTGTGTGTGTGTGTGGTGTGTGTGTGTGGTGTGCGTGTGTGTCTAGTTTTAATTACATTCCCAAACCCCTCTCTGCCGTCTGCTTGAACGCCTCTCTCGTCTTGGTGCCTTGGCAGCAGTGCAGCTCCATGACTGGTGTTTTTTGAATCACCCTGAAATGGAGAATAGAGTTTGATAGCATTCCCATTTCATTCCCTGCATGCTTAAGTGTCTGGACAGAGAATTCATCATCTGTGCAAGGTTTTTTGAAGTCAAGATGGAATACATATTGGAAACTTTGTATTCATCAAGGCCCTCGGTCACTGCACGGTGCAGGTGATCAAAGAATTCCTTGTCTCTCTGCCTTACGCTTAGAGCTTCTGAAAGTTTCCCCTTTGTAAAAGGGACTCCTCAATGAATACGCTAATTAGGAAATTGACCGATGTATGAAAAACTAATGCATGACTTCACAGCTGTGAAACTGTGTTTAAAAAAAAATCAGAAGGAGAACAACACTGGAAACAATGTGAGGTCACTCTCTGCAGATGTGATGTAGAGTGATCTGCAACACAAATCAGGATTATCATAAATTCCTGCTTGCGAATCAAAGAGATGTGCTTAGCCAATAGACTGCAGATATTAGACTTGATAATCAGACACAGACAGAAATAGAAAGGTTGGAAAAGTCACAGATTTTGTAGAAACATGTTCTCTTAAGACCAAGAAATTGGCCACAGCATTTATATTTCAAAATACTCTGAAATGGACAAAACTGCCAAAATGTCCACTGCATTAGTGACCATGAGGGAGAAGCCATCAATGGTCTACCAACATCAATCTAACCAATGTTTTAAATGAAGGGGCTAAACTTAATATTAACATATATTCCTAACCTGGCCAGGACCCTGAGCAAAACTTAACATGTTCCTTTTCACACAAACATACATACCTGCATAAATCCTCTACCAAATGTAGTTCATCTTTACATACTTTCACTTTCTTATCTATAATTTCACTCTTATCTATAGCTACTTCTTACTAACTAGTATATATATATATATATGTTTTTTGGGGTTTTTTTTGTTGTTTTTTTTAACCACAACATGGACAGTTTGACTGAGGCTATGAACATAAACCTGTATTTTTAGTGTCAGTTCACAGTTACACAGTTATGCATTGCTTGTTATTGTATCTGACAAAAGGTGCTTCTACAGGGTGTTCTGATCTTCTCCTCCGTCTCAAGCAAACTTGCCCACACACACATTCTCTGACAGACAGGATAGTGTTGAACAGTGATGTAATGCAACATTTCACAAACATTGCATTTATGTTAGTGACTGATGTTTGATTCAGCAGACTCTATGGTGTTGATGTGAAGAGGCTCCCTGTGGGTATGCCAAGCTTCCTTGGCCTAAAATGACACCAGTATAACTTCATTTTTACTAATAGAAACTCAAATTCAGGATCTCAGCAACATAATTTTTACTAGTAGAAACTCATTTCAGATATCGGCTATGAATTTATTACAAGGAATAATATTAGATTTACAGATATTTAAATACTTTCAGCCTAATTTTATTGGCAGGATGACATATCCTTAATGAAATGGTTTAGTCATATATTACCATTGATTTACATGGAATTTCACTCTCTTACTTTTTACTAGTAAAGCAAGTATATATCTCACTATTATTATTATTATTATTATTATTATTATTATTATTATTATTATTATTATTATTATTATTATTATTATTATTATTTGTCAAAACCTGAATTTTAGTTATTTAAAATAATTTTTACTGGATCTAAACCTACATATATACACGCATCACCCATAACATTTATGACCTTGCTTGTACCCTTTTCTTCACTTCAATGACCATACAGGAGAACGTTGCACACTTCACATGGTGGAGGTGCTGCTGGCGTGTTTAAATCCCTCAGTGTCACTGCTGAACTAAGAACAGTCCACCAACTAGAAATATCCAGCCAACAGCATCCAGTGGGCAGGATCCTGTGAGCATGGATGAAGGACCAAAGGTTGACCAACACAAATTGAGCTTCTGTCTCTGGCTTTACATCAACAAAGTGAAATAACTAGGTAGGAGCATCTAATAGAGTGGACGGTGAGTGGATAAAGTCTTTTAAACACTCCAGCAGCACTGCTGTGTGTGATCCACTCATACCAGCTCAACACACACTAACACAACACCACCGTATCAGTGTCACTGCACTGTGTCACTGCACCTGTACCAAGACCAATGAGAGCAGTGGTCTTTAATATTGAAAAATTACTACCCTGAAAATGAGCTTTTCTTCAGAGTGGACATATCTATAACCCATCATATGCATTATATAAACATGGACATGTCATGACATTTCATATAAATCTGATCATCCAACAACTCACAAATGTTCTCACGAATGCAATCAATTCCTCACAGACATGCTCCTAATTCTACTATCCTTTCCTGGACAGAAGAGGAAACAAAATCAGTTTTTACAATTACAATTACTCCAACAAAATCAGGATAAACTCTTTTATAGTACTGGTTTTGGAAGAAATCATGAATTAGCAGATGTCCCAATACTTTCGTCCATGTAGTTTATATGTTGCCTCATACCTCTTAATTATTCTTAACATATTAGATTAGATTAGATAGATACATCATCATTTACAATAATGTTCCTTGGGAAAGTCCATGTCAGGGAGCCACACACACCCCTGCTCTCAAACCAACAGTCCTACAGCTAGGGGGCAATTTTTCCATAGTTTACTTACTGAGTGTTTTTGGGAAGTGGGAGGAAACTGGAAAACCCAGAGGAAACCCTTGCAGACACCAAACTCCTCACAAACACAGACCATGAACTGTGCATTGGCAAGAGACATGTTACATATGTTACATGTTACAAGCGATATGATACATATGATATAGGGGTTATAATTCAAAATATTTTGATAAATTGTGTTTAGCATAATTAAACATTTTTTTTTACATCCCTGCCAACAACTGCCCTCCCTATACCCAGTCTATCTCTCGACATTCCTAATGGTGTCCTGTGAAAACCCCACACATCTTAAATATTCTCACTCAGGCCCTGCAGATTTTCTGGTGGGGAGTTTTCATAGCACATTTCACACATTTTCAATCTTGGCCCCATGCACACAAATTTGTTGGTCATCCTCCAAATCAAAATTGGTGCTTGTCACTGAAGATGATCCGCTGCCGTTCTGAGTGACTCCGTGACAGTCTGGCACAACACCACTGCAGTCTTTGGTGATGTTTACATGGTGTAATTGTAACAGTCTGCATGCATGCAGTCCTGCCTCATGTAGGACATATAGGATGACTCATGAATGGCTGTTGGGTCACTTTGCACATGTCAGTTCTCCCTCTGTGTGGTTCGTGTAGATCTGCCAAATCCTCCATGTTGTGGTGTTTGTCTTCTTGTATCTACTGCCACCAATGGTGTGCCAACGTGTGCAATACATCGAAAAGACTATCTTGCTTCTCGCAGCCCTAAGATACGACCCCTTTCAAACTCTTCTCGGAGGCATACTTCACTTGCAAAGATGCTACAAAAATTTGAAAGCCTGCACAACAGAACAGCCTTATATAGTCAGTCAGGTACAGCAATAAGGCCCATCCTTGGTTACGTCATAGACGGTTGAGTTGATTCTATTTTCTATGATGTTTGTATAAAAAATCAGGCATTTGGGAAAATTTTGATCAGTAAATAAAATGCTAATAGTTGAAAACATTCAAAACGATTTTGTTTACATTTCAATGATTGAATTATGTATAAGCATTGACACTTCTGAGCATGAAGGTGGGCCTTGCTTTTGCCTGCTCAAAGAATAATGTTCATAAAAAAACGAACACAGCATGTCCTACACGGGGCTGTGCAGCTGATAGCATTCAAGCAAGCAAGTTTTGAGACTAAGCAAACATCATGATCAATTTCTATCGGTTGGAATATCCCTCTCCTGCTTATCTCCAAATGTTTGCATGTGTTGTTTTCCTTTACAGTAATGATCTTTGGCAGGTCTAATTGAAAACAGGGAGACAGGGGGAGGAAATCATGTTTCTGTGGAAAGTTTTTGCACTTTGCAAAAACCGAAACAGTCTCATCTCACTGTCCTTCTGGAAAGCTGCTGCTTTCATGACACATCTAAACAGAGGTGGGGGTAACGGGTGAGGGGGTGTACAGGGTTGGGAGGTGGGGGTGGTTTAAAAAAAGAGAAGTGAGGATCTGTTTTTTTGCACCCCGTCTCTGCTCATATTCACACTCAACAGCAGAATAAACAACGACAGGGTGGGGAGAAATTACAGACACCTCATCCAGCATGTGTGAAAATAAATCTGCTCCATGGGTGGAGTGTGTCTTTGACAATCATGGAAATTTCAACCGGCCGTGCCACGACGCGAGGCGAGGCGAACGCGCACAATAATAAAGGCAGTTAAATGAGTGCTGTGCAAGTCAGAGGTTGCGTGTGCTCCTTGGTATTTCATGGAGTTACTGGAAATGCCGCTGAACATGGTGACTACTCTCACTGGCTATAGCTAATAAAAGTCCCAGCAGCATCTAGAACAGGTGCATTCAATTAGTACAAAGTCCTGCAATGTTAAGCGTCCACTCTGGGACAGGAGTTCAGGAGGCTGCAGTTTTAGGGCCACAGTTTTAGGGCCACAGTTTTAGGGCCACCGTTTTAGGGCAGCAGTTCCAGGGCCCTTTGTTTTTGCCACACTGCCCCCTAGTGAAAAGCATACAAGGACTGCTTTTGTCACACATTAAAACCATGGAAACCAAATGCAGCATGTGATTGAAGTGATATGTATTTGACATTTAAAACCGTGATACTACAAGCAGTTATCTGTTTGCTTATGAAAGCATGCTTTAAAATGAATGTAGGTTTGTCAAATGAAACAGATCTTAACTTTACAATGGACATTAACTAAAACAAACGTCACTTGTAAAATGAACGTTAGCTTTAAAACAAATGTTATTTTAAAAACGAATGTTAGCTTTTATTAGCTAACAAACTTTTATTAGCAAAATTAGCTTTAAAACGAACATTAACTTTAAAATGAATGTTAATTTGAAAATTAACATTAGTTTTAAAAGAAAGTTAGCTTTAAAATGAATGTTAGCTTTAAACCAAACATTAACTTCAAAACAAACATTAGCTGTAAAATGAACATTAAAATACCTTAAAAAACTTTAAAATTAGCATTAGTTTTAAAATTAATGTTAACTTAAAAATTAACATTAGTTTTAAAATTAATGTTAGCTTTAAAATTGTAGAATATAATTTCTCATTTAGAATAGGAAAAGCTCACACTAGTTTTTACTGTTGTGTTGTGGATGTTGGGTTGTGTGCTTGCATGGTGTACGTTTGATGATTTTCACTTTGTCGTTCGTGTGAGCTTGAATTTGGTAATTTTGAAGGATTCTGAAGGATCTTTGGGGTGTAATAGTGAAGTCAAATACATATTTAATGGCTGTTTCAGCTGATTAGGATGGCTTATTGCTCATACATATCAGATAGTTTCAAACAGTATAAATATCACATCTAATTCAGCAAACACAACCACAATCATGGGAAAGACTGCTGACCTGACAGATGTCCAGCTATTCTCAGAGTGCCATTCCAAAGCATATTAATGAAAAGTTGCCAGGAAAGGGAAAATGTGTGGATGAGCAACAGGGAAGATCACAGCCTTGAGAGGATTGTCAAGAAAAGTTCATTCATAAACTTGGGAGCACTTGGGGACTGAGGCTGGTGTCAGTGCATCAAGAGCCACCATTCAGGAAAGGGGAAAGTGCAGCATTCCTAATTTCAAGCCTCTCCTGAAATTTTGCATTTCACTAGGAAATCAATCAAGAGTCTTAGAGTCTCAACTCGAGGTCTAAGACTTTGGAGGAAGAATGGAGAGGCACAGAATCCAAGGTATCTGAAGTCCAGTCTGAAGATTCGACAGTCTGTAATGGTTTAGGGTGCTGCATCATCATATTCAACAGTTTTAATTCAATAACAATATGATATGAGATTTGATAAAAATATGACTAATGATCTTTACTTTTGGGTTTTTCCAAATGTAAGTATATGTTTTCAGTGATTATTTCCCCAAATGTTCAGCTCTCTGACTGAACTGTCTCATTATTCAGCACCGTTTGTCATTAATGCTAGATTTATCTTCAGCCTATCCCTAGAGCCACAGAAAAAGATCAAAGAGCATGCCCTTTTTAATGGTGTTCACACTTTTCCAAGACCTTTTTGTCATAGATGGAAACATTGATTGGGGCTGAACTTAGCTAACTGTCTGCTAGGAGCTGAAAAGACCAGCTGGAAAATATGACCTAAAAATAATGTATCGCTTGCTGAGAGACGGGGACACTGGGCTGTGGAACAAAAGGCGAAATCCACTCATTTACTGTGGTTTCATCGCGTCCTGATCAAGTTTCCATAAATAACACCGGTAGTGCTACGGATGATGCACTGATGAATGACACACTCATCAGGCTATATTGGTAGGCTGTGTCGCTTCGTTACCCACTTGTATGTGGACAAATTTCATCTTGTTTTATAGGATTGGATGGTAGTACCACCATTTCTGTGATAGGATTGGATAGCAATTCATGGTTATGAGCAGTCTGACACACTGTTGGCCAATCCTAGCACTGAAAACTGAGACGTTATAGAATACAGGTGGAAAAAGCTGAATATGCTGGGAGAGTGTATGGCCTTTTGTGGGAAAAGTCAAGACAGCTGGAGACCTCATCATACCAGAGATTTGCAGCCTGTTTGTGCTTCATTGTCTGTCAGTCTGTGGTCTCGTGCTTGTGCCTTTACCTGTGTTTGGTTTCGTTACCCACCATTTCTTTTCCACAGCTCTGTTGTCACTGAAAGACCTGAGTGAAGCACCATCACTCACCAAGCATGATGGCTGTGGATGTGGACAAGGAAAAAGCACTTAGTCGAGCTGAAAGGGTGCTGTTATTAGGACTTTTTAAGAATGAAAGCTAGTAGTTGGTTTACCCCTTAATTATTATTTTGTGAATCTGTAGTCCCAATTTACATTTATGTAATTTATTGTCCAGAGCGACTTGAAAGGTTACTCATATAAGAAGTGGTCCAGAGTAGTGTTAGGAGTCTTATTCAAGGACTCTTATTGATGTAGCAAAGCATAGTTGCCCAGATTGGGAATCAAACCCAAGTCTTTTTTTCCCATAACACGTATTTTAGTATACTATTTTTCACAGGTGATATGCAAATTCTGGGAAATGAGCAACAGGGATGATCACATCCTTGAGGGGATTGTCAAGAAAGGTTAACTCATAAACTTGGGAGCACTTGGGGACTGAGGCTGGTGTCAGTGCATCAAGAGCCACCATTTGGGAAAGGGGAAAGTGCAGCATATAAAACGTTATGTGTTATTACAGTACAAATCACAGTACTGTCACTGTTACTACTGTTAAAATCACAGTACTGTAACTATTATTACTAATAGAATCATAGTACTGTAACTGTTATAACTGTTAAAATCAAAGTACTATAACTGTTATTGCTGTTAAAATCACAGTACTGTAACTATTTTATTAGAATAAAAATCACAGTACTGTAACTATTATTACTAATAGAATCATGGTACTGTAACTGTTATGACTGTTAAAATCACAGTGCTGTAACTGATATTGTTAAAATCACATTATGTAACTGTTAATACTTTTAATTCACAGTACCGTAACTGTCCTTACTGCTAAAATCACAGTATGTATCTGTTATTACTAATAAAACCACAGTAACTGCTATAACTGTTAAGATCACAGTACTGTAACTGTTATTATTGTTAAAATCATAGTACTTTAACTGTTATTACTGATAGAATCACAGCATGCAAGAGTAATATTAGAGTAAAACTTACAAAAAACAACATCAAATGGAGCTATACTGGTATATACACTCAGACTCACAGACACACACACACACTACAGTAACATGCAGTTGTAGGCTCTACAGGTACACGCTATATATACAGGTTCTGCTGTAAGAATTTGCTCATTATACAGTAATAATGCTGTGAGAATTACAGGATAATATGATATATAATGATATGATAATGTGACCACGGCCTTAGTCTTACTTTTGTGTGATGTATGCAGAATGCAGAAGGGTTCGCCTGCTGTTAGTATGTTAGTATATTATTCAGCCAATGTGCCAGTTCTCAAGTTTCAAGGTTCAAGGGAGTCTTTCACCTGAGACTTGGTTGATAATCTCAGTTTTGTCCAGTGTCCTCTTTGATCTTATTTTTGTTGCGTTGGCCATTACACTTTTTGAAATGAAAGTGAAATCTAATTGCTGTTTGAACTTTGCATCCCCCAAAACTGAAATACGAACCAGTCTGTTCTTCTCTCCAGGATTTCTTTGACCATTTGAACTTAACTGTTAATGTGATCATGTGACATAAGTAATACAAACATTGGGGTAGTATAAACACAGTTGTCCTGTAATTTGTTTTGGTATCTGGATGTAAGTGTCTTATCTCCGAGGACGTACCTCTCCAATAAACCAATCCGATCTTAAAAAAAAAACCAGTTATTCACAGCAGTTTGGTTTGGTGTCTATAGTATCTAATTGGCTCTCTTTGGCATTTTTGCTTTTCCATTAGGCACATTTAGTACCTGGTACATAGAACTGGGTACTACTTTAGGACCTGCTCACTCATGTTCCAGTCAAGCCAACCAGAGAGTAACACAATATTTAAATCTTCAGAAAGCTGATTGGCCAGAAAAACCCGTCACTCTAGGCCAGGTATAGGCAGTCCTTGTCCTGGAGTGCTGGATTCCAGCACAGTTTGCTTATTTCCCTGCTCAAACCTATTTAACCTGGCAATTCCCAGGTGAATCAACACCAATCTGTGCAAAAATCCAGCACTCCATGACCATGAGTGTCTGTTCCTGCTCTGCAATGTAATGCAGACAACAAGCCCTCCTTGCACACTTCCCATGGAACTCAAAACAGTAGATGCTTACACAGTAACAGTGGTGAGACCAACCTGTAGGTTCCAAGATGATATTTTAGGATTGTTTACATTTCTTGTATCTGCTCTTGAGCTGAACTTGGTCATGCTGGCAGTTGTTTTAAATTTCCTCCACTTGTAATTTATTTTTTGGACAGTGGACTGACTGATTTCTAAATGTTTTAAGATTTCTTTGGATCTCACGATGGTGAAACCACTCACTTCAGCAATCAAGAGCAAACCAAACTAACATCTGAGGTTTAAACAATCGAAAGCTCTTTCTAACAATTGTCTAATCACTGCGGCTGATGTGGTGCACCTGAGTCTAATTTGAGCATTTTAAGTAATAAAAATTGTGTCCTAACCTTTTCCTCACATAAAATGGAATTCCTATTAATTACATTTTACACTATTTAAATCATTTTGAAGACATTTCTTTTATTTGTTTAGTTATATCACCACTGACAATATGTTTAACTATGTATGAAAAGACAAACAAGTTTCTGAGGTGTCGTAACTTTTTCACATAACTCTTCAGATAACAAATGAAATGATTATATTTGTGCTGTGGACATTACAGTCCCTGGTTTCTATCACAACCTTTGTAAGGAAGCCTGACTCAATTTCTCGACTGTGCATCATTTCACATTGTTTGACTTTGTTTGGCATGGACTTTGTTTACTTTTCAGTGATTGAATTAGAGAAATGTTGAAATAAACAGTTAAGGTCCCCTTTTAAAACTCATCGAATGATGATAAAAATGTAACACACATTGTTTATGGGTCTTTTATGTTTTCTTCCATTATATGATTATGACATCAGTTCTATCCAGGTTTACGCCAGGAGGTGCTGGACTCGCCTTGTAATTGTGTCTCAGATTCAGGTGGGGTCCAGTCCAAAATCTGTTTGGGGGGGAACTTTTGAAGGTCTTGACTAAACACTGTGGTGGTAACATTAGAAGCTTTACAGCTTATAAGTTTAACTTTACACAAAAGAAAAATTATATTTATTAATGGCAGGAATTGCAGCGTTAACCTAACTATGACCAGCTTTTTGCCTTACGTTAATATTTTTACTTTGCCTTTGTCAAGGGTGGGATTGCTGCAGAGCAGAAGGCCAGGGATGCTGACACCTGCAGCCATCTAAGAGGTTTTCTAACCCCATTTTGGACCACCTGGCATTTGTATCGGCATCCATCCAGGCCTCATACTGGTGACTCAGACCACAAACCACATGTGAGCCTTGTTTGATCAGCCGAATGACCAACAGTTATCCAAACGCTTATTTTGAAGGTACAGCACATTCCATCATATGAACTATACAAAGAAGGTCTACAGAAATATGCATTTATGCACTGCTTGTTAGAGTATTCTCTTGGACACAATGGACTGTTAATATTGTCTGACGTTCTCTACTGCAACTGTAATAGTGCATTGAAAATAGAATGTCAAAATGTCTCTAAGACAGTCTTCACCCAGAATGATACAAAATATATGGTTTCACAATATTTCTATCACTTCCCCTTTATTTACTGCACTGAAATCTCATGCATCAATCTGTGCACTGAAATGGATGACTTTTGCAGAGAGACAGAGGCATTCTACTCCTGCGATTCTCTGAGCCTATTACTCATTGATGTCCCTGAAGGGAATTCTGAGGTAGAGTGTAACAAGGCTCATTTGTTCTTGATGATCCAGCAAAGGTGACGCAATGATAAGGCCTTGTGGAAGAAGAATTGCATTCTGCTCACCAGGGACTACAGCTTTCTGAGCCTTGTCTTCATCTGGTGCATTTTTGCTGAAGTGCATCAGGTCTGTCTTCTGATTGATGATCAATACTTGACATACAGAGCAGCAAATGTGGATTTATGATGTCTTATGGGTAAAACTCTGGTAATACGTGTCAAATTTGCACTCTGATCAGGTAATCCTTATCAGCTGGTTTCTGTATTAGCTAACTGAGTGTAATCGCAATGAACATAGTAATGGCACAAAAGCGGCGGGGTCTTCAAAATATTTACAGTAAATGTGATTGGTAGGGCTGAATAAGAAGCTCTGATGACTTTCCGAACATTCTAGCAGGCCGCTGGACGAGGCACACAGCACTCGATACATAACTCACCAGACGTCTGTCTCAAGCTGGTCTTGGGAATTGCTTTGCTATGTGGGAACCACCAGTCTCCCAGAGAGTGTCTCAATTATAAACCACAATATTGTTCTCCAGTCTGTTGAAGGAGCAGTTCTGAGAAAAGAGAGACAAAGTCAATCCAGGAGAAAAGCTTAGTCTGTTCTAATGTGCTGTTCAGAGAGTGCGGGTGAATGTCCAAATGTGTCAAATGCCCTTATAGGTTACACCAATTTATAGCTGTTCCCTTTTGAACTCACCGCAACTGAATGCTGTACAAGATTAAATGCCCATAAATAAAAGCCCCAATCTTAAGCATGTGAAGCACATGTTAAATATATACACATTTCAAAGAGTAGTTAGCCCTTTGTTTCACTTTCTGAACCAAAGTTTGTGTTTCTTTGATGGCCAGCTAATCTTAATGCAGGAAGCCCCCCCCCGCCTTCAACTTTTCCACAGTGTAGTCACTGTCTGTGTTTACATGCAAAGAATTTCTCCAATACGATTGAATTCATTCTGATTACAGATGAAGATTGAGGTGTTTATATGTACAATCTGCTCAACAATTTCATGAAAATCTGTTTACATTCATGTTACAAGTAATTCAATCCAAAATGATGTACTCTACACTCTACACATGTAGAGGACCAAGTGTACCTATTTCCATGACAACAGGCATCATGTCAGTCCAGTCAGTGTAAAAGGAGCAGCAGTGTGTTACCTGAGATTTCAGCTGGTGAATTTGTTTGGTGTGAGGTACAGGAAAATGAAGGAGGGATGACACAAAAATGCAGTAAAGACTGGTGTCCGGTTACTGTGTGTTCTTTAATGTTGTTCTGCATGTTGCTGTTACAAGCCTACAAACTTTTTACAAGCTAGGCTCTCATGACGAGTACTGTTATCTCCAATAAGAACAAATTTAAACTTTCTGACTAGAAATGTAAGGTGTTTACATGGCTATTCTTATATTTACCAAATTATTTACGCATTATCCAGAAAACAGCCATTAGGGGTGTAGTTTGTGTACTTCTGGTGCCGGTCCCAAGCCTGGATAAATGGTGAGGGTTGTGTCAGGAAGGGCACCCGGCGTAAAACTTGAGCCAAAACTATAATGTGGATCATAAATATGATGATCCGCTGTGGCGACCACTAAAGGGAGCAGCCAAAAGAAGAAGATTTAAGTATTATCCAGCATGTTTAATCAGATAGAAATTGTATTCAGAATGTCTTCAATCAAACTAGACTACTCCAGTTGAGGTGTACACATAGACATATTCCAATTGAGCTATTGGATTATTAACAGATTCTGTTTTAAATTCCCTCCCACTAACCATTATAGAATGCCTTGTGAAAGTAAGGCTTTTTGACATTAATGGATTTTACATTAAAACATGTATTTAAATGTTTATTATTATTATTATTATTATTATTATTATTATTATTATTATTATTATTATTATTATTATTATTATTATGAAGTATATGTAATGCATATGTATTCACCTCCTTTGCTATGAAGCTCTTAAATAGTTCTGGTGCAATCAATTACCGTCAGATCTGTCAGTATAGTTTTGCCTTGAGGAATGGGCAAAAATCCCAGTGGCAAGATGTGGCAAGCTCAAAGAAACTAATCCAAAGTGACTTGCAGCTGTAATTGCCACAGATGGGGCTCTACAAAGTACTTTAGATGTTATCTGTTATCTGTTTTATCTTTACAATAAAAAAAAATCAAATGTTCAATGTTGTAGGCATGATTTGTAAATGAAATGATGCAAACCATCAAATAATTCATTTTAATTCCAGGAAAACTTCTAGCAAAACATGAAAAATGGCAAGGGGGTGAATACTTTCATAAGGGATTGTATGATGCTGCCAATGCAGCTGGTAACACCAAGTTGACAAGAATGAACCAGGAGCTTCCCACTACCACCCACCACCCTTTTTGTTAGTCTTCTTTCCTTACTCTTTTCCTTCTCTGTTCGTGTGCTGAATCATAATACTCTCATCAACAGCAGTCACTTATTCAACATGCTTATTCAGCCAAAATATCACTGATAAGGACCACCTCAAACCAACAGCACAGGATACACCACATGAACTATGGGCAGCAAACAGAAGTTGGCTTGATATATCAAAGGCTTTACAGACACTGTTGGCCTGAATCATACAAAATTAGTTGCGAGTGGCAGTGGCATCTTCTAATAATGGAACCATTGCAAAAAAGCAGTGTGACCGTGAGCAAAGTGGGAGAGGAAGATTTGTGTATAACGCCTGTAGCAACCTGTTGTTCTTACTCTACAACTATCATTATGCAACAAGGAGGAAGGCACACTGCCATTAGAATGAGGTTACCAGTAGCAGAAGGTATACAGCAGCCACAGGAGAGAATGGCAGAGCGCGAAGGGCAGCCCTGGAGCATGCATAAAAAACCCAGCAAAGCTCTGCAGTCCAGCTCTCAGCAGTCAGCAAGCCATGAGGGAAAAGCCAGCCAAAGGTGGCCATGCTGATGAGTTGTAAACCGCAGTTGAAAATGATGGCCTCGGCATTAAAGCTTCTTTCTGAAATTCTTAATGTATTTTTGTGAGCGGGTTAGCAAAATAAACGGCCCACAGCGTGGTGTTTAGCTTTCAGTGGAATTTGACAGATGCGGTAGTAGCCACAAAAGCAGTGGCTGACCTCATGCACCCGGTCACTAAGGCTGTAATGGGCTTAGACATTTTAGATGTACACTGGGTCAAAAGAAGAGGTTTCAGCCCAGGCTGCACTTTATTCCCGAAGTGCGGCAGGGCTCTTCAGAGTGTGATGGTGGGAAAGGACTTGCCTTCCAAGATTCACTCAATCAGCTGACAAAATTAATTTGCAGTACTTTGCAGTGTTGCAATGTTCAGAAACCGTTTCCTTCAGGCTTCACGAACACGCATGATTCAACTATGTAAGGACTACTGATAGCAACAATGAGACTGGTCAGTAGGATCCGTCAAGTTTAGGAAAATCTGGAAATTTGACAGATTCTCAGTCTGCACAGTTGTCTGTACTTGCTTTCTTGTGGACCTGTGAAATGAATTCAGTCGTAGCCCAAGTACTGTTCCATTTAAAATGCCAATCTACAGTCCAAACGCTTGAATGTATTCTTGCTCCACCTGTGTTATAAAGGGAGCATCATGAGGTGACTTGTGTGGACAGCCAAAAATATCCAAAAATGCATTTTGTATTTGCCCATCTTTGGGAATATATACTTTGTAATCAAACTACTACTTTGTAATCAAGCATACTACATACTATGTGCACTACACTGAACTTGGTGTACTTTACTTTGAGATTCCATTTCTTGCCTGCCCCAGATCATGCAGCAGAAGTGTCCGAAGTGTCCATCTTGTAGGATGCTATGGTGACCTCTCATAAGCTATGACACCTGTGGTGAAGCCAGTGAGAATTATATTGCAAATTATTTCCAACAGAGTCTGCAGCTGTCTAGAGACAGATAAGGCAGCAAAAGAAGTGCCCTCTCCCTGCTACCTTACTCAACCACAGCATGCTTGTCTGTAAGCCCACATAAACTCAACAACTGATGTCAGTGTCAGCACAGTGGAGAGTGCATGGGGTGATTCATTGATGGGAACCAGCATTAAAGCCCCAGTCTGTCATGTTTGTCACAGGCACAAATGTGTTGCTTTTGGACTCCGTCCTGTGCTTAATTATATTACTTGTCAGAATGTGCAAGACTCGCATGGCTCTGGGGATGACAAACGGGAAGTTGTGGTGTGTTTTTTTGAGAGCTGGGTGAAAATAAAGTTAAATATTCATGTCGGTAACACTGCACAGTAGGCCAAAATGTGAATTTTGGATCGCAGTCAACAGTAGGCATTATTTTGTTTTCTCACATAAGGGTCAGTGACTCTTCTGGGTACATTATAATCCTGCCCACGAGATTGGAATCAGTTCCTCTGGTTGTTTCAGAGACGTTTGAATGCCTATTAACAAGCAGGCATCTGACACAGTGTATGACAAGCAGTTAAATGACGTTATATGTCACGATGATGCTGGGGGTAATGTTAGAAAAATATCATTGGTTATTTATATAGTGATGTTTCTTTCACTATGACAACAGAAGAGGGATTAGTGCAGGTCCCATATGACAACAGGCCAGTGATAAAGGGCACACATGAAAAAGGTTTAAATTATGTCATGGTCTGTAAGGAAAGTGTAAGCAGAAGCGTGATGATTAGACCCATGCAGTGACATCTTTGCTGTAGGATAGGGAAAGAACCCCAGGCATATTATAATTAAGATATTAATTTTAGACCATATTACTCAGTCACTGTCCTGAAGTTTTGATAGCCACTATTAATCTTACACTCATGAGCCCAAAAATATTAGCCACAAATGAAGCAAATAACACTGATTACCTCATAATACAGTAGGTCAAGATCTGGAATATGTTAGATGGAAAGCTAAAAGTCGGTTCATTGTCAGCATGTTGGAAGCGGTGGTGGTGAACTGTCTGAGAGTCTTGTGTTCCCTGTCATACAGACAGTGGCCAAAGTGGGGCAAACCAAGGCTCACCAGAGCATGAGGGCAACAAAGCAACACAAGGCAACTGATAATGGACACATGAGTGATGGAAGTGTACACTGGAGCAAGGGGTAAAGGTGTGCTGTTTATATGGAGAAGTAGCAGCAGAATGCCCTGTGGGAATAAAGCATGGTATCAGAGGATGTTTGAAGAACACATGGATGTTAGGTAGAACACATTGCACTACCCAGGGTTTCCCAGTAAACACTGCCATTCTGCAATGTGTTCTACCTACCTAAACATTACTGTGGACCAGATACACCCATTCATACTATTGGCATTCCCTTTTTAGCAGGATAATGTGTCCTGTATAATGTGTCCAGCACACATTGTTTAGGAATGATCCGAGGAACATGACGAAGAACCAAGGTGTTGCTTGATTGAGCATCTGTAGTATGTGCTGGGCAGCTCCAGGTGTCCAAAAATAAAAGGACCCGCTGTTAGTGTATCAATGCCAGATACCACAGCACACGCCTTATGTGGATGTATATAATCTACTTTCAGGACTTTAGGATTTAAGTGGTTAACCTAAAAGTGAAGCGCAGTGTCACATTACAGGATTAGAGGGGAATTAGAGTGCCGGTGTCATGTTCAAATTCCTTCATCGTCCTTTAAGTGCAAATAAAAGAAGAAAAAAAAAGCCCGGGCAGCAACAAGAACTTTTACACTGCGTTTTCTGTGCAAATGCAATGGCCAAGAAAAGCAGCATGCAAGCGGCACCACTTCAAAAGATGGGCTAGGCCCTGCTCATTCTGCTCCTGTGTCCGTGCCTTCAGCCAAAGCACACAGCACAGTCCCTGGGGTCCAGCGGCTGCGCCCCTGTCTCCCTCGCCACTCGTGCCTGCATTTGCATAAGAACTTTCCACTTGAGGTAGTTTCTTTAAAACCTCTCCGGTTTTACAGGGTCCTTTAAAGTTTCCAGACAGAATTATTAAGGAGGGGAAAAAAGTGCAAAAAAAAAAAAAAAGAAAGGCGAGGTGGCTCGGGTCTCGCAAGCACCCGATTAATGTGGCAGCGATCATCTAAGCTTGTGGCGTTCTTGCTATTGTCTCGCTGGATGACTCTTCCTTCACCCCTGTACCTGGCAAGGCATTTGGACACAAAGTCAGATGGCCACCGGTTTACTGGGCTTGCCATGTCACCCTGGGCACGTCTTGCTGGGCAAAGCCGGCACACTCTCATAAAGCTCATGCCGCTTGTTAAAGGAGCTTTTATGTTTTGGTTCTCACCGCCTCTCTCTGAATCTGTCATGCTCAATTTTTCTCTCTCCCTACTATTGTAAGGGTTGTGTGTTTTCGATCCTTTTCGGAGAGTAACTGTCAGCTCCCTGAGAGAACCAAGTTAGAAATGGTAGACATACTGAATGCTTCTGTTTGGGAGGGATAGGCCTGTTGTTCATGTAATGATGTAACATAATTAAGAACGCAGGGGTCAGCAGTCGACATGACCTCAATAAAATTCAAAGAAGTCATAATTCATTGAAACCACTGGAATAACAATTTAAAGACGACCCAACCCAAGACAGCCCAAAAGTGTGAGCCTATTAATGTTACTCAAAGAACATCGAAAGGAAGGATGACTCTTCCTGCTTGGATCTGATAAAGCTCCATATAATCTGCTGTCCAAAGTCAATGTTGTGACACGCCCATTACAAAGTGTAGCAGGAAGGACTGTCATTCATGACGCATGCCCGCCAGTACACTCAACAGTGCTAACTCTTATCACCTGATGAATCACGCTCTCTCATCCTTCCCATCAAGGATGATCTAAGCTGTTTTAGTATACACAACTTTCCTTATGCCAGCTTTCCTCAGAGCTGATTAGTCTCCGTGGGAGATCGTGTCAAAACAACGACGGCTCGCTTTCTGCTAAAAGATGCGCTGAAGGAGTGTTCTTCTGCTGAACTCAGTACTTGGCAAAGCTTAGGACAGATCGGGTCAGCATGTGCCTGGCCTGATAATAGCCTCACTGTGCACTTGTCTCTTTGGCTCCTAATAGAAAGCAGGCCCAATTAATACAAGATTCCTGTGTGTGATTAATGATATTGATTCAATTTTCCAATCCCATGTTTTTCCGCCTGCTCCGAAATGTTTCATCAGTATTGCCATGGCCAATTAGGATGATTGCTCACTGCTGGCATCAAAGGCCAGCTGAGAGAATGGGAATGGATCTCACATTAGAACTCGCATACTTGGAAAGACCGACAAACAAGTCTGATGTCTCTCATTAGCTCCTCTTGCATGTAATCAGAAGGGACGCAAAGAAAATGTCAGCTATTCAAATAATGCCTTAACGTCTGCTTGAATAAATGACTACATGGATAAAAACTCACCGCTAACAACCGCAGCCAGGAAGTACATCCCCACACATTCCGGAGAACCAAGACCTCATGTATGTAAAATCCATGCACAGATAGCAGGGCAGTGGGAAAGGTTAGAGCACCAAGGTGCAAAACTGATAATCCGACAGGGAAATGTAAGATTGAACTGACAACACATCACATTGTACACTGTTGTAAAACAAAACAGTGTCCTTCACAAAATCTCAGATATGCAAAAGGTTCCAAAATTCAGTCATCAAAGCTGGTTCCGCTTTCTGGGTCTCACAGCACAGGTCATCCATACACATTCAGTGGATTTCTGGTGATCAGTCAGATGTTCTGAGAATCAGTAACTTCTTTCTTTACTTGCAAATGTTTGTTCTTTTATATCAGCACCTTTGTTGACCTTTTGTTTCATACCCAGTGTTGAGTCGTCTCACCGTAGCAGGATGGACAGAAACATCTGAGGATGTTTTCAGATCTGATGCAAGTTTGGTGCTTGATTATCTTATGTAATATCTCATTTTAATGACTAAATTCTATTTAATGGTCATTGCAGCAGGTAGTGCATGTGCTGCACAGTTCCAGGGCCCTGGGGTTGTGGGTGCAATCCTTGCTTGACTCTCTGCCTGTGAGGAGTTTGGTGTGTTCTGCTCATGCTCTCATGGGCTACACTCAGTTTCCTCCCACCTACCAGAACAAAACCGCAACCTAAACCGAACGTAACCCTTATCCTAACCGAACCGTAACCTAACTTTTACTTTAACCTTAACCTTAACCTTAACCATAACCTAACCTAAACTAAACGTAACCCTTACCATAACCATAATCCTATTACAATAAAATATCTGTTTCTGTCCATTATTTATTTTGTATTAACTCCACAACAAAGGAAACACTATGCTGTGGCCAGTACATGGCAGGTTGGCTTGTGTCTATTTGGCAAAACAGCACCACCAGTGGAAGGGAGCTTTTCGTAGTATATGTATGTAATAATTATTATTAAATAAATAAAATGTTACAAATGTCTTGGGGTAGATTTTAGGGACAAAGCAGCTAAGAAGTATGAACGAATGAATATTTGACTGTACAAAGTGACAAGTACTGTTTTGTTGTTCATTTCAATAAAGGACAGTGATGTACTACATATGCTATTTTTATTTTATGTACACTTACATTATGTCTATGAATGTGAGATTGCATCAGTTTTGCTGTTTTACATAAACCTAACTTTGGCATCAATTTGAAATACCATAATAACCATGACATGACTTAGGCCATTTTGTGCTTTGGATTCCCTGGCCCTTGCATACTTCATTCCCTGACCATCACACAGCTGCTGTGCATCAATGTGAAAATAAACAGTTTCCTTTGGCAAACAACTAGCAGAAGAGTTTGACCTTGGCCTGCTTCTTGTAGATCCAGACTGTGGAGGCAAGTGCACAAATGCCCAGTGCATATCATTTAGCGCTGCTTGAATAAAGCTTGCACTAGCCTATTTAAGACTTAAAATGACAAGATTTGTGACAAGTTTTCCACCACAGAGCTCTTTAATTTGTGCAACATCTGACAAGCAGCAACAGAAGCAAGTGGAGAAAGAGGGTGGGTAGCTGGGGGTTTGCACCAAATCCCACTTGCACTTACATGGCGGTCTCTGACAATGCACTTCCAGCATGCCAGCAGAAGACCCCACTTTCGTTCAGCATCTACATCCAAACGGTCTAACTGGGCTTTATCGATTTTGTAATGATACTTGTGTTCATTTCATCTCCGCAGGGTGCCCCACCCTAACTAGAACCAGATGAGGTGTAGCATGTCATACTTGGAGGAGAACCAATCACACATGACAGAACTGGGTGGGTATTTCTATACTTCTGATAAAAAGGAGAGCGAAACACAAGAAAACATTTCTAAAGGGACATTCAGTTTTTTCCCCCCTTGTTTTAAAAAAAGCATGAGGCCTGCAGCACAGCTGTTTTTCAGATTGAAAAAGCATTCTGCTGGTAATGGAGTGATAGGCAGTATGAAGGCCCGACTCCTATGAGACTCATTTTATGCTTTTGTGGGTGCTCATGGAGTATGGGAGGAGGACCGCACACACGCCCTAACACACGCCCGCACACACCCGTGAGAACACCAGTGAGAAACACAGAACTACTGCCTATTTTTATCAAAAAGTATATATCATTTGAATTTTATATTTACAAAGTTGAACAATTCTTACATATACCAGCATTCCAGACAGTACTGTGAAAAAGTTAGGACACCCAATAAACACCTTGTCTTTTTTAACATATTTAAACATATGAACATTTGATCTTCTTTGATCCTCCTTTGACTGAAATAATATCAATTACATGGTAGACTCGTATAACCATTTACCAGTCTCTAACATTGCCTGGAAGAAAGATTTTCCCACTCCTCCATATGGAATTCTTTCTGCTATGCAAGGTTTCAGTGTCTGTCTGTCTGTCTTGCATGTTCCTCAGGCCCCCTTTGACAATAAAGATTCCATAGTGGTTTCTATGATGCAGAGCTCTCCAGACCCTGCTGCAGCAAAGTAGTCCCAAACCAGGACACTTCCCAGACTATGCCTCACAGTTGGTATGAGGTTCTTGTGCGCAAATGCTGTTTGGTTTGTGTCAAACATGTCTTCAGGTTCTGTGTCCAAATAAGTCAAATTTGGATTAATTTGTCCAACGCACAATGTTCTAGAACTCCTGCTCTTTTTCTGTGTTCTTGGGCAAACGTTACTCTTGCCCTGATTCCGTAAGCAAGGGTTTCCTTCTTGCACACCTCCCATGAAAATCAAACTTGTCTCTTTCTGATAGTAGATGCTGCACTTTGATGACTGCTCTCAGGCTGAATTTGCCAAGACAGCCTGACCTGGCCACGTTGGCAGTTGTTTTAAATGTTCTCCACTTGTAAATTATTGTTGGACAGTGGAACAGTTGAATCTCTCTTTGGATCTCGCCATGGGGATACCACTCACTTCAACTATCAAAAGCAAACCAATCTAATGTATGTGGTTTAAATAAGACAGCAACTTCCAAGTCCTCTCTAACAATGGTTTAATCATTTGCAGCTGATGTAGTGCACCTGATTCTAATTTTAGGTGTTTTAAGTAATTATAAATGTTGGGGTGTCCTAAGTTATTGCATTGCATATTGCATTTCTAAGATTTTACAAATTATTTTTAAAAGACACTTACTCATATCACCTCTATCCCTCAATATAGTTCAAATGAAGATCAAACATATATATGTTGAAATAAAACAAAAAAAAACTAAATTAAAAAAACAAATTAAACAAACATTTTCATTGTGTGTGTTCAACATGACTGTGTATCATTTATTTGTAGTGTGTAAACAAAACAGATCAGAATTTCTATTATCACTTAGCATGTAACTGAGCGTTGTGTTTGGTGGTTCCAGCATCTCAAATGTTCAAGAAGAATGACTGGATGGAGAAACGCACAAAAACTACATCTCCAGATTAGTCCCCAGGTTGACTTCTAATTCCATTTTCACTATGCTGATGGAAGGAACATTGTTTATTCACTGCTGAACGTCACGATCATGGTTGAATTTTGAAAAGAGAATCAATATTAATATTGCAATGTTGTTTCAACATCGTTTCAATGTTTAATCATTTTTTAACTCATCATCAAAATTCAACATTGATTTATTGCAACAATAATAGATGTTCTATTAACCTTTTCAAACAATTTAAAGAGTAATTGCTGATGGAAGCTGTTGGGCTGGGATCCTGTACTTTTACTGCTAATATTAAGGACCAGAAAATATAGAGAGCGACACAGAATCAACCAACAGATTTGATACAGTTAGGGATTTTTCAGCACAACTCCCAAGCAGTTCCCCCACTATGTCTGTTAGTACTGCAGGTACGACCCAGCCATTAGCATCACTGCTAACTAGCAGTAGCTGTCTGGTGGGAACAGGCATTTCCTCAGGATGGGTATGAGTAATGAGTGTGTTTTGGTGAAATGTGCCTATGATAATGTATCCAACATGATGCCATTATCAAGGTTTTTAGGAGCAACCAGAAGAATACTGCTGGGTTTCTGTGGTTATGCTGCTGTGCTTGGAAATATTTTTAAGTCGTGGCCAACCTTCATTAAAACATGAACAAGCGTGGAGTCAACATTCTCACACAAAGGCAAATAAGCATGAACAGCTGTGGCACACTGACCGGACATTATTGTTTGTTCGTGCTCATTTGGTTACAACTTTCCTGATTTCGACAGCATAACTCACTGTAAACATGCTGTACATGACCCGAGACACATGACAGCTCCTTCTGATCCGCATGGGATATGAAAGTCTGTCCTACCATTTTTACCATTTCTGCTTTGTACTGAAGAGTACTGTACTCCATCATGCAGAAATACTCCCTCTGCAGAACTGATCAGTATATAACATTTTGATTTTGGTCATATGGGATATATTCCTGGTAAAGATCCCCTGATATCCCAATATCTGAATGGTCCAGTGTTTGTACAGCATTTGAACACAGTTGAGGCATCACACCACCAAACAATGGTAAGGAACATGGTGGTTTTCAGCTTCAAATTCCAACCAGCAGGCAACTTAGTTTTTCACCATCCAGTTTGCTGCACTGCTGCATGGAACAGCCTTCCTGCGTAAAACATCCAGCATCTTGTAGCATCATGCCCAAGCGAATTCATAATGTTCTGAAGCTTCAAGGAGAAACAATACACTACACTATTGGTAATACATTGGCAACCATGTCTGACTACTATACTACTGTACTAATTTTACTAAATAAAGTTTAATACTAAGTTAATTTTAACTGTGAATAAGCAGTGGCAATCTCCATGTTCTAAACATTTTTTATTTAGAACATGAACTTTCACACTAGTTAACTGAAAATGAGTTGAGACAGATTTGCTAGATGAGAGAAATCACAAAACTGTAGTGTAGAGTTCTCCTGATTGTAAACCCCTGCTGCAGAGAGTGGCATAGAGGGGAACCTATGTGTCAAAATGACTACTGCATACCTCTTGATGGCTTGATTAGCCTTGTGGACTTAGTTTGTCCCCAGTTCTCATGTTTTAACAACCTGGCGGGAAGCAGAATTCTGCAGATTTGTGTACACTTCAAAGTTAATTTGGATTCCTGCACCTAAAGTGCTCTGATTGCCTCATTCCTGCATTAGAGTCATGTGCGATACTAAAACAGGCCGTAAAATTAAAATGCTGCTGTAACGTTTAATACATTTTTTTTTTTTGGTGTTTGCCGTTCAGCACTAAGGCTTAATATTTCCTTTGGGGGCCGCCAAGCCTTTAGTCCAGTGGCCAGCTGCTTTTGAAGGACCACTGTGCAATTACCATGTTCCTTTAAGCATGTTTGAGGATAATGTTTGCTCTGCTCTTTGTCTATGGTAATAATGTCCCTAAAGGTTAATGTTTTATGGCAGACTGAAGAAGAAGGGAAAGAGAAAAAAAAAAAAAAACACACTCACTGGGAAATTTTGACAAGCTGGTTTCATAAAGCTCTGGAAAACCAGCACCTGCCCTTTGCTTTTCAGTAACCATGTGGCCTTGATTGCTTCAACACCACAACAAATAAAGTGTTGGGTCAGACCAGCAGAGCACTTTGAGTAGCCTCTTGTGCCTGACCTCCACTCCCTCGCTATGCAAATCTGTGAATGTGTATTCTCTCTTACTCTCTCTCTCTCTCTCTGCTAGATTTTACTATTCCCTTGACCTTCATACGTCCCCTGTGTGATCTTTGTCTCGTGGTAGTTGAGAGTAAGGCAAATTGAAGGCAGGGCTCTTGCTTGAATTTCACAGCAAACCCCCAATTGCTCCATTATAACAAGGTTTCCTATAAATTCATATTTTGAAAAAAGAAGGGCGAAGGGAGAGCACTGTAATCCATTCTTAGCTCTATTGGCTGTAACTTTGTCTTCCTTAGAGGCTTCTGATGGAAAGTGCTGGACCATGCCGAATCAAACAGTTAAGACCTCAGCTAACAATGAATCCGAGCTGTTAACCCACCTGTTTCCCATGCTTGCCAGAGATATTATGAAGATATTTTTTGCACAGAGAACTGTTTAAGATATTAAACTTTATTATTTTCACCAATTTCTCCCCTCCCCCCGTTTTTCAGATTTTTTATAGTGGCGGTTGGGGATTTGCCACAGGTTCAGCCACCAGCTAATGCGTTTTGAAAGCCCATTTACAATAAAGGGCAGCCATGCTTTCAACACCGTGTTGGCCCTCTAACCAAGCAGTGCTTTTCCATTTGAAGAGTTCCTGCTGCAGTCTTCGTTACAGATCTACTCCCTTGAGGGTTCTGTTGGCAGTCCTATCAAATGCACATAGAACACGTTGTGATAAACTGTATGCATCACGCCGTCTGTTTTACAGCTCAAAACTGACCAAAGGGAGCCATTGACCTGACTATTAATAACAAGCATCGGGTTTGGGACTTACATCTTCAGTTCCCCTTTTACTCTGTGGTATGAAGCTACTGATGAGGCTGGACTGAAGGTTTGGAGGAAGACTTACTGCCAGAAATGACTAGATAGATCGACTTTTGAAAATCTGCCATCAAGTAATCAGGATAACCTACAAAACAATCAAACCCTAAAGAGATCAGCGTAAGTAAGAGGACTTTGATCTTTGGAGGCAAAATCCACAAGATGAAACAAAAACCTACTCTTGGAGCTGCTCGTACAAAGGCCTAACGGCATCCTCGGACAAGATACTGTCATCACTCAAAGATGAATGATCTGGAACTTGGTCTCGAGAACGTTGACTTCTTGGACTCGTACCTCTGTGAAACACAATCATATTTGTTTTACAATGTTTGGCCCAGTCTGATATACATCCATGCTGACCATTAAAAGTGCTGCACGGTGGAAATTTGATGTAGTTGCTGTCAAATCAAACGAAGGACAGTGGAGATGGGAGAGATTGCAGTGCCGAGCCAAATACTCATGTCTGTCACAAGGGAAGCATGAATCTAAAGAAAAGACATACAATTCTCATTAGAGAAGGGTTTGGCATCTCATGAAATGACATATGGGAGTGAATTACTGGATTTTCTGATTCCCTCCCTCAGACTATGGAGATTTACAGCACCATTTGATCACTGGATGACTGCTCTCTGTTTCTGAAATGTCACATTCTTTCTCTATTCTAATTTCTCATTGTCCTCCCATCATTACCATTTTGCCCCATTCACATGGCAAACATTACAGCATCAGCTGCCTTTTGCCCATTTGGTGACTCTACTATCATTGTCACTATACAAAATGACTGACTGTCCTGGTCCTTTGGGGCCCCTTTCAGTGTTCTCCAGCTTCAATTTAGTCGCAGCCTTTGCTTTGATTTGCTGGTTTCTATGGCCACAATTCATTAGGAATACTTTTCTTGTCAAAGCGTTTACTAGTCTATCAATGGGGGCCGGGCCCAGGGAGTGAATCAGCTGTCAAGGAGTGGAGCGGGTGGAAAGAGAGCGTCATCGCTGCAATTAAACGCAGCAGCGCTGAAGGGCCCCCAGCACAGGATGGCGGCGACATCAAGCATGGGATAGGGATTGGACGTGCATGTCCAGAGCCTAGGCTGTAAGAGGACAGGGGTTCCTCTGGTTCAGCTCTGCACCATTCCTCAACCAGCCTGTCAGTCCTGGCACAGAGTTTGCTGTGCGGGACTGCTGTATTCGTGCTCCAAATTGCAGTCGAGCGTCAGATATAAAAAGAGCCCGCGAGACCCATTCCGTCTTAGCAGGCAAGGGCCCCGCTTCACCAGTGCGTCACACGCTCCGTACCGACACTTTCACTTTTTCAATTCTCTTTCTTTTTGTTCCTTAATGTTTTTTTTTGTTTTGTTTTACCACTGCTTTGACCTTTGGAGAACTTTCATGATTGTTCCTTTTCCCTCACTTCATCATCTTCATTTTTTGGGGTCTACTTTTTCCTACCCTTATGCCCCCCCCTCCCCCACACCCCCCCAATCCATTTTTATTCTGCCTTTCTTATTTTGTTTTGCTGTTTCTTGACTGCGATTTCTATGGTGACAGCGTGCTTCCCAGGGCCGATGAAAGCCTGGGGATTAAGAAGCGTGAACAGTGATGGCTTTTTCATAAATAGGTAGGAGACTCTCAGAATAAATGAGGGAGGGGGGGTTAGATGGGATCAGCAGATGTGACGTGAGTGGGAGAATTTCGATCATTTGGAGATGGAGAGAGAAAAAGACATTTTGATGGAATGGCAAGACAGTCTTGTCTCAGGGCATCGTTTCTTCAGAATTCAAGGAAAATATACTTTGTGCTTTGCTGTCGCACATCAACAAGGGATTACATGATTATAATATAATAAAAACTCTCCAATCTTTCCAAACCCACTCTGTATGAATGGATGAATCTCAGGCTTCAGGTTTTGACCACCATTCTTCTCTAATTGATTCACCAGTGTTCAGGTAGCAACAAGAGTCAATCATCCTCAGAACTTATGAGGGCCTTTGAATCGCTCGTGAATAAACCTGAGCGCCCACTGCACCTAGTCCTAGTGTCAGAGGCCCGATGGAACCCAACGAAACCCTCTTTGACGTCAAAGAGCAAGCGCAAGGAGGGTGGGTTGGTGTTAGCTGAAAACTCTGTGACGGTGTCTTTCGTCAGAGTGGGGCGCCAGGGGAGCGGGAGGGGAGAGTGCTTCCCACTGCAAAAACATCCTGCGTGACCAGCTGAACACACACAGACCGTCCTCAGCAGCCCCGCACCGGCACGGCCCACGAGGCTTAGCACGGTTAACACAGCCTCACATGCGCTCTCTCACTCAGCCTGGAAAGGCCAGCTACTTTCACACAGCACGCTGGTCCCAGGGTGTGCACATGGTAACGCATACTGCAGGTGTGTGGGATGAGACAAAGGCATCAATCCAGGAAATGAAAGAAAAAAAAAAAAAACAGCAGAGCTAGGCTGTTATAATACTACACTGCCCTGGGAGAGTACAGCCGGTGTGTATGGGCTTAAGATTAGAGATGTTGTTTGAGAGTCCTCAGTTGAAGCTATTTCTTATTTACTACAGGACATCTCGGCACTTAGGAAGGCTTTTCGTGTGCTGAACCATTTCCATACCAAAGAGTTGTGTCACTTATCCTCTATTCCTTGGCACTGTCAACAAGACAGGATATCAACACCCACATGATGTTTGGGACTGTCTCACCGTGTAGGGGATTACTGGTACTTAACTTTTAGAGCCTTGTCAGTCTTGAAGTGCATCTTCATTCTTAGCTCAAGGTACTGACAACACAAGCGTCTCATGGTAACTGAGGGAAATATTTTGCCGCCGAACAACCATCAACTGTCAGTGAAGACACAGGAGGAGAAAGGGCTAGAAGAAGACTTCAGAGTCTCCTGCATGGGCAGAAGACATTAGGTTCTCTCTTAAAAAAAAGCTAAGGAGACCAAGCAAACATTGAGTAAGCAAAGGGGGATTGAACATAACAAACTGTATCCTAGAGGAAGCGGTAAACCTTAGTTTGCACACTTCACCACCACCACCATTGGCCGTTTGTGCTGGTGGGATTAAGTTGTCTTTAAATTGCATTGCTCCTTTCATTCCTGTCACACTGAATGATGAAAGTGAACAGAATGGGTTAAATATGAGCTTGTGTTTCCGTAACCTGACATGAGTGACATGTTTGGTGATAGAGGGGAAACGAATAAGTCTGAATAGCAGTTGGCCTTTTAGCTGTGCCACATTATATGCCACTCCAGACAAGGTCACTTATAGCGGGTCTAATAATTGTCGCAATACACAACATGTTTTACTGTTTTAATGTTAAGCATATCCCAAATGGCCACTAGAGGTAGTAGGTCCCATATGACAGGCTTTCCTCTGCTGACCCTGAGCCTCAACAGGCCTCATTCAAGTAGTTGTAGAAAGGAGATCTATTCTTAAGTGGCCCGTATGAGCCTCGTAGGCACAGTGCATTGACTACCTTTGCTGTTCTGAGTCACTCTGAGATTAAACCTAAACCAGAAACACACATCTTGCACTGAAAAGACAATTAATCATAGGACTAAGTTCAATCCCTCTCTTGAAAATGGACAGAACATTTGAATTGAAGCTTAACACTTATCACTTAACAAGAATTTTGTCTCAGGAAATTAAAATATCATGAAAAAGTTTGTTTTTGTTCATATTGCATTTCAATAAGGTAAACTTTCAGATATTTGATATTGATTACATGTATTTCAAGCCTTTTTGTCTTAATGTCGATATGCTTTGAATATTAACTTAATCAAACTTTGACTGAAATGTTCTAATATTTTGAGATTCTGGATTTCATGAGCTATAAGCCAAAACAGTAAAACCAAAAAAGTCTCGAAATGTAATGAATTTAAAATATTACTGTTTATCGTTTGATAAGGTTGAAAATATTTTAACTTTAACCTAGCAGCACAGTCTGTGTCGGTGGAGTACGGAGAGTGGAGAATCCGGAGGGAGCTCAGTCAGAACTCAGCTGTGAAAGTTAATAGTTAATACCAAAATTTATTCAGAAATGCCTCAAACTCGTAGATATCTAAGTGACTCTACAAACTGAAGAAGTTGCAGTAGCCTGACCACAACACAAACCGGACTGTGTGCAATAATATCTGCCTGTCCATCCATCTGTCCATCCGTCAACAGAATCTAAAGGGGCCCAAGAGATCCACCTGACAGAACAAGTAATTAAAAAAAGAAAAGGCTCTCTCTGTCTGGTCTTTCCCCATCCATCTGTATTGTTTCCTTGGCAGGACAGCAGCAGTCCTATCTCAGCGGCCTCAGAGGGAACAGCCCTTGTGGGATGAGAGCTATTGGACAGATTGCTCTCATGTGTCAGACTGAGACACTGACAGTCCAGTGTGCACTCTTCCTGACTTTACCCATGGTGTGTCATGTCTGCCTTCATTGAACTGGATTCATGTAGATGATAGCTTGACCTTAGCAACAGCTCCTGTCTGAAATGAGTGGGAATTCCTCAATTACTCAGCCATAAGGAGATTAGGTGGAGTACCACAGGCTGGGTCTTTCAAAGCTTCCACTGAGTGTACAGAAACAGAAAGTGCTGGACCTCAGATTGGTAAAGACAGTTACCAACTAAGATGTTTATAAGGCATATTATGGATGAAGACGAATGCTCTTCCGTATGCTCTGTCTGCAGTGCAGCACATCTGTGCATCTGTAAGGACTATGTTTCCTATCAGATCATTTAGCCTGCAAAATGTGAGCTTCGGGGGGGAAAGTATTTTAGTGAAGTCATTCAGCGATCAGCTAATTTGGTTGTAAATAAATTTGTAACGGCCATAAAAATATATGATCAGTGCGCCCTGGGTATCTAATGAAAGCACTTACTTAGAGAGTGAGTTATTCCACAGCGCAAACATGCATATGTAGAGTCGTATAGTACACAAATAGTACACAAACAGTACACTAGATCTGAAATTACATCAAAACACCAACAGCCAAATCTTAACAACACACGAACATATAACAAACAATATAACGGAGCAGCTAATATAACCATAAATTCACCAGTGTGACACCAGCTATTCCTGTTTAATACAGAACAAATAGATTGATAAAGCTTTTTTATTTATTAATGTCACTTTTTAGATTCAATTAATACTCAACAACAACCTTTAGAACTCTAGGCCAATTTTTTGGGATGCTTTTGTAGTTTGACGTATTTTTATTCGCCAAAACATTAGAAACGTGTTTATAGGAGACAGTCATAAATGCCAGATATAGTTATTTCCAGGAGATCCTAGGCTACCCCAAATTGTTTTCATTTGAGATATTTACAAAATATAAATATTTGTATGAATTTGATCATGGTTAGATCAAAAATGTACTTGACTTTTGGATTTTATTTTGCGTATAAGCATTATAAAACACTTTACATCACAGACATCTGGTTGGAAATTAATCGTTCAGTGTTTTTGAGCTGAAAATGCAAGAATTTTGATGATTAATTATTTGTAATGATTACATTGACAATGATATTTATAATAAATTCTTTAAAATACTTGGCAGTAGTCCAAATAAAATAAGAACCAACCTGAACATTCATTATTGTGTTTGTTATTTATGTATCAGTATTATTTCTTTTATTCTGGAAATAAAGAAACATCATTAGCCCTGCCCCCTCTCACTGATCATTGAGAGTCTGCATGAAGGTTGAGCATGTACATGTGGACAGAGCAGTAAACATGCACTGGAAGACATGCCTTTGGTATTTTAACTGGGATTTAACTCAGTTGGATATAATTTTTGGTGTTCTGAGCTTGATTACTCACTGATAGTTCATCACACACTAATGAGATTCTGGCCAATATGGTTAGATAGGGTAGGTCTTGTAGTTGGTTATGATATGTGCATCATGTCTGAAGGTTACCCTGATGCTGAGATATGAAGCCCAGTGTTTGGCAAGTAACAGCCCACAAAGTGCAGATCTTTGGGAATTAAGCAAATGAAATGCAAGTTGCTTCTAACCAGAAGTGCAAAGTAGTAAACACAAAGTAATAAACTGCAACTGATGTGCAAATTGAGTTGGGTTGAGTATAATAATATGCAGATTATTGAACAAAGCAAAAGAGCAAAATTAAAAAGTAAATGAACAACACAGGCACCAAATACATTAATCAGCCATAACATTAAAACCAGCTGCCTAATATTGAGCAGGGCTCCCTGGTCAAAATAGGTCTGACTTCAATTAGACCTCTCAATTTGCCCTGTGATGTCTGGCATAAACCTTACCAGCAGATCCTGTACGTTGTGAGATGGGAATTCCATGAGCATCAATGAACTTGTTGCTGGTTCATCAGTTGTCCTTCCTTGAGGCATTTTAGTAAGTACTGACCACTGCATACTGTAAACACCCCACAAGACCTACCTGATGTTTTGGAGATTTGGTTCTGACCCAGTCACCAAGAGATCATAATTTGTCCCTTGGATTGCCCATTTTCCAAGCTTCCAACTCATCAATTGCAAGAAATGACTGTTCAGCTGCAGTGTGACCTGTGCCAGGTGCCAGTTATGGCTGATTGGTGTATATCAATGATGTAGCAAAAGAAAAGCATCTCATGCCATCTGGATCCATACTTTTAATTAGCTGCATAAATAACAATTGCCTTTGAGATTTTAACCTGATATAAAACATTTAATCTCAAAATCTTCAGCCAACTGCTATATGTAAATGAAAGCTTTAGCAAGAGACTCAAATGCCACACCTTTCTTCTTTCTTCAACCAATCACTAGCAACCACTTGTTTTTAAAAGGCTTTTACTCATGTGCCCCTTTGCTGATTTATAGATGCTGACTGCTTGCCTTTCCCTCCTTCCTCCCCGCCACCACCAGGTTGGTCCCATTGGTCATCCAGGGGGTTGGTTCTGTCCCTGCTTTCCATACTTAGCCAACACCAAATACTTTAATTAATAAACATAAAGCCTTGAATTGTACACCTTTGGTCAGAATAAAATGTTTGTGCATACTCCGGTAGAATTAGAGTTTAACTGGATTAGGGTTTGGTTCAAATACGAATTGAAGAATTAAAGCCAGCGTGAGAGTGTGTTTTGCATTTAGGTTAAGGTTAGGGTTAGGATTAGGGTCTAATTGAGACACCATTTGTTTTGCCTGTTTAAAGCTCTCTGCATAAGGAATAAAGATTTTAGATTAAGGGTTTTGGAAATGGGTTGGATTTCAAACACCACAAAGAAAGCAGTTTAGTATTTGAATTATAACTAGTCAGATATAATTCCTATATGAATTCCTATGGCAACCTAACAGCCATCCATGTTTCACCCAACTGTCTGCGTGTGCTAGAGAAAAAAGGGCTACAGAGGTCTTAGCTTGACCCCACATATCATAAAGGCCTATTACACAAGCTTTCCCTGAGCTTACGGGAACAAGCAAGTCTACTGTATATTCACAGCTGATGTTTCCACCATTTGCCATCAGTGGAATCACTCATATTAATGGGAGTTTCAAACACATCAATGGGTTGCCAAGAAACCCTTGATAATCATTGTTCATGATGTGATCTGATGGCGCAGTTAAACTAGTGACATATGTAGGAGACTGTTACATGGAAATCATGGAAGAGGTCCTGACCGGACCCTTTAGGAAACTCTGTTCTGATCATATGCTTGTTCTACCAGGTGGTTTGCATAAAGTTTGATAAGAGAAAAGGCCACGTCATTGTCTGGTGTGAAGGGAGGGGAAATCCTGATGATCAAATGTTTTGGTTTTTTGGTCATAATATTTGTTTATTTTTAGAGGTCATGGCACATGGTGACATTTATATGTATGATCTATCACCGACAATGGAAGTTGCATCCTTCTTGCATCATTTTTCAGATAACGTAGCGTAGCCTCCCTGTGTACCAAAGGGATGAGTCTTTTCAAAGGGGAAAAGTGGAAAACAAAATATGAATGTTCTAGTGTATCTCAGAGAATAACAGTCTTGTGGAAAAGTTCATTTTTGTTCATAATGTTATTGAAAAAACTGTCAATCACATTATTCCTATATTTATAACATTTAAGTGACGTATATCAAGCCTTTTTGATCAGTATGGCTTATAGCTCATAAATTACAGTAACTCAAATGATCAGAATATTTCACAAGACGCTGTGGCAGTATGGGCAGGTGGAAGTCCTGCTGGAAAAGGGAATCAAAAAAAAAACAACAACTCATCAGCAGATGGAAGCATGAAGGGCTCTGCATCGACTGTACACTTAATAAAACACAGACACCTTGGATTGTGTGCCTCACCACTTTTCCTCCAGACTCTGAGCTTAGAACTCTGAGAACAGTCAGCACTGACCTGCTGTGGCTTACCCTCATTGTGCTAGACCATCAAACGCCTGTCATAATATCGTGATCTTGTTATTCAAACCATGACAACAGTTCCTCTACAGTTCACTTCACTTTTGTTTAAAATTGCACTTTCCAGTCACAAACCCCTGACTCATCATAGGTGCTATATGTCAAGGGAGCACTTCGGTGAATTCCACTCTGAATATCGGGATCCGTAGGGTTTATTATGGGAGTCGTAATGCTTGCATAGTCCATGTACAATGAAAGAAGGCCTGACAAACACCAGGAAATCCTGCCTCATCACATCTTCTGGACAATTTAGCTGATCACTGATCTGCATTTCAGACCAGTATTGTGGGTTTAGACTTTTGAAATGATAATTTCACATTGTTTTGCGTCTGCTCACACCTTTCCTGAAGGTTGGCATTTTATTTTAGACTCCTAAAAGAGAAGAATAGCATTTAAACTAATAAAGGGTCTATGTTGATAAATGGACAGAGATGTTCATCTGCAGTTGCTTTCATTTATTTTAAAAAAGTTGTAATACTGGCATGTACAAATATTTGAATCATAACTTAACTATTACAATTAATAGATATAAACCTCATTAATTAGATATGATGGCTTAGAAAGGTGAGACTACAACCCCATTTATACCGGGGTAGTTTGAGTGAACACTTTCTGGATCAGATTTTTCCACATGCATTTACACTTGCAGTGAGATCCGGATGCTGTTTGGGATGAAATATGCAAATGATGCTCATTATGCTGCAATCAGCTCTTTATCCTTTTAGCATCTTCCTCCGCTGTGCTAAAGATGGCTGCTGCCTTGAAATTCAGTTGAGCAGACGGTGCTGACCCTAATCACAGCGACTATATGCAAAGGAGTTTCAGTAAAACTAGGAGGGGTTTTGGTTGTTGAACATGTCTTCAAAAGACATCTTTACATTGTGCTATAACGTGGCTCAGCTGCATCTCAGACCACCTCCTGAAGTGGTTGGAGTGATCGGATTTGTACCTGTTCTAAATGCATCTGGGGAATGTTTAGACTTATGTGGCTTAGCCTTATCCAAATTTAATCCTGACCCTCAAAATAGATGAAGGATTAAATGGGGAGTTAGGAATATTCACCCACTTTCCCAGTACCACTTCATTCCCTAATATTCCTGGGCCATCTTGCATGAACAAGGCACCTGGGATTTAAGTGCCTTGCTCAAGAGCCTGCCAGTTCAGGGAATCAAAACGGCAACCAGGCTGTTTCCCTAATCACCAGGCCACGGCTGTCTGCAAAACAAGTCAAGCAAGTGAATTTTGTCCTAAGAGCTTTCAACAAAATCAGTGTCTGATTACCATTTTATTTAAGCACATCATAGACTTGGCTTGTAATGAACTTATTTAGTATATTGAAGATTCTGCACAAGCGCTATTATGAAAATAGCTGCTAGTGTTTCACATCAATGATACTGTGTATCTTTATTTTCCAAGTCTTTCTTGAACCAAATTAACAATACCTTTACCTGAATATGCTTTAAGCTACTCTACACACTTGAGTGGGTACCAATGGGTCTTATCAATTGTTGTCTAGTGCAGTGGCTACTTCACTAACTGAATGAAATATTTGATATTTTGAGATGAGAATAACAGCCTTAACCCATTTTTGCTATATAGCATCTACCACTCAGTTATCCTGTTACCACATGCACCATTTATTGTCTCCCTGGACTGCAGTCCTTAATGCATTGTTTCAAATAGAGAGAAGTATGTGCCCTATGATGGATTAGCGCCCCGTCTAGGGTTGTTTCCCGCCCTTGCGCTCACAGTTGCCGGCTGGGCACCGGCTCACCCGTGACCCTATTCAGGAATAAGCAGTTCAGAAAATGGATGGATGGATGGACAGAGAAGTATGCCTTGCTTATCTTATGCTACATATATATCGCTATGGGACATATTGTGCTAAAGGTGATCAATTGTACTTTAAGAGACTAAAATCAATATAGAAAAGATTTTTTTTTTTTAAATATATTAGTTTAAATGATTGCTTTGTCTTGGGAAGGCTATACAAGAGAGAGCTTTGTCCAAAGAAAACAGGATGGCTGTAAAATTAATGAAAGGCGTGAAACGCCTTAATATTTATAATGCGCACAGAGTAATATAATGTCACCCTACGAATTTTTATGGAGCGTATTGGGATGATTACCTTTTTTATACTCAGCATATGTACTTTTGGTTGGCAAATGACATTTGAAATAATTTGCATATTTGAACAAATGAGCACACTCAGAGTTAACTTAATTATACTTTACAGTATTTTTCCTCTTAAATAATGTGGTTACCAGCTTTGTTAGGGGACTTTAATATATCTTTGTTTTGGCAAGATGAAAAGTGTTTAATGTGCCGAGCTCTTCCCATGATCTGGCACCCACTCCAGTGCAGCAGGTGTTTTGGAAAAAGAGAGACACTCCATAAATCCAATAAAGGGTATGTTCACAGGCAAACAAAATGTCGTCAACCCTATCGTCTACTGAAGGCCGATTTAAAACAGAAATGCTGAAAGAATCTCTGACATCTGTTTCCAGTGACTGGGGCAGACAAAAGTCATGAAATCACCAGAAAGAAAACGGTCCGCAGTCTGCTGGTTCTCATTATCAAGCTATAGATAACCTTCGATTCTGACTCGGCCTCAAAGACAAACATTAAATTCACACCCTGGGCTAATAGAGATGTTTTAATGAAAGAGGACACCTCTATCAGTCCTGGACATCATCAGCTACAGCCCACATTTAGCCTATCTGCACATTTTGACACGGGTAACCACAAACAGCGGGGGAACTTGGAAGGGCAGCTCACGCAAGGCATGAACCTTCAACGCAAGCTGTGCTGTGAACTGATGGGCTGCCATACGAACCACTGAGAGAGCAGCTTGCAACATCTGCTCCGTCTCCCTGGCCATCTCTTTAACTACATGAAACAAGCAGCTCCTGGCCCTCTCCACCTCAGAACATGAACAATGTGCCTGGAAGTGGCTTTACCTTCACCGTGCCCTTAAAGGAGAACTGAAAATGAAATCCAAAGTTTGCTTCTTTAGCTCAGCACTGGAGCCAACATGCAATGGAAGTCTCAAACCACCTGTTCAGCGCCGTATAATCTGCAGGCCTTAACCACACACTTAACCTCAAACCACAATGAGTTGTTAAGTAATCGCATATAAACTTGTTTATGTGGTTTCTGACTGTAATATACTGTTATGAGTAAAAGTGCATAAAAGTATGGACAAAAGCTCACTACCAGAGCAGCTGTCTAAGCAGGAGATCGCAAATTCTATCCTCTGTGTTGACCACAGACATCCATGGTCGGCAGTTCAAGACCACATAATGGGCCTTGCTGGGTAAGAGAGACCACATTCTCTGACAGTTACTAACATAGATTGGTGTGATACACAATTGAAGCTCTTAAGATACTCTGTATGTCCAAATGTTTGTGAACACCCATTTAAATGAATATATTCAGCTGCTTTAAGTTGTAACCATTGCTGATACATATGTGCAAATGCACACACACACACACACACACACACACACACAGATTGTCTAGTGCCTGTAAAGAAGTATTGCTAACAAAAAAGGGACAAAATAGGAAAAACATGAACCTTTTGCCACCATGTGTAATTCCTAGCTTGAGCTGTGGAGCAGCTGAACTGTGTTCCCTGGAATGAGTTGGGGAGCTGGGGATGAGGTGGGATGAAGATCAGCCAACATCCTGAGCTCATATTCTTGTTGCTGGATGCAATCAAATCCTCATGGCAGTACTCCAAAATCCATTAGAAAGCCGTCTTCTTCTTCTTCTTCTTCTTCTTCTTCTTCTTCTTCTTCTTCTTCTTCTTCTTCTTCTTCTTCTTCTTCTTCTTCTCATCAGCAGGGTTCCAAAACCAAAAGTCTTCCTTGTGATTGTGGTTGCATGTCCTGAAATAGACACAATATTTATACTGTTTGAATAGTAATTTACTCCAAATGAAATAATCTAAAAATGGGAGGTTCTGGATTTCTGATTTTCATAAACAATAAGACATACAGATCACAGGTATGATATTCTAATTTTTGACATGCACTAGTAAATGTGAAAATGTATGAGCTCATGAACATGCTAATCTTAATATCAAAGTGTAAAAATAAAGTAACAATAAAGAGAAAACAGAGAGTACCAGCACAGTGAGTTTTTAATAGGACTTTTAATATCATACTGTAGATTTTGCATTGCGTAGCACCTTTACTGCTGAGTTTTCTGAATCTGGCCCATTGCCTGCTTAATTGGCAAGTTCATCTGTTTTCTCAGCCTGTGTGGTTTGTAAGAATACATGTCACAGAAAGAGCACCTCACAGTAGATCTTACCATAACCTTCGAGGTGGTGAGAGACAGTGCTTCATATCTGAGCCTCCCCGATTGACAGTTCTTTATAAACACATTCCTTTTCGTCTGAACCATCATTTTCCACAAGGGGAAAGGAGGTCATGTTCAAAGCACATGCTTGTCTGGGTCTTCAAGAGGAATCACCAGATTGTGAAACTTTATATGTTTGACCTCGTGTCAGTAGGAAATGCCTACATGTTTTTTTATTTGGCTCTTTCATTTGAAATGCCCCAACGAGACTGCACACTGCTGGAAATCTGATAGCTCTGGTGACCACGCATCTTCTGAATGGGTTCTATTGAACTGATCTGCTCTTCTGTTTTTGGAATAAGCAATGCTGGAAACTGATAATGCTTTTATATATATATTTATATATATATTTTTAAATATATATTTATATATATATATTTATATATATATTTTATATATATAATTTACAGTTTTTGACTTTCATAACATAAAATAACACAAATCACAATCATCAGTGTGGCCTATGCAGTAGTTTGGACACCTCGCAGAGTCAGTACTTAGTAACACTCCATTGGCAGACGTAGCTTTTGAACATGTTGAGTGGCAGCTAAAAGCCTTTCAGCTGTAGCTGGAATTTTTCCCCACTCTTCTTTGTAGAAGGCCTCTAGTTTTGAGATGTTCTTAGGCTGTCTTGCATACACAGCTTGTTTAAAGTCTGTCCAAATGTTCTGTATGATGTTTAGGACTGTGGTGGATATTACACAAGCTTTAGTTAGTGTTTCTTTAATTAGTCCATAGATTTGAAGGGAATATTTTTTTGGCTCCCTCCTTTAAAATAGTTTGACAAATATTGAGAAGTTGCTGGTATATTGTGAAATACATTCTTCTCATCACCCTTGCAATATTGCTAATGTCACTGGAAGTCACATGACCCATAAACACGATACATCTGCCTCCATTCTTAAAAGATGCCCAAGTGTTGTATTTGTAAATTTGTATTTGAAATGAATTTTGTTTGCTCCAAAAATACCTTTGCTGGTTGTGGCCAAAGAGACCTATTTCAACTTCATCGATCTTGCCTTTGTAACCACCATAAAAGCAGTTCTCTCCAAGAGTTTTTTAGTCCAATAGTTCCCCCAAACTTCCATTTCTTAATAACAGTCCACACTGTAGAATTTTCAGTTTTTCAGATAGTTGTGTTCGCTGATAAAGTGTTTCACAAATGTTTATGTTATATAATAAAGTTTTATAAATCTTTAAAATTTAATTTGCAATGCTTTAGTTTGCACGTTTTCCAACTAGTACAGGGAACTGATGATGAAGGAAGTTTACATTTACACAGCACCTTATATAGACGCTTTACAATCAGGATAAGGGGCGTTGAATGAACACTGCATCAAGCTCTAGGACAGAATTCGCCAGGACAGAGTGCCAATCCATATTTGGGCATACAGACATTCACACATTTTCCCTCATTCACATCACATGGTTATTTAGAGTAGCCAATTCACCTGATCTCCATGTTTTTGGACTTGAACTGGAAACCACAGTACCCGGAGGAAACCCATGCAAATATGAGGAAAACACGGAAACCCCACCCAGATAGGGACTTGAATCCAAGCCCAAAATGCTGGGAGGTGAATGTGCCACTCTGCTGCCCAACTTGATTTAGTTCTTTATATTATGAAAGACAGACTAACTGCACTTACACACAGTTGCGTTTGATTACCTACAGTGTGTTTACTATTTCCCAATTTCTATGTGAGCCAAGGGTGCCCAAAATTTCACTCACAAGTACATCAAATGAGTTTTTAGAGAAATTAAGGAGAATGTAGACATGATTTAAGAAAAAATAAGCTTTATTCCATACCAGGCCTCACAGAGGATGCCTGGAAGAACAGCTCCAATCAAATCCAAACAACAGTCAAGAAAATGCAGAAAGAGCAGACAAATGAGCTTAAGGCACGGAAAGGTATCTAATGATGGCCATTAACCTCAACACTCTTGTTTTTGTCCGTGCTATTTTAATGAAAATGACATCATGCTGCTGCAGTATTCCAGGTTCTTTCAAGTGAGCACTTCAAAGTAACCACTGACCTCAAGACAACCTTACCTATGCAGATGCTGTTTCACTGGCGTGGACACACAGTACATACCTGATGGTCTCCACCAGCTCTATCCCTCTCCAGCAAGCAGGAAGACAATGGAATGATAATGAGTTCAAACATTCCTTTTGAGAACAAAGCCAGCTTAATGGCATTCTTTTTTTTATGGTGTTTGCATGTTTTAAGCAACAGGAAGTTTTGAGGGAACTGATGACCTGGAATGTCTGGCGCTGTCTTGGCTTTGCTCATGGCATCAATTGTGTTATTCTGGGTAAACACTCGGCCTGGATTAAAGATTACTCAATGACATTACATTAGCTTACATTAGCTAAGGGTTGAGTAAAGGGTATGAAGTGAAAGAAAGCAATGCACTGTTGATTTAAAGTGTTTATGTAAGAACAAATGCAATATTTGCCTTGCATTTGCTCACATTACAGTTTAAGAGATTTAGGAGTGGGCCTCTGGATACTGCTCTGCAATCAATAATAAGGTTGCCTATGGCATCACACTTGCTGTCAGAGCTAAGACTGAGGAAACTGGAGCTGGATAACTCTGCAACCATACCAACGGCTGGCACAGTTTAAGGACTCCGGGTACTAAGTCCAGCATCCTTTCAGTGGAAGACGAGGGGCATCATTAATAACCTTTTACTTTTTGTGCGAAACACGCAAGCTGACGAGAGCGTGCTCCTTGTCAAAACAGCTCCCGAGCCACTGTAAACATTCCTCTTTTTCATCCATCAGGTCAGCAGCCCTCAACGTGCGGTTGGCAGCGTCGACTGCGTGCTTCGCTACGCAGGCCGACGAATTTACTGCACCTCTTTGAAACAGCTGTGAAGCCACAGCTATGAGCGAATGATTTAGCAGGACACTGACAGGGCTGGAGAACTCGAGAAGGGTGGAGAGGACTTGGAGCTTCCCATTAACTGTGCGTTTGCTTGCTCAGGCCGCTGCTTCCTGTGGCATCCTGGGCCAGATCAATGCAACCCTTTTCAAGGAGAAGCAAATGCAGCCATTCGTCTTTGCTGACAAACCTTGAACGGCTGCCCTTCAGATGTCATAGAGCATAAGAATCAAGGAATTTCTCTCCTCTGGAGAGGATTAGATAGGTGAGCAGAAGTTCACGTAATGTGAACAAGTGTCTGTTCACAGAGCTTTCGAGAACATGTCTGTCTTTTTGGCAAACGGATGGAAATGGAATACGCAGACGAAAGCTCATTAACCCCCTACTTGAGCTGGTGGCCTACTGAGAGAGATTGGAGTACTGTCTGTGCTCGGCTAGTCTGCCACGTTTTCTCAGTAGCAGTAAAGTGTTGCTTTCTTCTAGAATGCCAACAATTTCTAGGTAAGGCATATGCAAAGTCAATGCTGAGCAACAGGAGTGTCCTGACTCCCAGAACTATCCTAGACATTTGCCACATTACTGGAAACAGGTGGAAAATAATGAAAAAAAAGAAAAAAGGCATTTAAAAAATCAGCAAAACCATGACTCATTTAAAAAGCTCACACCATCTGAAGATGTCAGACGGGGCCACATGAAAGGCTCCTGCCGGCAGACTACAGTACGCAAAAACTCTCGCATGCTCCACTTTTCAACCATAGAAAATGACATTAACAGACAGCAGACTGGAATATCTGCCTTCATGTGCTAACCAGCCGAGGCCACATGGAGCATTAATTGTGTTATTGTAGGGTTTACTCATTATCATGCATGGTCAATTAGCTATCCCAAGCTTGGAAAAATAACTGGCTTCTTCATAGCAGTTGGCTGGCTCCCATAAGGTGTGCAGCAGCTCTAATCGGGAATGAAGACAGGCAATAAAAATATGTTTGACACCATGGTTACCATTATATTACAAGACAAAAATAAGACTCCAGAGTAGGCCTGTCACAATAACACGTTTTGGACGATATGTTGTCCCAGAAATGATTGCGATAAATGATATTATTGTTTTTTTAGGACCCATTTAAGACATGTTTTATGTCATAGTGATAATTTATCAGCCTAACTGAGCAGTTATGCAGTTACTGTGAAGTTACTCAAAATCACTACTCAAAACGGTTCTGGAGGCAGCTCTACCTCTGAGGCAGAACAAACGCAACTGATTGAAAAGAACCTATTAAAATAACCAGTAGGCAGAGCTTTAGTAATGTGTATCTGGTCCTTAGAGCTTTATTTATGGTGTTATTGCATGAAAAAGGTTTAATTCAGTTTGAGATTTTGTTTGTTTTCTTATTCTTTTCATATTGTGTTGGATTCTCAAAAGAACTGCATGGAAAATGAATTAGCTAGCTTCTAATGCAGCACTTCACAGCTTCAATCCAATCTTTTCTTTACTATATGTCATCACTGAGAGTACCATGACAATTTCATGCGACAGTGGTGTACTTACATGTAAACACAGCTGTAGTGCAGGAATTGTTAGCATTCTGGACAGTTTTCCTGGCAGTTTTCTGAGAAACCAACACAATATGAAATGAATTGCGCGCCAAAATGAATCAAAGTGAATCACACAACATTCAGGTTCTGCAGCCACTTGTGAGGTTTGTTTTGAGACAAAGCAGTTTCTTTTTGCATTGCACTGGAATGCAAACTCCAATTGTCTGTATATAGTTTGCATAAACAGTCTGAAGGACGACAGCAGCACTATGACTGTATTCCACAATGTTACAGTTCAAATGAATCTCTCTGTATGTGCCGCAGCCTGCTCTGTGTGTACGGATGTGCCATCATTGATGTATAAGTCATTGTGCACACTGTACTCTTTTCCTGCGTGATAGATGGCACTGTCGACAGACGGACTCATGCCCTGCCTCTGCCAGAGAGCAGACGAGATATCAGAACAGCACAACTGGCTAAAACCAACATCTCTGTTGAAACACACATAAGAACAATGAGTGATATCGAGGTCAGCAAAAATGATCAAGGTGGCGTCCATGTGTTGTAGGAGAAGTCAATAATGTAATTATCAGGACAGGCCTACTCAAGAGAGGGCAGGTCATTGTATGGGAGGTGTAAGGACGCCTCACATTGGGGTGCTTTGTGATGAAGCAAAACATTACACATACAAAAACATGGTAATGATGGATTTTTAAAAAACATATTGTATAACAAACTTGGATTACGCAGTAAACTGAAACTGAGGTAGTTTGATGAGGGAGACAAATATCTGTGGGACATCTGCAGTGAGGTAAACATCTCATTTTTCAAACATTGAGTGAAACGGTATCAGACCTGTCCACCCAAAAAACTGGACCAACATTCCATACAGTCCCACGGTGCACCTTTTGTTTACGAGTGAAAATCGGGGAGCCGTTCTTATCTCCATCCATGTTTTTATCAAAATCTTTTGAGCATCAGCTCAAACAAGGGAATGAAAAGGTCTCTTGGTTTCTATAAATCCATTTGGCAGTTCCACAAAGCCCATTCTCTATTGTTTCCAAACCGCCCATGGCGCGGGGAGGCGACTGCTTATCATATTACCATAGCTCTTCATATCTATCTCTCTTCTACTGCAAAGGCTTAGGCACAAGTCAATCCCATCTTTCCTCAGCTGGCTTTAGTCACTCTTAATTGGGTATTACATAACCCCAGCCAGCACCCTAATAGCAGGATCGACTTCAAGTGACCAGAGTTAAATTGCTTTCAGAAGGACAGGACTGCTGGCCAGAGTGTTTGAAAGTGACACCATCTTTGTGTTATCAACAAGCTTGGGTTATGAGCCTTCAACCTTGCGTCGGGTTAAAGAGACCCAGTGTACGCTGGTTTTAAGGAATCTGTGAACAAGGAAGACTTCCAAACTTTTCATGTGAAAAATTGCAGGGCAACACTTTAATTCCCTAAATCAAATGAATCTGCTTCTAATTTATTTAAAAAAAGAGGCAATGGCAAATGTGTTCTTCGCTGTAAATGCAAAGGCACATCCTGGCCTGATACAGAACATAATTCCACCCTCCGAAAGAGGGTTTAGCCCTAACCTGGGAATATCAAGCTTATTTTAAGAATTGTCCCCTAAGGTATCCAACCTTCTCTTTTCCATCACAATAGATGTTTCCCTCAGATCTTTGCATGCTGATGCCCGTCTCCACTGGGTCATACTGTTTATAGTTCCCTTCTATAAAGAGTGGAAAATATATCATGGCTGCAGGGAATTAACAGTCAGTTCCCAAATGGAAGCATAGGTCACACAGCTACATGTGTTATAGTTTCAACTCCAGTTTCACTCTGACAGACCCGTTAGATTGTCCTGACAACAAGAATGACTAGTGTTCCAGTTCCTTGTCCCACAAAGTCCATTAATAGTGCTCATTGGAGACACAGTCAGCCAATTCCATGTCACTACCTATCATTAACAGTAATATTATGTTGACAGTGTTAATCAAGATGCCTCCTTTCTGTCCAAATATAGTCCTTACATTCAGCAGTTTGGCATAATCTTCATGTACCTGATCAAGTTGCTTTGCAAGCACCGAGACATATTCTGTGTACCTTTTAGCTGAAAGTCTCTTCCTCTGCTTTAGATTTATGGCTGCTCTATGGGCGGTAAATGGCTCTTCTTTTCAGGATGCTGTCTGTCTCACTTACTTTGCATGCAGGAATCCATGGGCATTGGCATCGTCCCACTGAAGTTTCTTGACAGCACTTTTCTGGAAACATAAGCTCAAGTACTCTGCTGCTGTGGACACACAGAGCAACAGATGTCTCCATGGACCTCTCCAACTCGACAATACAACACACGACACCAAGGAAGCATGTCAACTCAAAACAGTTAACGTAGGTTAAATAAAAAGGCTCATGTGCACTAGTTGATCATGATCTCATATGTGCCTACCAACTTTCATTCATTACGAACATCATTTGTTTTGCTTCCAGTGAAGTATTCCTTTAAGAAAACGAAGTATGTGTGTTTGGATTGGGCGTCTCACAAGATTTAAAGCACATATGCTGTAAACACTACTGCAGTTTTATTGATAGGCTTAAAACGGCACACAAGGGGACTGTTTCACCTCAACTAAAGCATAACAGACAGGGGCTTTGGTAGAACATTGGATGGAAGGCATGGCACACTGAGACCTACTTTAGCATTTCATCCTGAAGTATTTACTTGTTCCATTTGTTGTTACTGTATGCGCAAGCAAAAGTACTACATACCACATTACTGGAAGTTGGTTAGCATAGTGGATAACAACACTGCCTTCTCTGTGGTGGAGAAGGTTTTTTTCTTCCCTGGTTGGGCAAGCCCACCCTTCAGCAAGACTCCTAACATCTGCCATCACAGTAGCAGATGGCAGAGCAAATGAGCAGTGGTTTCCTGATTTGTAGACCTAATTTATGAATATATTTATGAATGAATAACACAACATTCTAAACGAACGGCTTCAACAAATTCTTCTGAACCAATCATAGGCATGGTGTCTTCAGCTTTCTATGGGCATTTTGTTTCTGTTCTCAACAGTTCGATGCTAAATCAGGCTGATTTAGTCATCAAGAACCTTTGCATTTGTCAGCACCAATTACATCAAGCCAAGACTTTAAAACAGAGGTCAATAATTGGCTGCCATCCAGATTCACACACAGATGACGTTCTATCTGGGCCAGGACCTGCTTACAAGCATTACTGGGTGTGCATCCTACCAGGGGACGATATCACTTTGCTAACATAGGTGGTCACATGATTGTAAGGATAGTGAATTGCTGTAATCAACACAGATTTCTCACTGATTGTAAATTCATGTCAACCCAATAATGAATACAGTTGCATATTAAAATGACATTATGTGAAAGGTTAGATATCTAACTGTTGGCTACAAGTATTGTCTAGTCATCAGGTCAATATGAAGGCCCAGCTAAATTTACTAATCACTACATTTTTATTAAAAAAAATGATTGCAGAAAAATTATAGTTTGCTGACATGTCCTATGAATTTTGCAATTTACCTGTTTTTGTTGAGTCTGTCTGTCCCCTCTTTATTTGACAGTATCAATAGCATGTTGGTACTGTTAGTGTCACTGAGATAGTCAAAGTAAAAATTTTACAATAATGGTTCTTCAGTGAGGAAATGGCTGGCACTGATTACGCTGGAAGCCTCGGGAGCTTGGACCTCGCTGATTACCTCAATAAATTTGTTCTCATTAATGGGGAGAAATGACCAGCTCCCCGAGTTATTCCAGACCAAAAAGGGATTTCATGTCCAAGTGGCCTGCAATCACATGCTCCTATTATCTTTTTCAGATGCCCTTGTTTATACAAAAAAGAAAGTCCGTGTGTATGTGGTCCCCTCAGGACAATAAATATCTTCCCTGGGGATAGTACAGAGTTACAACACAACAACCTCTTTTCATTGTTGCTTTCTAGTGTGAGGATAACTGCTTTCTGACCCCTGGTTGCACATGCATGTCTTTGTTTACATTGTGCCGAAACACCTTCTGTATCTTCTATATAGAAGATTATATGTGATGTAGATAGACGTGCATCTTCTTTCTGTACAGTAAACTACTGAGAAATATTTCATTTTGATCTAGTGTTCATTTGTCAATATGTACCTTTCCTAGCAGGAGAAAACTCACAGACCAATTGCATGCATTTTAAATAACACAAGTACACACAGTACTCAACGCTATCCCATCACCACTTGTGGAAATATGAAATGTGAAACACTCAACATGGTACCGGTAAGTCCTGCCCTTCAACAAAAAGAGCCAATCAGTTGCTGATTACATTGTGAGTGAAGGAAAGTTGAGTGGGGAAAAGCAGTAATATCACTGCCACTATGACATGAGTTATTAGACACATTATTTTAAAATGTAGCTTTTTTTCATTTTACTTGCAAAGATTTGATTAGAACTGACTATGAAATGTTGCTGAAATATATTGAATTATACTTGTACTTGTAACCTGATTTGATTTGTTGTTGGCTACATAAAATGGTGATTTAACTACTACACCAGTATGAGAGTGGGTCATAATGAAAGTTAGACATTATTATGTTTTGGACCTTCACGTGACTTCACATTGAATTTTAATTCAATAGCCCTGCTTTAAAATGTTCTTTGCACTCATACATTTCTATTACAAATATGAAAGTGTTTTGCTTAAAGACCATTTGAAGCACCTTCATATTTAATAGTACTCAAAGTAACAGTAGAGTCAAAGTAATCTTGTGGAAAATGGAAAATCTGTTGAAATAAGCACAATGCAAAGTCTAAGATCTGGTCAACACATAACCAGCAGACGCAGTCATGTACAAATATACACAAATTACAGTTCTCTATTGCATTGCTATCAACACTGAATGGAGAAAATGCATCTGTCTTATTTCAAAGCCATCAAAGGCACTGGCTCAGTGTCCAGGGCTCTGCTGATTAAACCAGAGTTTCTTCTTCTATTTGTTTGAAGCAGAAGTACAAAAATTAAAGCTTTTTTTTTAGGTCTCTCAATTCAGCACTCCTTCAAAATCAAACAACAGGTGTCTTTGTCAAACTTGAGGGACGAGAGAGGGGCTCTAGAGGGGGGCATTTGAGGGGGTTGGGTTTCACTCTTTGAAAGTGATACGTGGTGGGCTGCGTTTCTCAGGCTTCCCCCCTTCAAATCTGGTGCTGAAGGATAGACCACCCAACTCTCAGCACTTTGAGGGAATGCTCTTCTCCAGTGCCTTCATCACTCTGCGCTGAGGAAGTCATTCATTTAAGCATTACAAGCTTCCCTTTCGAGCTGGGGATGAAAAGCAAAGCACGTATGGGGGACAAACAACAGAAGGTATACCACAGGGTAACATCATAAGGGTGTTTTTGTTGTTGTTGTTCTGTTTTTATTGCTTTTTCTTCGCTTCTGCATACAGTAGCATGGGCAATGGGTAAAGCATGCTTCCTGCTGACACTGATGAATGTGGAGCTCATGATGAATTTAACTCACAGGAGAGAGGATCTAGCATGAGCAGGAAGGGCTTGGACCGAGCTGAAGGGCGTTGAGTCTATTGTCTCAGCCTGAGGCCGCACCCGGCCAAGATGCTCTCAGCCGACTGGCCTGTAAAGCAAACCTTCGTCTGTGACAAATGGCTATGGCATTTTCAAATCTGGCACTGGACACTCCTAGGGGAACCTTTTACGGTACGAACAGTGAGCCACGCATAGGGCAGAAACTCATTATAAAACCCCACCAAATGCATTTGAAGGCAAAAGATTCCATTTATGTCCCACTTTTTCCACATTTAATCAGGTTTGTGTGGAGGTTGTCCCTTCGCTCATCCTCAAAATCCAGGGTTGAAAACAATCATTTTAAGAAGCTTCCATAATGTACAATTTCATAACTATCACGTTCAGAATCATCCCTACTGAAGTGTTAACTGATGCTACCTTCTATCTTTTGAAACCAGTGTTCAAACACTGATCAGAGTTGGACGGTGAGCACTATTGCTCTTATTTAGTCTAAGAGACTGTGCTCTTTTAACACATCAGCCAATGTTCACAGATTATTTAAATGTGCTCTATGACATAAATGCTACTTTGCACGTCCAGCCACATCGTAAGACACTCATGATAGATGTAATGTTTGCTGAACACTGCAAAGCAAGGCATACAGTGTGGAGTGGCATTCTGTGAACAATCACATTTGTTGGGGTGGGGGGAGAGTCTGAGAAAGTTCTCCACTGACATGTATGACAAAAGCAAAGAAAGCCAAGAAAGCCTTGATGTGAAGTCTTCAAGCCAAGCTGGTGCCAATAACGAGATCCCGTCTTAGCCAGAGAGACCTACTTACTGCACATACTGGCATGGCCAAGGCTTTTTCAGATTTGGACAGAATGTCATCCATTTATCAGACATAAAAATCTCATGCTGTCATAATACAACCCAGTCAGAAGAATCAGCTCGCTTGGACTGGTGAATGGAGCACAATTCCAAAACACTAAACATATGTTTCTATGCCCAGTAAGATCAGGAACGCCGATAAACACTTTCATAGTTTATCATCAAGAATTCATTGCAATTATGCTACAAGACCATGTATCTGAAAAAAAAAAAAGAACCACAACATTAGATTCCTGTTCACCAGAGGAGTTCTCACAGAGCCTTGCTTACCATACGTCCCGACTGCTGGTGTGAAACTGAGACGCAACATGACTTTGAATAAATATGAGGTGCTTAATTCAAGCCACAAATTAGGCAAATAAAAAGGAAACATTTAGAATTACACTGATAGGGCACCGTCCCATCTGTACCGAACAGACGGCATGTAAATCAACCGAGACATAAATCATTTGGCATATAAAACAATAGCTTCGGTCATGGAAAGTCATGTCCACGATTAATTTCTCCCTGAGAATTTTTTCGTCAAAACGCTTACTTCACCCTACACTTTGTTCATTACAGCAAAAACATCTGGCTGACAGGTTTTTCTGTCTTAAAAAAGCTGAGTACATTCATTCCCTGAAACAGGGAGAGGAAGGCACAGGATTTGCCAGAACAGGCCGCGATCTACAATTACATCATGACTTTGAGACCTAGCTTGTTAGACAAAGGGTCAGGGAAAGTAAGAATGGATCCTGTGGACATTAATCCAGCCCTGGTTGTCAGTGACTTTTCAATTCTCCGATTACAACCGTTCCAAGAGTGTCGTTCTCTGAAATCCCCTTTTCCCCCTCCTCATTATCTTTTAAACTGATTATCTGTACAAATCAACTTCTTAACAGAGCAACATAGACACATTGATAGCTAGCGCTGAATGGCCCTACAAAAGACAAGGATAATAAAACACAGCACCCATGTGCTTCAGAGAGCTGGCTTTAAAGCATGGTCTTGACAAGAGAACAAAATCAGATTTTTCCCAGTTCATGACAAGTGAAAAATTAGATTAAACAAACGAGTCCCAACTGTAAGCGGTTGTGTAACAAGTTAATCTGAAAGTCTGTGGGGTTTCATTTGAGCATATTCTGAGAGTGATTTGAAAATGGTTCTATAGCATGGTTCACCGTTCACTGTTTTATCATCTTTGTGCGAGAAATCCATGGTTTCATAGAGGATTATAATTGTGTCATGATAAATCCCAGCTTTTTCGTGATGAACCAAGTCCTCTAACCAGAAGTTCTCACTAAGGATTGGTAATAATAAGTAATACTGAGTAATACTTTAAAATAAATACTTTGCAGCCATACAAAAAATAAAATCATTAAGCAGAAACATATTTGATAAATGCTCATATGGACCATTAGAGTGTACTGTGATTGTTGGTGCCAGACAAGCTGGTTTGAGTGTTTGTATTACTGCTGATCATCTGGGATTTACATGGTCATTTACTGAGAGCCAACAAGATCTCGTAAAATATATACATATATGACTCAAATATCAGCCAGAAACATTTGCACATATTTTCTACATATTTTACAGCTCACAAGCACCTCCTGTCCACTGGTAGCACTATTTTGCCACATAAAAATTCAAAATCATTACGCAAATTGGATTTAAGTGTCACAAAGTTTACATTTTTGTTTTTCAATTAAACTCATGGAGGCTGAAATCAATCTCAGACACCTGTGATAATCACTTTGCCTGGTGAGCCCAATTAAAGGAAAACTAATTAAAAAGGATGTTCCATATTATTAAGCTGATGACATACATACATGACCACTAATTTTTAGTCCTGTAAACTGATGTGTGTCGTGCAAACCTGGAAGAACCAGATGGATGGTGTAGTGGGTGGTTGGTAGATGGCCACCATGTCCCAACAAGATTGCATCAGCAAGGAGGTGGCTAAGTCATTTTGTGGGCCAGAGTCATGGGGAGAGAGCTTGTAGGCCCCTTTAGGGTTCCTGAAGGTGTGCAAATGAAAACTGACCACTTTCTTTCATGGAACAAAAAAGAAGAACCGTGCCTTCGTCTTCATCTCATGCTGCAAAGAATACCTCTGTGTCATTGGCTGCTATGGGTATAAAAGTAGAGAAACCCATGGTGTGGACACCATCCTCATGCAAAAGATCTATGAGGGTGGGAGGCAGTTCATATCAAAAAAGCAGCTCTGGGAGGCTATTCTGACATCCTGCAAAGAAATTCAAGCACAAACTGTCCAAAATCTCAGTGGATGCAAGAATTATGAAGGGGATTTCAAAGAAGATGTCCTATGTTGACATGTAACATGTAGTTAGGGTAGTAACTATCACTCTAATGGTGTACTAGTGATGTGGGAGGAGGCCGGTAGGCAGTATGTTAACGCCATACTAGCACATTTGCATGAGAGTCACAGCTGGAGCACTAATAGTGATGGTTCACTGGTGGCAGCTAATGTTATGGTGTTTAAATAGCATAGAAAACGGAGATGGTGGTCCAGATGGACTGAGTAGTGGATGGTTGGTGGACAGCCACTCTTTAAATTTAGATTACGATTAAAGTCAGATTTAGGTTTAGGTTATAGGTATGTTATAGGTATGTTAGGGTAAGAGTTAGGTCTAATCTGAGGTGTGGGTTTGATTGATACAATTTCACTGATTGCTTTGTAACATTCTCTTTTGAAATCATTTCTTTCCTGTGTGTCTGGGCAGTGTCAGTAATTTGTGTATAAGCACAAGAGTCACGCTATTTGTAGTACACATTGTACAGATTTTGAAATGCTCTTGAGTTCCCATATTTATGACGTCCTTTTGAGACCAGGCTGTGGAAGTGACAGAAATGCCCTGCCAATAAGAGAGGTCAATGGATAGATGCCCAACAGGCTGGACTTTTGGACAGATGGGTTACCATAGCAGAAGACCGGGTTCTCAGGTTCCACTTCTGACTGATAAGAACAGAACGTGAAGTGGGACCAGGAAGCCCTTACCTATACAGTCGAAGGACGAAAAAGTGTCATGGTCTCAGACATTGCAGGAGAAAGGGTGTGGTTGCATTGGTGATGGTGATCTAGACATTAGAATGGGGTGGGTGCTTAATTTCCAGGACGTTGTTTATGGGAGTCACTATCGATTTGCGGAATTGTCCCAGGCGATGTGTGTCCCGAGGAAGTGGGAAGACTGAGGAGTCTTGCTTTCTGATGAGGCTGAGTAACAATTTTGAGGCTGACAACAGCTTGAATCCATAGACCCAGCTTCCATTGTGTGAACAGTCCAGGCCGTTCTTGGCGCACTTCGAACCTGTTAATATCGGTCATCCCTTCATGGCTCCCCCTAATGAGGACTCTCTGCAAAAGTCTCTCAACCTAGTTTCATGAACATGACACTGAGGTCATGTGTTCTTCAGCATTGACCTTCCCAGTCAACAGATATGAATCCGTTAGAACAGCTTTGGGATGTTCAGGAGAGTATGAAAGTGAACAATGTGCATGAATTATGGGATGCAGTCATGTCAGCATGGACCGGAATTTTGTGGAATCCATGCCATGATGAATCGAGGCTGTTTTGAGAGCAAAATGAGGCCCTGCCCAGTACCCATACATATAACAGGTGTGTAATCTTTACATTGTTTTTATTATTATTTATTATTTTATTTATTATACTATTTGTAATTAATACCAACTCTTTTAACCCCCAAAATGCCTTCTTGTGCAACACAGTTTAAATTCACTCTTTCATGGTTCGGAATCTCACTTAAAACATCTGCATTTCAATATTCTCTAGTTCTCACCTTAGGATTAAGTTTGCAATTGCACGTGCCCCTCTCAGCTTTTCCACCATAGACTTAAAATGTGTGAAAGTGTGCAGATATGGTGACTGTGATGCTCACGTGATGGTCACGCTCTGCTCTTCACCTGCTTACAGTAAAACATCTCCTTTGTAGAGGCTTCCTACATCTGTTTAGAAGAGTGCAGAACAACACTGTGCACAGAACAATGTGTTCTGCTCACCATCCCCCATGTTGCCCAATATGCAACAGGACACCTGCCACAAATGTTTGTGTCTCTTGTATAAGGAGTTGCACTCACGTTTCCTGCAACTTGACAGGTTGTTAAGGGTAATTCGTAAAAAAAGAGCACACAACATTTCACTGCTTCTCCTCAACGGTGCTCAGTTTGCAGAAATGTGGCACCAAATGTGGAAAGACTCGAACCAGAGACCCTCATGCCACAAGGATGATGGTAACACCTTCTGAAGCCTTACATAATACGTCACAGTATGTATGCAGGCATGTCAACCACCAGTTTGCAACGCTCCTTAAAAATGAATCTCTGAATGGATGTGCTTTGATCTTTGAATTCTCTTTTCTCTTTTAAAACATCAAACTAATTCATCTCTGTACCTTTTCCAGGTTAATGACGACCCACCTGCCAACTGATTAGGTGCTAACCTCAAGCTCTTCTGCCCCATCTGAGAAGGACCCCAAGCTCCCCTGATACATCTTTACATTTGCTTTCCACCTTCCAGTTACTGGTCCTGGACTAGTTTCCCACCCTGCCACAGACTAGCTGCTCACCCACCATCACCAACTGTGTAGAAATCAACTGTTACTATTATGTCCAACCAGCAAACTAACATTACTTCAGTAAACCCAAGTAATAGAACAGAGATGTGGGGGTCCAGTGTCCCCTTACTGTGTATAAGTAGTTTGAGCAGAGGACGATGGGTCCTCCCCCTTGTGAGCCTGGTTCCTCCCAAGGTTTCTTCCTCCAGCTCTGAGGGAGTTTTTCCTGCCACTGTCGCCCTTTGGCTTGCTCACAAGGGGATCTGTCTCTTATCCTTTGTTCCTGTGTTGTTAACCTTTTTATTTCTTGATTTCTGTGAAGCTGCTCGGTGAAAACTTCAGTTGTGAAGAACGCAATACAAATAAATGTTCATTTGATTTGATTTGATTAGATTTGACTCTTCAATCACTCATCTTTGGAAGACAAGTGATCTCAACCACTTTCTCTTTAAAAGCCAGACAGGCCATTTAAAAACCTCGCTGACCAGTCCAAAAAAAGACGTGCTGGCAGCGAAGGAAATGAAAATGTTGTTGCACTGGTGCAGTGTTACGGACACAACAAGGTGGTTGCTTGCAGAAGTGACACCATCGCAACCTCAGAACAAGCATGTATCTATTGTTTCAGTTGGTGCGAACTGAAAAAAGACGCCCGCCCACTGCAACAATTCCTGACACGGAGCTTTAAGAAGAGGATCTACATAGATCATCCATCATGGCTGAACACACACATTCTGAATGTCAATAAGTCCAACAGCACTACGGTAGAACAAAAACCGTGATGTTACCACCCTGCAAGTTCAATAAACATATCCAAACACACCGCCCAACCACATTTGAGGTAAGCAGAAACCGAAAAGCATTCCAGACCATTTTTCATGTTTACTAAATAAACTTCCACCCTAATTATTAGTTTTTTGTGCTTCCAAGAGATGAGACCAATAAATCAAGAGGGCGCGTTGACGTCAGATAATGAGCCAGCCCCCAGGTGAAGCATTTGTATGTGTCAACAATGGACGGGGAAAAAAGCCTTAGTCAGGCCGTGGAGCAAAAGATGATTAAAGATGCTGAGAGAAAAGTCATCCGAGCAGAGCCGGGAGGCTGCAAACTGGCCACGGTTCAGAGTCAGCACTGTGGTCCCGTGGAATGCCTAAAAATAACGGCGACGCGAAAAGATTACTTACATCACCCTCATCTGAACTTTCCACCATAATTAACTAATGTGTCTCTATTTATCATATTCTGACAGTTCATGGTTTTAGGGCAACCTGAGAGCTTTGATTTATTTATTTAAGAAAGGAGAGCCAGTTTGCTCCCTCTAGTGGTCAAGAAATGATGGTTTTCCACATTGTGATTTGAGACTGACTTGAACTGAACTTGGACATGACCTAGCAGTACATAACATGTTTCAAAACTTGTACACGACTCCTATCCATATTCAGTCCAACACTAGGTTTCAGTTAGTTCAGAGAAATAAAGAGAAGCTGGAAGATCACTAGCTGTTGTAATAATATCTAATAAGTGATACGGTTATCTGTATAGATTAATATAAAGAATAGAAATTAGTGTAGTGCCATTCTATCCTTGGAAAAACACTGAAGTGACAAAAGTCCCATATCGGAATGTAAAGCATGTTTTTAGCAAAAGATTTTGTGTATGTGCCTTTAAGGATAGTTCACAGTATATCTACTCTGAATCATGTTTTAGTAAGTAGCTGCTAATGCACTCTGAATCTAAACTTTGAGAAGAAACTCAACGTGCACATTCAGTGCTGTCTGCAACCAAACATCATATTCCCAGTAGCAAGAGCTACAGGAATGTGTGCACCATACGATCACCATAAATTACTGGCATGGGCAGGAATGTCGACGACACCTTCAGCCCCTAAGTGATCACAGTAATGGGTCATTATGTCAGAAGGCAGTGGAAAGGAAAAAGGGTGTATATATTTCCTTATGAAGATCAAGCTGACCAATAGACATAAAGAGCAGATTTACCTTCAATAGGTGGAACTAAGCAAACCGAATGACTTGGAGTGAACGAAGGAGAGAGATACAGACCAAGAGAGAGGGAGAAAGAGAGGGAGAGAAATAAGGCTGGGAGGGGGTGACCAGCTGGATTGCCATGTAAATAGTTGTGAAGATAGGTAGGGCCTGGACCAGTGCCAAGGGCTCTACAAAGGCCTTCTAACATCTGTTTGAGGCTAGATTCCTGCTCTGTGTTGGAGAAAGAATAACACTCTTCCCTCAGATGGAGTCATTTTCTAATGATCACAGAAGACACTTCTTTATACAATCAGTGTCCAGTGCTGAAGTGACATGATTGCGTACGTCAACACCCTGGCCCACTGATTACTGAAGAAGAGTATAAGTCTCCTCAGCAGCAGACCGGAGGGAACCTTTGGAGATGATCCAATTGATTGTTTTCCACTCTTCAAGAATTTATCTCTTCAACCAGTCATTCCATGAATGTTGAGCATTCCTTGGTACGAGGTACGTCTGCACACTAGCGGACTGCGCAGTAAGCAGACTTCTGAAAAGGTGCCTATTCCTTGATCAGGCAAAGAAACCTAATCACAGTTCAAAATCATCTAGAATTCCTGTGATTGGACACTGGAATGTACACTGAGCTTGTCTTGGCCCTGGGGCAGAATTATCAGAATTATGCACTTTGTCTTACAGATCACAATTACATTACAGTTCTAAAATTTGGTTTAGGCCTTAACATCCCCCTAGATTTTTTCAGACACAGCAGGGAATGGGTAAAACCACAAGTTAGGAGTAGAAACATCACCTCGCAAAACCAAATTCCCAAGTGACCAAGACTGCAAACATATAAAACGTTCAAGCGGGCTGGAGAAAAAGAAGCTGTGGCATTGCTGGGGCAGAACTTTGGGGGGTCGCATGACACAATCTGCTTTCTCTCCCTGCACGGAGAGCATATGAAACTAATTTGTATAACAAATGTTGGTTTTAGATGGCGTTCTTCAACAACTGGTGGCTCTTCAAGGGCTGGAGCGCTCCATTCGTTAAGAGCTTAAGGCAAAGCAAACAAATTAATTAACGCTATCTACATTGCTGGATGGCCAAGCCAAGCAGGCCCTTGAAATGCTACACCATTACCTAAATTCGCATGCATCTGTCCGTGTCTTCACTCAGCCCTGGGCGTGCATGCTGCTCGGCCTTGACTGAGGCCGGGAGGACCACCTGTGTGAAAGGGGAGACCCGGCATGTTATGTCTCTGCAACGGAATAAAATAACACAGAATCCAGCTCTGCAAATAACTCTGTGCAGAGGATCGTTTTTCCGGGCACAGCCCCGATACAAAGGTAAAATAAGAACAGATGATATCATTCTCTGGGATCAGGGAAGGAGGGGTGGATTTGCTTTTGAATGTACAGAATACACCAGAGCTAGTGCCAAAGTTGTGTATGTGAGATGCCCCCAAAACATGACATCCCTTAGTAAGGCCACCCTTGTAGCAGCTGAGTGGCAGGTAATATATTTGAGGTAGGTCTCAACGCAAATATTGACTATCCAACTCCAGACTCTTCAATCTGATTGTCTGATTCAGGCTTGTAAACAGCTTTTTGATCAGATGTAGTTTCTGCATAGCAATGTATTTTGTTTTGTTACTTTTCCCCCCAACTACATGGAATACCACTGTAACCACTTGGCAACACCTAAGCAACCACCTGAGACACAATAGTATCCACCGGGTATACCATAACAGCCATCTAGCAACCACCTGGGATACCATAGCAAACTTGTATAAACACCACAGCAACCACCTGGGATACCATAACAGTCCCCTAGCAACCACTGAGCAAATTCATAGCTGAGATAGAACAAAGAACAGAATCAGGTTCAGGTGAGAGAGAAACGTCAAAATGATTGTCCACAGTCGGGAAACCTGATGCCCAGAAGTTAATGTGGAGCTGTATCAGTGAATCCTGCTTTTAGTTCTTGATATGAGAGCCAACAGTTCAATTTCCTTCTTATCTGGTAAAAACTAAAACAACAACAACAACAAAAAGATGTTTAAAATGAATGTAACTCACCTGTCATCTGTGCATAATAAGTTGTATGTCCTGATGATATCACCAGAATCTGTTCATGGTTTTCATAATATTGATATCAGGTTATTAGAAGTACTGTGTCTGATTTAAATCTAAATTATTCACATTTTATGACACACTGAGTACAGCTCTCCTGTCCTGAATTTCACCCATTCTTTCACTCTTGCCCTCAGCAGCACATTATTCCATGAGAAAATGCCATTAATTGTTCTCATTTTAGACAAAAATACTCAGTGTTTGCCTTTTAAATTTGTCAGTTGGTTGGATTTAATAGCCCAAATGCACCTGCAAACATGCAAACTGCACCTAAAGTTAACCTAACCCTTACCTTAACCATAACCTTAGTAAAGAATGTAAAATCCTTAACATTTCCATCCTTTCATTCATTTTTAATTCTTTTTTTTTAAAGCAATAGCAGCAAGCCTTAGTGCTGTGCATTGTGGCTTCTTGTTTGTGTATATTGGAAGCTGGTTTGTGTACATTTGACAAAACAGCGGAAGAAGCTTTTCGTAAATTGTGTGAAAATGGTGTGAAATCATGTACATGGTAAAAAAAATTGGGGTACATTTTTGCCTTGCAACAACTTAAGTTAAGTTCGATTCTGCATTCGGAAAATTCAACTATCGAAACCATGGAAACCATTTGGAATATCAAAGCAACCAGTCTAGCAACTGCAACTGCTTTGAACTGTACAACTGTTCTGCGCTTCCTTCAGGAAATGCACTTTTTTTTTTGTTTTGCTTGTGATTCGAATATGCATTAACTGAAAGAATTCCCAAAGTAATTCCCAAAGTAATGGCAGGCAGTGGCATTGCAGTGCTCATGCAATCGACAGAAAAAGTCTGTACTGAGCTTTCAACTTTAACATTTCCTCACCAATTGGCAAATGACTAAAACCGCAAGAAGTGAAGACACCAAACACCACACTAAACACAGCTCATCACCATTCCGCAGACAGCTGTGTTACAGAACACTTTCTGCATATGGTGGAGGCTTTTCTTTATAACCTGAGCAACTCTGAAAATCATTCTGTATTCTTGAGATTTGCAAGAACCTGAATGAGGTGAGTGAATCAACCAAACTCCCACTAGCAAATGTGCCAGGTCTTACTGTCCTACTTCACATCTTAATGAAAGAGGTGGCCAGGCACCAGACATGCATTGTGGTCATTATCTTTGTCCTTATTCTGTAGAAACTCTCCACATATGGGAACATTTTCTACTCCTGATTTTTTTCCTCACCACTCATAAATCCAACATGTCAACTATAAAATATAGCTGACCAGCAACAGATGTAGTTACATAGGTTTCGTAAAGAAAAAAAAATGATGTCAAGAACACAGGCACTGGATGTCTTCATGTAATTCCCCAAATCAGTAAATGCAAGCAATGCTAGAAATTAGATTAGATCAGATTAGATTAGATCAGATTAGATTAGATCAGATTAGATTAGACTTTGTTGTCCCGAAGGAAATTTGTTTTGGACACATGTAGTCTTTGGCTGAGATTAGTTTCAGATTTAATACCAAATGTGAGCATTTTAAAGCATAAACCCAAAAAGCTTCTTCACAATATCTTTGCCTGACTGGACCACTGACCTGCTGGTACCTCTCAGTGGAGGGTCATGGAACAAGCTCTCGACCGAGTGACATGCAAAGGTTTGTGAACCCTGTGAATGTGAATAGTGCGAGTAAAAGAGGTATAATGTTTAATAACACATTTCTTTAATATTTTAAGCATTATTGTTTTACTTTCACCTTTTCTTCTATTTCTATTTCAAATTCCATCTTCCAACCAAAAAAGGAAAAAGCTGAAAGGAAAAGCTTAGGCACCCTGCATGGTCAGTACTCAGTAACAACCCCTTTGGCAAGTATCACAGCTTGTAAACACTTTTTGTAGCAGCTAAGAGTCTTTCAGGTCCTGTTTGGTGGATTTTAACTCATTGTTCTTTGCAAGAAAAAAAAAATGTTCAAGGAGATCTAGTTTATGGGTCATCTTGCATGCTCTGCTCTTTTGAGGTCTAAGTTCCTGATGATGTTTAGGTTGGGGGATTGTGAGGGCTGGCCTCACCGTGCTGTAGACCAGACCAGTATCTGAAATGAATATCTTTGCTTTTAACACTTGTTTCTAAAATGTATCAGGCTCATTTAGATGTTCCTTGCAAAACATTTGACACTGGTTTTCGTGGTAATGCAGGATATTTTTCTTTCTTCTGATGAAGGTCATATTTGTGCAAGTGTTTGTGCACAGTGGAACAGTGGACAAGTGGAAAACAGTGGAACACCTCCAGATAAATCTTTGTGAAGGTCTTTAGAGACAAACTGTCCTACAATCATACAAACAGCTTTTAACTCTGTGAAGATTTTCTTAGGTCTTCAAAACCATAGTACATCCACAGTTCCTGTTAGCTGCCATTTTCATAATAACATTATAAACTGAAGAAAAAGTCACCAATCTATCTTCTTATTGCCTTCTCGGGCATTGTGGGCATCAGCTCTATTAACATTCAGAATGCTAGATAGCTGCTTAGAGGAGCCAGTTGTTGGAACAAGGTTTGAGGAGTCTCTGAGGAGCTTCAAGTTCACAATTCTACACAATTGTAAGTAATGCACAGATTTTGCATAAATTGCTGAAGAAGGTATTTAATTCTTGTAAAGTAAATGTGATGAGGGCTTTTAATGCCTGTATGCTTTGGAAAGCTGGATTTCTGTGGCTGCTCATATTTGTGATTTTTGGCATGAAATAATGATTGAGAGACAAAGGTGGATGACACAGAAGCTCCTCCTGTGCCTACTTTGAACTTCTGAACTTGCCAGCTGCTGTTGGAAAGTGAGCTAGTATGTAAAAAAAAAAAAAAACCTGTTATATGAAAAATGTACTGAGAAGCTGTGGTCCGAACTATAGTGATGAGCCCATATTAAGTCATCGTTTGTAGTATTAGCATGTTGTATGAATTGTATGAATTTCTCAATTAAATCCTGACCACATTTGCAACTTTTCTTGTAAGATGAAGATGCAGAGGAGGAGGAAGGCCCTTTTAAAAGAATGTCCAATTGATTTCATTTAACTGTGCAAAGAATCTTTTCGTTTTTGTGATAATCCTTTATGTTTCTGCATCAAATTAATATCTAAAACATCAATTTCCTTAAAGTATGCAATGTGACATATCTGTGTGAACCTTTAGGATGAGCAGCTCTTTTGAAGGTGAAATGACAGTCAGGTGTTTGCAATCAATTGCCCTGTTTTGTTTAAAGAACAGAGATCTGTCACCGTCTGACCTTCACAACATACACTTGTTGAAATGTGTATCATTGTTGGAACAAAGGAGATTTCTGAGGAACTCAGAAGAAAGGTGGCTGGTGCTCATCAGACTGGAAAAGGTTATAAAAGCATCTGTGAAAAATTTGAAACTTCACCAGTCAGATTGGGTACAAGTTCAAGGTCATTATTACCATTTCCAGAAATGCATGATCAGCAAAGAGGAAGAGGTGTGTGACAGTCCACGAGCTCACAAAGGAACCCAAGGTAACTTCTAAACAACTAAAGGCCTTTCTTACACTGATTCATGTTCATGTTCACGAGTCCACTATCAAGAGAACACTGAACAACAATGATGTAAAGATGCTCATAGATCCCACACCCACACTCACACACACACACACACACACTAGGGGGCAGTGAGCACACATGCCCAGAGCGGGGGGCAGCCCTATCCACAGTGCCCAGAGAGCATCTGGGGAGTTAAGTGTCTTGCTCAAGGGCACTTCACTCATGTTCTGCCAGTTCAGCAATTAGAACCAGCAACCTTCCAGTCACAAGGCTGGTTCCCTAACCACTAGGCCATGACTGCCCCAGAGCAGGTTTGCAAGGAGGGGAAAAAAAAACATTGCTGCCAGTCTGCATTTTGCAAAAGATCATAAGGACAAGCCAGAAGGTAACTGGAATGTTTTGTGGTCAAATGAGACCAAAATAATCTTTTTGGTTTAAATGAGACGTTTTATGTTTAGAGGAATGAAAACACTGCATTCCAATCATGGTAGAGGTAGCCATCATTAATGGAACGATAAATTCGGAATTAAACCAGTAAATTCTAAAGGAAAAGGAAAATGTGCAGTGAATTTCTGGTCAACAAGAATGCAGCAAGACAACGACGCCAAAGACACACGCCATTTGACCAAAGACACACGTCATTTGACCAAAGAATGATTAAAGGAGTATAAAATTAATATTTGGCCCAGACAAAGTTAATGGGAGGAAACCCACCAACGGAACAGAGTTGAAGCTGTTTTATTTGGAGAAATGGAATAAAATTCCTCCAAGCCAATGTGTCGGAAATGCTTCATTACAGTAATTGCTGCACAAGGGGGTCCCACCAGGTACTGACAGCAAAGGTTCACACAGTGTTGCCCCTCACAGTTATGCAATACTGCACGATTCTGTTAGTAAATAAAGGATCAAATGTAATATTTTATGTCTCATTTGTTTGATTTCGGTCTCGTGAAGTTTTGGCTCAAAAATTGCGGTGAGGATTTGATTGCACTTAGCAACAAGTGCATTAGTGAGGTCATTGAGGATGTTAGCACCAGAATGACCACCCCCACCTCATTCCAATTATTAGATGGAGCACCATCATTCCAGAGAACACAGTCTCACAGCATCACAGCTCAATGCTGGGGGGCTGTGGAGACCTCTAGCCCATGTGGTTTTAGGCCAGGTGCCAGTTGGTTGATGTTTATCTGCTCCAGAGAGTCTTATTCTATTGGCAGTACTTCTCTACTGGCACTTGACAAGCTGTGTGTGTGCATTCACACATCTGTGTCAGCAGTGGGTGCAGCTGTTTTCAAGGGGGGGGGGGCAACTTGCCCCATTTCCCTTTATACGAGTATATGCAACTCACTTGAACATGGGTGAAGATCGGTGTTGTCTTGCCGTGCAAGAACAGTGCAGGAACACCATGTTATTGTTACTCATCTAGGCATTGGACAAATAAGAGCTAGAGCTGGGGAATTCCTAAAAATGGCAAACACCTGTAACTTAAATGTGTTGCTGATTAAAGCCCTTAATTTTGGACTCTCACACCCATGTTTCCGTAGCTGATGGCTAATTAAACCTGCCTCTGGCTTTGTTTATATTGCACTCACAGAAAGGCAAGTAACAACTCATGGCCTTTAACAGCACGCTCACTTCTCGCACAAGTCAGCACCTGTTCAATGCGGCGTGAATCAATTTAAAAGCTTCAGATCGAATCATAAATCAAGCCATTGTTCCAGACACTGTTATTATTTCTTCTTTCGTGTCTTCTGTTCATGGCAGAGCGAACAAACGGTGCTTGCCCACGTACATGTTCCAGTATCTGACATAACCTAACCACTCCACTATATCGACGTTTATGGCAGCAGTTGTGGTCTAATGGTTACAGAAATGGGCTTGCCAGTTCAATCCCCAGGACTGGCAGGAGGTGGGGTAATTGGGGGAGGGGTGCATTCTCTTTCTTCATCATTTATGACCGAGGTGCCCTCAGGCAAGACACCTACCTCACAACTGCTTCCTGGCTGCTGAGGTGGCTGCCCATCGTTCCAGGTGTCTTCTTATATCCCTAATTAGTAGTGTGATTATTGAACTGCAGTGCAGTGAGGTGTGGTCGGTTTCTTTCTTTCTATAGGGCATGCCATGCCCAGTGCTTCACCCCCCCCAAATCTGTACTGGTCAATACATTTCATTGCTTGCACTGGCCAGCCTGTTGACCAGGTATTATTAAAGTGGTGGCCCAATTTGAATACTGTAAACCACTGCTAGGTCAAAATTGGACTGTTGTCTTGCATTTATCCAGAAAAGGCTGGTTTTGAGGTTCTGAAGTAGAAAAGTACCTGCTGGTGGTCTCGCGAAGTGCACCAGCAAAGAAAATGTTATAATAAAGTGATGATAATGAGGTTTAAATGAATGATAAATCCTTCTAAGATTGTTTTGGCCCTTTTGTTTTTACTTTAGAAGTACCTTCTTGTGGTGTGTTCATGTGCGTACAACTGGTGATACTAAAGCAGCAGCCAATAATCTGGCATTATGATATGTGTGGTGAATCAGGGGTTATGATATCTGCATGTTAAATATTACAAATCAATGCTGTCTGTTGAGAATCGATACAGTATTGGTTAAAAAATAAGACATATCAGAGTACCTTTCTTACAGCCCTCGTGGTGACTGAGCCCTTTACATTCCGATTCAGCACAGTGGACTGGTACTATGGCCTACGTTTTGCAGTACTGCTTTGACAAGGCAATGGTAAGGCAATGTAGTCTCTCTTATTTCAGGTGAGTGTTTTTTTCCACATTTTTATGAAATTCCGTCTGCCCCCTCCTCCAGACATTCCCTGTACCGGTCAACTTTAATCAAATACGCCATCAGCATTATTATTTTTCCTCTTCCCCACTTTTTTCTAAGCCTCCAGTCTCTAGCAGCTGCTTTAAAGCTAGACTGCTACTGTAGAGATGGAGCACCTGTTTCAGTCTTCAGTCTGCAGTTGGGGAAATTTCTGTAAAAGTTCAAAGTCAGCAGACTCTCAACTGCTCGGACTAAATCAGTGGTCAGAAATTGAGGCTATAGCAGAGCAGGACACCTCTCCTGGGCTTTTGCCAGTGATCTGGAAGAGTCGTTAAAGTCACTGATGCTGGAATGGTGGTTTTGGAGGTTCTTGCTTTTATTTGAGCAGTTTTCACTTCTCCACATGTAAGCTCATTTTTGTTAGCTGGTAGTTAGTGAACTTTATTTGGGTGAAGGGGTTTCAAACAGCTACCCTTCCTCTTTTCTGAGTTTGTCTTGCTTCCCTTTGAGTGATCTTAACTACTACTGAGATCCATCCCATGTTTATAGTCTTCGGTTACAGAAAGTCCGTTCTCACCAGGTAGAGTTGGGAGACCATGTTTTGTGTTTCTTGCAGCAGTGTCTCAGGATCATTTCCTTTTCTTATATTTTGACCTAACAAACATCTCAACATAACTGAACATTCTGACCAAACGTCTCCTTTAAAACCTCTTAAGTAGGAATCATTTCCCGAATCATTTTCTGAGATTAAATTTACAGATGAAAACAAATTATGTCAAAATAATGACTTTTCTCCAATAAATCAATTTTTCTATTTCTAAATCTATTTTCAATAATGACTTTTTCGAGCATTTTACATTTAATGACATTTTCCATAAAATTCCAGCTTCCCAAAATAAAGAGCTTTTCCACATTTTGGAATTATTATATCAAATATCAAAATGACTTTCCTGTCTTTAGTATCTGTAAATAATAATGTTCATGTAGCAATAATGACTTATATCAATCTTTTATTCATTTCAAGATAAAGTTAAACATTCCAAATGCTGGAATATGAGAAATGACTTTTTCTGGCATTTTGAGTGAATATCTCCCCCCAAAAAAACAACAGATTTTATGACTAAAATTTGATTATCCATCTCAAAGACCCCCCTCTGGAATCCTTAGTATGTTGATATTAAATAATGGCTTTGAATAAATACCTTAAATAATAACTCTCTCATTCATTCTCTCTCTCTCTCTCTCTCTCTCTCTCTCTCTCTCTCTCTCTCAAACGATCAGAATCTACAACAACTTTCCAGAACAATAACTTTTAACACAGTGAATCATTTCTACATCTTGAGAGAATCATCCAAACTGTAGAGAAACTGAGTTTGAGGTTCCTGGCAATTCCATATTTCTCCATATGCTGTTTTTTTTTTTCTTCTTCTTCTTCTTCTTCTTCTTCTTCTTCTTCTTCCTGTGGTTAGTTTTCACTTCATATACCCGCCCTGTGTTTTTCCTCCCTCTCTCTGATCCCTCTCTCTGCTCCATCACGCCTCCGCATCTCCAGTTGCGCTCCACTCTCTCCCTCACTCCGCAGCGCGCGAGAGGGACAGCAGAGCTCTTCCAAGCAGCTCCTCCACCAGCAGCTCCTCCAAGAGCTCCTTCTCCAGCAGCCCGGCACAGGCTGATGCGCGCAGCTGAGGGGGATGCCAGCCAGGCGGGGCCTGTCCTTCACTCACCCATTAGATAATGCTCGAGCAGCAGCTATATAAGCGCTCCTGCAGGCTCCTGAGCGCCGCAGTGGTGAGAGATGATCTGCGCTGATCGCAGTTAGAGGCGCAGAGCTGGAGCGCGCGCGCGTCCCCGGGATCTCCTGCAGGGGTGAGAGTGCGCGCGCACAGGGTCCTCAGAGGGTGCACTTTTCTGCGCACGGAGAGTGAGTAAGTCATGGCAGAGGTCGGGGGCTTCCTGGGCTCCATCGATCTGGATTTACAGAGTTTCCCCGCCTTCGGGAATATGCCCCTGTCCGACCCTCCGGCCGGGCTGAACGAGCGCCTGGGGCTGATCGAGGGTCGCCTGCAGCGCGGATCCCTCCCCGACTTCGACCACCTGAAGGGCATCCTGCGCCGCAGGCAGCTCTACTGCCGCACAGGCTTCCAGCTGGAGATCTTCCCCAACGGCACGGTGCACGGGACGCGCCAGGACCACAGCAGATTCGGTGAGAGGAGATCCTGGATACCCCCCCACCATCACCACCACCCACCCTCCAGCAGGTTTCAGAGCCCAAACCAACACACCAGCCCCTCAGAAACACAGCAGAAGACTCTGCAGACCTCCTGCCTCACCCATCTCCAGACTGCATGTCAGTCATCTGCTCACTTTAGTGCATCCCAGTGATCAGAAGCTCCAGGGACAGAAATCACAATCATGATGTTTAGAAATCAGACTCTCCAGGTTGAAGAACCCCACTGCTCACTTGTTCAGTGGTTGGGGTGAGACATCAGAATCTAGCAGGCTGGGAGATTACACGGCTCACTGCTTGTGAAAAATGGGACTGGTGTGTTTTTTCACACCAACCCGACAAGCAGAGTCTTCAGCTTTATAAATCAGAACAGGTTCAGGTGTCTACGCCGGCTTTGTAGAGCTGATTCTTTAGGATTATGAATCAGTGTTCAGATTTTCAGATCAGGTTCTTCAGGTTTCATCTCGAGGCTCTTAATCAGGAATATTCAGGTTTGTAGAACAGGTTTCTAAATCAGAGCTGTCAGGTTTGAGATCAGAATGTTTGGGTTTCTACATCAGCTTTGTGGATCAGGATCTTCCAGCTTCAGATTTGTATATTGTTCCATTTGTAGGCTTCTGGTTAAATATTAAGATGATCTGGTTTATGTCTCATCTTCTGTGTGGAAAGAAGAACAGCTCAGTCTATAACTGCGTGTATATTTGTAGATCAGGACGCGTAGAGTTTCTAGGATACCTGGTTCCTGATGTCTTTAGTCACTTCTGTCACGGTTGTTGTGAAGGTTGATATTGCATTGCGTGACTGAGTCCTACATCACTCTACGCCAGGAATGCAGCTATATGGGGAGGCAGGTGTCTCAGTCCTTGTTGCAAAACAAGCAAGCAATGCAAGGGGGGGGGGTGGTGGTTTCTTCTGTTCAAACTTCTTCAAAGGGCCAAAGTGCGCCACACACTCTACTAATTATATCATTAATATAAATCATGCATGGGGTGGATAGCATTAGCAGTGGTAAACACATGAGGTCAGGGCACAGCCATGCGAAGCTGAGCGTTTCTGTTACCCATAGTCATCCTGCAGGTGCAGTCTTGCTTAGGGAAGGCTGGAATAACTCTAAATTAAAGCATGACCACTGTGGAATTCAAAGAAGTTTAATGCTCGTTGTTTCAGCCAAAAACAAGCGTTTTTACTGGATTGGGTGGTCCGAGCATGTTCACCCCCCTCAACCCCCACTAGCTCAAATTCAAGGCAGACATTGGTCTGATGGCTTTCATTAAACACACATAAAACCCAGTTCTTGATGCAGCATCCAGAAGTTCTGCAACATCCCTACATTCATCTGGTGCTACACCTTATACAGGTGTAATGTTTCAATGGCCTTTTGCAGTTTTGAAGTTGACGTTTTGAGTCCATGAACAGCTTGCCAGAGCAACATTCCCATGTTTACCTCTTTGACGTTTTCACGAAACCTTAAACCTGGAACAGTCAACTGGGGAAAACCTAAGGTGGTTCCCATCGGTGGTTATTGATCACTGCCATAAGTAACCAAGGGATCCATTTTTAACCTTGACAGAATGATGTCCAAAAGAATATAAACACACTGGACTACTAGAAACTACTTATTATGTCAGATCATGTCTTCATCAGTAATGCTGTTAGAATGATATATCTGGTAAATTGTCTCAACCAGTGTTTCTATGGCAGGTATCCTGGAGTTCATCAGTCTGGCTGTGGGACTGGTCAGCATAAGAGGTGTGGATGCTGGACTTTACCTGGGAATGAATGAAAAAGGAGAGCTCTATGGGTCGGTAAGTCAAACTCACCTAGGCTCCAAACCAGAAGGACTCCTGTATATGCATGACCGGCACCGATTAACACTCGACATTAGAACTTAACTGGACCACCAACTGTACAACCATTGCATTAGAAGAGTAGGAAGCCATGCACTAGCCTTTAATCCAAAGCCTGCTTCCCATATGATACAGATGTGGAAAAGGAGCAAGCCAGACAGAACAAGCAAATACTTCCAGCGTTGCACCATGACACCACCTCGCTGACCTCAGACCTGCTTAACAGCACTGGAAGAACAAAAACAGTGTGGGGGGGGGGAGAGGGGCAGAAACAGTTGGCTTGTCTGGGTTACCTTGTTTTCGTCTCCTGGGCTTGATGAAGACATGGGAAAGACCTCGTAGAAAGTCCCCTGAATCCTAAATTAGAAGAACTGCCTCTTCATTTTGCTCCATAGTCACTAAAATATTTACATATTTCCTGGATACACATGAAGCGTTTAGAGTACACACACATATTGGGGATATATGGCCTGTGAGTGCTCTTGGTTTCTTGTGTATTCCTGCACAGTCACACGGGGTAAGATGCTTTACTTTGGTTGAGTGCTCAAATAGTAACACAGAGCAGGATGTGTGAGCAATTGACTGATTTTGTGTGCACTAACATGTGCGTAGAGCACCATTTATAGGAAACCTTCTCAAGCTCCCCCCTCCCGACTTTAGCCGTGACTGTGGGAGAAACATGCGATCAGGTTTCCGCAGACAATAAGCCAGAGCCTTCAACAAATGTCTGCGAGTCTTGCGAGTCTGAGGAAGCTTATTGCAGGCAGGGATGGGGAAAGATGACTTCACGTGTAATGCGATAACGTCCTATTAAAATCACAGAGCGCTGCAGCCACAGGTCAACGTGCAATCACTCTGCAAAATCAGCCAACACGCAGCGCTGGAGGTGTCTGGAGATTGATGCCGGTGTTCATCGACCAGGGGCCAGTGCAAGGCATCCCTGTTGCGAAAGCGTCCAGCAACTTTAGGAGGAACACTTATCCCAAAAGAATGAAATGGTAACGTAGAAAACAGAGAATAAAAGCTGGCAAGGTCACGATAGATGAAAGACTCGTTGAGCTCAGATTAGATCATGCAAATTGCTCCAAACTAATTCTTGTCTATTATTAACAACAAAAGCATTTTTATTCCATCCTTCAGGGAGTTCATCAGCACTTTTCTGTAGCCGAAATATCCTACGCCAAGTCGTGTGCACTGAACTGTATTTTACTACAAAATCGTCCACAATTTCGCAGCAGGGGTCTAGATTCCTTCCAGTTAATTGACAGAAGTGTTACTGAAATAAAACCCAAGCTTTTATTTATTTGAAAGCTCCTGGACAAGGGCACTCCAAATTTTTTTAAACTCGGAAAACAAATGATCACAGAGCCCTCGGTTATTGGGCAGTGTAATTATAGAGCACAATTAATTATTTGTACCTCAGCTATGTTTATCCTGGCCCATCTTTGACCAACTCACTCGTCCAAGTGTTTAAATCAGTTCTTTAAGGCAGGCTTTATCTTAAAACGTTCAGCCATCTCAGTCAGTCTAAATGAACTGCCTTGACACCAAGACTTCATCCAGAGCCATTGCATGACTGCTCTTTGGCAGGAAATGTGATGTAGCCCCAATGTCCTCTATTGTTCTCCATGGCGTAGTCAGCCAGCAGAGGTTCACCTGCTGAACCCAGAGCGATTGCTCATTGAGGCCTGTCAGTGGTGTGCTAGTAGCAGGCCACACAGGCGCTTACTCTGGCTGCTGTGTGCGCGATCTGGGCTCGTTGCGTCACAGGGGAAACAGACTTCTCCACGCAGACAGAAAGGTTAACAGGTCCGAGGAGTGATTTTGGGTGTAAACTGAAAAGCCTGCTGTAATGGCTTTCCCCTTCTGTCTGGCGCAACAAACACCTGGCCTGGAATACAGTTTCCACTCGTCCGTGGTAGTGATACAAGGGTAAAGTGTGTGCCGTGAGAAAATGCTGCTGCCACTTTTTTTTCCCCCCGCACTCACTCTTTCCCATGGAGTTTTAGGGACTTTAATTAGCTTGGGAACCTGCAGACATGTATGTAAAAACGCTCACTATAATGCATCACATCACAGCCTGCTAATCAAAGGAAGTGACATTAGTATGAGCGTAAAGGTTCATTTATTGTCCAATAACTTGGGAGCATCTTCAGGAGAATGCATGCTTGACCCTTGATGCCCCAGCCGTCCAGGAAACAAACATAAATAGCCTCGCTGTTCCTCATCACTCAGTGCAATGTCAAGGTAACAGAATTGGCAGCAGTGGTTCTCCAACAAGTATGTTGAGCTTCCCAATGAAAATGCGATGGGAGTTTACATGTCTCTGAGGAAGCACCTGCTACCCCCTTTGACCTCCAAGCTTGGTTGATACAGAGACTGCATAGTACAGGGAGACCTAAGAACAGGTGGAACTAGACACGATTATGTTGGGGGCAAAATAAGTGATCAACCTTTCCAGCACAGAAATGACCCTTTTCTGTACTCTGTGGTTTTCTTGCAGAAGAAGCTGACGGCAGAGTGTGTCTTCCGTGAGCATTTTGAGGAGAACTGGTACAACACGTATGCCTCAACGCTCTACAAGCATGCAGACACAGGGAGGTACTACTACGTGGCCCTGAACAAGGATGGGTCGCCTCGAGAAGGCGGGAGGACTAAAAAGCATCAAAAGTTGACTCATTTCCTGCCCAGGCATGTGGAGACCGGGAAGATCCCACCATCTTTGAGGGACTTCCAGAACAGGTGACCAGAGCTCCAGCCAGAAGCTGAAGAAAGAGTGTCGAGGAGGGGGAAGGAAGTGGTGATTGGAAGGAAGGGATGGACACCGGGAGGGCTCAAGGAGACCCTCCCTCTCTTCCCCTCACAACTGTTTAGATTTGCCTTCTGGTCCAAAGCAAGGAGTCCCTCTCCAGCAGTGACTGAGATAAACAGTACGTGTGTGTTCCTGGATGGCTCCGTTTCCTCTCCTTAATGGGTTTTAAACCACAGTGTAGAGAGGACATTCCTCCCACCGCCACCGGGGCCAAGAGGTGTTCGAGGGAGAGGTGTTGGCCCCATGACTGCCTCGGTGTCACGCAACTGCTTCAACCTAAGACAGTCATGAACATGCACATAGTATTTCTGCTAGAATTCTTAAGGATCAACTCGTGATGGAAAGTGACCCACTTAAGGGACATGCACTTGTTTGGGGGTGGGTGGGGGAAGGGGGCAGGACTGTCTGGCTTCGTTTTTTTTTTATCATAGCGATTTCTGTAGCACTTACATGTCTTAAGCATTGATGGTCAACGGGGCCTGATCCCATTCACGGACCAGGTTGAAACTTGGACGTCGTTACGTATCATTTCTGTTCACCTCGATTGCAGTTGATAATCGAGGAGTTATCTCCGCAATACACATCTTTGCAAGCTCACTCTTGCCTTCTAAGTACAGTAGGCATGCACAGGCATGACTGCTAGGGGACCATGCTGTGGACTGTATGGAGAAGAGATTATGAGAGTACAGTACTTATTTAAAGGGCTAGTGACGTGGTTGGACAAGGATGGTTCCTTCCTGAGAACGTACCATGTCTGCCAAGCAAGGGGAAAATGGTAGGTAGAAGAGCTTTTCAGACCAATGTACATTTAAGGACACTTGAGAGATGAGAGGTACTGCTAAGTAATAAAACTGGCCAGCTTATGCTGAAACAATAACAATCACTAATGAAAAAGCAAAACCATAGAGGACTGCAAGGTTTTAAAGGAAAGGCCTGAAAGACCACCTAAGAGGAACACACATGAGAGTAGAGTGGATCAGACTATCTTCCGTGTGAAACACTGGGAGATAAATGAGCACTTAGCACCACTCTGTGAATCCACTCCGTTTCTTTTGAAGGTTCTGGAAAAGTCTGCCTTTTAATAAGAAAAAAAAACGAAAGCACTCTGCAAAAAAAAAAAAGTAAAAAAGTACAGGTGATGTATCTTTTGAAACCAGGGAAAAGCTATGGTGTATGCAGAAAGGCTGAGAAGGAGTGCTGGTTAATTGACAAAGGAGTGACTTGTAATGTTCAGGCTGTCAGGAACATTATTAAAATGCAAGTGACAGATGTAAATATGGATGAACCTATTTATAAGATGTACAATATATTTATTTTCTACATATAAAGTATAATTCTAAATCTATATATAAATATATTTATTTATTGCAAAGTCTTTATTTTGTAATGAACTTGAAAGTATAAGAACTGTAAATTCTACTGAAATTATGCAAAAGGGCCAACAACAATTTGACCTGATGAATGACAATAAAATTGTCCTGCTATCTAGTGTTCACTGTGAGTGAACGTTTTTACTTGGGGGGGGTGGGGGGGGGGGTGGAGGGGTGGTCCTCTGCAATTAAAATCTTCTATGCTGAAAGATTGAGTCGGTTCACTGATTGCGCTGAAAGGTTCAAGCTCAGCCAGAGGTTATGTGGTTATGCGGTTCGCTCTGTAGGCGGCGAGGTTCGCTTCAAACACCCAGCACTTATTCCGCTTGCCGTGACTCGGAACGAGATGCCTGCCCTGTCCACTGGCCTCAAAATAAAGCATGCCCAGGTTACACCGTTTCAGAAGTACCTCCGGCACCACAGCAGGGATGACAGTTCAACTGACAAACGTCTGGTGTTCCACGACATGAATTCTGACACAGCCTACTATGTAATTCATCTCTATGTAGATGTGGCCCAATAACTGATGATGTAAGGAGACTGTTCTTGGCTCAGGGAACCTATGAGAAAGTTCTCCCAAAACAGCCGGCAGAGATATAAATCAAACCTCTGCAACAAGTGAAACAATGAAAGGGGACGAGATGGGTCATTGGGTGACAAAGTTGCTGAAAAGTAGGCCCCCAAGATGTTGTTCTCGGCGAAAACAAAGAGGGAACAGTAACAAATGGGAGGAAAGCATCCCAAATGGCTCCAGTGCATTGTTTATCTGTACAACACAAGAATCCCATAGCGACTAGCTGGAGCTACTCTAAACATACGGCTTCAGTCCACTTACATGACCAACCATAGAGAATCTGGATTCATAGCACAATCCAGATTTATAAACGTATTCACAGCCATACTCTAAGCCAATACTTGACAACATATTGGGCTTGGCTGTGGACAGATGATTGGTTGTTCAAGTTGTTGCCAACGGGCTTGGATAGTTTCAGTGCTAATGCATATTCATGAGGCTTGCGAACAAGGCTGGAGTTGAAGGAGGGGTAGGCAGATGAGGGGAACAGCTGTCTAGAAGCCAAAAGGGATGTGCTGCAAATGTACGCTAAAGGCAATCTGAACATAAAGAGGGGACAGCAATGGTTCTGATGCTTCACGCTGGGTGAAAACTGGGTGGGGAGAAGATGATGTCACAAATGGACGAGACAAACATGAGGGATGCAAATGGAAGTGAGTTTAAGACTACGTTTTGGTACCTCTGGTCAAAATATGTTACTGTGATTAGCTGAGCAAAACATGAGCTGATTTCCAAAAACAGACAAAAAAAAAAGGATTTTAACTTCTTAACCTACGTTATATTTTACTAACAGAAAAATAAAACCACAAAAAGCAACCAAAACAAAAGTCTGGGCACCCTGAAAGGTCAGTACTTAGGAACACCACCTGGCAATTATCACAGCTTGTAAACGCTTTTAGAAGTCTTTCAGTTCTTGTTTGGGGCATTTTGTACCCATTCTTCTTTGCAATGGGCTTCTAGTTTTCTTGCTACGGTGCTCTTTTGAGGTCTATCCATCAAGTTCAATGACGTTTAGCTCGGGGAAATACGAGGGTCATGGCAAAACTGCTCTTTGAGGTTGTCCGTTGTGGACTGACCCACAGTGGCTCCCTGCTCAAGAGTTGGAGAGACGTTCTTTTCATGAAACTCTGAACGGCACCGTCCCCCAAAATACACTGTATGGACTAAAGTGCAGGGACATTGGCACACTTTTTTTTCCCTTCCAAAATCAAGGGTATTAAAGAGTTTCTCCAAATTGCATTCAGCAGCAAGGGCCTCTGTGAGGTCATGGATGATCTCCCCATAAAGTGACCACCCAAATGTATAGGATGGAGGACCACCGTTCCAGAGAACACCATCCCACAGCTCCACAGCTCCACAGCTCAGTGCTGGGGGGCTTTATAACCCTCTAGTCCACACCTGGCAATAGGCACGATGCCAATAGGTTCATGTTGCAGACAACTGTCAGCAACGGGTGCAACATTTGCTCTTTGCAGAGGACTGCTCATGGTCATGTTTGTGCAGTGACACAGCATGGTTGAACAATGCCCAGCATTCCAGAGTCTGCTAAATCTCCCTAAAGACCTTTTGGATTGCCTTTCTCGCATAGAGGAGCCCACTGCTGATGTGTGTTCGGACAAGGTTTGAAGAGTCCGAGGCTGTGTACTACATACCAATACTAATAAGGTATAGAGCACATACTAATCTTAATAGTGCAGGTTAGTAACAATGTTAAGCTACTAACCAGTTAGGTTTCATCAGGAAGTGATGAAGCATTGCTATGACAACAAATCACATCAGCCCAGGTCTCCTGACCACTGCACTTGCATTACTGTCTGCCATTTTTGGTTTAATTTGTGAGTGTTCCACTACAACGATGGAAAAGATAGAATGGGAGGAGCTAATGTCCATCATAATCGCACTCAAAATCCAATCGGTTGGAAGTGTGAGCATATTTGAGCATGTGCAACAGTTGTGTTACATACTAAAAGTATTAGCAATTAGTATGTAATTGGGATGCACCCAGAGCATTTATACAAATGTGCAAACTGCATCACCTGACCTTCCATAACAATGACCGAACAACCCACAGCCATAACAAGATAAGGTTCTAGACCTTTATAAAAGAGTGCCCAAACTTCCGTATGGTATAACTCAAACAAAAACACCACACTCATATGAAAAGACTACTTCAACTTTAATTTTATCTTTTGGTGATCCATTTATCTTCTACTTATGCAAGTATTCACAGCAACATATTGACCTGTGGTATACAAAGTGCTTTACTGCTGAACTTCCAGCAGATCAGTAGAGGACAAAAAGTAAACCCAATGAATCGAGAAACATTCTGTTCCAACAGAATTAAATGATTGCCTCCATTAGTCTGCGGCTGAAAGTAATGTCATCACTTCTGGTGATTTCAATTGATTGCCATCTGAACTGAACCAGCATGAAGCAGGTATCAGCAAAAGATCAGTGTAATCCCTGTATGTGTGGCCCACCAGTCCCCTTAAACCTTTTTTATTTTTTAAAGAAAAAGAATCTCAACACAATGATACTACTAAATGCAAATCACCCTTTTGGTCACTTTATTTAAATGTAATATTAAATACTTATTCTAGTAAATAGCAGATCAGATTAATGGCAAAACAAGTTGGTGTATTTGCTCACATGAACATTTTTGGGAAGGAGAAAAGTTCATCTACATTTCTGAAATACACCCTGTGCAAACGAGGGAGCTTTTAGTCTCCAATTAGAAACAACTATGCCATTTTTAGCATCTGAAGCAGAAATGTGCCAAACTAGAACACATGTAGCTTGAGGGCCAGCCTAGTGTGGTTAGTTAGCATTACCAGATACCTGCAGCCTAACCATGTCAACTTGTCTTTAAATTACAGAAACACAACCAATCTCAGTAAGGCAAGAGCCCAGGCTAAAACGAGTGGAACGAAACAGATGAACAGTACTTACAACACTATGCTAAGCAACACTTTACGACAAGAAATTGGAGGTTACAAAAGTCCAGGGGAATCCGGCAAGCAGTTTTAACAACACAGGCATTCCATAATATGATAAGCAACGACGAGTGTAAAAGCCTAAAAGCAGTAATAGAAAACTGGGGATCTGCTCAGTGTTTGAAAACAAATTTTGCGGATGTAAGGCCATCACTGCATTTTTTTTTTCTTCACTATTTTTCCAAGGTGTTGGTAACAGCGCCTCTGGAGCACTGAGATTTACAGCACCACTGATCATCCACTATTAGATAGATATTACCGTAGTATCTATTAAGATAGATTCTTCTAGATCTTTTATAACATACAAATCTGTAATGAGTAACACTATGGTCCCACAGAGGTTCAGTGATTTTTTTTTCCATGTCCTGTATAAAAGGAAAAAAAAAAAACCCAAAAAACAAAAAATGCACAGCCCTTATTTAAGGGGAAAAGAACAATGCAATGCTTAAAAGCATTTGGGAGAAGATTATCTTAAATATGCGAGAAAAAAAAGAACAAAAAAGAAGAAGAAAACTTGAATAACATTAAGGCTATATATACACAGAATTACAAACTAAACTGCCAGAACCCTTTGTAACAATGTCCTCCAGATTTCCTTTCCAGACTTGTACATTAGAGCTGGAGGGGGGCAGGAGAGGGTCCAAGCAGATATCATGAAGTCAGCTCAGCCCAGACCAAAAAAAAAAAAAAAAAGAAAAAAAAAAAGTGGGCTGACTCTTCGCAGGTTATCTACAGGCCTTTAGAGGGACCTGGGTTCTTGCCCATTGGGGCGGCTGGAAGGCCCTGGAGGGCACCCAGCTGCTGGTACAAGCCCAACAGCTCCATCTGACTCATGCCTCCAGCGATGCCGTTCTGCAAAGCAAGCTGGTTCATCAGCAGACCCTGTCTGGCCATGGCCAGCTGCTGCTCCTGGGCCTTGCGGTTTGCGATCACCTTCTGCACATACATCATCAGCTGTGGAGGAAATGAAAAAAAGAGGGGCAAAATTATTTTCTTTAACGCCATCAGCTGCACAGGAATCACCAACCCTGCTGGGAGGGAAAATATCTTTTCAGTCTGACCTCAATCACTTTTGGAAGGATTCAGCAGAACAAAAGATGGAACGATTGCTAATTACCACTTCATTTCACACATATTTCAGGTGTTTTGAAGTCTGTGTGCAAAAACACAAATTTTAATATCCTTAAAATGACAAAATCTGTTCCCTAGACAATCCACCACTGCAATTTGGATGGTCTAGCCTCTTCAACCAGCATTCAAATAAAATAGTAATTAATCATTATTTTAATCTAAACAATGAACTAACCTGATGAGCACCAGACACAAAACCTACATCAACACACTCAAACTATCCCAACCTTCAATTAACACAAAGTTGGAGAAATTTCAAAATCAACTAGGCAGAGATGAAGAGACGGCAGAGAGTCAAAGAGGGAAAAAAAAAAAAAAAAAAAAAAAACACGGAACAAGAGATCTGTACCGTTTGCTGCTTGGTGAGAACTTCTCGGTACACGGCCTCCCTGTGTTTGAGCTCCATCTCGATGCTGGCCTGTCTGCCCAAAGCCATGCTCTGCACCTGGGCCTCAGTCAGGTTTGGGTTCTCTTTCCACTGTCGAACAGAAATGCACCTGTTACCCTGAGCACACCTGCAACACTCGTCATTGCACACTCTGCTTCTAACAAATAAACCATCCTCCTGGCATTTCTAAACATATATTCCATATCTGCAATGGGGCGGACACATTCCCTTTGCTAGACCCATCCTAAAAACACAGATGGCTTAGACACGACGCACCATTTTTTCCACCTGTTCCCCACATTCTTCAAAGAACAGATGGTAGAGCAGTCTATAAACTGTTTGTAAAAGTAAGAGGGCTTAATCTCTGATAAAGATGCAAGTTCAAATAAACAAACGAAGTCCTTCTTACTGCTGACGTTGCATTTTCCTTACTGCACGCTCTTAGACAGAGCACCTATTCTTGGCCAGTGCTGCGCCATTGGCTCTCTTGGTTAACTTATTCCCTGACCCCCTTTTCCTCTTTCTCTTCCATCACTCACCACTTTCCCAATGATGTCCTCCAGAGGCTCCCTGGGCAAAGCCTTCAGAGCATTCGTGGCCTCCACCACCTTCTGTCGGCCCTGGTTAATCAGTTCCTGAAACATGGAAGGAGGTTCAAAAGAAAACGTGAGGACAAAAGGATTGATCAATTGCTTCAGTTACTCTTGATCTCGCTTTCAACATGTTAGAAGAACCTTTTAAAGATCCGATTCTCTTCAGCCAAATGGGAAAAGGCCAAGCATGTCTGGTTTGATTGACTACGTTTGGGGTAAGGGGAAAATAGTAAAAATGTTTCGGAGATAGTGGCAGTGGCCGGCATACATCAACAGCAGTTGGCACAGAGCTGCGCCAACTGTCAGATGCCTGAGGACGCGTGTCACAATTAGCTGTGGAATTGGGGAATGCAAAAAGTTCATGTGGCGCTCGTTACAGACCTCCAGCTGTTGGTTGGTCATGGAGGCCAATGCAGCCACGTTGAAGGGGAAGTAGGAATTTGCCGGTGATCCTATGCCCATATTAGAGTACGACGGCTGGTTGAAGCGCATGGAGAGACCCTGTAAGAGACAAAACGCCATTAGTGTGAGTTGTTCAGGGAGATATTTTAAAATGCAAATCCAGTATGAGGTCTATGACAACCCTGGTTACAGAACATCCTACAAGAATCTACTTTCATGTACCCTTCCTCATTCAGCTCATGTTCACATAGGGTAGGTACTGAAGTCTGGTAGCAATAAGGCACCAGTTCCTATCTGATCAATATCTACCACACCTAACTGATTAAAATATTTCCCATCTGGTGCTCTGAAATGGACACTAAAGACCATCGTTAGTTAGTGGGACCATCACTCTGATTAGGGGTTGAGTTGTCCGTCAGCTGGCGTGGTTAAAATAAGCTAATCTGAGTAAAGTGTGGTGAAGTTGGGAGGATATAAACTAAAATGTATTTGAGTTATTAAATAAATGAGCAGACTTTGCTCCTGAGGGTGAATGCTGGTTTAGTCTGGATTAAAAAGATGTATGAATAAGAGTCTTGGTAAAGTTAGCATCATCAATCAAAACTTCTATTCATCTTCATAGAACTTGATATTTTAGTTTTATGATGTGATTTTGTAAACCATCACAATGCATTTCATGTTAAGTTTGGGGTAACTGTTTAGACACTGGCATCATTTTTCAAGTTTTGTTTTACCTTTGCATCATTAATACTACTATGAATAAAATTATATAAGCAGCTGTGGCAACCTGACCACAGTAAACAGTTTTGATCACTGGTAACTTATGCAGACACCCAGAAGTGGTTTACATCTGGGCTCAACAAGCATTTTTTCCCTTTAAAAGTGCAACAGGTGAGAAACTGTTTACAGTAACCAACCAGTAAAGCGGAAACAGCATATTTATCCGGATCTCATCTGGTTACACAATCCAGACATGAAGCACATTAAAGCAAGGAGAAAACATATTAAGGAAATCTGATCTTCCCTGCTGCGTTTACAAAGATAAAGAGGCCTGAAAGTGACCCAACAGAACAACTTTGTGTTCCTCACATGCCTTTCAAACAACGAACAGAGTCACTCTTTTCTGCGATATGTAACGTGGTCGACCCTGTAAGCGCCCCTTGCACTGACTTCATTTTCCACTCGCCCTGTGTGTCTGCTCAGAGATGTGGAGCTGTGACTAACAATAGCTCTCACGCCTTCCGCCGAAGCCAGCAGACGGCAATCACCGGCTCAGAATGTGAGCTGGAAAACGTAGGCGTGTGAACCCCTCACCTGCCCAGCTCCTGCCCAAGCTGTGTTTGCGCGATCACTCTAAACAGCGCTCTTGCTCGCCAAAAGGTCAGCGGGACGGCTGTGTTTGTGCGTAAATGAGCTCCTGCAGCAGATGCGTGCTGCTCCTGCCCTGTAATCGGCCCTTTGGTGTGTGCCTCTCGTAAACACACTCCTCGGCTGAGTGTCCGGTGTAGCAGACCTGGTCAGAGCAGGTGTGCTGCAGCAGGGGTGGCGGTGCTGGAGAGGTCAGTGGAGAACACAGCTGGCCTTCAGGACGAGCCATGGGACAATCTAAACCGTGTCCTCTAGTTTACCTTGTGGCATATATACAGCACTCAGGGCTCCCCCACCCCCACACTCTATAGTGGTGTCAAAATATGGCATAACTCACTACTGGAAGAACCTGCAAACACAAAACTGCAGGGAATTTTGAATAAATGAGGAAAACCTGTTTTGATAAGTTAACTGGAATTTGGAGTGAACTAATCCTAAAGTAAGACCAGCTGGCCCTTAAATGAGATTCAGTGACAGTCCAATTGTTAAGACTTAGGTATTCAAAAGAGTACAAAAAGAGTAACCAGTTTAAAAAGTTCACCAGATCCACCAACAAATCTGACTGGGTCTGACTTTATGTACTTATGTTCAAACCTCTTAAAAGCTGGGAAAAAATTTAAACCATCCATGTCTGTGTATATTTGGGAGTTCTCATTTGTATGCCTCAATTTGGAAATATAAATGCAAATACTAAGGAATTACTTTCTCCTGAGAAGAAAATGAGGATTCAATTCCAATGAGTGGATTACTGAGATGGGCCTTTGCTCAATATTTGCCCATATAAAATCAGCTTATTGTCATCAACCAGGACGATTCTAACACTAAACAAAGGGCGAGGAAGACAAGAGTGCACAGGATCATTAAAAGTGCAAGGGCAGGGTGAGTGGAAAAGTGATCATCAACGTGAATGACAACAGCAAGCAGGCTCCAGGATTCCAATACCATGGGAGAGGCCCATGCTGCACCCAGTAATTCCTCTTCAAATGAACTTCATTAATTAGCCACCAACATGTATCTTTTGGGAAGGGCACCAGCACAACCCTACATTCTCAAAACAATGGTGGACACACTAATATTAGACTAAATCATTTGACATGCTTACAAAATGACTTTAAATCTTAAATCAACTGCTGCATGTGGAAGCAAAAGCTGAGATATTTCATGACATTCCTCTCAACACACTCTCAATTAATGGGCATCGGGACTCCAAACCAGTTTAAGGATTGGTATTATATATATTATGTTATTAATTAGTAAGATTCTGAATTGTAAAGCCACTTAAATATGTTTAATAATGTTAAGCATATACTGGAAAGCCTAACAGCTTGAAAACAGCAAGATTAGTAGTAGTAGTAGTTCCAATATAGACTTCCAAGTATATTATTAGGCCAAAATACATGTAAGAAGAGAAAAACAGAATTAATTTCAATATCATTGTAGGAATGTTAAACTGGTGTTAAAATACCTGTTCAGATTCAATCTACAAAAAGTTTTAAGGCTGTGTGAGCCTTACTGGGTAAAGAAGACAAAGAGGAAACATACCTTTTTCTCCGCTTCATACTCCGCCCAGGCAGCCTTGCGTTCCTCCTCACTCAAAGCCTCCTCCTCTTTGTGGTCCAGCAAAGAATCATGCTCATGGTAACCCACAATCTGGTCTTTAAGGCTGTGAAGCAGCTCAGCCAGAAAAGGGTCCTGTGGAAAAACAACAGATAGTGCAGTTAGTGCATGTGTGTATATGCATGTATGACTGACCTGTGTGTGTCTGTGTGTGTGTGATTATATATCATATAATATATATATATATATATATATATATATATATATATATATATATATATATATATATATATATATATATATATATCCATTTTAGCTGAATGGATGATATACAATGATATACAATACAAATAAAATGTAACAATTAGAACACTACAAGATCCTTTTTTTCTATGTTAAAACACATAGAAATTTTATCTTCATTTGTTATTTATGTGGGTGGGTGTTTGTGTGTTGCTGTGGAGAAGAGCAGGGTGAGAAGCAGAGCAAGGGGGCTGTAACAGAAAGTTAACTTTAAAGCTCAACCATTATCAGGTTCTGTTTAAATCCCGATATAGATATAAAATGTCCATACATCACCCAGCCCTAGTCTGCCAAACAAGCTACCCAACTAATTAGGCTGCAGTTGGTTTTGGTTAGGTCAGGTGAAGTCTATCCAGGTGAATCAGAGGCAAATATTGATTTTAGGGTTAGCAAACGCCTTTTGGCATACAACTAGAAACTCAAAGCCCACGCTGGTTTATTTAAACTAATCAAAAAATCTATTTAAGGATAAAAAAGAAATTGAAAAATTTAATTCGATGAGAAATGACAAATAGCAATTTAGCAGCTGGTTTGCAGTACAGGGCTTGAACACTGCACAGCTGACAGACAAACACTCAGAAATGGACGTTGTTTAAAATGAATTCTGAGCCGTTCACGCAACTCCGGTTTCCAAGACAACACTGTTATTGAAAACAATACCTGAGTAAAAGTGAATTCTCAGCCAGGCCTTTCGCACAAACATGGTTTAAATTACTCTCTGCCACAAATGTTTGCTTTTCTTTGCCTTGCCTTTGCTTTGCATTAAAAGGACCCTCACTATCTGGAAACGACACTGCTGCACCATCTTACTCCACAGTCGGGGACTGAAGTGTTTGATCAGTCGGTGTGGAGCCCCCAGTCCACTGCTACCCCCTGATTGAGGAGTGATAATTTTACCGCTACAAAGAAAATTAATCACGCATGTCACCAAAACTTAGAAAAGAAAACATAACATTTGAAAATTACTGGTTGATTGCGAGCCTTTTTGCTAAAGGCTCAAATAAATAGAAAATAAACAAAGGTGAAATCCGATCCTCTGCCGAAAAGGGAATCGAGAATAAACCAGATCGAGGTCTATTTATAGAAAAACAAAACAAAGATTACGTGGTTCAGACAGGTAACAATAACACTGCCGTGCTTTTAGCATTACGCTACAGGAAAGTAATGGACTGCAGGGCTACAGATCCCTCCACATCAAGAGGTTTGTCTAAGTGGGCTTGATAGCTGGAAAATAAAAACATGTGGCAAAAGCTAGCACAATCACGGCAGGCACAGCCCATCCCCTGCACAGCCAAGAACCATGGCTACACATCCAGTCTAGCCCGAGTATCTAATTAAAACATGGCCCAACGCTGACATCTGAGGCGGCCCCAACCGACTGCACTACCAAGGACTTGCAAATATCTCTCAAATCCAGCCTAGAAACGTAACGCACAAAACCCAGAGGTGTGTTTACATTATTCAATGTTCACAGAAAAGGAAGATTTCCCCTTGAAAAAGTAAAGGGGGGGTCAGACAGCAAAGGCAATTTGATGATTAAGCTGTTGCTTACATCTCCACTGAACACTTTTCAAACATTGCCTGCTATAATTTCTATCCCACGGCCAGAGCAGAAACCTTGGGCGATGAGCTTAACGGAACAGTGTCCAATGCAATGCCGAGCCAGTAAATGGGTCACAGAGCCAGGGGGTGGTCGAATGACAACAGCGCTGTCTGGGGGAGCAGAGAACACTGGGATTCCTGATTAATCTCTGGGTTGGAGGTTGAAGCTCTCCGGGTGGTCCAGTCTGTCTTCACAACCTGCCCAACATGTGCATCTTGGACAGAGCCACTCATGATCGTAACAAGAACGCCTGTATTGTCATACCGCTCGTACTGTGAGCATAATGACGGCTTTAGAGAAATGCTATCATTTTACTCTCAAGGAAGGAAATAAAAGAAGGAGGTGGGCAGAATCTTGAAAGAAAAAAGGGGGAGGTGTGGGGGTGTTTTGGGGTAGATGAGGGAGGTCCCACAGGAACTCCAAGGGGGGGGGCTTTTGATCATGGTTTGGAGGTACTTAAAGCAGTGAGTTCCAGGCTAAGATGGTCCCAGGTGAATGGTCTTACTGATGATAATGCAGCACACTGAATTTGAACACTGAGCTCTTTGACTCAGTCTAATATTCCTCAGCAAACATCAGGCAGTCTGACATGCTTGAATGAAGTTAGTGAAGGTAAACCTTCCCTGAAATATCCAGCGTAGTTATGTGTTCTTCCACCAGGTTCTGTGCCAAGTAGTGTACGTGGCAAACTAAATCAACCCAGAGAATACTCATTCTTTCAAGGCCTGGGGGTGGCAGGGCTGAAGTTCTCAAAAAAACAGAATCAACTGCATCGAGGTTGTAACCGTCCCTCACTTCAGATGTCTGGAGTCCTCAGCTGTCCCTCGATTTCCCTTTCCTTTCTAGAAGTTTATTGACCAAAGGAAACCAAAATTACCCATTTAAGCAAACTATGGGTTTGAGAACCTAGCACTGGTCCTTAATCATGAGTGGTGTCCTCACTGTCCTCTACTGCACTGTCTTCACTGGTTTCCTGTAGCTGCTTGCATCAGATTCAAAACCTTGATCCTGGCAACAAAGTGGTACAATGAACTTCCCCCGGGGGTCCGAACAGCTGAGTCACTCACTGCTTTCAAACACAGACTGAAGACCCATCTCTTTCATGAGCACTAAACACATTCAAGGCATATAATTACACTATGTCTTGTGTGTAAAGTGTAATATGTCTAGTATCGGGTATCGATGTATTCATTCTGACATTTGTATTTGACAGCATCTAAGCTTGAGACATCTCTGGATTCTAACCTCTACAAATTAGTGAACAACAAAGCACTTGAAAAGTTGCTCTGAATAAAATCATCTGCCAAACGCAGTGAACGTAAATTCTAGTAAGTCTCAGGTTTTTGCTAACACACACACACACACACACACACACACACACACACACCATTGTAATAGTGTTCAAAATCCACGGCTGAACTTATCATAAGTTAACGTTCCAGTTCTGCCAAATCACAGTTCAATGGAGTAATTGACTATTGGTGTCAATTATTGGTGTGACTATCATTTCATCCCTTACAGTTTAGCCACATTAACAATGTCTTAACTGCACTAAAAATTGACCAACTGCAATAAAACAAAAAAGCTGACAGGACTCTTAAAACAGAACCAAACAGAAATGGTGTGGCCCTTCATCACCGCTGGAGAAACAAAAAGAACTCACATAAATCAGCCAGAAAGACTTATTCAGGCTGCATATATTTATGACTTGGCACACAAGACCATCACATTTAAGATGAGATCACAAATGAATTCGGATGGTGTTTGAAACACAAACTCACCAAAACTTCAAAGTACCAGCTCACTTTTCACCACTTGGCTCTCAGGCATATCGCTTGATATTTACTTCAAATGAGTACATTTACAGTTATTTCGGCCTAATTTCCCCATTTCCTCAGGTTTCTGATCACACCACTGTGCCTTAAAACGCACACCCATATTCACTCACTTTCTTTTATTTCTCTCATTACTGGCACTATAAACTTCTGCAGTTCGCTCTTTAGCAGGATGGGGGTAATGAGAGAAAAAGTGGAAGCATGAATGTGAAAGCGAGCTAGTGAAACAGTGGGACCGAGGTGATTACGGCACAGTCAGTATTGCCCGTGTGTATGAAACAGGGTTCCTATTTTCAGAAATAACATTTTAGAAGTGGGACCCAAAAAAAAGTCTCCAAAAGATTTGAAACGAGATGCAAAAAGGTTTAAAGACAACTATTTGACACAAACAAATCTAAATGTGCATGCCCATCCCAGCATGTGAGCCCCCTTCAAACGCAGATTTCAATAGACACTGCTTTTGACATGCAGGTGCACTAACCATAGCAACCAAGGGGTCTAAGGCAGGAGTGCTGCTTGTGGAATGCAAAGGCTTGAGATATTTGTAATACCTAACCTTAGCCAGTGAAAACTTACTCTACAGCTGCACACAAATTATACACATAACCTTACTGCCCCATTATAAAGCACTTCACATTCAGTGCAGTGTCTGATGTCAGCCAATCATCAGAACAGCCAGCGCCATCTTTCAAGGCCCACAAGACTACTCACATCCAGTGAAGGACATGGGCTTCTATGAGTTTATCATTTAGCAAGCCTCTGAGGTGAGAAGCTCTAACAAGCATTGTGGGTCACCAATGATATGCCTTTCATCCAGGTTGGGACTAAAATTTAAAAATGGAGCAGGGGACCCCAGTAAAGAAACATCTGGGGAGGCTTATTAAGGTTGGTTCCTGCACCTAATTATCCTGAGTGAAGCATGTTCCTTTACTCAATGAGGCCCAGTCGCAGAGGAATTTAGAACAGTAGCAAATTACTACTTTCCCACCAATGAACCACCAGGAGGACAGGCAAAGCCCCACCCCAGCTTGTCACTCAGCTCAGCCCCGGAGCCCCTGTCCATAAAGGGCCTCCACACTGCCTGAGGCTGGTCTAGACCCCAAGCTGGGTGGCTCTCGTGTCTGGGCCTCGGTGCTCTTCTTTGTCATTAAAGTGGAAGTCCTCTAGCTTCCTTTGTCTCCAATTAGTTTCTCTGAAGACCACAAGGACAACCCAAAGGGGGTTTTGAATAATGACCATCCATCAGGTGAAGAGGGAAAAAAAAGAAACAGAAGAGGGGAAGAGAACTTTACAGCACTCCTTTGAAAACCTACAGTATGCCTTTGAAAACTTCAGAGACAAAGCGGTGAATCAGCTTTAACAGATGGCCTTCATGATGGTAGGCTTGTTTGGGTGAAGGGAAGGGAGGCCAGAGCTGCTGCAGGCCACAGATTCAGAGGCAGGAGGGCTGGCTGATCAGGATGTGTGTACAAGAAAAGGGGGGTGAGACTTCCCAGAAACACCAAGGACAATAAAGTGGGGTAGTGGGAGTGGCAATGTGATAATATAGTGAACTTGGACTTCGGTGGGAAGGGTGAAAGGGTATCAATCTTTACCACAGGAACTACTGATTCAGTGTCGGATATGGAAGCATACCCTCTAGAAACATTCAAGATCTTTGAGAAGGCAATCAACCAGTCAATGGAGTGGAGAACGGATTGTCAGTATGGTATCTCTGTGGTGTACAAAGTTTGGGGAATGCAGCATTGGCACAATGGCACAAGGAAAAGAAAGACAGGTACTGGTCTGCCAAGTTTAAAAATATTTCCTCTGTTCCATAAACTTGGCTGGGGCACAGTGAGAAATAGAGATATGACTAAAGGCTTTGAGGGATGACTGACTCATCTTCATACTATTGCATGCAGCAGATTCCATCCAGAACAGCTGACTTGTAGCATTCTGGTGCACATATGGCCAAATGTGGTAATCTCAAGAGATGCTAGTTCCCAGCTGGGTTTAACAGTTATCCATTTCGATTTTTTATCAAATTTCTCTTCACATTTGCAGGTGAACTCTTCAGGTGAAAGAGAACAGTAAATAAACACAACTGAGAGCTCCAGAAACCAGTAATGCCTCATAACTGCGACAATAATGTAGCAATGTCAGTGGGGGGCTGCATTGAAGTATAAACCCTCTGAGGTAAATAAGAGTAAACAGACACGTGTCTGTGCAGCTGTGTGCATTTGGACACATTTCGGTGGATCTGCACTGGATTCTTTGTCTCCAATTAGAGTCTCAACCACCATCAGTTCTGCAATATAAACGCTTCTCGGTAAATAAGAGTAAACAGAGGCATCTCTGTGCAGCTGCATGATGTGTGCGGCTGGAAGCCCCTTCTAAGGCCAATGGGTTCTTGTAAAAACTCCTGGGAGTCTCTCCTGCGACAGCACACCTGTGCCAAACTAGCAAAAGTAAATAAATAAATTTTATATTTTATATATATATATATATATATATATATATATATATATATATATATATATATATATATATATATAAACCTAACACGAAGGGAACGAAGCTAGCTCTAAAAATTTATCTCACCCCTCCCAGTCACCCCCACCACTCAAAAGCACAATAAATGCTCTGGAAGCAAGCCACATGAGTAAACACACTTTATCACCCCCTGTAAAGTTCAAAGGCAGCATGTACCCACAACACAAGTCTTGGAGCATTCGACTTATGTGACCTGATAATAAGAAAAAGATACGGATGTTCAAATGATTGCAGGTGCTAGTTCTGCAGCATCCTGGGCACACAATGTTGTTGGCAGCAAGCATGGGAAATGCCAAAATATCAGACTTACCTTGGGCAACATTGGCGTGGCCCTCTTGCTTTTCTTCTCTGAGGGATCATCCAGCTGGTCAGGCTCAAAGGTGTAGAGTTCAGTCAGTTCATTCATGGTGAAGTGACGCTCAATCTGCTGTTGATCCACTACTCGGAATGACAAGGACTGTTTGGTCACCTGCCTGTCATAAATCTTCTCTTCCATGGTTCCCTGTTGGAAAACAGACTTGAACCATTAAGGCATGATCATCCAGGAAAGGAAACTTGAGGGTCTATCAAAGGAAAAACAGTGTCTCTCAGCTTCTCGGATAGAGTAAATGCACAAAAGCTGCATAGTTAACATAGACAGAATGCCTTCCTGATATCTTGGTGCTATCTTTTAATGCATGTCACTTTAAAGAGGTTGAACGTTAGCATCCAAAAATGTGTCCATAAATAATCCACACCTGATGAAAACACAAAAGAAAGCTTTAGTGCTGCATTCCTCACCTGAGCCAAAAACCTGTAGACAAACACTGTCTTCACCTGGCCAAAGCGGTACACCCTGAAAATACTCTGAATGTCATACGAAGGGTTCCATGAGGCATCAAAGATAATGACCCTGTTTGCTGCCACCAGGTTGATCCCGAGAGATCCGGCTCTTGTGGATATGAGGAACAGACGACCCCTGTAGGGAACAGGAATGGACGTGATTACGGCACATGGAAAAAGGATGCAGGGCAAGGAAATGATTTTCACTGGGCCAATATAGTTCCACTATCAGAGATCTATCGCACTGGTTCTTAGTGTAAGTGCTGCGAGTCACCTGCAGTGCAATTTAGCATTTTCCCTATTCTTAAAGAACTGATCAAAGCAAATCAGCTGATAGTGAAGCCCTTCATGATGTGAACAATGATGGGAACCGATAGGCCACTAACTATGACGGTGTTCAGTCTTTAAAAATGGTATTACAGCTGAAGTACTCAAGAGCATTAGGAGTTAGACCTTGAAGTCTGAAACCCAACCTTGCAGAACTCTAGTTTTCAAATGACTATTGCTGTATCACCAACCTGTTCTAGGAGGACCATTCCTAAATAAGGGATATATGGGCATAAACATTTTAAGCATTTCTACTGGTTCATTCATCACGACATTTGAAGAAGTGTCAAATAATAATTATTTAAAAAAAGGGAGATTATTCTATGTGGACAAAAGTACTTCAGTTCTTCCACAATCCTGCTTTAGATGGAGTAGCTGTGGGTATGGGGTTCAGAGAAGGATTTCTAAATTTTAGAGCACTGCTATGAAGACTTGACTGCATTTAGCATCAAAAGCACTTGTGAGGTCAGGATGTTGGAAGACCACCACCCCAACTCATCTCCAAAGTGTTGGATGGAGCACCAACATTCCAGAGAACACAGAGTTTTACTGGTCCACATCTCAATGCTTGGGATTTTATACCCACTAGCCCAGAGTTAGCCAAGATACTCATGCTAATCTGCCCCAAGAAATCCTATTATTCTGGCAAAACATACTGGGAATAAACTAGCTGTATCTGCACATTCGTGTCAGCAATGTGCTTAAACTAGCAGAAGCAATGCATCAAAAGGGAGGGCCACAAACATTTGGACACAGTGTACAATGGCTTTGCATACTAGTGACAAACTGTATGACACTGTACGACAGTGACAAACTTCTTATGACACACATTTATAAACAGAAGGCTGATGATAGACAAAGAGCAACGGAGGGCTACTTAGTTATTGGCGGAATACTATTTACCGAACGTTGCTGGTGTCATTGAACTCCTCCGCCCATTTCTTCCTAGTCAAGGCATTAGTGGAACCATCCAGACGGTAGTAGTCGATGTTTCTGAACCACTTGCCCTCACCTTCAGGAGAGAAGAAAGTTACATCTGATCAGTATACACTTGTTTCATATAAGCATCTCATACACAACCAGGCACACTAAACAACAACACAGCCAGGATGGTCAGTTGTGTTTATTATTCAAAGTTTCTCACACAAAGCAATTCCAGTCATAACAGAACCAGTTGTGTTGGGAGGAGCGTGATAATCCCAGTTGGGCCAGCTGTGTTCATGTGGAGCTTAAGGAAAGTATGCACACAGATAGGTGGCTGAGTGGTGGGTACTCGTGTTCAGCTTTTAATATTGTTGCCTCCTTCCACCCCCCGTGTGTATGCGTTCATAACTAACATTTCCGTATGTTTCCAATTACTCCTCTGTGATCTTTTCATTACAAATTGCAAAGCCTTAAGCAAACATTTTTCGTGGAATAAAAAAGGGAAAAAAAGAAGAAAGAAAAAAAAGTCAAGGTCTAATCATTTTCAAAATGAAAGCAAAAACAGCTGCTGGAGTTTAATTAGGAACATGACCTTATGCCAGAGGCTTTGTGTCTGTGTGTACATGTGTAGGGTGTGTGTGTGTGTGTGTGTGTGTGTGTGTGTGTGTGTGTGTGTGTGTGTGTGTGTGTGTGTGTGTGTGTGAGGGCTTTTAACTTAGATCTGTGTCAGATGTGCATGCAAGTTATAAGATGTGCTCCTAAATTTCACCAGGCTCCATTTAAACTCGGGTCATCAAACAGAAGAAGCTCTGAAGTACAGACACGATGTTCACTTGACCAGCATTCCACTACGCAACTTCACCAAAGAGGATCGGACACTAAAACAGCAGTTATGTGGCTTTATTCAACTGTGTAGGGCAAATGAAGCAATCTAAGCAGATATTTCCCTTAAATGCACAACACAGCTCAATGCCAAGCAATTTGGCAATGCAAAATGTGCCACAGAGTACATGTCCCATTAAAGACGCAGCAGGTCTAACCTAATCTCCTTTGCATGACATAAAGAAACTGATCTGCGGCACTGTTCACTGCATAAACAGCAATTTCTGCATGGAGTTCACGGCACTGGCTACCGAAAGACCTGCAGAGAAGTTTACTGAGCATAAAAATACATGCTGGGCAATGATTCTTCAGCATATCCTACCAAACATAAGATGAATCATAGATGCCCAGGAGCTCAGCAATGCTTTAGTGGCAGAGAAACCAGCCAAGTCATAAACACACTGCATTATTTCAGCATGACGCTCCATTATTCAAGTCGAGTTGAGGGAGAATGTGATTAGATGCCATTACAGAACATTAAAAAGCTGGGGACCATACTTGCTCACACCAGATCAATGGCCTACCTTTGTACGGAGATGTTTTTCCCTCCTCTTTGGCTCTGCCTGCCAATTCCAGAAAATCCTCAATGAGGTCCAGTGAAATCAATGACTGACTAAACACCAAACTGCATAAAACACAAAGCACACATTTAAGATGTCATGATTTATGAATCATGACCACAGCGAACACAAGGTGCTACCACAGGTCCAATTCTACTAAGACTCACACTTTATCTTCCACTTCTTCAGCCATGCGCAAAATTTCAAATAGGAGAACCATCTTTCCAGAGTGGTCTAGAATCTCCGCATCTGCTTCAGTCACAAACTCTTTGTACCAGTCAGGAGATGGACTGCCAGGGCCTGAGTTGCTAGGACGAACTACCAGAAACACACACACAAAAATATATTAAAAATACAAGTGAATAATAGGCTTTTAAATGGGACCAGAACCACAATGCAGTCTTTATTATACATACAGCGCACCCGGAGAGTATTCAGAGCACTTCTCTCTTTGGACATCTTATGGAACAGCCTTATTCCACAATGTATTCAATTATTTAACCCTCAAAATTACACACACACACACACACACAACAAAGTGAGTAAAGTTTGTTTAAAATCTTTGCAAATTTATATTAAAAAAACCCACAAATGTATAACATGTACATACGTATTCACAGTCTTTGCTCAATGCTTTGTTACAGCAATTACAGTTTCAAGTCTTGAGTTTGATGCTACAAGGTTGGCACCTGTTTTAGGATGTTTCTCCCATTCTGTGCTGGTGCACAGCCATTTTTAGATATCTCCATGTTCAATCAGATTCAAGTCTAGGCTCTAACTGGACCACTCAAGAACATTCACAGAGGGCCCCGAGTGGTGTATTGGGCTAAGGCACTCCCACTATGATCCTGGGGTCACTGGTTCGAATCCAGGTTCATGCTGCTCATCATGGAGAGAAATTGGCTTACTCTCCCTCGGGTGGGTAGATGGCGCTCCTCCCACACAAGTGCGCTGTGTCAACACGGGCCTCTGCCGTCAGAACCGGGGATCCGGCGTTCTCCTCCAAGCGCGATGGTTGCCTGGTATCGATACAAATGTATCGGCAGTTCGAAAAGAGGTGGTAGGCTATGGTCACATGACTCAATCTCTCCCCCCTAGTGTTGAGAGCATGTAATGTGGGAGGCTACGTCGGGGGATGGGTAATTGGCACATCTTAAGTAGTAGGGGTGAAAATTGAAAAAAAAAAAAGGCAAAAAAAAAAAAAAAAAAAAAAAAAAAAGGCAAAAAAAAAAAAAAAAAAAAAACATTCACAGAGTTGTCCCGAAGCTGTGTGCCTAGGGTTGTTGTCACACCTTCATCCCAGTCTGAGGTCATCATCAGGCATATGTACCTGCATTTATCTTTCCCTCGACTGCCATCACCATGTTTCACTGTAGGAATGGTATTGGCTCTGGGTGCGTGGGTTCCTCCAGACATGACGCTTCAGTCCAAGAAGTTCAATATTTTGTTTCTCATGGTCTGAGAATCCTTAAGGTGCCTTCTGGTCCAAACCGGCTGTCATGTGCCTTTTACAGAAGAGTGGCTTCTGTCTGGCCACTCTACCATACAGACCTGATTGGTGGAGTACAGCAGAAATGGTTGTCTTTCAGGAAGGTTCTCTCTCCACAGAGCAACAATGGAGCAGTTTAGTCTGGGAACTTATATAAACAGGTGTGTGTCTTTCCAAATCATGTCCAATCATCTGAATTTACTACAGGTGTATAATCAAGCTGTAGAAACATCTGAAAGATCATCATTGTGAACAAGATGCACCTGAGCGCAATTCTGTGTGTCACAGCAAAGGCTGTGAATATTAATGTATATTATATTTATTTTATTTTTAATAAACTTTCAAACATTTGTAATTTGGGGGTATAATTTGGTGCGACAGAAGGAAATTAATCCATTTGGAATAAGGCTTTAACAGCATAAAATGTGCAAAAAGTAAATGTGCATCCTTTCCTGGTGCACTGAAAACAAACAATTCAATGGACTACTGAATGGACTCTACATCAAATGGCATCTACACAAAGAATACAATCAAACCTACCCTCCTCTACAGGCTCAGCCCTATTTCTGCTTTCCGGGTTTCCTCCACGGGAGCTGGTGTTCCACTCCTTAATTACCTCCACATCATCACTGTCAGACTTGTCTGAACTCTGACTTTTGCCTCTTCCCCTTTTCTTCTTCCTGTGCAGGAGTTGAAGGATTTCATGTTGCTTAAAATCCAGGAGACAAAAGGTGCCAATGCAAAGAGAGGTAAACATGAAGCTTACTGACTTTTTGGGTTTTTCATCTTCTGAAGTCAGACTCATGGATGACTCCTCAGTTTCAGATGCAATGAATTCATCCATGCTGTCTTCATCAAAGTACCCCTGTTAGCAAATAAGACTCAGGTTAGCAAAACATACACTGAAGGACCACATTTCATTTGTATTTAGTTTAGTTTATTTAATTAGTTTAATTAAAATGGGCATAAATAGTTTTTGTTTGCATGGTGGTATGGTGTAGTCTAACCAAAATAAAGAAAACAAACAATGCACATTTTTGGTACAATATGACAAACTGGTAAGTAAAAGTCATGAAATATAACTTTCTGCTTGTATAAATGTAATATAAATGTTCTGCCTGTCAGTAGAATAAGAGACATCTGCAAAAGATGACCAGTCATTTGAGAGTTCTGTTCAATTTCTGAAATTGTGCATTTTTTCACATTATATTAAGCCTGATTTTACAGTGGATTGTAGTAATCTACAAATGGAAACACATTTAATACTTTTACGTCTCTGGAATGAAAACTTTACAATTAGGCAATGGCCAGGTGTGATAGTGTTTAAGAAACAATTAATTCTGGAATAAAGATCAGATAAACCTAAAGGGCAGCTTGTTAGCAGACACGGACCATTAAGGTTTGGCAAAAAAATAGCCTTTCTTTTCAAACTACTTATTATTTTGTTGATTAATGTACCTAATACAACATCTGTAAGGATTTCAATACATCGCAAATATCAGCCACACAATTGAAGGTTGATGTTCAATCTGTACAAGAATTTGCAGTTTTTAAAAATACCAGAACGTTATTAACGAACGTGAACGAAACTGAGCAAAATCCTGGTCCTTTAAGCCTTAACGATGCAGTCCTATACCATAGCAAGAACTGAAGAAATCCTGGCTTATAGTTCTGTCATCTGACTACACTCTCCTGCTACCAGTCTGTGCGCGTGGCATGACTGGCTGTGCACTGAAAGTGATGACTATGAGGAAACTCTGGCCTTCCCCAGGGTTTGTTTAAGTGTGGCTGAAGGGAAAGAGGTCTGCAGCTCACCAGTTGCAAGTCTTTAGGCCTTTACCTTGTTTTCTTTACTGATATAGTCCAGCTGGAGACACCAAGGATGGGTCCAGATTCTGCTGAGCATCTGGAAATCCTGGAAGAGTTTCGTCCCTGCGCGGCCTTTTCCCCCCTCCAATGCAGAACCGACACCTGCTCAGAAAGAACCAGTTTAGTGCCTGCAAAGCCTCTCCCACACCATGCCACAGTTATGACAGCACAGTATGGGCCTGAATAAACCAACTAGAGCCATGAGAGCAACTTCAGTGTGAATGGAACAGTTTCAATTAAGCGTGAGGGCAACTTCAAAAGATGAGACTCTCCACCCATATTAGGGAAGGGCAGCAATTTCCAGCGTAATTTATGCACTGCCACTTACGCAGTGATAATGTAACTGGTAGTGCAGAGAGTCTTGCAGACTAAGGTCAAGCTTTGGCTAAAGGTGGTGGCGATGGCCAATTTCTCCTACAATCAAGGCTATTAAACAAATGTTCATCCTTCCATTATTATGACATTCACTTAAAGAGTCACTAAAAATGTTGTGTCTGTTATTCACAGACACAAAGGATACATTTATCCCACATGATAATGGTCAGTAATTGAAGCCCTAATACACTACAAGGACAAAAGTGTTCAGACAGCTGATTTCTTTTTTGTTTTTTTCTGAAATCAGTTTATTCTGCTTAAGTGTCTCTACAGTCTACTGCATTTTGTGGCACTGCTGAACATTATGGATGCACACCACCTTACCTGACTCCCAACTCACCCTAAAAGTACTGGTTGGAGTGCCTTCATTCCAGAGAATACACTCCCTTCATACCCCTCTAGCCTGCACGCAGCATCCGGCATGAAGCCCACAGGTTCATATTTATCTGCTCTTGGGAGTACAATTCTATTGGCCACACTTTTTTAAACACAGTTGTCTGTGCATTTTCACATCTGCATCAGTAATGGGTGCAACTTAAACTAGCATCCCACCACCACCAATTAAATCATTTTTGGTGTTCAAACTTAGTATTTAGATCCACTGAGTTAGCCAAGAGTGTAATCCCAACCAACATCATCTTGAGAGCAATTCCTGTGCCACAACAATGACATTTTCAGTCAGCAACTGCTGAGGAAAAGTCTAGAAATAAAAGCTGGTCAGTCTGAGTTTAAGTAAACACTAAAAGAAAACTGTTCAGTTCCATATGAAATAGCAGTGGATTTAACATGAGCGAAGCTCCACAACACTTCTAAAGATTATACCACTTCTCTAAGTATGGCTGCTGTTCTGGATCTTAAACATTGACAAGCATAGTTAACAATACCACAGACCACATTTCTGACATTTCTGCTTTCACCCAGTCGCATTCCATAAACAACTGCTAAAAGGCCCATAACAAAGCTAACATAGCTCTGTTGTCCCTCCATACATGGAAACCCACGTCCGCCTTCAGCCTTCACGCAGCAGTATCACTTCAGAACGTTTTATGGACCTGCAAGTGCACAGGTCATGTAAAGAGATTGTGGAAATGTGACTTTAGTGAACTGTAGTTTTGGCCCCTACCTCAACATCATAATAAACAATAAACATGCCCATCCCACCACGCTTCCTGGGCCATGCACGCAAATCCTCCCCCACGGGTTTCATGCCTACCTTGCATACCTGCTTTTAATGGAGTAGGTCATAATCGGTGTGTGTGTAAGCAGCTTCCTCCTCTCAAACTGAACATTTTCTAAATATTTAAATGAATCCTGAGATAATACCCTCAAGAGAAGCCTTGGCAACAAAATGTTTCAGCCATACTGACATCAAGATATTTCAAGCTTTCTTACTACTGAAAAATGAAATGTAGTCTAGGCACGATAATAAACCAGCTTTCCCCTCAAGGGACTGATGTTTTAAAGTGTCCTCTTTCAACAGCCAGTGATATACTGGTGCAACATCCTCTAGTTTAAAGAACAATGACAATGACGGTCACTTCACAACACTGGAAAAGACTCATGGAACCAATCAGAAGCAGCCAGTTTACCACACATGTCCTGATCTCAATTCTCCTGTGGACATATTCAAATATCAGTGAGTAAATTCCCATTACGCCCAATTCCTGTCATTTTGGTTTCCTCCAGCAGCTCTTGATTAAAGGAGGTGCATGCTTTCAACCAATCACAACTGAAAATCAGTGGAAGTGAAATCAGGATGGGAGAGTTGAGATTGGATTGGGCACCACACTGAATCAACAGCATAAAGAAGAGTGAGCTTGGTAGCTATCTAGAATATACAAAACAGCCCTTTAAACTGAATAAAACTGGACTTTGGAAATCTCTGTAACAGTGGCTCCTTCTCTCTTGCTCACTCAGCTGCATGCAAGTGTGTGAACTGCTGGACAACGTCAAGGAGAGAGGCACAAGTCTTTCTGCATAGTTACTGGACTAGTCTAACTTAAAACAACACACTAATGGCCCAGGAATGATATTCATCTTACTCACAGTACAATACTTAAACTAAGAGCAACTACAGTAGCCAATGTGAGTGTTTTATGGACAGTGTTAACTATGCGTAACATAACTTCACTGAACTCCAATATCGAACACACACACAAAGTCTGACCTCTAGAAAATGAAAACCTAACTGTCTGAAAAGCTGTTTACATCACATTCATCACTGTACTCTCGAAACCATGCACAGTCCTGATCAGGCTCAGAAGCAAAGAGCATTTCTAACTTCACTCCAATTTGAAAATTGTATTCCTGTACTAATGAGAGCTCCTTTATACAGTGCATCCAGAAAGCATTCGCATTTTATGTTACAGCCTTGTTCCAAAATGAATTCAATACATGTTTTGCCTCAATATTCTACACACAAAACTCCACAATGACTATGTGAGAAAAGTCTGTTTGAAATCTTCACAAATTTATTACAAATCAAAGACAAAAATATCAAATTGCAAATTCTCAGTCCTTGCTTAATACTTTGATTCCTGAAGCACCTTTTGTCTCAAGTCTTTTTGAGTTTGATGCTACAAGCTTGGCACCTGATTTTGGGAAGTTCCTCCCATTCTTCTTTGCAGAACTTCTCAAAATCCATAAATTGGATGGCGAACACAGCCATTTTTAGATATCTCCAGAGATGTTCAATTAGGATCAAATCTGGGGCATTCAAGGACATTCACATTGTGAATACCTATGTACATTTTTTTTTTATGTGTAGAATTTGGATGAAAAAAAATGAATCCATTTTTGAATAAGGCTGTAACAGAAAATGTGCAAAAAGTGAACATGAATACTTTCCGGAGGCACTGTACATGGAGGGGTTAGAGGTGGTCTTCTGAGCATCGACAGCAACCTGTGCTAAGAAGAACTTACTCAAGAGTCACAGCAGCAGTGAGTGCAGTAGCATAGCAGGCTCAGTGGAAAGCTGGCCTAATGAGCCTCCGGCTGGAAAATTCTCCCAAAGCTCTTCATTAGAAAAAAGGACGTGGGAATTTGTTCAGATAGGCCTGCGGCTCCATGCCAGCTGCCACTCAATCTCCCAGCTGCAGATCTGCTTTAGAACATGTGCCGTCTAAGCCATAACATGACTAAACCACTTAATTCAATAGTATGCCGGAGACACAGAACTAATGGGGTGGGGGCTAGCTCTATTTAGTGGTTGAAAACGTCTGCCTGTCATCTGCAAAATCCTAATTTGGGGTTTAAGCTTGAAGTATCAGTGTCCCCAGAAAAGCTCTTGCTGAAAGCTGCTCTACAACCCTATAAGCTTCCTATGTTTTCTTAACAATGCCAAAAGTAAGGTGATATTCAGGGAAAAGAAAGGGAAATAGGTGGCTGCAATTCAGTTTTAAACATAGATATTTACCTGTGAAGTGCTCCAGATAGTATCTGTACAGCTTGCACTGTATGGGTGTTATCCGCACTGCTAACACGTACTCATGTTTAGGGGGCAGGAATTTAGTCAGTGCAGTGTAGTCTCTCCTCTGCAAGAGAACAGAAAAATAAAATAAAATAGAAAAAAGAAGCTCCAATGAACTCAATCTCGATTCAACACATAAGCTGATGCCCCAAACAGAGGCTCCATGTTTAGTGAGGTAAAAGGTTCAGAGGCCTTAATGACCAGCTTCTAGCAGGGAATTAAGAAAACATTGAATTAGTGAAATAATCTGATATTTATTAACAGTTTACTTGAAAAGACTGATGGAAGACAGTGGTTCATTTCATGCCATGTTTATACCCTGACCACTAGATGGCAGTGTTGTACCACTGTGTTGTCGTCTGATCCCACTCAGACTTGTACCATTTCACACTTATACTTAAAACAAAATTGAAATACATGTTCCCTAACTTACCATAATAGTATATTGAATTGTAACCCCTGTATTGTGATGCACATTTTCATAACAGGTTCTTGTTAATATTAGGGTCAACAACGTCTTCCTAACTAAACACGCAGGTCAGGCAGAAGCCAATGAGAGAGCTGGGAGAAAAAAGCAAAAAGCAAAGAAATGTGTGAAGCTGCTTTTTGAACTTTGATGAACTTTGCTTTATAATAATATACTGAGCAGAAAGGCACTCAAACTCAAAATGTTCTCCAGTTCTCTATGCAGAACAAAATGATCTCCAAATTCCCCAAACCTATACTTATGCACATAAAAGCGCAAACAAGTCTGGTCCAGTTTCAGCTTTTGTTTGAATCATGCGATATCAGATTTATACGTATTCATAGTCGAAACTCGTTACATGACACCGACTTCCTGCTTAAACGTTAAGTGTGCGTGCACTTAAAATAAAAAAAAAAAACACATCAAACTAATAAGACTGATGTTAAGCTGGTGAAACATGTTAGTCTGAGGAAAATATTAAAAATTTGATTAAGTCATCAACAGAATCAGCGGCTCTTCAGACTTACTTGGACACATCCCGCCAACATCTCATAGAGGATGTGTGCACGTTTCTTCATGATGCGTACATCTACCATTGTGGAGTCAGCGCACTGCCCGTTCTGGATGGGGTTGATGAAACGATTCCTGAACTCCTTTACAGAGCCCAACAGGTTCTCTTTGATGAAGTTCACCATGCAGTGGTCTGAAGGAGGGAAAAAGGTCTACGATTAGGATCAAAGAGATTCCACTTAACGTTTAGTAGATGGTCAAGCTCAGCATGGTTCATCAAACAATTATCCAAGCTTATTATCTAATTAAACAGTACATCAAAAAAAATGCACCATCATACATCAATCTGAAATGGCAAATTCAAACACACTGATTTTGGAATTAGAACCATTATGGAAATAGTTAAATAGGGCTGCCATGTTTAGTTAGTGTCATGATTTTAAACAAACGCATGGTTTTAGTAACTCAACTACATTCCTCAATTCCACATCATAACTTCAACCAATCTATAAAAGAACACTGTGGATACTAATACTTTTGTACATCTTTAAAAATAGTTTTTAAATCAAATGTGCATGTTTCAGGGACATGAACACAGGCAAGAGACACGAAACATACATATAGCAATGAACAGTCGCTTATGTAGAGCCCCTGACAGCCCCAAGTGTGGTGCCCCTATTCCAGTCAGATTGATGTTACTAATAAATACAACAGCGATCCCACTCACACTCAATCAGGTTGTTCTGAAGTGGTGTTCCTGTCAGCACTACTCTTCGTCGGGTCTTAATGGAGTTCATGGCTTTGGACACAGCTGAGGCTTCGTTTTTCAACACATGGCCCTCGTCACAAATAACAAAGTCTGGGCCTGAAATGATACATTTGGAAAATGGGGAAGGAGGGAGCAAAATTCAGAGTGTGGATCATGTTACATCTCCCTAAAACTCTGTGTGTCTTTGCAGTGATGTTCCTGCACAAAATTCAAGAAAAGAGGGATCATGCCTTTACCTGGGTCAACAAGTGTCTTTTGGAAAGTTTCTTTCAGCTTTTTACTCTTGATGTTGCGGCCCTGCGTCAGGTTTCGGTACATTTCGTATCCCATGATCATGACACCGCCATCCTCCTGCCATCGCTGCAGTGCATAGGCTCGCTCCTGAGGTCTCTTCACTGTGGCCAACTCAGTCACCTGACACAAACATAGTGTGAGCACACAGCAGCAGCCCTTACACCCTACGCTTCTTTGAATAACGAAGAAATGTCGTGATTCAAACTAAACTTCATAAAGACGACATTTTGACAAATTACATCAGTTTAGGAGATCAGTTATTAATACACAACAAGCAAGCCAACCTAAACACTCAAATGCTTAACGAATGAGCAGAGGAAAGTAGGGGACAAAATCATAACTCTACCTCTAAACTCTCTTCATCCTTCAAGCCCTCTTGCCACTTCTCAAACTCGTTGAGCCAGTTGAGGACTGTGTTGAGGGGACACACCACCAGAGCTGTAGCGAATTCCAGTTTCTCACATAGGAGCATGGTGTGTAGGAACGTCACCACCTGCAGGACACAGGAAGAACAGCAGTATAATATGGATCAATAATGGACCTAAACCAATGTTTAATGAGCATGATTTAATACATTTTATTTAATCAATAACATCAACAAGCACTTTGTTTGAGTGCTCTCATTTATAGAATGCTTCCTTTAAACTATAAAAGCTCTCAATTCTAAAAAAAAGTGCTACATATTCTCATTTTAGCACACAAGTCTTTAAAGTTTACGCTGAAAAATTAAAAAAAAAAACATCCAATGAGAGGCTGTTATGCAGACGTAAACACTGTCAATGACCGAGGTCAACAGAGAATGGAAAGACTTGTTCGAGCTGACAGCAAGGCTATGTTAACTAAGATAACCATTCTCGGCAAAAGGATCTCATCACACAACAGATCCAGCCTGGAGGCAGATGGACTATAACAGCTGTATATTACAGCCGACATAGGAGAGCTGAAGACTTCAAAAAGTAGCCTGGTCTGATGAATCTCAGTTTCTGTAGAGGAACACAGATGGTGGGACCAAACACCTTCTGGGAGATTTTTTAGAAAAGGGGTCGCCAACCCTGCTACCTTCTTGCAGAATTTAGTTGGATCATGTTGTGTGGATTAGAATCTAATATACTGTCTGCCTTCAGAAGTTTAAAAGTGAAATGGCATCTAACCATCATGAATTTTACAGTAGTTTACCATGAAACCAGTAATGATTTCATAACTAATAACAAGCAAAGAGTCAGTGTTCTACACCGTCCTTCCCACTAATGTGGATCCCCAATATTTATGAGTGAACAGGAATCCCAATAGCACTGCCCAGTACTTTTACAGACTACACAGCATTTGAGCCATTACAACTGCATATTTTAAAATGTAATCCTTCGGTAAGTTGATGGAATAAAGACATTGTTTGGCACTTGGTCATAGAAGTTAAAGCACTGGTTTAAAAGTCATGGTGCACATTAACTAAACCTGCATGGGCGTAAAGCACGTTCGGTCCGGGATGACGATGCTTTACCTGAAGGGTTTTGCCCAGACCCATGCAATGTGCAAGGATGCAACCAGAACCAGCAGACTTCCGAATCTTTTTCACAGATTCACAACAGCAGTCCCACATGAACTGCACACCTGCAAAACAAACACACATTTAGACAACCAGAATACTGTGAATGAAATGAAACCATCCATCTTCCTCCGCTTATCCGGGGCCAGGTCACGGGGGCAGCAGTCTAAGCAGGGATGCCCAGACCTTCCTCTCCCCGACACCTCAGCCAGCTCCCCAGGAGGGATCCTGAGGCGTTCCCAGGCCAGCCGAGAGACATAGTCCCTCCAGCATGTCCTGGGTCTACCCTGCGGTCTCCTCCCAGAGGCAGGACAGCTCCACCAATCTGGAGAGGGCAAGCCACCCTCTTCCGATGGTGAAACATGGCCTCAGATTTGAAATGAAACCAAAATGCTTTTTAAAAACAAGCCCTATATGTACAGTGTCAGAGCTTCAGCATCACTAGAAAACAGTAACCAAAATCTGCTTATGTAGGTACATTAGCAGACAGCTGATATGGATAGGGACAGGAGGGGGTTTAATTATCAGATAATTCATATTAGATAAACCATAATAACATACACTTTTACAAACACACTGAGCACCAGCCACCTTGCTATACCTCCTAAAGTCGTTAGGTAAACTCTTAAGCAATACTTTTGATTTACATGTGCACAGTTTAGATAACAGGAGAAATGTTTGGGACTATAAGCTGGAAATGGGGTCATCACTAGGCTGTGTATTGCTCTTGGACGCAGCACAAACATTCCCTTCTTCACTGGATGGGAAAACTGGCAGTGCCCTGTTCTTCACCAGTAATGATATTAGCCTGTTAGTGATCTGCACATCCTTGTACTGCGGCCAAGTGATTAAGTTCATTGCCAAAGTTTATTCACACGTCCAAGGATCATCTTATCTTACCATCCACTTGATGGGGCTTCAGTTTGGTTACCAGGTTCCTGTGAACCTGGACAAGCGGCTCCTTGGTTTCCTCATCCTCATCAAGTACCAGCTTAGTAGTGATGGGGCAAGTAACCTGCGAAGCCTCTTCCACCACGATTGTCTAAAATAGTAAGAACCAATTAGTGTACAGCAAGCAGAAACTGTATACCTTTCCAGAAACCAGTATGAGTGAACCATATTGAGCTTGCACACCTCTCGCAGCTTTTCTCTAAGCTGCTCCCTCTCTGCAATGCGCTTCCTCCTCTCCTCTTCCTCTTTCAAGGCATTCTGGGTCTCAGAGCGCAGTTTGTCATCCTTAAGGATTTTGCGGATCTTCTTGCGTCCCTTGGGAGTTCCCTTGTCATCCCCCTCGTCGTCTTCTCCATCCTCCTCTTCTGCTCCACTCCCCTTTAAAGAAAGGACCACAACGCTAGACACTTTGGAGCACACACACGAGCACTACATACTGATGGCCACGTCAACGGTACCTTCTCACTAGACGAAGAGTCCTGAACCTTAATGCGGCGTCGCTTTTTCTTCTTTTCTTTCTGGTAACTCCTTTCTTTGTCAGCTTTTTTGGCAGACCTACAAAAAAAATTCACAGATCATAACCCAAGTCAGAACAACTGAATCAAGAAAATGAATGAATGAATAAAAATGAAATAATGAAAATGAATGAATTAACCACATCTGATTCTGAACCAAGGAATTTCAAGGGGAACCAGCATTTCTACTCACCGAGTTTTTCGCTTGTTGCTCTTGCCGTCATCTTCATCTTCATCTTCACTCACTGCTGCACTAAGTGCTGATTCACTATCAGAACCTGACTCTGAACGCTTGAAATCTGAATCAGAGTCATCGCTGTCTACTGCAAAAACATACATAAAATTGAGCCACATAAACCAGCAACATCAGCCTACAGCTCAACTGGTCTGTAAATGCAACAACCTCAATATACAAGCACTATTTAAACAATATAAATTACATTGTATTTTTGAAGAAACCTAGAAACACTGACCTTTCTGTCGGCTTTTTCTCTTCCCCTCTTTTTTACTCTTTGCTGGTTTTTCATCATCAGACTCCCCCTCACTGAGGGTCAGCTTCTTGCGAAGCAAACGGTGCCGCCGGCCACCTTTCTTCACATCCACATCCGAAGCGGAGTCTGAAGTCTCCTCATCATCATCGCCATCACCATCATCGTCCTCTGCAATGAGAAACAAGCACGTTATTCGAAGACACACCAAGCAAAGACTGTTACATAAACGGTGTCAAAGCATCAAAACACCCCATCAAATGAGTGAATTCAGATCCTTTAATGATGTCACCAATTCTGGGGAACAAAATGTGCTGCCAATGGAACAGGATGTTCTGAAGTCACACATTAGAATAAGGTCACTATGTCTAATGCAGAGCACGGTGCACATGTCCCTCTGGAGTGAGTTCAAATACGGCTTGTGATTCGAGACTAACAATCCAACATCAGTACCCGAGTTCAATGATGCTCGTGTTAAATGCAGTGCAAATGGCCTCCAGCGTTTTACTGAAAGGTCAGATTCCATGTCAAGGTTTTCCTTTTTCTTGAGCTTCGTCCCAAAAGACACTCCGCTACTTGAACACAGCATCTATATGAACAGTATACACCTTACCACGCATTCCAGAAGAAACATTCTACTGACATATAGTGTTAAGTGTTCTTTGCGAGCTGTTGGAACATTTATCCATGTTTTTTTTGCACTGTCCCCAATGAAGTGAATTAAGAAAGAGCAGTAAGAAAATCCCTGAGATTCTGCCCAGAACAGGATGTCCATTTAAAAATCAACTTACTTAAACTAGTTTCTACAAGTTCTGAACTTGGAACGGGCCACTGCTAGACCACAGCACGGAAAAGTGACTACAGGGGGTATGTGGTCGGGATTGCTGAAGTAATTGGTTTTAATTTATTCAGCTATATTTGTCATATCTGTGTTTTTGTTTGTTTTATGGGGAGTGTTTTTGAACCCTGCCTTTGATTTCTGTTGTACTATTAAAATTACCAATGAAACCACTTTCACTTAAAAGAATGCAGTGAAATAGGAGGGTCAAACCATTATCAATCCTGATCAAAACAGTGGTTTGTAAGACTTTGTGGGACCCTTTTAATACACTGAGTAGGTTTACTCAAAAGTTTAAAGTAAGAGTATATAATAAGTGTAAATAAGAATTTAGAAAATATTGAGCAAATTACAGTAGCTTAGGTTGAATCTCATTACTATATTTTATACAAGTGCATCTCAAAAAAGGTTTTTCATACTTTAGTTAAGAAATTTAACTGCCATTATATTAATTACTATTAAAGCAATTTATTTCTAGCTTTTATGTTTCAAAGTTGATACTGTGATTAATAATCTACTCAAATTTGAATTCAGGATTTCAGGAGCGGGTGACCTGGGAAATGTGTGTGTAGTTTGCATGTTCTCCCCGTGTTAGCGTGGGTTTCCTCCAGGGACTCCGGTTTCCCCCACAGTCCAAAGATATGTGCGGTAGGTGAATTGGCCCCTAGAGTGTGTGTGTGTGTGTGTGTGTGTGTGTGTGTGTGTGTGTGTGTGTGTGTGTGTGTGTGTGTGTGAGAGAGCCAGCCCTACGAACGGAGTAGCTCCCTGCCCTTGCACTCATAGTTGCCGGCTGTGCACCGGCTCCTCCGTGACCCTATTCAGGAATAAGCGGTATAGAAAATGGATGGATGGATGGATTTCAGGAGCTATAAGATAAACTGATCAATAGTAAAACAAAAAAGGCTCGAAACGCCACTTGTAATGAATATAAAATGACAGTTTATCTTTTTGAATGGAGTTTTGATCACAAATGCACTGAACAACCTATTGATAGAGTCTGCACACATTCAAGTAATATGCTGTGTAGTCCATCAGGCTGATAATGGAAATTTTCCTGACCTTTATCTTCATCGTCGTCATCCTGAGCTTCACCCTTTACTTTCCCCGAAGACTTTTCATCCTCCTTTTTGCCATCTTCATCTTCAGAGGACGTGGGATCCCCAGAGGAGTAGTTGGCTTTGATCTGTGCCAACAGCATCTTCTTAGCAATTCTTTGGTAAAGAAAAATGAAAATCAGCAGTTACAGTAATAACAAAACTGGTATAACACTATTTATAACCGTATTAACAAGCTCATTTTCAGGGAAGGGTTTCTACTAGATTTTGCATCACTGCAGTGAGGATTTGATTGCATTCATCATTGAGCGTTAGTGACTCAACTAATCCCAAAAATACGATCCCTCCAGACAGCACAGTTGCACTGCTCAATGCAGGAGGGCTTTATACACAACTAGACCATGCCTGGAACACAAGCCTGAGTTCTCTTCAAAGCAAAGATCGTCAAATCCAGTCATCTTCTTGCCCGACATCCTCAGCTTCTCCATCAGCCATTGGAATGACATAAGCATCCCATGTAACCTAAACAGCTTCCCACTGAAAGGGAACAGTGCAAACACAGAACGGCTGTGCATGCTTTGAACTGTGGAACCAAAAGTACTTCCAGTGCCATCTACTTAAGGCAAGGATTCCAATGTGCCTTTTTCCATAGCTCACATCTTTCAGCAGACGGTTCGAATAAAACCTGCCAAGCTTTTAGCTCCTCTGCCAGAAGATGGAATATGGCTTGAGTCATGAGCTTCTGCCTGATCATTACAACCAATTTTATCCTCATTTGTCTTTTGGTGAATGTTAATATATTACTGATGACTCACTTATTCCAGGTGTCAAAGACTTCTGACCATTTGTGGACTCTAATGTCTACTGTAATTACGATCCCAAGGAGCAAAAATCACTCCATGTAAGATTTTAAGGACATGTTTCTGAAACAAAAGCTTGAATAGAATTTTATTCTCCATTTCTATATAAATATGACCCAAAACTACATCAGAATTTCACACAAATGCTCAAAGTGAACAATGATAACCAAATCTTATGCAATAAAATTATACTGGGTCATTTATTTATTGAAGACAATGATCAAATGTGCAGCTTGTGCAGCTATGACTGCAACTGAATATTTTGGCTGACTCCTGATTAGTCTTGCAGATTAATCTGCTTGGATCAATTCTCTCATTCATATGTACAAAACAGCTTCAACCCCCATATGTTAGTGGGTTTCCTCTCATGAACAGCTTGCTTCAGGTCATTCCACAAGATTTTATTGGATTAAGTGAGAATTTTGATTTTCCAAAACATCAACTTTATTCTTCTTTAACCAGCCTTTGGTAGAACAAATTGTCTTGTTACATGACCCACATTCTCTTGAGATTGGACTCATCTTTAACAACTCTTCCTCCGAGCTCTCGAGATATATCTTTTGATTGTCCCATGACCTTTATTCTTTAAATAAAACAGGGCACTGATTCACCTGATTATCATCTCACTGATTGAAAAAACAAAGCAACAATGCTTCACACTTTTTGCACATTTTGCTATGTTACAGCCTTCAATTCATCTTTTCCCTCAAAATTTTGCAAATTTATTAAAAATAATATACCTAAAAAATATAACATGTACAAAAGCATTCACAGCCTTTGCCATGACACTCAAAATTGAGCTCACATGTATCTTGCTTCCACTGAATATCCTTCAGATGTTTCTACAGCTCGATTGGACACCTGTGGTTAATTCCATTGAACATGATTTGGAAAGACATGTCTGTTTCTATAAGGTTTTATGGTAAACAGTGCATATCAGAGCACAAACCAAGCCATGAAGTCTAAGGGATTGTCTGTAGACCACTGAGGACTGTATCGAGAGACAGATCTGGGGACGTGTGCTTTCTGCTACATTGAAAGTCCCAATGAGCACAGTGGCCTCCATCATCTTAAATGGTATAAGTTTGTAACCACCATGCAAAGCGTCATGTCTTGATGAAACCAGGCACTGTTCATGACCAAGACAAAACCATTCCTACAGTGAAGCATGGTGGTGGCAGCATCACATTGTAGAGATGTTTTTCTGAGAGATTAGTCAGGTTTGAGGGAAAGATGACTGCAAAGATGTACAGGAACATCTTCAATGATAACCTGCTCCAGAGCACGCTAGACCTCAGACTGGGACAACGGTTTATCAACGGGACAATGAACCTAAGCACACAGCCAAAATAAAGGAGTGGCATCAGGACAACTGTGTGAAAGTCCAGAGACCAAAGTGGCCCAGCCAGAGACCAGATTTGAACCCAATTGAATATCTCTGGAGATATCTGAAAATGGCTTTGCACCAACCTCCCCATCCAATCTGATGCAGCCTGAGAGATTCTGGGAGAAGAAATGGGAGAAAATTCCTAAACACAGGTTTGCCAAGCTTGCAGCGTCAAATTCAAGAAGACTTGAGGCTGTAATTGCTGCCAAAGGTGCTTCAAAAAAACCTAAGGCTGTGAATACTTATGTAATACATTTGCAAAGATTTCAAACAAACTTTTCACTTTGTCATGATGGTGTACTGTGTGTAGAATTTAGTGGGGAAAATGAATTTAACACATTTTGAAATGTAAGGCTATAACAAAATGTGCAGAAAGAGAAGCATTGAGAATACTTCCAGATGCACTGTATATCCACTACTCAGACTCTGCCACGAAATAAAGACAGATTCTGTTCATACTTATCCTTTTTAGAAATCCAGCATTTCCTAGAGCGTGAATGTGCTGAACTGCCTGTACACCTCAGCTCTCCTGAGATCACGGAACTTCAAAACCCACCTGTAATATGTTTAGCTCTCTCTGAGAGCTCTGAACGCCTCTCTCTGAGCTAAACATATTACAGCAAAATAAAATCTGAAAATGGAATCGTTCAACCAGAATTACTGGAGTATAAAAAGGGTAAATTCGGCTATGATATAATTCAATCAGTTGAGCTACAGCAAAGAATGACCTCTAATTTCTTGTCACAGCAGCCTCTAGACAAAATACATTTGATTTGACAGATGACTATGATGTTAAAGTCCTATATTCAATCCACCCAGAGGAGAACCTTGAGAAAAAGGAGCTTAACATTTTGAACTATGGCATTGATTTGCTCACACTGAGAAAAAAGAAAGCTATGACTAGCAATTATTGAATTCCATTCACTGAAGGACTCACGAAGTAATGACACAAAGAAGGAGCGCAGACACAGTGGGCTTCATACCTATTCTCTGGGTCATCGTCATCATCAATGGCTTGGTTGGGCTCATCCTTGGTCTCAGCTTCATCTCCTAATCAAGCAACAATAAGACGGAACTTTCACGAACTAGAAGCATCAAAACAACTGAAAACGAGTCTAAACAAGATTTTCAAAGATAAGAAACCGTTCTAAATTACGTTGTGGACTGCACTTACGCCAAAACGAATATTCTCATTAGAGACAATGAATATTCAGCAAGCAAAAAATAGAATAAGTGAAGACCAAACAAGGACATTTTTGATAAAGGCAAGCTAACATGTCTTGTGTGTGTGAAAATAAGACAAGAATGCATTTAGGTCATTTAATTTATGTAGAGGCAAAATTGATGAAAACCTGTGAAAAACCATGTTTCGTATTTGGCCAAACTCAGGAAACAGTGTCTATGACTGATCTTAGGAAAGAAAATGAATACGCCTGTTCTCTTTTTAGTCTGAATAAGCAGACAGTAATTGTGCTCCTGGACACCAACCTTCCAGCAAACTTTAGTGTAAAACCTATTCATCTAACTACAGTCTTCAAAAATCTTTGTTTAGCTGAATGATTGGTTGGACGTGAACTCTACAAAGTAGACATCCAGGAGCAAGAAAATTCACATAAAAGCTCTCTTTGTAACCTCCTTATGAGCAGTATGTCAACGGGCAATACTGACAGTATCTGTCTAAATGTAGTTTAAAGCAGCACAAACTGAACTGACCTGAGGACTGACGGAAAGAATCAATTCCAGCCACAACAGACTCCAGAATAGGTTTCATCTTCTGCTGATCGCCGCTCTCTTCTCCAGAATCTGCAGCCTGCTCTTCCTCTTCATCGTCAGAGGATGAATCTTTCGCGGCAGTCCCTTTAGATTTAGAAGACTTCCGTTTCCGCTCAAATGACCTCTTGGGACCTTTCTTACCCTCCTTTTTGCCCTCATTCTCCTGCTTTTTGCCCTCATTTTCCTGCTTCTTGCCCTCATCCTCCTGCTTCTTGCTCCCTCTGGCTGATCTCCTACTGGGCCCAAGCTTGCTCAGACGCTTGATCTCCTTCTCAAGGTCCGAGTCGTGGTTTGAGGAGTCTGATTGTTTACCCTTCTTTTCTTTTGCTGACTTTTTGGTGACTTTTCTCTTGGCTTTGGAAGAATTGGTAGCTTCATCTGAATCTGAAGAGCTTTTGATAAGCTTGCGTTTTGCTGATGTCTTTGAAGATGTTCGTGGAAGTGATTTTTTGCTTTCCTCACCGTCGCCTGAAATTTTCCCATTGTGCTCTGCTTCCTGTTCATCCGAACTGGCCTCCATGCCTTCTGTCTGCCGAAGAACTTCAGGAACTTCATCGGAGTCGGAGTCAAGAAGGCATGGAGTTGGATGTTCTGGACTGTTATCCTCATTATCAGCATTATCACCGCCACGATCCCCACCGTCGTTTGCCTTTGAAGCATCAGACTTGCTCTTGCTCCTACCCTCAGATGATTTGCGCAGTGGAGTGGTCTTCATCCTGGGAGATCGCCTGCTGTCTGGGCCCTCCTCTGGTGACGCAGCACCATCTTTTTCCTTAGACTTTGAGGTGCCTTTGCCTTCATCCCTCTTAATGGTAATTTTGAGGGGAACAGGGGTTAGCTTCACAACAAGCTTTTTACCCAAACGGCTAGAACTCTTACTAGACTCTTCAGAGTCTTCATTGGACAATGATGCATTATCTGCCTTACTGTCGTCAGCATCAACACTGTTGCTCTCATCTTCTTGTTTTACACAATCAGCAAGACTCTCAACCATTTCAAAGAGTTCTTCAGGGACAGACGGGGGTATAGACACAATGTCTTTGTCAAGAGAGGTTTCACCAGCTGGTGGGGGGTCATCCTCACAGTCAGGTTCAGCCTCACATTTGACCACCTTTGCTTTGGCTTCACTTTCTTTTGACTCATCCTCTGTGTTCTCAGCTACAGAAAGAGGAACTTCGCTCATTTCTATGTCAGCTGAAACGTCTTCACCCTCCACATGCTCCTCAAGTAACGCTGGAACATGGTCTGTTGTGCTATCTAGACCCTCCTCCATTTCACTACACTGTTCAACGTGCTGTGAATTGGGGACTGCATTATCTACATTTTGACTGACTGACGAACCATGCTCTTCACCATTCTGGACCTGTACGCTTTGGAATTCTACCTCCAGTGACTCTTCCAAAGCTGCGTGGACCTTTTTTAGGTCCGCCAATACAGATCTGAACGCTTTCAAATGCCTGTACCTGACAATATTGTCCTCAGGTTGGCCAGGCGCCTGCTGAACAAACTGCACAAATGTGCTGTTCAAGCCATTTGTCGTCTCAATCAGTTTCTTCGTCTTCTTGACTAGCTCCTTTGGAACTGCCAACATTTTGTAGGAAAAAGTAAGAGTCCCTGCTCCATCGGAATTAGCATCTTTTCCGTTTACAGTTGCAGTTTTACTTTTCCCATGCTTGTGCTTTGAACTCTCTCGCCTTGGTTTGTCATTCTCTGCCTTGGGCTTTTTCTTACATTCTAGATTCTGCAGAACCTTCTCACATGCGGCAACAATGTCATTAAGAGGCTCTGGATTGCACACATAGCAATACCACTTGCTATCTTCATTCATGATTCCAGAGAGCTCCTTCCTCCCAAGGTTACGCTGAATGCACTTCTTGCAGAAGGCATTGCTGCAGTAGTCACAACAAATGAGGTTTCCTCCTTCTGCACACCACCTGCAAGACAAATTAACAGTAGCATTGTGACAATTCCTAATATTGCCTGGACAGAAATCAACAGCTACTCAGGAAGCATGTTATGATGAACATTTACAGTGGAATCAAAATTTAAAAAGCGGAGAACCTTTATGCAGGAGTAATTTATTTTTGGAAATTAAAACAATGCCGGGGCTATTTCTTACTGTTTAATAGGTCAAACTGACTCCCAGACAGAGTAACACTTTCAATGTCCTACATCCACAAGAGGGCAGCATAAATCTCTATAGCCCTTCAGTCGACATTGGAATCCAAAACATCCTGTGTAGCCTACAAGATTTTTGTTTGAAAATTCAACACCACCACCAGAACAGAAGACCCTTTGGCTTGAATTGTGGATCTTTTAAACTTCAGAAAAGTAAAAAGGTCCAAAGCTCAGGTTCTGAGACAAACACCTTACTGATTCAGAGCTTGATGTGGCATCGCTATGTTTTCAAACATTTACATTCCCAAGTATGTCGTTTTTTTCTGTTATTTGCCTTTTTCACAGTGCTATTTAATGTTAACTACAAAACCACTGCACCAACCTGCACTGCTCATCCATTCCATCTTCATCCTTACTGATATCATCGCTCATGTAATACCTGAAACATGACTGTGACAAAACAGGTCACAGTTATTTCCCAACATATAATGCAAAAACTTGTATTATGTTTCAGCTCGGAATAAACCCTCGGACATATTTACCTTGCAGATAAGAACTTTGAGAGCAGGATGCTGATGGACAGAGTCCCTGTGAAAATGATTGACTTGCTTCCCACATGCAGTGCAATTAACAATATCTTGAAGTTGTTCATCTGGACAAAAGACCAAAAACATCACCGTGTTAAAACAGTAAGGATGATTAAACAAACTTTTTCAAATGGCAACAATGCACTTTTTATATTTGAGAATTATTCTGCTCTGCTCCTTAATCTGGTACTCATTTCAAAATCTGGGCAACTCTGTAGCTCCTAAGAAGGCAAGGTGCAGCTTTAACTCAATACACAGATGGGGAAAAAACAGGAGCAAGAAATAAATAATATTTATAAATAATAATTTATAAATAATATTTATATTTGATTTTCATGAATAATTTTGAATATTACACAGTGACATGCCTGGAACACAAATTTATTTCACCAACAACAAGCGATCATGCATAATAGAGCAGTTAGAGTTTTTCTATATTGTCCAAGCACTCACTTATCACCTGAAAAGTTTAGGAATTATAATTTTTGACACACAGGTGCTTTTCTTGCAGTGTCTTTGACTTCACACATTTTTTTTTATTTTACCCTCACATACCTAACATCAGGTATGCCTCTGCAAACAGTTCTTATTTGTTTGGTCTCCAAGTCCACTTGCTGGGCACACATTTCTTGCTACGCTGCGATAGTCTAACATTTATAGAATTTTTTAATAACAATGCCTTTTAAGTGTAGGCAAACTATGACTTACTGTTGAATAAGAATGACAATACGCATCACAGATTGCTCATTTTGAAAGCCAAGATAAAATCAGTGCTGAACAAAAGCCATTCTGAAATGGTTAGATGGGTTTTAAAGAGAAATGTACATCACCAGCTTTGCAAGAGCGTAGCTGGTTCACAGTGTAGTTACTGTAACACCGGCCTGGTGTCTACTAACCCTACTAAACCCATTATCTTCAACATAAATGAAAAAGGCAATGCTCTAGATTTTCTATTGGCCATTTAGTTGCTGACATTTTGTTCAGCGTGTGTTTTGTTAGCCTGTGTAGATGCAAATGCAAGCATGATGGGCACGCCCTGAAACGCCCTTAAAACAGACCCATCAAACGATGTTGAAAAAGTATTCGTTTCTGTGATGCATTATTTAATGATGCTTCTTGTCCATTAGCCAGCTCTGCTCTGCTGGTAAAAATAAACCCTACACTTTTCTTCTTGAATGCAGAGGACTCACCAGGATGTCTCCGCGGAACCTCATCTTTAACTTTACTCCCTCTGTTACGGAACTCCGGGCCTTTGAAGTCATCTTTTCCTTCATTACTGACAGGTTCTGGCTCTACTACCACTGTGTCTGCAAAAATGAAGGAAAAAAGTATACCGTCAAGCGTTAAAGCCAGAACCATCAGTTTCCACAAAGACCAGTGGCAACATCACTTGCCTTCTGGTAATCCATCCATGTCAAAGGTGCCATCGTTGGCATCTTCTACAGCAGAAGCCTGCTCACCCTCACTTGGAGAATCTGACTCATTAACCTCCACGTGTTTAGTCACAACAGCAGGTTTCCTAAAACCATGAGTGAAAGAGAGAGAAGCATGGCAATTCAACTGAAAAATGAGAGCCACCAAATAAATACCTGATATCAAATTTCATTCAGATAGTAGACTGGCTATGCAAAATTACCATTACCAATTACCAAATAAGCCATTTCATTAAATAATTGAACATGGTTAAATTTTCCAGGCTTACGGTGATTCCAGATATGAAATATGGAGTAGTCGTATGTCCAACAACAGAAGGTAAAAAAGACCAAATAGTACCCAGATACAACTAATGAAAACCGAGAAAAAAAATTGACTATTCTCCTGTACAGCTACAATCAGTAGTGTTACGCAGATCTGTAGCCACAACATAAATGCCAGGATTTTTCTGTTCAACACAGAGATTCTTTCCGAACAAGAAACTAAACACACAGAATATCAAGAAATCACAAATCACTTTGAAGCTGAGAGGGAGCTACAACCATTATGCACTGACGGACACAAATGAAAACCCTCTAATCTGTATCATATTTCATTGATACCCCGTCCATACGTATACCAGCTTCAGTGCAGTGTGTTAGCATATTACAAAAGGATTCATTATTCCAATTTGTTCTCAGTATATGTCAGACAAAACCAAAGCACCAAATCTTACCTCTTTGAGCGTGAAGCGGCCTTCATAACTTCAGTGGAGCAGCCAGGCTGCAAAAAAAAAAAAAATAAAATAAAAAAAGCTTAGATTTTCCAAATGTTTCTCATCAGCATTACAACTGTTTTAGTCAATGTTATCTGTTAATGTGATAAAGGCCTTGTTAGACTCATTTAAACAATGTCTAAATACTACATTGAGGTGGACCATAATCAAAATTCCTCTACATATATTGGACACCCTTTATTTCCAAATGTGTGGACACCCCTTAAAACATTTGTCTACTTTAAGTTTCACTATTCAAAAGCTAGATGTGACTAAAGCTCTTGTTGCTGAATGTAATCAAATCCCCACAGCAATGCTTCAAGATCTAATAGAAAGCCTTCCTTGGACAGAATCAAAAGCAGGAGAAGATGATTTTAGAATAAAAACACTTTTGTCCATATGTTGTATTGGGGATTAAATTAATGAACATTTCCTGAAATAACCAAGAACTGAAATCAATCCATTATTATAGAAGTATAGATTAACCAAGAAAAATAAGCACCGTTCAGTCTATCAACAAGTTATTTCTTAAAAAAAGGGCCATGATAGATCTGCACTGTTCCTAAAATCATTAACAAAATCAAGACATACAGTCAGATAACTTGACAGTCGTGCATCTATTGTACATTTCTAATTTTCCCAGATATTCTGTTTATTAATATTGTATATGTATTCATATTTTGCCTGTAATAAAATGAAAGATAAATTAATATTTTACTATTATAATCAAATTGTTGAGCACAGACGTAGTTAGTTATTAGCCTTGTCTGACATGTCCTAACAGAAGACTTTTATAATTCTCTGCCCTGTAGCTCTGCTCTTCTGAATTCAGTGTGTCCATAAATGTTTGGGTGAGCAAGTCTGTCAGCATTAGCACTGACAGCCAAAGTACAATTAAAAAACAAAAACTGCTCCCATCAGCCAACACTGTTTACTGTACTGCCCAAACTAACAGAGCTGAAATGCTGACAATGAGCCCCTGTTTAAACTCTTCAGAGTGAACAGCGGTTTGCGTAGTCATTGCACTGAGATTGTCGTTTATCTGAAGTGAACTGTCTACAGATGCATGATAACGGTGTGTTGTGACGCCACACTAGTTGTTGCACAGATCGAACGGACCTCTTTCAGTGACAGTAAAGTGAAACGATTCTGTATTTTTTAACTCTGTCATACTGAACCCCATACAGAAATCTCTCCACTCAACATTTTCCCTCCTTTAGGGACATGATGTAAATGAGGGCAAAATCCAAGAAGGGCTTACTACTAGATTATGGAGCAAATGGGAGGATTTGATTGCATTCAGCAAAGAGAGTCAGGATGTTGGATCACTGATCTCCTCACCCTAAATCATCCAAAACTGGATGTAACTGTGATTGGAGTTTCACTGCTCCACAGCTCAATTGTGGGGGCTTTCCACCCCTCCAGCAAACACCTGGCATTAGGCATGGTGCCAATGGGTTAACGGTTTCTGCCCAGCAGTGACAAAACACACCCACATATTTGGAGCTCATCTCTACATAGTTCTGATAATCAAAACCTGCCATTTCTTCATTTTAATTACACAACATATAGAAACGAGACATTCATGTACATTCATGGACAATGAAACTGAAACACCTGGTTTTAGACCACAATTTATTAGTATGGTGTACTAGGGCCTCATTTTGCAGCCAATACAGCATCAATTCCTCTTGTGAATAACATTTTTTGGATACAATCCGGGTTAGCCCCCGATCATCCCTTTCAGACAGTTTCCTCTTGCGTCCACAGTTAATCCTGTTGGATGTGGTTGGTTCTTCTTGGTGGTGCTGACATCACCCTGGATACCGTGGCTCTTGATACATCACAAAGACTTGCTGTCTTGGTCACAGATGCACCAGAAAGATGTGCACCAACAATTTGTCCTCTTTTGAACTCTGGTATGTCACCCATAATGTTGTGTGCATTGCAATATTTTGAGCAAAACTGTGCTCTTACCTGCTAATTGAACCTTCACACTCTGCTCCTACTGGTGCAATGTGCAAATAATGAAGATTGGCCACCAGGCTGCTCCAATTTAGCCATGAAACCTCCCACACTAAAATGACAGGTGTTTCAGTTTCATTGTCCAACCCCTGAACATATCATCTCTGTTCACAATATGGACTGTACTAGAAGCTCAGAAAGAAGAGAGAACAAACTGGGTCAACTGGGACCCTTTAAAAGTTTGATGGCTAATTATATCAGACCGCACTTCAGCAGACAGGCTGTGTGAACAGCAGTGAACTCTTACGTGCCTTGTCCATTATTTGGTCACTGGGGGTTGAGTTGTTTGAAGCCATTTTACCTGCAAATGAGAAAACAAAAGTAAATCTAAATTTTGGAGACACCCCACATCTACACTGATGCAAATGATCAATGGAAATAATTAATTACATTGAACACTACAATTATGCAATTCTTACCACTGGAGATTTCATCAACTTGAGATGCAGCACTTTCTTCCTCTGGAGAATGATCCAGGAACTCATGAAGTTTCGTCACCAGTGTATTTAACTTGCTGGATCTACAAAAGTGAAGAGAGGAGGAAAAACTTTACATTTACTTTCAAAACACAGCAGAAAGTGGGTCTACATTCAACCACAGTGATTTATGGGTGTAGCAAAACGTGTATCACAACACGTGGAGATTTTTTACAGAAGCAATTCAGCCGTATTTTATCATATGATACAAAACATGCTTTTCTGGGCGTACAGTGGACATCACCCAAGAAGATGAATGGTGACCAAGTCTTTTATCATTTTTTTCTACAACACTGCCAAAATCATGAGCAACTGCAATGTTCTTATGAGTAGTGACTGTTCAAAACCTGCTTCTAATAAAATACAATTCAATAATTATAATGAGAAAACCTATTGCACCATAAAATGTGTTACTGTAATACACAACAGTCATTCTCATACTGTTGATCATCAATGCGGGAGTGTCAAACGACTGCATGTTTCATTGAAGAGTGTAATCAGTCATCAAAACAGCAAAAACTACAGAACGTGGGTATTTCGGTACGTTTTTAAATCCACAGCTACCGGTGTGTTATGTTTAAAAGATCATGATAAATATCATATTGTGAAAATGTCTGAACATCGTGACAGACTTTCCAAGTCCACGTCTGCAGCCCACTGGCACAACTGTCCTACTCCAACACTTCATTTGTTAAGTAACTACCAAGCTGTTCAATCAAAAAAGGCAAATACAGCCATGTAGTGCAGCACGGTTAGTGGAGTGGGGTTTGGACCCTCGGACATCCTAAAATATCTGGTTATTTTAAACATGATTTCAGTTCAGTTCAGCTCTGAAAGCACATTCAGGAAACTGAACAAACATCGCTGACAGTTATAGAGCTGGTAAACACACATTTCCATGTAGCAGCTCTGTGGAGGGATCACTTTAAAGTTTCTATCTTTAGTTCAGAAAGATTTCTGAACTTCTAAACACACAAAACAGCATATCCCACCTTACAGCCCAGTCTGTCCCAGTATGCCCAGTCCTGGAACATCTAACCAGCTGGTATTTCAGTGTTGACACACTTTCACTCACCGGACTGCCTTTATCAGTTCATTTCTGTGCCAATGACATGATTCAACAGAAGCACGTGGAAGTTTGCTGTGAGAACCAGACTGAGTTGATGGAAGCAGCAGCTCATCCTTGTTTATTGACACTTTACGTCTTCACACGGCGACTGTGCCGCTCTCCTCTCACAGAGACCAGACCTCTCACAGTAGAGCAGTAGTAGAGCAGCAGTAGTAGAGCAGACAGTAGTAGTAAAGTAGTAGAGCAGCAGTACAGTACTAATAGAGGAGCAGTAGCAGTAGTAATAAAGTAGTAGAGCAGTATTAGCAGTAGAAGTAAAGAAGTAGAGAAGCAGTAGAAGTAGTAAAGTAGAAGTAGGGCAGTAGTAGAGCAGCAGTCATAGTCAAGCAGTAGAGCAGAAGCAGTAGTAAAGTAGTAGAGCAGTAGTATTAGTAGTACAGTAGTAGAGCAGCAGTAGAGCAGTAGCAGTAATGTAGTAGAGCAGAAGTATAAGTAGTAGTAGTAGTAAAGACGTAGAGCAGCAGTATAAGTAGTAGTAGTAGTAAAAAGGTAGAGCAGCAGAAGTAGTAGTAGAGCAGCAGTGGTAAAGCAGTAGTAGTAGTAGTAAAGTAGTAGTGCAGCAGTAGTAGTAGTGCAACAGTAGAGTAGTAGTAGTAAAGTAGACTAGCAGTAGAGTAGTAGTAGTAGTAGTAGTGTAGCAGTAGTAGTAGTAGACTAGCAGTAGAGTAGTAGTAGTAGTAGTAAAGTAGTAGAGCAGCAGTAGTAGTAAAGTAGACTAGCAGTAGAGTAGTAGTAGTAGTAAAGTAGTAGAGCAGCAGTAGTAGTAAAGTAGACTAGCAGTAGAGTAGTAGTAGTAGTAAAGTAGTAATGCAGCAGTAGTAGTAAAGTAGTAGAGCAGTAGTAGTAAAGTAGACCAGCAGTAGAGTAGTAGTAGTAAAGTAGTAGAGCAGCACCAGCAGCAGTGGTAGTAAAGTGGAGCAGTAGTAGTGGTGGTGGTGATGTTGGCGGGGGTTTACCGGTTCAGTGAGAGTCTGAGTGAAAGCGGCCTTTATGAAGCAGTAGTAATAGTGGTGGTGTTGTTGGCGGTGGTGGTGTAGTTGTTGGTGTTGGTTTACCGGCTCAGTGAGAGTCTGAGTGAAAGCGGCCTTTATGAAGCGCGTGTCTGTTTGTGCTCTTTACTTCATAAAGCCGCACAAAGTCTCTGTCAGAGGATCCTGACTCAACTGACACACAAAGTCAGAAAATCAGAGTCAGAGACACACCGAATCAGAGGCAGGTAAAGTGGCGCGGCTGTTAGCGGAGAGCTAAAGAGGAGCTGAAAGTGAGTGGCGCTCCTACCTCAAACACACCGCCGTCACTGAGCCCGAGTCCTGCCTCCACACAGCGCCTCTAAACCCGCCTCATAACGGCTCACAACCGCCTCATAACAGCCTCCTACCCCCTCTAACGTCCTCGTACCCGCTCTAACGGGAGCGGGGGAGACAAAGCCAGAGCGCCATCTTACCGGATGAGTGGATTCGGCGTTAAAATGGCGCATCCTGCCCGAGTCCAGGACACTGCCTCACTGCCTCACTGCGAGGCAGAGCCCGCCGCCTCCGCGCTCCGCTCCGCCGGACACGAGCCGCGTTTCTTTATCAAACGTTAAACGGGTGTGTGGAGGAGCTGCGCTGTGCACGCGCTGATCCGGGAACCCCGTCCGTGTTTTAAGGTGGTTTTTAAGGTGGAACGATCACAGCGGCCCGACCCCTCTGCTCTCACTGCAACGACACAGCCGTGCCCCGCCGTGCTCACTTTTCACACTCACCCCGCACTGTTTCACTCCTCATTAGAGCGCAGAGGGACATCCGGGTCTGGACAGCGGTGGAATCCGCTCCGGGTTTCCACTCCGACCGCCCGAGCGGCTCCGCAGCGGCGGCTGAAACCCGCGGCCGGAGCGGAAACCCGGAGTGGAGCTGGACTGGAGCGGCCGGGTTTTCTGGACCTGGACTTCGTGGAGCTGGATTTTCAAACTGACATCAGATCAGACGTTCAGCAGGTATCAGTGACACATCCCCCCCCTTCCCTCTGTCTCTCTAATACAGTGTGTGAGAGAGATGTTTACATATCCGGCGGTGTTGGGACAGATGTGCTCCAGCTGTGCAGAACACTGCAGAGCCCAGAACGTGGAACGAAGCTCAAGACGGACTGAGGGTGGGAGATAAAGCCGAGCGACGGACTGTAAACAGCGGCGCTGCTCGCGCGCGCGCCCTCGGGTCGACACTGAGACCTACCTGAGGCTCTCGCTGCTCATTGCTCTGGCGGGGGGAAGCGGCGGGACGCTGGCATGTCCGGGCTGAAGTTAATCTTTAATGTCTTGCCGCAGAAGGAGGGAGGGGAACAAGTCAAACGCTCACTTAAACCAGACAAAGCGAGGCGCCATCTTTCCCCGCAGCAACAGAGATGCTGATTGGCAGAGCCCGCGCATGCCGGGGAGCACGCTGATTGGCTGAGGGGGACAGCTTGTTTACAGTCTGCTGGGCAGCTGTGTGTTTTATGAAGCATGAGGAGCTGAGTCTGTAGACTGGCCTAACAGAAGAGCTGAGGGACGCTCCCATTGGACAGGAGTCCAGTTATTGTGATGGAGGGTTGCTGGTTTGATTCCCTGATCTGGCAGGACAAGGCTGACGTACCGCTGAGTCATTTAACTGCCCACCACACCAGGCACGTGTGCTCACTCCACGTTTCACTGTGAATGGGTTAAACGGAGGATCAATTTTCCGATATGTCTGTTTAGGTTTAATCCACAGGAATTAAAAAAAATAAAATAAAATCAATAAACATTGTAAGAAAGGTGTAAAAAGGTAACCTCTTTATTGCAGCACAATTAGCAAAACAGGGACATTCATTTACATTAAATGAGGGCTTCTCTGCTGGATCACTGGAAGTTCAAACGAAAGCTCTTCTCCTGCTCCTTGCTCCGGGTCTCACACAGCTTTGACACCTCCTCCACACGCCTCTGTAGCAGGACTGGACAGTGAACATGGGAATTAGTTTGGGCATGTCTTACAGTAACATTCTTTTTCCATTTTTAGTTTGAGTACTCAAGTACAACAATGGCCCAATTGAAACTAAAGCCCCAAGCTGGAATACAATAGGTTGTATTATAGTAATTAGGCAGCACAGCAGCTGCATTGGTGTGAAACGTCAACCCAAGTTAAGTCAGGCTACAATATGATCAGTCAGATAACTGGCTGAAATCCTAATGAAATACTAACCAGAGTTCTGTTCAACCCACTGCAGGGAGTCCATGTGTGCATTGAGGATTTTGCAGATCTGCTGGAGCTGAAACAGAATGATTTCAGATTAAGACATTTAACTTCCACATCATGTTATCATCTGTTAAGTATAAAACTACACTTACCGGGTCACTTGTGTCTGCCGGCCCATTGGATGTATTAAGGTGTTCAATTATTTCTTTTAAATCTTGGGACATTCTCTTCAGCTGAGCATCAACATTTTCAGCCAACTTGTACCTTCAGAGAGTCAAGTATAAAAATGAGAACTGTACACAAATGCAACACGACATATATAGGTTGAGGAGTTGAAGCATGGTTGGGGAAGGGAAGAAAAGTTTTTAATTCTGCCAAAAAGTTTTGCTTACGTTCTCTCTCGCTCCTCATCTGCATTTTGCATATATATGGTTCCACTTTGCTCTTTCACAGATTCCTCTAGTGGAGCAAGAAGATCCTCCAACTCTTTCTGCTGAGATAGGATGAAGTCCAACTCCTGATCCAACCTGAGGTATAAACAAAAAAAATAAAAATGCCACTAATTACAACTTTTAATGTAAATTCTACTGTCACACCAAATACATCTATAGTTTCCCATTTTCTTCTGGTGAATTAAAGTTCTTTACACCATTTCAACACTTCATAATGAATAGACTGTAGAAATGCTCAAAAATGACTTAAAATCCTAGTCCTAATGACATAACAGCCGAGTTCCCCTTGTTTCCTTAGCCAGTCAATTTAAGTAAATTGGGAATTCCTAATTTTTCCCTCCTTCTGTACCAGAAGATCCAAGGTTTTTTGAAGATCCAATGGTTTTGCATCACAACAAATGATACCACACAAAGTTTGAGTTAAATTAATCCAGCTCTACAATCTTACCTTCTCTGGTCCAGTTTAACTTTCTCCATGTCTTTATGAAGGGCTGTAATCTATGCAACAAACAAACAAAAACCACATTGTTATTGCCACTGGTAAACCTCAACCCAAATGTATTTTTAAGCATAGGGCAATTACCCTTTTTTTTTTTTTTATGCATGTTTCAGCTACCTTTTCTCCATTCTCCACCAGCATCCGATCCCAGGCATTGACCTGAGTGGCCTGCTGAAGAAAATGTCTCTCTTGGTCCTCCAATTCAGAACTCCACTTATTGATCAAGGCCTCCAGCTGGGCATATGACATCACTGGTGCAGCGCTAAATTTTTAGAGTGAATTGCAAATACAAACAGCAAGTTGTAAGCTCTGCATTAAAACAACTTTATAATTGTCCCTCAGCCCCATTGTTTTGACATACCTGACTGTGCCAACAGCTGTGGAAGTCGCTGTAGCAATGGCCGGTGCAGCAGAGACAACAGGCTTCAGACCCAGTGTAAAGCCAGTAGTAGCTGCTGTAGTAATGGCAGCTATGGGGGAGGAAATAACAAGCACAGTGAGCCTTCACGTGCAATTTCTTACTGCGCAGGTACGACATCTTTTCCTGCTTTAACAGATGCACACCCCAAATTGACCAATGCTGCCAGAAAAGAATACCTGTTGCTGCAGCACTGGTGGTGGCTGTTGCTAGAGGTTTGAGTGTCAGGCTTGCAGGGGCAGCAGCTGCAGTAGTTACTGCTGGGGCTGCGGATACTGTTGGGGCACCCACTGGTGGAAGAGACAGACCAGACCAGGCAGATTTCACCTTCAATACATTCTTTTAAAACACTATAGATTTTGAATGTCGACCTTGGTAAACGATGTGCTTCTAAACCCTAAGAGTTACACACTCTCCAATGCAGGTAGAAATTACAGCAATAGAACAACAGATATGAGCTTACATGTAAAGCCTGAGCCTGATGCTGAGGGTATGGGGGTAGCAAACAGCGAGGATCCTGGAGCACCCAAGCTAGCAGCTACAGTAGTAGCAGTAGCAGGAGCTGGAGTGGCTAGATGAAAGAGAAAGTAAATGCACTTCATAATCTTACCCAATGTTTACATTAGTAGGCAACAGACAACTAGTTATTGCCTACGGAAATGGGGAACTTGTTTTTTTACAACAAGCAATAAAGCTCAAGGGGTGTAATAAATATAACACACATAGAAATACACACACTTCAATTCACAGAAGAACCACTTATACATTCAAATATTACTCTGTGTCCACAGTTCTATATAAAACACTGCCTTTTCCATAGAACCAACGAAGAACCAAAAGTCTGCAAGGATGTATGTAAACTTGCAAACTTCAAATTTGTATCATATTTGATGCAAAATGACAAAGTAGATCAGCCTGAAACACACCTCCCACAAAAGTGGGTCTTTGTCACCTCCCAGTGTGAATGCACAGTAAGTTACCCATTAGAATGGTGCAATGAATAGAACATGAAATTGATTCTACACATACCTGCAGGTTTGATCCCAAAGCATGGTCCTAGAGTATATGTTGGTGCAGAACTTGTGAGACCTATTCAAAAAAACAAAAATCAACAAATAAAAGCTGGCATCTGTAACTGCTTAAAAGAAATGAATAAAAATGTAAATCACAACCAAATTAACAGTGTTGTAATCTTTGTTTTTGGTCAAAAACAAGTAGTTTTCATCACAACTCAGTCTTTTTTTTAATTCTTCCCTAGATTAACCAATTCCATCACAGCCACAAACTCTCCAAAAAAAGAATTACTTGCATTTAAAAAAAAAATGAAGTGAAGTGTTAAATATAATAGACAGAACTTTTTAGGCCCATTGTGATGGGTGCCCTATGGGTGCCCCATCGTCCTCTTTCCAAACTTGAAACCATGGGGTGTGGTTACTTTTTGAAAGAATCACATCTGATGTTCCCATCATGATTCAGTTAATTCTCTTTGTAGTTTGTAGTGCTGAGGGTGTAACAAAGGACTCCAGTTTTTGGAATGTTTTTAAATAATGAAAAAAATGAACTTACAGCAGATGATTCACTTGTTAATAGCGTATGGATCTGTGTTCTGGATTGTGGAAATGCTCGATTGAGAGCACTAATTACTGAGTACTTAGTACTGAGTACTCCTACTGAGTAGGAATTGTAAGAATACGGGTCCCATCCACCTGTTTATCATAGATTATCTACTGTAATGCTGATCATTTGGAATAATATTTAGAATCCTATATGCATAAAGTTCTATCCATCTGCATGAATAAAGTTCCTTTTGAATGAAGTGTTAGAATCATGCAGACTCTGTATCTTTGTGTAGAGGCCACAATTTGTTTGACTTTAAACAGATAAGTGGTATTGAGGTTTGAGCCATGATCAATTCCCAAATGAACATTAATAATAATCACAAGTGATATGTGTAATCTAGGTATCCTATGTTTGTAGAAAAGGTCCATGACAAAAGCTGCTGAGGAGACATCTATTGATATCAAAGTGACCCTTTCAGGGTGTGAAAATGAGCTGTTGTTAAAATGCTATCGGCTTGAAGGGCCTCGACTGATGTTTCTGGTTTGGGCATAAAATCTCCAGGAAAGTCCTTCTTGTGGACTCAGTCTTATCCATTATTCGAGAGTAGTCATACTTCTGAGTTGACATCTCATACTTGTCTCCCAGCTAGACTTTTCCTCATGTGCTTTTACTTTTACTCTGGTTTCAGTGACTATTTTGACTTTGTATCTACTCAGCCAGATTTTTGATCCAATTATACTCAATCACCACCCCCACCCCCAATACATCAAACAGCATTTTTAACCATTAAACTGGCAAAACTGATTTTCAGACCGTTTACATTTGACTCAATTACGGTTTACCAAAACACATTCAAAACTTACAAAAAAGTGGGCAACTTTTAAGAAATTTACGAAATGTATTTACCACAGTTACTATCAAATCTGTCCAAGGTGCTTTGAAATCACTGATAAGTACTCAAATGTGAAATAAGACTGTAGCGGTATGCACATACTGAGGCCCTTGTGTGTAAACTCCCAATTAATTAACTCGGTATTCCAATATCAGCACCTTGATTGTTCACCCGATACTTCCGAGTGCCCATTCAGATTCCCAGAACTGTCTAGAATTGAAAGGAACAAACCACAAACCTGTAGACTGTGTAATCAATGAGAGTGCAGGAGTGGTCTGCACTGTGGGGGCTACAATCGTCTGAGCTTTGGCATTCCCAAAGCTGAAGCCTGCTGAAGCCTGTTGGTTTCCAGCTGTGGTCTGAGCTCCAAGTGTAAAGCCTGTGCCAGTGGCAGTGACAGTGGCAGGTGGCGCCGATAGGAACCCCACTGCCCCAAGGGGAGGCTGAGATGCAACAGGCAGGCTGAGACCTAGTTTTGGTGCGGATGCACTAAGAAGGAAACACATCGAGATCGTTTAAACCTTGAAAATATGACAAACATTAAAATCTGCCTCCTGAATTATGTTTCTTAGTTAGTACAGTGTCTTCTCAGGAACATTGGTACAAAAGTCTTACCTAAAAGAAAATCCTCCGCCAGTAGTGCTGCTTTGTGACGTGTTACCAAAACTAAATCCACCTTGCAGGGCTCCATTGTTCGCAATGGGCTGTGCAAGGAGTCCTGCTATTTGAGATGTGCCAGTCTGAGCCGGAGCCGGAGCCTGGGTCTGGGGTTGGGTCTGGGGCTGAGGCTGAGGCTGAGGCTGGGGCTGGGGCTGGGCCTGGGGCTGGGTCTGATTTGGGGCTCCAAATGCAAAGCCCCCTGCAGCTGGCGTGCTGGTCAGCTGTCCAAATCCTGTTGTAGCGGAGCCAGTAGTTTTAGGGGTTCCAAAGGTAAAACCCCCAGTGCTGGCTTGTCCAAAACTGAATGACATCTTCCTCCTCAAAATACTGAAATATTGGGTCAGAACATAAATTAAACAATCAATATTAGTCAACTTTCATCTGCATCAAATGTGGCCGTTTTTAAACTGTCCCCAATTTAACAGTTGGTTTAAGAAAGCTGCATTTTTTTTAACGAATTAAAAAGCAAGTCATCTTGATCTGCATTTATCAGAATTATCAGAACCGGGTCTGAACCGCACTGCAGTGGATCAGAACCGGGTCTGAACCGCCCTGTAATGGATCAGAACCGGGTCTGAACCGCACTGCAGTGGATCAGAACCTGGTCTGAACCGCACTGCAGTGGATCAGAACCGGGTCTGATCAGACTTCAGGCGGGTTTGTGTTGGTTATCTCACGGCGCTGCCGTTCGGAGATAAAAACCCTGCTGATCACAAGTTCTTTCCTCTGAGCGCGTCGGAGTGATTCAGTCTGTAATAAAGAATAAAATTAGCTCATTAAAGCAGATTTAAGACTTTATTACCTCCGAGCAAAACCACAAACTGCGTTTCCATTCCGGAGCGACGCGCGGAAAACCAGCCGTCAGCGAAGGACCTCTCAAACGCTTCCCAGCGCCCTACATAGTGCCCTACGCAGGGAACGAGACGACACTCTGCCGGCCCGTTTAAACACTGCGCATGCGGGGCCTGAAGAGAGCCGTTTGGGACCGAGCCGGAGTTTCCCAAACTTTTGCCTGATTAAAAATCCGAGCCGCTTACAAAAGTCCACCATTCAGCACAGAATGAGCAGTATTTATAAACACATCCCCTGTGGCCGCTCGGGGTTATTAACTAACAAGCTACACACTGATATAAGATAACTCTGTGTGCCCAGAGAATAAACAAATCCGGCAACAGAAATAAACACCAACAGGATCAGAGTAAAGACCAGGGTCGCATCCCAAACCACACATACCGTAATACCTCTCTCACACTCTGTCATACACACACACACACACGAACACGTACACAAACGCACACACATACAAACAAATACATGCGCAAACTATCTGTACTTTTTTGAGTACCCCTCGAACTCATATACACACTAACAAGCACACGTACACACACAAACACAAATACACATACACAGACAAACTATCTGTACTTTATTTTATTGTGTACCCCTTGAAAAACTCAAGGCGGATTTAGTTCCCATTTATACATTTCTTTGAAAAAATATGTGTTTATTGGCAGTGACAAACAGTTTCAGGACAGAAATCCCACAATAATGCACCCCATCTGTCCAGCCTCTTATCTGCTTCTTCTTGGTCAGGATGGGCTGTGCAGCCTGCATGGAAAACTGCACAAGGCAGGAATGCCCTCTGAACAGAGCACCATTATATTGCAGGGTAGCACACATACCCACAAACCCACACACCTTTTAGCAATTCTAATGAACATATGTGTACTAGCTTTGTGAGTGGAAAGTTGCTGGTTCGAATCCCTGAACTGGCAGGACATGAACGAAGTGCTCTGGATGAAGCCATGGATAGGGCAGCCCCCTGCTGCGGGCATGTGTGCTCACTGCCCACTAGTGTATGTGTATCACTGTTTGCATCACAATGGCTATTTGAGCACCTTTACAAACAGAGACTGGCGTGAGCATTAAGCCCACAACCATCAGTGCCTGATGGGTCCTAAATAAAAATAATAATGCTCTGATCTCTTTATATGAAATAAAATGCATCTCTGCATGTTTGTCCTGTAAATGTTTTCATGAATGCTACACTAACAAGATCAAGTCTAGCCTCCCATGTGACTTGAGCAATGAAAACAAAACCGTATATTAGTGAGGAAATAAGGTTCAGGTTTATGTTGTACACAATACAAGGCAAAGCTTATTTTTATACATACAGTCTTTCTAAGGTTTAATCTTTACCTGAAACAAGTATTCTGCTTGAATTATTGTCACCAGTGAAGGCCCGACTGATGAGGTGTCCCAGTCTTGGACCTTTCTTAACCTTTAGAAGTCTAGGCCAGTTTTGTGGGTGTTTTCTTAGTTTGATGTGCTTTTATTCACCAGTGAATTAGAGGAGTATTTATAGGAGACAGTCATACAGGGGTTGGACAATGAAACTGAAACACCTGTCATTTTAGTGTGGGAGGTTTCATGGCTAAATTGGAGCAGCCTGGTGGCCAATCTTCATTAATTGCACATTGCACCAGTAAGAGCAGAGTGTGAAGGTTCAATTAGCAGGTAAGAGCACAGATTTGCTCAAAATATTGCAATGCACACAACATTATGGGTGACATACCAGAGTTCAAAAGAGGACAAATTGTTGGTGCACATCTTGCTGGTGCTTCTGTGACCAAGACAGCAAGTCTTTGTGATGTATCAAGAGCCACGGTATCCAGGTCAGCATACCACCAAGAAGGACCAACCACATCCAACAGGATTAACTGTGGACGCAAGAGGAAGCTGTCTGAAAGGGATGTTGGGGTGTTAACCCGGATTGTATCCAAAAAATGTCATTCACAAGAGGAATTGACGCTGTACTAGCCACAAAAGAGGTCCTAGTACACCATACTAATAAAATATTGTGGTTTAAAACCAGGTGTTTCAGATTCATTGTCCAACCCCTGTACATACAATGTATTGTTATTTTTACAAGATCCTAGGCTACTCAAATTTGTCTTCATTTAAGATGTTAATAGTAAGAGAATTTAAATATTTGTATGAATTCCACTGTGTTTTGATCTAAATTATGTTTAGAAATGTATGAATTGTGCTTACAATTTGTATTTCTTTATATGTGTTGCTTATAAGGACCTAAAACACTTTACATCTCAGAAATCCTGATGGAAATGGATCATCCAATGTTTCTGAGATTTTGGTTAGTTGTTAAAATAAAATAAATTAAAATAAAATAAAATAAAGAACAACCTGAATATCCTTTATTATTTTCATTATTTATGTATGTATTATTATTCCTTTTCATGACTTTTACTCTGAAATTTCAAAAATCTCTAAAATCCAATATCTGGGTCTGTTGGTCAATATCTGGGTCATTAACCCCACACCATATCACTGATCAGTCAGAGTCTGCATGCAGGTTGAACATGTACACATGAACAGAGCAGTAACCATGCACTGGAAGCTCCTTTGGCATTTAAACTGGGATTTAATTCAATTGAAAATTTGTGAATGTGAGCTGTGTGTACTCACTGATAATTCATCACACAGTGATGAGACCATGGTTAGATAGGGTAGGTCTTGTAGCATGTTATGATATGTTACTCTGATCCTCAGTATGTAGCTGCCTGCAATACGCAGAACCTGAGTTGTAAGAGTTAAACCATACACAGGCTATTTACTTTTCTAACTAAAATATGGATGCCAGTCTTGGTGGCCACTAAAGCCTAATTTATACAATTACTAATGGCATAAAATTTAGTTTTTTTCCTGCTTCCAGTAAAAATGTAACCCAAAGCAACCTTGTCAATATCAAAAGACTGTTACATCTTTTTTTAACAAAAGTACAAAAAATCTAGACATACTATGAACCTCATTTTAGATATCCTATTCACAATTTTTAAACATTTTTGTGCTCTCTGGGTCTGAAATGGTCATTAAGACCCTAAGGAGCAAGTTTAAAGCAAGCAGTTCAGTTCACAGCTGAATGTTAACCTCACTGTGAGTACCATCACCATCAATAGTACTCTCGTTGCCATCGGAGAGAAATCCACTACCAGAACGCTGTACCCTACTTTCCAGTGTGGTGAGCCTCTGTTTGAGCCGCTGTTGTGTGGCAGTGTATTCCCCTAGCAGCCGGGCAAAGCGGGTTTGCAGCATATCTAGGGATGCCTCTAGCCGCTCCACTTTCTCCTCCATCTGCTCCCCTGTAAGCCCTCCTGGCCTCAGCTCTTCCAGCAGTCCCTCCTTCCGGAGGATCTCCCGGCCCCTCTCCTCCAGCACCTTTTTTGCATCAGGGTATTCTATCACAGCTTCCATCAAGTCATCCTTGGAAAGGCAGAAGAGGTCAGAGTAGCCAATGCTTCGAATGTTGGCCGTGCGGCGGTTGCCCATTTTGCTGCCCTTGATGTTGAGGATGCTGATTTCACCAAAGCAGCTGCCGGATGTCAGGAGGGCATACTGTGTCACACCATCATCAGCTACCACCGCCAGCCGACCTTCCTTGATGATATACATCTCCTTACCAATGTCGCCTTTCCGACAGACATAGTCACCTGGACTGAACACCTGAGGCCGCAGCTTAAGAACAAGCTCCACTAAAAGGCCCGCTTCACAGTCCTGGAAGATCCGCACCTTCTTCAGGGTGTCCAGGTGCACGTTGATAGCAATTTCAGCCCGGAGCTTGTTCGGCAGGTTCTTGAGCACCTCTTGCTCATCAATCGCTTTCTTGTTGGTCCACAGGTAGTCAAACCATTTGATGACCCGAGCTTCTAACTCTTTACTGACCTTGCGGAACTGCATGTAGTGCTTGATGGCATCAATGCGGGCTTGGAACTCTGCACGCGTGGCATTCATGTTGGATATCATGGACCCTACATTGCCCACAATGGTGGCAAAGATGAGGACACCCACTAAGAAGTCAAAGATCACAAAGAGGTACTCCTCATCACGGACAGGTGCAGGCATCTCCCCAATGGTGGTGAGTGTGAGGGTGGACCAGTAGAGGCAGTAGACATAGCCTCTTGACAGGGCACCAAACTCGGGATCAGATATGTTAGGATAGACCCACTGGTCTGAGCCAAAGCCAAGAGACTTTGAGATGGCAAAGTAGATGCATGCGTTCCAGTGGATGATGACCAAGATATAGAGTACCAGGTTGCCAATGCGAAAAATATTGGGATAGCTTGTGCGGGTTTCTGTGCGGTCGAAAAATTCAAACATCCGGGAGAAGCGCATCAGTCGATTGAAGCGCAGCTCTGGTACATGGATTCCAGTAGCAATGTATGCCAGGTCTGTGGGCAGGATGGACAAGAGGTCCAGCTTAAATTGGAGGGTGCAGATGTAGGTTTCTCTTAACTTTTTGAGGTCTTTCACCAGAAGACCCTGCTCCAGGAAACCTGCAGTGTGGAAATCATGCAAGTCATCTTGTGTCAATTGGTGAACAAAACTATTAAAACATTTCCAAAAGTAAACATGTAATTTGTCATATGTTATTTCTACTGACACATTTTTTTTTCCAGAGATGTGATTGTTGACCAAGGCTTCTGACCTGTTCTCAGTCTCACACAGGTGTCCAGTATGTAGACAAGATCAGAGAGGTAATCCAGCACCAGCCACACAATATAGTTTTTGGTTTGAAGCTCATCAAAGCAGGCCCTGTGTTTGAAATATCAATGGCTAAATTGTGAGCCTGCCACAGGGAATGCCCCTTTGCACTTGGCACAATTGCAGGTATTTACATAAATCATCATAAAAATGAGGGTCTAAATTAGACCTGCTTGCATCATTAGGTTTGAAGCTCTCAAACTGGTTGTTTTTCACGAAGGGAACAGCTTATCCAGGCCAGTTCTAGATGATAAGACTCCCTGCCTTATTAGCTAGGCCAGATCTGGATAAGAAGCTTAAATGTTTATTTGTTTGTTTATTTATTTATTTTTATTGGATTGTTGTTTTGATCCTTTTGGAAATACACACATATTCAGTCAGTTGCTAAACAGCAAATTACTACAAGAACAAGAATAGTGTCCTTTACCTGGCCACCAGTAGGCACCAGTTGTACAGTACAGCCGTGGCAATGACAAACAGCCAGTGGTAATACAAGTCATCTGCTGGTGCAAGGACGAACACATCTGACTTCTTCCTGTAATTTAATCCCCAAAATTGATTGAGTGTTTTGCACAGTACAACAGCAAATCTGAATTTTAAAGTTAGATGATTCAGAACAGTCATCACCAAGCATCCTACACTTTCAAACCCCATCTTTATCCAAACAGATGCAGAAGACTAGAGTTGGGAAAAAACTCTGCAAGAATAGGGTTGGTTACCACTCATCTTCAATAGGACTGCACTTTGTGAACAGTGCACTGCGTGCATACACCCTCTTTATTTCTATCCACACTTGTATGTACTCATGACGGGGTGCTGTGCTCCTCTGGACTATGAGTGAGAACCTTTCCTGTACAGTACTCAACCAACAGACAGTAACAACATTATTATTGTGCTTAATTAGATTTGTTTAATCAAGTTTATGCACTTTATTAAAATTACTTTAGTATTTTTAGTAAAACATCTAAAAGTATATGCTACACACTTAAATATCAATTGCCACTAAATATCAATTGTCCCTTCAACAACTGTAACTAGGGCCTGGGACAATCTTTCAGAATGTATCACTCTAAATACAAAATGGTATGATCTTTAATAAGCTGTATAGAGGAGTTAACCCTATAAAAATCACAAGAAAAGAAAGTATGAGCTCCAATAAACAGAATTGAAAACCTAAAAGTCATGGATCTTAGTTTGGTCTTGTACCATGGAAGCTAAAGAATGCTGCACTGACTAGCTGGAATTTGTGTGGTGCCTCCTGTTTTGATAGTGGACGTGATTTCTGCCCATTTCAAGCAAACACCACCTATCACGGTCATTACCACCCACCGTGCTGTCCACTGTGGGTGGTAATGCGTTCTACAACTTATTCCCAATATACATCTGACACTGTGGATCGAACAATATTAAATGCCCATACAACTTCAGAAGTGGCATTTTCCACCCATCTGACACTCATAATGATACTTTGTTCAAACTATAAGTCACCTTACCATGAACAAGCTTTCAGTGTTCAGCTTCTGCAGGTGTGACTGTTAACTACTCATCCCCTAAGGTAACACCGCTGTCTACAGATGCTGTCTACTCCTCTTGTAGTGTATGTACTTTTCCACCACCAATGTTCCTGGTGGTAGGAAAACATGCTTACTTGGTTTTGACGCTGCTGTCTGGGTTATTCTGGTCTGGTCTGTTGCTACTGATGCGGCTGGGAGCAATGCGGAGTTCAGGCCCGCGAAAGCGCTCTAGGAATGAATCTGGTCTTTCTTCTTCTTCCTGAAGACTTTTATGGGCCCATTCCCGGAGTGTCACTACCATACTCACCAACCTGCGATACATGGATCCACACATATTGCTTTGTGAACATCTATCTGCACTTATTGTACATTCAAAACCACCTACCTGTGGCGAAAAAACATCTAAAGGAAAAATCTTACCTTCTGTAACTTTTTGCTTTCAATGGTTAAAGGAGAATTCCAGCAATTTTTCAAAATTTCTCCAAAAGTCAGTAAATGAATGCACGCAATTCGGAGTGGTTTAATATTAAATAGTGGCTTAAAGAAATTGGTGATGGGAACCAGGTTTTGCAGTGCCCATGCACATATACCAATTGCATTTACTACCCCGAAACAACCAAAATCTACATATCACTGCTGTAACCCCACAAAATTATCTTTATTAAGCTTTGACATAATTTAAATCTGATTGTTATTCATTTTGTGTTGAAATGTCATGATACGTGAACCTAAAGAAATAGCAAAATGACTTGGAAATTGTTTTTACATTGACGTCCATTGATAGAACAAGGTTTTTTTTTTGTTGCATCTGTACAGTTGTTGTTTTGGAGCATTATAACATACACTCATAATAAAATAAATAGCAAATATTATAAACAATAGAAGTGTCAGGTTGCAATGCTATTCAGAAGGAGACGATTAAGGTTAGCAGAAACAATGCATGATTAAATTTTAGACTGATATAGGCAAAATGTATTGAGCTACACATACAGAAGTAGTGTCTCTCAGTATGCTCTGGGACAATGCAACATGCCAGACGTCTCAGAATGGAGCTGTAGAGGTTCTTAATGGTGTCCTTCAATAATCCATCCTATGCAGCACACAGATGGATTCATCTCCACTAAGACAAAAGCAGGACTCATCACTGAAGATATGACCCGCTTCCATTCAGAGTGACTCTAAGGCAGTCTGGTACAACACCATTGCACTCTTTGGTGATGCCGATGTGTCTGCATGCATGCAGTTCTGTGGCACTAATAGGATGACTCAGGGAAGGCTGAATGTCTGCAACAATGTCCAGCAATCTGCTGGTTGTCCTACGTTGTGGTTTGTGTAGGTCTCCCACAGCTTCCTTGTCACTGGTATGTGTCTTCTTCTATCCACTGCCACCAGCAGTCTGCTATGGTAATATCTGCATGACCACTAAGGAGTCAGCATTTTGATAAGACCACCTCACTTCCTGGAGGCCTACAATGTGACCCTTGGTCCAACTGCTTGAATTGCATTGGAACATTTTCTAAGGCATACATTGTTTGCAAAAGATGTTACCAACACATGAGCATGAGCTCCACTTACCGACAGGAACACTTTGTAGTTCTATAATTACAGACTGTAGTCCATCTGTTTCTATGGATACTTTGTTAGCCTCCAGATTTTCAATGGTCAGGACTTCATGGGACCACCACAGAACAGGTATTATGTGGATGGTGGGTCACTCTCTGCAATGCAGTGACACTGACATGGTAGATGTAAAGTAAGAGGCAGAAGCTCATCTGTACACTTTGTGGTTGTCATCTCTTATTCCTTCATCAGTGGTAACTGGACGCTGCCCACATGATGTTGCTGGCTGGATATTGCTGGTTGGTGGACTATTCTATAACTATTCCATGGGGTTAAAACAATCCAGCAGCATTGCTGTGTGGGATTTACTCATACCAGTGCAACCTCTACCATGTTAGTATTATTCCACCCAAGCAATACCTGCTCTGTGGTGGTCCTATAGGGCCCTGACCATTGAAGATCAGGGTGAAAGGAGGCTAGCAAGGTATGTGAAACAGATGGACTATATTCTGTAAATACAGAACTAAGTGCTCCTGTTCTGTAAGTGGAATTGATCAAATGGACCATTGGTGTCAATGTATGATGAAAAAATAACCTATTATGTGCATCACACCATCCTGAATGTACCACTAGGCCATGAACATCTTTCAAAAACTTGTTTTGGCCTAAAGTATCTCAATATATCAAACAATGTCTTAAGCATTAGGAACTGTGTGGTGTAGTTTTCAGAGTCGTAAATCTCTTCAGATGTTTGATATGAAGGTAAGACGATAAATAGCCATGCTTTATAGGATGGTACTAACCGTGACAGTGCTCCTCTTCCGCGAAAGGAGTTCCGGGAGTTCAGGCCACGAGGCTCAATTGTGGCCACCCTCTGCAATTCTGAAGACGTGTCGTCACATATAGATGGACCACTTCAACACATATAGACAGACCACTTTAGTACACAACAATCCAACATTCTATAGAGTAAGAACAGCACAGACGCTAATCTTACCGGCTCAGCATGCTGTCTGCTCTATCAGAATCATCCTCCACCGAGGTCTTCACTGAGAGCCTGTGGGCTGTCAGATCTGTACTCTCCTCCAGCACTTGGCCTGTCATGCTGTCACACAGTATATAGTTTAACATGCACTCAAAAAAACTAAAATTGGCTATTTATTTCTCAGTCAAGTCAAATGAAAAGAGAAATTTGTGGTTTTCCAGGGCCCTGGCATCACCACTCAGTTATAGGAATTATAAAAAAATTTTTATCAAACACAACACCTGAAATATGCTTTGGTGTCCAGCTGGACTAACGACAAAATTAAAAAATAAACCTTAACCTTTAGAACCATAGGCCAATATTGAGGGATGTTTTCTTAGACTGACATATTTTATTTCACCAACATGTTTTGAAAAGTACTTATAAGAGACAGATAGGTGTTGTTATTGTCAGAAGATGCTAGGCCACTCAAAGTTGTCTTCATTTGAGATGAAGAGAATTTAAATATGTATGTACAAATTCAACCATGTATTGATCAAAAAAATTACTTGTCTTTTTTATTTACTAAAAGTCTAATAGAAAAAAACCTAAATGTATTATTTTGTATATATATATATATATATATATATATATATATATATATATATATATATATATATATATATATATATATACAAAATATGTAAATTAATATCTGGGTCAGCAATGTCATCAGCCCCGCCTCCACTCACTGATTAGTCAGTGTGTGCAGGTCACATGCGGAACATGTGGGCAGAGCAGTAAACATGCACTGGATTGCTGCTTTGGCATTTAAACTGGGATTTAATTCAATTGGAAACAAGCGAACGAACTATAGCTGCTGTCCAAACTGGATTATGCACTGATATGTAGGTTAGTGTAGGTTACTCTAATCCTGAGATATAAAGCTTAAAACATGGCACGTAACTGGTGGCAAAGTCTCGGGTTCCAAGAGTTGAAGTTCTTCACACTCTCATTGTCCATTACAGGCATGGTTCTTCATGGAACCAAGAGTGGTTCTTTATGGCATTGTAAAAAGTATGTCTATTTTTAAGAGAACACTCTCAAAAATGTCCTAGGTTTGAAGAAACATACTCATCTAACGTTTCTTCTTATTTAATATATTAATCCTTCCAGTGAATAGTTTCACTGCTTGAGTCTGGTTACGGGTAGCCATACACTGACTAGCCACTTCAGTAAACCACCACCTTGTGTCTACATTCATTGTCCATTTCATCTGCACTACTTACCCTATAGAAGCACTTTGTAGTTCTTTAACCTTTGCCTGGTTATAGAACCCTCAGTTTCATATAGAGCCCTATTTTGTTATACATGAATCCAGGTATAGTGAACAGAGAATAAGCTACAAAGTCACAACCAAATCCTTCAGAGCAGTTACCATCACCGTGGAGATATCCTTGGCATCCATAGCAACTACAGGTATTGCAGTAGTGATTATCCCTCTATTTGAATCAATAAGTGCTGGATCAAGTGGGAATCAGTGAGGTGATGCATGACAGCTTCTTTTGTAAGCTATTATGCAAGACACAGTGAGCAGAAGAGATCCACTAAACCCTAAGGATTGGGTTCTTACACCTGCCAGCCAGCAGTACTGAGCTGATTATTGTATTTGTCATATTAATCCAGTTTGCATTGCTGTGATCTTAGCTCAACGTTTGCACCAAATCCGTTCAGATTAAAGGATCCAAATGAAAGGGAATATAAAGTGTTAATATAAAGTGAATATAAATATAATGGCTTTCACATAAAAACTTGTATCCTTGTTTTTGCTATTTTTCACTTTTTGACATAATTTGAATTGAAGGGTTGTTCTTTCCACTTGTTCACAATTTCATGATGAACAAACCAATAGAAATGCTCTAAAATGACTTGGAATCAAATTAAGTTGTTTGACAATATGAGTGAGAGGCACTAATATTTAGTACTAGAATCTAAAAAAGGAATAATGTTTTTGTTTTTTGTTTTTTTTTGGTAATTTATTTCAAATTTCAAAATTTATTACATTTAATGTAACATATTTTAAGCCTTTATTATTTTAATTTTAATACTGTCTGATTACATTTTCTTATGCAAGTTTGAAATTAAATATTCTTAAATAAATAATTTCTGTCTCTGGATTTCTGATTTTAATGTTTTAGAAGCCATACCCATCAGTACAATAAAGTTTTTTGGAAGTTTGGAAGTTTTCCCAAGAAATGATGAACACATGAACACAGAATAAAATTTTTCTAATCCACTCGTTAAAATACCACAACATCAAAATGACCATGTTTTTGCTCTATATTACTTTGAATATACAAGCTTATTTCTATAAAGAGTCTTTATAGAAATATAATAACATATTGAAATATAGAAATATAAAGAATAATTCTTTGAGTTGTCATGGCTCCATACAGAACACTTGAAGAACCCTATTCTAAGGCGTGGAGTGAAAGTGTTTCATTGCCAGATGTGTTTACTTGTTGTTTCAAAGTACTTTTTTAATTAGTAAAAATAAGCAATAAAAAAAATAAAGTTATGTAACGCTACAAATTTCTTACAGTAATCCTCTCAATAAGCATAACAGCATAACATTTTTTTTTTTTAAGTTAATGAATCTTCCAGTATTCATACATCGACCCCTGAGTGAGGAACATTACATATATATCCAAGATAATTTCACCTGCCAAAACAGCAGATGTACAAAGTAGAGCAACATGGAATAAAAACACACAACCCTAGAATTTTATCAAACTGACAGTTAATTAAAAATCTTCTTTGTATTTGTAGATAAATAACATAAGCTGTTCACAGATAGTCTTGATCATGTAACAGATGCAGGTTTGACCAATGGAACACAGTTTTGTCACTGACTGACTCACCTGTCTTTGCTCTGCCAGAGGTTTTCCAATCAGAAATTTGTCCTGGACCTATTCTTCTAAACAAAACATTCTATTTAGTTCTCCACAAAGGGAAGCTGTTCCTGAAAGACTCAGTGTCAGCTGTGCCCTTTCAGCTTAGAGCATCACGCTTCTACTTGGCTGAGGTCTGCCAGTCACGACCAGACTGAATACTCTGCGAATCAAATCAGGACAGTGGAGTGAGAGGCTGAGAGGGGAGGGGAGGTTGAGAATGAAGGGATGAGATGAGAAGATGGTACCATATGGCACTTCAGACATCATACACCCTCACTAACACACCTCTCCACCTCCTCTGCACATCATGCTCCAGGGACCACAATCAAACCAAATGCTGTTTGTCCACCTTCTGGTATCATTGCGCAATCAGAGCAGGGCATCGTTGTGTTATTTTTTTTTTTTTTTGGCTAGTGGCGCACTGCACCTTTTGTATGATGAAGCTCATTGTAATTCAGACGGGCCGTTGTCTCTTTGAAGTGTGCTGATTGCACGGAGTGTTGTGTTTTTTATGTGGATGACGCTCGATTAGATGCAAAAGGATTACAGGATTTCCTCTTGCTGGATCTCTGAGTTGGAACAAAAGAAGATTTGAAGCAGTGCATCCAAATGAATGGCCTAATTGGGATATTATAGTAGTGCATCTCAAAAAAATAAACAGAATATTGTTAAGAAATGTTCACCGTTTCATTCAAAAACTGTATTTTTTACACTAATTACATGTAAAGTAATGTAAAACAAACAAACAAATAAACATCAAGCCTTTTTCATTTTACTGTTGATCAGTTTGGTTTATGGTTCATGACAACCAGAAATACAGAATCTCAAAATACTAGAAAATTTTTTATTCAAATTTGAATAGATTACTAATCACAGTATCAACTTTAAAGTGAGAAAGTCTGAAATATATCACTTTTAATGTAATGAATATAAAAGGACAGTTACATTTTTGTAATTATCAAAAATATTTTTGCACCATTTAGAACCTTGTTTTCTAATTTTTTGAGATGCACTACTAACACACAGGGCATGACAGCACCCACTGTCAAACATCCAACTTAAATTAGTTTCAATTACCTGAACAAAGATTGGGAAATGTTATTTAGTATTATTAATCCTCTACAGCATACTCTGAGCTAAAATACAGGGGCTGGACAATGAAACTGAAACACCTGTCATTTTAGTGTGGGAGGGTTCATGGCTAAATTGGAGCAGCCTGGTGGCCAATCTTCATTAATTGCACACTGAACCAGTAAGAGCAGAGTGTGAAGGTTCAATTAGCAGGTAAGAGCACAGTTTTGCTCAAAATATTGCAATGCACACGACATTATGGGTGACATACCAGAGTTTAAAAGAGGACCAATTGTTGGTGCACGTCTTGCTGGCACATCTGCGACCAAGACAGCAAGTCTTTGTGATGTATCAAGAGCCACGGTATCCAGGGTAATGTCAGCATAGCACCAAGAAGGACAAACAAATGTTCAGGTCCTAACCCAGATTGTATCCAAAAAATGTCATTCCCAAGATGAAGGCCCTAGTACACCATACTAATAAATTATTGTGGTCTAAAACCAGGTGTTTCAGTTTTATTGTCCAACCCCTGTAGTTTCATAGAGTACTAAAGAGGGATTTGTTGAGACATAATGAGAGTGCACCTTCATTAAACGTTCCCAGAAGGAACCACCTGCAGGAATGAATCTTGTTGGGTAGGTCTGACACTGTGAGATATGCAAATGATTCAAGTTTCACGCCTGGCAGCGTATGTGATGTAAACAAGGATAGACCTTGTCACTGTACCTGACTATGGATAGAAGAAGGCATGCACCAGCAACATGAAAGATCTGGGAGACCTACATGAACCATGGAGAGGGAGAACTGATGGATTGTCTGACATGCAGTGACCCAACAGCTGTGACTGCGAGTAGTGGTGAGTTAAAGGAGGGCTCCAAAGGACTACATGCATGCAGACCATTATGATGATTGCCCTTAATACCCCTTCATCAGCACCAAACACTGCAATGGTGTCATGCCAGGGTGGCATGGAGTTTTTTACAATGGCAGTAGGTCATCTTCAGTGACAAGTCTTACTTTTGTTTTGGTGGAGACGACCAACAAATACATAGTGCTATTCCAATAGACCTACCCCTGATTGGAAAATCTGCAGGAACTGACTGAATATTCAAGATGCCTGGGATGGAGCAATAGGTCATTCCGAGACGTCTGGCCTCTTGCGTTATAAATGCAATTTCACGCTTCCTTCTGCATGCAAATTTTTATGATGGTAGGTATATATAGAACCGAAATCTTGAAGGTTCTACAAGAAACCATCTACATAAGGTTTTCCACTGATGTTAACAACTCTTTAACCAGGCAGAGACGTTTCTATGAGTCATGGTTCTACAGGTAGCAGTGACAATCATTGTCCCAAATTTTCCCAGTGTTCAGCAGCTCAGTGGATATGAAATGAGGCAATCAAGATGTGACTGAAGTTTAGATTCTATTATTTAGGAAATATCATTTTCTGCACCTGATCATTTTCTTTACTCGACTATCAATCCATTGCAGTCAATGACTGTGTGTAAACGTCTCGGTTTGACATGCTTTGTCAGGTCTTTATTGCAGCCTCTTTTAGACACTGCTTGTTTGTTTGGGGGTCTTCTGTATCAGTTTTGTCTTTATAAAGTAAAAAGCTGCTGAGTTGGGTTGGCCATTTAAGAACATAAGGGTTTTTCTTTTTCTTTAAAAAGCTCTATAATTATCTCTTTAATGATAAGCTGCCCAACTGATTTTGCAGTATTTAACTGAATAGGATTAGAAAGTATAAGTGCAACCGAAATCATTAAAATATCTTGAAAAATGTATAATTATTTCTTTTTGACATTCATTTATCGAATTCAGTTCATAACTTCATTTAAAAAGGAAAACTGACATCTTTTATATTCAACAAAAACAAAATATTTCAAGACATTTTTGTTTTACTTTTGATCAGTAAATCCAGACAATAACAACATAAATATATATTTCACTGATGTCACTGATCATTCATTTAAAGTGCAAAGGATTGTGATTGCAAAGGATAATAAACCCTCATCTGCTCTGCTCTCTTATCCTCCACTTATCCAGCTTGTGTTTCATAAGGCCTCATGTGGCAAACCTATCAGAGTGCTTCATCAAGTGGCAGCAGAAGGAGAAGGACATCAGTATCACAGGAGACACATGCTGTCCTCTGTCCTTCCCAGTCTTACATTCTGGCTAATGACCAGTTGAGACATACTGCCACTAGATTAGGACTGTCTGGAGCAGATAAACATGAACCTATTGGCATGTATGATTGTGTTATTAGACCGCACAAACTGAAACGTTTGTCAAGTTAAGATATGACCTTCTAGAAGGAAGGATTACTCCAAGACTGAGCGATTGGCTTCATCTGAGAACAGCTTTAGAACTCTAGATAACTTCATGGATACAGATGGATTTAAGCTCAGCTTAGACATTTTTTGTTTCAAAAGTGTTGGATCCCAGAGGAATTGCACTTATAAAAGCAAACAATTTGCATAGACACTGCAGTCATGCCATCTGCTCTTAAGAGAAAGGTCGCTCGAGCAATCTACACTGAAGCATTGGGTGTAGGTCTAAACCCCGTTCTGAAGCGGAGAACAAGGGAAAGCTTTTAGTGCAGAGAATGAAAGAGAGGAGTTTTACAGCTTAATTAAAGCTACCAATGTACATAATCCACAAATAAGTGTTATAAGCTATAGAACAATCTAAAATGCTGGAAATTCAGACCTTCTCTGTTATTAAAAATCCACAATGCATCACTTGTACCCACTAGATTTTTTAAACTAACTTTACAACCATCATGTGATTTTTTGTGGACAGTATGATTAAAGCAAATAGTAAAATGATGCAAATGACTAATTTAAAATGTCCATAAAACAAGAAAAGCAAAATGTTATCAAATCACACCACGTTTTTGAAAAACACTCATCTACTGATGATATGAATTCCAAATGTCATTATAGTATAACTCTGGAGTAATGGGGTGGCCAAGTTCCACTTATGCCAAGTGCCTGGTAAATCATACTGCAATCAGTCCACTACTAGATTCTTGATGACATCTTACTGTATGAATTGGCATGTAATGGAATGGCAGAATCCTATTTCAAATTTCAATCTTCAAAATATAAATATATATATATATATATATTATATGTATATATATATATATATATATATATATATATATATATATATATATATATATATATATATATATATATATACTATAACTCTCTATATATATACACATACATACATACACACACACACACTTTTGTATTTTTTTTTTTTAATTAAATGAAATGCCTTTTATATAAACAAAGATTTTGAAAAAAAAAAATTCATTGGATTCAACTTCCATGCACTCTATTCTGTAAATAAAAAAATGCTTGCCACTCCAGATTCTTACAGTACTGCTGCCTAAAATTTGAAAACTGCAGGTTCAGAAATGGAATAGCCCATCCATCTGGCACCCTAATGCATAGAAACCAGTGGTGTTCAGAAGAAAAAGAGCACACAGGACAAAATACTGAATACCAGATGTGTTCTAATTCCAGCTGTTACAAAAGTCAGAGACAAGCTGTCCTCTTGTTGCCTGACAGAATTTGTGAAAAGCAACACAAAAAGCTTTATGTGCAGTGTTACAGAATCTCATGCTTGACTGCTCAAGAAACACTATACAGAAGAAACAAGACCAAGCTAGAATATTATGGAACAGGTTTATTTTTAGAATGCAGATAGATCTCCATTAAAGACACGTTCATGATATTTTGGTCTTGTCCATAGTCAACATGCTCCATTAAGGCTAGGCAGTTCCAGTTTAAATCCTCCCACCCCACACAATAACACTTTTGGTTATTGTCAACCAACAGAAAACAGAATGACTCTGAAAATGCATGAGTTTCTACACCGAACCTCCATTTGTTTTCAATATTCGCATTTTTCTCCTTTTAATTTTTCCTGACTACACAGCATGATTGTTGATATTTAAAGCTTTCGTCAACTTTCCAGGAGTGTACATTTTAAATAACAATAAAAAACTTGTTCATGCATAGTTCATTTTGCCTGGATCATCCTTTATGTAAAAAGCAAGTTTTGAGTATACATGTACATAAGACACATAGTAAAATGAGTTTCATAGCTATGGAATGTATTAAAGCTTCTATCTGCAAAAGGATGTGTATGTGTGTTTCTCATCATTTTGGTAAACTCTATGCATGTATAAAATGCTAGGAAAATAAGCATCCAATTTAAATGACATTATAAAGAGGCCACAGAGTTTTTCGGTACTGCATAACAGGCAATACTGCCACAATTAAGGCCCGTCTCTATGTTCGCTCAGAACTCACAGAGCAGACAAGCTGAGATGTACATTTTAACACTACACCAGTCCTACACAATTCCTCCACAATCAAATATGCAAATAAAAATATACACTGCACAGTCTGACATGGCTTGGGTCCAACGTGGATATGTTCTAGTTTCCTTGCATCAATAAGAGCGGCTGAGGGATGTACCTTTGCAGAATCTGTGAGACATCTGTTGAGATCTACAAATCGATCTATGAACCCTCCCCCCAAATCATCCTAATTTTCCATCTGCATTTCTACCCCATCATCCCAGTCTTGCTAAACCAAAAATGATTATTTTTCATCTGTTGGTGTTCCTTTTCTTTCCTTTTCAATTATTACACTTAAATGCACTCAACCAGAAGCCTTTCATCCAGCAAAATGGCTTGTGGGTCAGACATCAGCTTTTGATTGGCTATGGGGTCCCACTTTAATTTCCCTTCTTTTAAAATTTTACGCCCTTTTCATTCCTCTGCCCATTAGGCAGGCGAAAACAGTCATGACCATTTTGGGCTTGACCTCTACCAGGTCATCGGGCAGGGCATACACACGAGCGCCGATCTTCCTGGCCATAGACACAGCATACCTGCAAATAGAAGAGAAATGACCAGATTATTTACATTCATTTTAAATGAACATCATGGCCACTTAGGCCACTCGTTTCTGTACCTTAGCACTAGAGGACACCCTGTCCTGCACTTTTGTGTTTTCCATTTTACCCTAACAATACCTTCAAATTTAATCAGATGTGTTGGGAGCAGGGCAAACACTAACATTTGCAGTGCAGGGGTTCCTTCAGAGCAAGGGACCTAACACAAACCACGGAGGAGAACTAACGAATTGTCCAACATTGACCCAACAGTTAGGATTGCTAGCATTCAGTGAGAAGTGATGCTCTCCATGAGTCATTCTGTTAATGCCAGTGTCAGTCAGACGGCTGCACAATGCAGGGCTACATATACACAAACCCATAAAGAGACCGTCAAACACCATAGCAGCATTGCCAAACACTGTAATGGTGTCATGCCAGACTGTCATGGGGACATTCATAGTGGCAGCTGTAATTTTCAGTGATGAATCTCGTTTTTGTCTTGGTGGAGATTACGAGCAAATAGTCTCTGCATCACCAAACCTACCACCAATTAAGATGGTTGGACTCCACCCCTACCGCAAAATCTACAGGAACTTGCTGAGTAACTCAAACTGCTTTGGATGAATGACACCATTAGAAAAATCTACAACTTGCATTAAACCCGATGCCATAGAGAAACGCTACTTCTGCAAGTATAGCTTCTATAGAAATATTGCCCATATCAGTCTAAATTGTTCAGTAATTGATCCTGGTAACTTTAATCTTCCTAACAAATAGCACAAATAACACCTTTTTGATGAGTGTAGAGTAAACAACAAACAGTTTACAATATGAGAAGTAATTTAACGGAAATATTCTGCTGCTACGTCATCTCACTCAAACAGTTGTAGGCATTCTTACTTGGCATTCTCCAGCTTGTCTTGATCAGACAGACTTCCAGTCTTTACTAGATCATAATGAACGCTGCCTGGCTGGATGGCATCGATGAGGTCCAACACTGGCAAGCTAGAACTGATCTCTTTGTCCTAGAAGTAAAATTAAAAAAAAAATAAAATAAAAAAAACACATTCACATTCAATTATAGTCCAAATTTTTCCCAATTGAATGACAAAACTAGAGTTGGAACATACTGGAGTGCTATCTTAAAAAGCAGTTATCACAGACCTTGAAGCTTGAAATTTTGGTTGATTTTCCAGCTCCTGCCAAAGTTTTATTAACCCAGTTGACAATGATATCATCGTTCACCTTCTCTCCATCTCCCAGGTCCTCAAGTACATTCAGAGTATATCTAAATAACACAGATGGCAAAAGATGAACTCAAGAACAATCTCAGTGAATGCAACAACAGTCACTGTTTTAACATACACTAAAAACAAAAAAAACAACCCACACACCTCCTCATAAGCTGCCACACAAGAGCCAGAGTCAGCGTAGGGTTGCCATCATTCAGGTCTTGCCCGCCGATGCCCACCAGTGAAAATTTGGCAGTTGTTTTTCCCAGTTCCACAGCATAGTTACAGTTCTCCAACTGCAGTCAAGGGAAAAAACAGGTATGTAATACTATTGTAAGGTGAGACATTTTTATCTTAACCTGAGCTTAATTTTGTCAACTATATTTAAAAATATAAAAGTGTGTTCACTGACTAAATGGGATTTCAGAAAACCTCCAAAGTATTTCTTGTAAACCTTAGATTCCCACACTGTCCAGAACAAAAGCAGCTTGTCCATTCTCGTGTTTTATCCATGCCTTGCAGTCACTTGGTTTTGCCATGAACTTATGCTTGAACTCAGCAGAACAGAAAAGATGCACAGAAAAGGACAAAGCTGGAAAGCCTACAAAAGCAATGATGCATACAGATTGCACTGCAAGCTGAGTAAAGGATCCTAAAATATGGCACCAGAAACTGAAAAACAAATGACAAACTGAAGGTACATGACAAAGCTTTTAGTGTAATCAGTCAGGGTTCCAGTATTGTCTAATAACTGTGGGCATCAACACTAGCAATGGTTAATGTCAGCAGATTAGAGCCAATAAGTCAATAGCACATGAACTGGAATGCTGGAATCAAACTGCTATAGATTAGCACCCAGTTATTATCTTGGCAAGCCGTTTTCCCTCCCACCTGTGTTTTTAGGGAACCCTTTTCTTTCTGCAGCACAAGATATGGAAGGGATGAATGAAGCTGTGTCAGCTGCTGGTGCCCAGTATGGCAACAGCTTCATTTCTAGAGACAGAGCAAGACTCGTCTCCTCAGTTGGAAGACCCACCCCCTTCACACAGTCCAAGTGTGTCTCAGGACCTCCTTAACTGAACTTGAAGTGTTTCAGCAGTAAAATTCCAGTTCACACAAGGTTCACAACTCAGCTATTCTACATAATGAATGCACTGGAATGTTACTGTTGAAAGATGTTTTGCTGTCCATGATTTCTACATTGAATGAGTCGACCAGATTACAAGATAAGTAGAGAAATGCGAGCAAAGCAAGCACAGTATAGAACTGCTTGGCATTTGGAACAAAACCCATAGTGCATTTTTTGTTAGGTGTTATTTGTATTATCATCCTGCTACACAACTAACAATAAGGTACCTTTTTCATGTTTGCCCCAAGTTTGGGGTAAGGGGGCTTATTGACTTTGTTATTCCAGTCAACTGGCACCTTGATCCGCTCATAGAGCTGCAAAATGACCAGGGCATCTTGCAGGTCGCTGTGAAACAAATAAGAGATTAGCCAGAATGTCGTACTAAAATGTGTAACAAATCTAATGAGCCATTAAGTACAGGATTACAGTCAAAAACATCTGCAAACAAAAAAAGGGTTAAAGTGTAAACATTGTTTTACCCGTATAGGTGGTTAACATGAGGATTAACACCTAGTGAGTTCATCCAGTTCCGGAAAGTTCTCTCCTCTCTGGTTTCTCCTAAATTAAGAGAACAAATATGTAAAAGAGGAAAATGTAAACATTATAGTGTTGAAACTTAGTTACACTGTTACACTGCTGAAAAAAAAGAAACACCAGAGGGGCCTTTTGGAGCAGATTAGGAAATGCTGCTGTTTAACCACTAGAGGGCACCAAGAACCACCTGAGCACAATGGCACTCTGTACCTCAGGAAATTACTAAACGGGTCCCTCCCTTTACTCGGCATTTGGACATGTTCCAGTCCAAAGAAAATCAAACCCACCTCAAAAATCATGTCTACTTAACAAATCCACTTTACAGGATGAAGCTGGAACATTATTTTTAAAACTGTTTTATTATATGTACTCTTCAGTATTAATCCAAAGTACTAACTTAAGATAAAACTACAATAAAAATTTGCTTCATTATGTATGTCTGGAACAAATAACCAGGCGCCCCTGCAGGACGGTATTTCCAGTGAACTGGTAGTGGTGGGAAGGGGAAGTGAGAGAGGGGATGATTTTGCTGGATTGGAATGGGGTCAGAGTACCCACCCTCTAAAAGGCCCCAGTCTATGTCCTGGTTCTCAGGTTTGGTCAGTGCTGGGTACTTGTTGAAAAGGTTGGCCACAAACGCCAAGTTAAGTTTGGGATTGCCGGACACCACATCAGCCGGAGTGACAAACTGTCTGCAACCCAGTCTGTCAGCCTGAACCAGCATTGCCTCAGCTCGTTTCAGGTCATCCTTCTCCTGCAGAACACACATACACGCACAAACAGAGAAAAGGTCACAGGATGACAACGCGTCCTCTCTATAATTAATGAGTCTAAATTTTAGTCATCTCTTTCCCTGTAATTTACTTTCCAGATTTCTCCAAGTCTTAGTTGAAAACACTTTGGGGGCTCTGCAAAGGCTGTAGATAACTAGCATAAAATACCAATCCATCTCTCTGCTGTCCCATATCAAATCATGTCTAAAGACAATTAGAGAGAGGAAGAGGGTGTAAACAGTTGAGTACTTTATCAGATTATCTGAGAGCTATGTTGTACAAAGCATCGTAATAGCAGCGCAATTATGATTATTTATGATCATTGCAGTGTCAACACTTCTCCCCAACAAGGAAAAGCAACACAGTGTGATATAATCAGCTTCAGATAACAGAGCACACAGGATGAAAAGGAAGTGCCGGCTTTCAAAGGAGACTATTCATAACGCACAAACAAATGTGTCTGAGGAAAAGCCTTGCCTTTCAGGCATGTTGATCGCAAAGTGACCCTGAAAGTGACGGGAGAACAAGGGCAGCTTAAATTCAGCGTGAAAACGTTTCCCCCTCACTGCCACCCAGTCCCTTTCGGCTGCTCTTGGCACCACGAGGGGTTAAGTAAATTCACATGGCATTGTGGACCCCTGAATCATAGAGGTTTCTCCAGAAATCACTGTGTTGCTGGGAACTCGGTATGGCTACTTTACACCAAACTCTGACAAACGGTTCAGGCCAAGTGGATGGAACTTGCAGAAACGGCCTCTTCTGAGACAGGAAGATAGGGGAGGAGCACAACAGGGAGTTTGGCATCAGCAACGTTAACAGATGTGGTGACTGTTAGCCAGTGTTTTGCTACAGATGTAGACAATTCTAAAGCATGCTAAATTTACCCAATCTTTTCTTACCCCAAAAGGAGTCAATCAGACAAGAAATGTTAGCTGATAACTTTGCTTGTGTGGCTAATAGGAGCTTTAGTGGCAAACGGGAGCTTATAGAATCCACGATGGCATCATGCAAAATGCATATAATATCAAACAGACATAGGATTGACATGTGCATTTAGCAGATGCTCTTATTAAGACCAATTTTGCTGTTTTTCCCAGGATTCTAGTCTCTGCAAACTTGCCGAGGACATTTTCAGAGATACCTCATGCTTAAATGCTGCCAAATAAAAACAAATTGATACCACCACTTCAGTGCCAGAACAGAGTGTCTGGGTGCTTGACTTCAATGCACCTCAAGGGATGGTGCATCAAGCTGAGCTGTACTTGATGCTCTAAGGACTTGTGGTACAGATCAGGTTTTGACCAATAGCATTGAGGGCCTGATCCGTTTTTGGCTTTGTAGGCCAGCATCAAGGTTTTGAATCTGATGAGAGCAGCAACAGGAAGCCAGAGAAGAGAACGCAGCAGAGGAGTCAGATGGCTAACAAATGGCCACATTCTGGATCAGTTGCAAAAGCCTTCTGCTTCGTCTAGTAACTCCAACCAAATAGGAACTGCAGTCACTAGGTCTGGAAATGACAAAAGCCTGAACAAACGCCTGAGAGACTTCTCTAAAAAGAAAAAGTTGAATTTTCTACATACCATATAGGAGAAATCTGCATTACATAACACTATGTAAATGTTTCCTGTCCCTTCCCATATCTGGCTTTAAAGCAGTGGGTTAACTTTGGGTTTCCCTTTAAAACTGAGACTCATGGATACAGATGGAATTTGAGCCTATGCAGACCTTTAAATGACATGATATAAAACTCATAAGAATAAAGTAATATTTTGCATTACACTGTATGTTAGCCTCAAAATTCAAGTATATAATTAAAGCCATATCCCAAAATAATATTAGCAGTAAGAAGTCAATTTTCAATACAAGTGAGTGTAGAGAGATGCCGAACTACAGAGGACTACAACAACCTTTTCCATTTCATTGTTCACTTGATTCTTCACACTGAATTCAACAGCTTGTCCTAACAGCAAGCAACACAAGCAGGCTTCAAAAGCAAAATCAAAAAGTGTTCCTTAGCAGCTGCAAAGAGCATGATGCAGCTTTTTTTTTTATAAATGACTGATGCATTTCTATTAAATGTGCTAATGTTCAGCAAAGTCTGCAGGTAAACCAGACACCTTTTATCAAAACAGAAGTCAAACAAGCCCAAAACAGACGAGATTTGAGGTAAGACAGGTGTATAACCCTTCATTCAATGTTTAAATGCAAAAATACCTATTTTTTTTATATTGCAGTATATATATCACAGAGCAAAAAAAATATTGCAATCTCAAGTCTTTCTAATATCTTGCAGTCATAATCATATGCATAAAATTTAAGTACAACAAAGTTGTACTTTTTATTCAATCAGAACAGCTGCATCTAAAAGACATAAGCACAACATTGGTATCTAGTGGTCAGGGATTCTACACACAAAAACTACTGTCTCTCTCTTTTTTTATCATGTAAACTATAAATAAAAAAAGGTACATGTGTGAATCAACACAGTATTGAATCATCTAAATTTCTGAAATGGCAATACCTACTTTCCTACAACTCTAGTCAGATCACAGATTGATCTATGTTGTGAGTGCTTAGATTATGTCCCCTTTGAAGCTCATGGATCTGGATGATAATTTGTTTCACAAACCAAGTAGTAAAGGTATGTATTTTCCTAATAAATACATTTAAAATAAACATACTTAAGAAGGTAATTAACTCCTCTAGAACATCAACAATGTCCAGCAGGTGTGTAATTCTGTCAATAAAATCCTGCATGATTAGCATCTGTGTTCACTGTAGGCATGAGCATTTTTAGGCACATATTTGAGCATGCATTAATCAGCAATCTCTGCTGCTCTAAACTACACTGCCATAATCTCCCCTTCTCCTCTTAATGCTGAGCTAAGGCTGCACATAAATAGTTGTGTTGATGAACCTGGCCAAGTGCACCAAGTCCTCTCCATAATGTCTTGAGCATCTGCCAGAGTCTTACAAGAAACCATTACGCATCTCATACAGGAGCACTGGGATAGTCCCTCACTGTGGGACCACACATTAAACTTTTATAGCAGAAACTATAGCTTTTAGTATGAGTTTGGGGTTTTTTTTAACAAAGACAACTTCCTAAGTAATGGCATGTACCAAATGAGAGTGGAACTGTTCTTGCATTTCTTGCCATGATGAATAAGCAATGGGTTGGGTGACAACCCCAGGGTATTTTCTTAAAGCCTTATTGTGTCTGTAGAAAACTTGCTGTACTCTGATTCAGCAAGCCCAAATAGATGAGACAAGGTGTTTCTGGAAAATCCATCACTACTCCCATAAGCGTACAAGAATTTTGAGGCAAAACATCCGTTTCTCTTGTGCAAGTACATACAATCTACCAGAGCAAATCAGAAGAATTCAGGAAGACTCACGCTGAAGCCTGCCATATTGATGTCAATGCAATCCTCATTCTCTTTAAGGCCTTTGGGTGCAATTTGGTTCAGGAGGTGGAAATAAGCCCTGGAGTCCTGCAAGAATCCAACAGAAGAGAGGAAAAAAAAGAAAACAAACATGAAGTAAAACGTTTCACATACACAAGATATTAAGAGTGATGGACCAAAACCACAACACACACACACGCATGCTTGTGACTCTTGAGAATGATCAAATATGAAGAAAAAACAGAATCTCAGGATCTGAGATGCAGAATAAAAAGATGAGTCATGCCAAAGGGATGAACCTGGCTAAACATTTGGAAAAAAGTACCTTCACACTGTGTGAGAAGTCGGAAAGCTAAAGCACAGGGAAAGATAGCTGGTAAGAGATGGCACCACACATATGAACACTACGTGGTGTAAATAATAGCATCTAATTTAACAGGATGGACTATTCACATTGTACACTTTGTGGAAACTTGCTCATCCATTGCTTCTTTCTGTCATTGATCTGTCTTTGATTGCATTCAGGTAAAAAAGAGTGTTAATGAAGTCAGGATGGACGATCACCAACCCACATCATCCAAACTCTCCAACTCATACCAAACCATTAGATGGAGCACCATCATGCTGGAGAAGACTGCTCCACTGCTCAGCAGCTTCATACAGCTTCAAAGAGCTTCATACCCTTACACCCCACATGCTTTAGACATGGTGCGAATAGACAGTGTGCTTCCTAATTACTGCCCAAGGAACTTTTTCCAAGACAACACATTATTTGGTGACCCAATGGTCTACTATTATACCTTGCTATGCCTGTACCAACAAAAGATACTGGAGAAGCAGTGTAGGCTGGAAAAATACCACTGAATATCTGTACATTCTGCACAGTCTGTAATGGGTCTGTATTTTAAATTAACAATGGTTTTACATTGATTTCTTTCCAGCCCATTTCCTTTCCAGATTGGTTACTCTTCCATTAAAAATATACTATACTTGCAGCTACAAGTTAAGATGAGCTGAGAGACAGTATAATAAAAATACCAGTGGGGACAAGGAGGAGACAAGAGGGAAAGAAAGAAGAAAAGAGGTACAGAGAAAGATAAAGAGAAAACATTAAGCAAGCAACAGTGAGAGCAATAAATCCTTCACTTGTATTGAGTACATTGCAAGTTGCCAGAAAATTAAGTGCTGCTTGACCTCATTGGCCCTGTTAAGGCTAATCCTGAAATTGGTCTATAGCTCACACTGTCACAACACACAAGGTTAAGCCAAGAGCATGATCATCAGAATCAGAACAGTAAATTCTTCTGCAGAAAGAACTTATTTGACTAATTGACCAAGAGAAAATGCACATTCGTAAATTACAAACACAATGACCTGACAAAGTGTAAACCTCCGACTTCACAGATATTTCATTACTGTGGTCTGACTCACTGCTAAAAGCTGTCACCGTTTTCGGCAAGTCACTGAACTCACCTGGAGGAGAACTACCAGTTCTGTTTTGTCACCCAAGTACAGACATGCTTTATGGTAAGTAACTGTGACTTATGTTTATAAATATATAATATTACTTTGTACCATTTCTGTACTGCACCAGGCTCACCTTGATGTCAGAGCTGAAGTTGTTGATTTTGTGCCAGCCTGCATTTTCCAGGTGAAAGTTGGCCCAGCGCAGGAGCAGCTCCTCTGGAGACAGTTTCATTAGATCCTCCAGAGTCTCACCATCCCGCAATAATGCTGCCAGGGCTACAAAAGCACACATTCAAGAGTCAGCACAAGAGTGTATATTTATGCCACATTCACAAAACAAACGCAGACACACCTTAGATATGACCAACTAGTAAGCAGAAATCCAAAATGTAAACACAACACTGTTTTTTGCGCAAAATATCTCAAAACAGAGACCCCGGGCACCTGGACAGTCGTATGGTAAACAGTATCAGGTTAATAGTGGTGTGTATACAAGGGTGTGTGTGGGTGTGTATTCTAAATGTTGACAAGCATCTTCTGACAAAACTACCTAATGCTGGATACTTTTACTTAATATTTCTGGGTCATTATTAGCAGGCTTCTCTTTATCAAGTTTTTGCTATGTAGTTTTAATTTAGAATGAAAAAAGTTCTTTACCTGGGCAATAAGTTTGTTTGTTCAGTAAAACACCAATATCAGAATACATATAAATAACATTAATAAAAATGCAGTGGTTTTACATCAATTTACTCATTAAAACATAAAAAGCATGGGTGTTTAGTATAAGCAGCTTTCTTTGGTTGTTTTGTTTATTATATTGTTTAATTCCTTTCTGTTTCTTACTTCTGTATCATTTCATCCTGCTGCTCATGTTCTTGTATGATTTATTTTTATCGTTTGGCATTTTTGACCTTCAAACTGATATAATCTACCAAACAGTGGTGGGTCAGTATGGTGAACATGGTACTAAGAACTATTAATGGCAATCTAATCTAATTATCTGACTATTCTGTTTGCTTCATATATTTTAGCATACCCTGACTGGATTCACTGCAGGATTGCACACTTCATGCTTAACCGCACACACATACTCTACTGAGAGTAAGGCAGCGTAAAATCCAAAGCCCTGCAAATTCCTACACTGCAAATTAGAGAGAGTGGGCAAACGCATCAGTCTGCTCCTGAGATGTGACCTCAGGGCTCACAAATTCTTCCCCACATTTAATAAATCACCCGCACGAAGAGGCACTATCTGTGTAAATTCCTGGACAATGGCATCAGCCCGTAAACCTCTGAATGGTGCCAGTGTTGGACCCAAGCGCCTGACTGTGTGCAGGTCACTAGGGGTGGTTGAGGGGGGCTTACCCTCATTCCTGCTAAGCTCGATGTCAGCAAAGAGGCCAATCTTGATGATTTGCCACAACAAGCCAAGCACAAGGTGAGGTTTGCCTTCCCGCAGGTCTAACGCGCCGATGTTGACCACGTGGCAGCCGATGGCTGAGGCTGAGTTCAGGGCAAGGTTGAGGTTCTCCTGCAGGACAGGTGATAAGGAATGGGTTAGGATATGTTGCTGGAAAATGCAACTTCAATTAAAAGTATAAAAATGTATGCTTATACATAATCACAATCAAATGTTTAAGAGTGGATTTAATTTTTTTAAATATAAGTTCTGTTTCAACGTGCATTATTGCAACATCCAAACTAAAAGTCCACAATTTTTCAAATTTCACCAATAAAGAACTTATACATTTTGGAAACAAAACAATAATTTAGTTTTAAACACTGAGAGGAGTCAAAAATAAACCAACCTGTGTTGTGAATGGTGTTAGCTTCTTCTTATTTATTGTCCTCTCATCAATTGTATCAGGCACTGACAGGTTGATCATTTTACTGGCCATACAAAACACAATTTGGGTTACTTGCAATAAACAAGACCTGAGAATAAGACTGTATGAATTCCATTTAAACCAGACTCACCACAGCACAATTCCATCACCTACAGCCTTGAAGAGGCTGTCTGTGTTTGGGTTCATGGGAAGCACATGCTTGCAGTCGGGGTCTTTTTCTAGTGCTGAGTTGATCCAGTTCACAAAGGCAAACCTCTCCTCCTCTGGATAACACAAAAAGCATTCACATGTACTGACTGCACTCACATTCCTGTCCTCTAACCCAACCTTACTTTATAAGATGTGTTTTGAGAGGCATGACCTTAGCTGATAATGAAGGCTAACCAAAATATGACTTTCACAGCCACATAGTACCTCAGTTACCCAAAAACAGTACCCATAAAAAAGTCTCAACCCTAAAATTGGTAGGTGACATCATGTCTATCCAGTTAGGCTATCAGACTTTAACTCTTAATCTATTAATAAAGATGATGAATTCAGAGACCAGTCTCCTGTAGCCTAGTCTGACATAAAAAAATATTATAATTAACTGGACCCAGCAATTGCCACTTGCAATAAAATGTGAAGACAGATGCTTTCTTTATGCATCTCTGTAATCTGTGTTTGGAGGAGAGGGAGATTTAGACCTCAGAACAGGCAGCAAACCCCTACTAATTTCACAAAATTCAATCCCCAAATCTACACAAGACATTTAATGGCATATTAAAATCACTCAAAACAGCAGATTTTGGAAGGTAATATGAATTGTGAAAATGGAACAAGAACAATTTCAACACTACACTAGAATCCAGATCGTATTCTATATCTTTTGTTACAGTTTTTATTGCCTCAGTTTGACATTAGAAAGGAAGCAGGTCTGCACCGGAGTATGAGTGCTGTGTCCCAGCACTGGACAGCTCAGATGTGCCCCCAATAGCCAGGATGCCCTCTTTTCTGTTGATGGCCTTGCGGAAGGTCTTGGCGATATCACTGCTTTTAAGTTCCTGGAAGATCTACACAGAGAAATAAGAAACGAACAAAGCAGGTTAAGGCTTCACATACTCTACAGCTTGGCTAAAAGGCCTGTGCCTGACAGAGACCATTTCACCCAGTCAAGAGTGCAGATGCACATATTCCATTTGCCACACCCGAGCAATCAGACAGGACCTTTTCAGTTCCAAGTGGAACAAGCGGCGAAACCAAGCTGCCAGCAGCTGTGCTATAATCCTCCCCTCCCCTCCCTGCCCCGAGTTGCTGACCATTGCAGCAGTGCAAACAAACACTGGGCCATTGACAGAGGAGAGCCTGCATTTAGTGGAAGTGTTGACAGCCACAGGGGAAGGGCATTGTGTGCAGCACAAGCTGGATGGGTACACCGAGATGCAGTCATCTGTCCTTGGGTGTTTTGCAGCACGTAAATAATGATTCAGAACAGAGTGACTGAGAAATCTATTTTTCATTGCCAGCTGGCGGGCTTATTCTAATACTTTAAACTACTGAAAAGGAGAAAAGTAAGGGAATTTTAATGAAACTAATAATTAAGATTAAAAAACAGTATTTAAAAGTATTTAAAACTCTTAGTCCAAAGTACTGATAACACTCACCACCTCTGACGGTTATTTCTGTTTGAATCGGATATACAGTATTTGGTTTTGGCTTACAGCATCTGCTGAATCTGCTAATCTAGGCTTTATCCCAATAAATCGACCTCTCTCCCTCATGCGTGCTCTGTGCCCGAGTATGTGCCACATGCTCACAATCAGTAAAACCCACAACACTGTTAAGCATATCTTCTTGCTACCCCTAATAGCATTAAACACCAAAACAGCTAAGCTTCTCACAGTAAGCTATGCATTAAGTAATACAGTCTGGAGTACAATTTAACTTTAAATCAAGCAAAACCACAAAGAAGAGGGCAAAAATGCAGATCACAAAAACTGCTGGCTGAAACTGAAATGACTTACCGATAGGAATTCTTCAAAGCTGATCCTATTGTCCTTGTCTTTGTCACCCTCAGTCATCAGCTTCTGGATGATCTCACGGACTTTGTAGCCCGGGAGAGGCATATTGGTCTCTTTAAACAGGTTGTGGAGCTCAAAGTCACTGATATAGCCATTGTTGTCCAAATCTTCACACAGAGAAAAAAAAAAAAACAAATGTGATGTTTTACTTCATTACTCGGTGTGAGTCTACAATGGCCAAATCTCCAATAGTGAAAAAGTGCCATTTGGAACACAGCCATGGTTATGACTGCCATGCTGACTCAGTTAATTAGTAAGAGTCACCCATGGCCACTAAGAAGCAAATAAGATTGTTTTGACAATGAAGGGCATGATTGAGACACACACAGACACACAGACACACAGACGAAAGGAATGGAAGGAGTGGTAGGAAGTGGAGTGGTTTTGATCATGAGATCAACTTCACATCAGCCTTAATTAAACCATGAGGCCTGGGATGATTTAAAGGTTTCGTTCCTCCTACTTAGCACTCACTGCTCCTAGAATACTGACATCCACCAGCAAGGTGACCTGACCCTATATGCACAGGTGAATGTACTTACAACACATGAGCACATGAGCCATAGATCAGTAACACTGCCTTGAATTTACCACACACAGCTTTTAGTCAACCTTAAAAATTGGTCTACTGGAAAAAAAAATGTTAATAAATTTTAAAAAAAATGGGACTGCCAAGTGGAGCAACTGTCTAAGAAATGGGAGACAACAAGTTTAATCCCTAGTGATGCCATAGCAATCTGTATCTGGAAATTAGTATAACTACTCAGTATGAGTATGAGTGGACATCACTCAGCAACATGCCAACATAACAGCATTGGTAGTTAGCCTTCAGCTGTCAGGCAGCTCAAAAAGATGCAGCTGTCTGGCTTCTTGTGACTCAGAGAAAACATGTGATAGCCTTCAGAGAAACCATGTGATATCCTTCAGTATCCCAGTGTTGATGAAATGGTGTGACGGGCATGAACCAGCATGACATTTGTCACACCAGAATGCAACAGTACCCCAACTATTGTAGTCTATAAGGCACAGGATTTTGATAGCATTGGAAAATTAAGCCACGTTAGTTGAACAAACCATGAGAAATCTAGTTGAAATTTAGACTCTTAAGGTGACACACATTTCTTGCGCTTGATCATTTATTACTTTCTGTTCTATTCTGACTTTACTACTGTAATTTGCTGTTTACTAGTCCACCAAAAAGGTAACTCATCTGCTATGGTTCACCCAAAATGCTGCAGGATGTTCATAACAACACACAAGAAAGAACATATTACATCTATTACAAAATCGAGACAATGGCTTTCAGTACCTTTTAGAATAGATATTACTGAAGTACTACTGTATAAACATTGAATGAATTAGTAACATCATACACCATAAATCTTTGGAAACCACTTGGAGACAAACAATCCAAGTACTGTTTCCAAGTTCCAAGTGTTAAGGCTGCTTTCTATTTTCATACAAAGAAACCAAGACAGCCAACATTTTTTTAATAAATTCTTAATTGCCATGTCTCCAACACTTTATAACTAATTATGTTTGAAAACTGTATTAAATTTGCTTCTTATTCTCATATTATTTAGCATATTATTAAAGCAGAATGGATAAAAATACAACACGTTTCTGTTTGTGTCCTAAACAAAACACATTCAAATTTGACTGAACACACACGACACACACGACACACACGACACACACGACACACACGACACACACGACACACACGACACACACGACACACACGCACACAATAACGACACACTACCACAGGTGACATATTTAAGGTTAGTCATAACATGAAAATTATATCTTGAAAAATCAGCTGTAAATGGTATTGCAGTGGAGGCTTCAAAGACTAATAAAATTACAGTAATTAATAATCGATTGATCCAAGAAAAGCTTGAGGAAGGCCATTGAAGTTTGAGCTAAACAATACACCACTCATACAAATCAAACATCTGTCTTTCATATCCTGTATGCTCTCAATAACAGAAGGCACTTCACAGACACAAGGTTGTACCTTCTGCTCAGACTCATCCAAACAATTCTCTTATTACAAGGAAGTCTTGAATTTTACAAATCATCTAAACATTCTGTATGACATTATTCAGCAAGGAACAACTAAATATGCTGTTAATCAACTAAAAAAACAGTCTAGTACTTCAGAAAAAGGTAACTAATAACCCAATACACTAAACTAATAATACTAAACTAATAAAGATCAATTCACGTCTCTCATTGTCTGGATGTTGACATTCCTAACTCCATTATTCTCATACATTTATCAGGATCATGTGGTTAAAAAGGCAATAAAGTTTAGCACAGTGGTGATATATTTTCAGGAAGAAACTAGTTTACTTCTTAGACCCAAAGTCCAACAGAACACACATAAAAAAAAGTAATTCCATTCAAAAAGTGAAACTTGTATATTAATTTTCATTCATTACAGACAGTAATGTTTATTTATTTTAATTCTGATGATTATAACTGACAACAAAAAAATCCAAATTCAGTATTCTCCCAGAAATTAAATTATAAAAGGTTCAATATTGAAGACCCTGAGTCGCACTCTTAATCAGCGCTAATTAACTCAAAACTCCTGCAAAGGCCTTTAAATGGTCTCTCAGTCTAGTTCTGTAGGCTACACAATCATGGGGAAGACTGCTGACTTGACAGTTGTCCAAAAGACGACCATTGACACCTTGCACAAGGAGGGCAAGACACCAAAGGTCATTGCTAAAGAAGCTGGTTGTTCACAGAGCTCTGTGTCCAAGCACACAAGGAGAGGAAGGAAAAGATGTGTGAAAAGAAAGTGTAGAAGCAATAGGGATAACTGCACCCTGGAGGACTGTGAAACAAAACCCAATCAAAAATGTGGGGAAGATTCACAAAGAGTGGACTGCAGCCGGAATCAGTGCTTCAAGAACCACTGGGCACTGATGTACAAAGACATGGGTTTCAGACAAAAAGGACTGGACTGCTGCTGAAGTTGTTCTCTAATGGAAGTAAATTTTGCATTTCCTTTGGGAATCAAGGTCCCAGAGTCTGGAGGAAGAGAGAGAGGCAGAGATTTCAAATTGCTTGAGGTCCAATGTAAAGTCTCCACAGTCAACGAATAGTTTGGGGTGCCATGTCATCTGCTGGTGTTCGTCCATTGTGTTTTCTGAGGTCAGAAAGGTCCAAGGTCAACTCAGCCGTCTACCAGGAAATTTTAGAGCACTGCATGCTTCCTGCTGCAAACCATATTTATGGAGATGCAGATTTCATTTTCCAACAGGATTTGGCACCTGCACACAGTGCCAAAGTTACCTGCACTCGGTTTAAGGACCACATATCTTTGTTCTTATTGGCCAGCAACCGCTGACCTTAACCCCAGAAAATCTATGGAGTATTGTCAAAAGGAAGATGAGATACACCAGACCCAGCAATGCAGACGAGCTGAAGGCCGCTATCAGAGCAACCTGGCTCTATAACACCTGAGCAGTGCCACAGACCGATTCAGCCACATTGCTGCAGTAATCCAGGCCAAAGGAGTGCCAATGAAATATTGAGTGCTATACATGCTCAAACTTTTCATGTTCATACTTTTCAGTAGGTCTTAAGTAATATTCTAATTTTCTGGGATACTGAATTTGGGATTTTCATTAGTTGCCAGTTAAAATAATCAAAATTAAAATAAACAAACATATATATATATATATATATATATATATATATATATATATATATATATATATATATATATATATATATATATATATATATATATATATATATATATATATATCAGTGTGTGTAATCATGAATATACAAATTTCACTGTTTGAATGGAATTACTGAAATAAATCAACTTTTTCATTATATTCTATTTTTTTGACCAGTATCTGTATGTGCATACATGCTTATCAAGGATTACTACCTATATACACATACCTGCCTACCTATAACTAGACATCTTTACTTAATTACAATTACTAGTGACCATGATCACATGAACATTTCTAAGGACTCTAAGATACACATTTCAACAGAGTGCATCAAGCCACACTGTCATACGTAAGTAAACACCACTCAACAGACAATACAAACTTCAGCCCATGGTTAAGTCAGACATCAGTCAGGTATCCTGCTTTCTTTAGACAGAAATAAGTAAGTCAATGGAAAATAAGAACCAATCTTTTCTTCCAACTCTGAAAGGGCATGTTAATGAGCTGATTAGTTGAATCTGATGTGTTGGGAGCAGGGAATCCACGAAACATGCAGGGGACGCCAGGACCTTGTTAATTTATAACCATAACCCTAGTGTAAAGAACCGTGCTGGACCAAAGCGGCAGCGGAACAAACAGCATCCCAAAACAAGTAGCTTTGAAAGCGATTAATTTCCTGTTCATTGCTGTGAAGAAAATAATTGTACTCTTAACTCAGAACCTGAATGTGCACCTGGTTTATACAAAGACCACATGCTATAGTCATCTGGCTAGCGATTTCTCGATGCTTGTTGCTGCTCTGCCAGTTTGCATTGCATGTCAGCCCTGGCAGCACACCTTCACAGAAGGTGACCTCTGTCGATCTGGCTAGTCTTCATTTTATTACACTTTTCATTTTATTTCATTTTAAATTAGATTGCTGATATAATTAAGAAAGTTAAGGCATGAAATGGTCACACATCAAAACAAGATATCATACAAAAATAAATTTCAGACAGACCGTATATACTGAAATGTTTATTCAGTAATTCAAGTAGAAAACCTAAAAATGAAACTGACGCCTTGAGAAATTTCTCACGAGTGCATCCCTACTGTCCAAACCGGTAGAACAGGAAGACCACTTACCAACTTTTGCAAAGGCTTCACGCAGCTCTTCAAGCTCCTCTTTAGATATCTTTGCCGCCATCTCCCTGAAGAACAACCTGTACCTTCCCTAGACCAACAGTCCGCCTTTTATCTGTTGGAAAAGGGTCAGAGACAGGGAGGTCATGCACAATAAAGATGCTGTTTACCTGCAGGGTTAATAAACTCTATCTGGGCACATGCATTAAATTCATACTAGCGTCAGTAATGCACAACACCATTGAATAGATCAGGGAACTGCCTAAGAATACAGTAAGGTTAATTTGCATGGCATGCAAAACAATGTCAAGCACACAAAACAGATCACTGCATGTGTCTTGACAATGATAGGATCCAAAACAAAAGTCCTTTAAATACAGAAGGTTAGTTAACAGTGACAGAAGTCAAACAAATTATGAGATACCAATTCAAATGGAAAGTCACCACTCAAAATGACAACTTTTGACCTTGGTTATCCTGCCATTACATTACCATTAACGGTGGAAGACAATTATCTATCCTGAAGCAGTTAACTTTACCAAGCCTCCTGGTTAATTAAACATAAACGATCCTACTTTATAAACCTTAGAAAAAGCTCTTCAGTGATAGTGTGATAAAACTGGAACGCTTCTTCCCGTCTCATGGCTGCAGTTTGCATACTTTGGTTATGCCAGCTCGGCAGTCAACCAGGGTCTGTCCACCAGATGAGGCCTGAGCTGCTTTTGGAGTCCCAAAGTTGTTGCTGTTTGAACTTTAAGACTATTTACATATCAAACACTACTGCACCTCCTCCTCAACTCCCACAGCCAAATGGCATGCATAAAATTGTTTTAGAGAACATGAAACAAAAATTAGGGGAAATGATCTGATTCATGTTAATAACACTACGCTTTTTATGGGCATTGAACAAGTGTTTAGATGGAACAGTATTGATAGTAACAAGTGAAAGTGTAAGTCATGCTAGGCTACTGAGCTACTGTATCAGTTGATTTTATTAAAGTACATGTTACATATGACAACAAAAAAATGCCAACACTAATCAAGGTAGACATAATCCCAATTTCTACATTTTATATTTTATGCATCAGCAGACACTTCACTCCAATAAAGAATTTGGCTATGAAATTAAAAAGGTCCAGCAATTTTATACATTTCTGGATAATTATATATCTGTAAACAGAATTCATTCCAGAAAGTTTGGAATGAGGTGCATAGAAATTGAAGAGACAGTTTGTTGTGCCAGTTTTGTCAAGATTGTGGTCTAAAACCTCACAGGACACTTAGATGCAACCAGAAGGAAGTGTTGGACTGCAATGCTTTATCCTCAGGAGAAAGATAAAAAGGTCTGCCAGTATGACTTCAAGAACAATGCAGAAACATGCCAGGTGCCTGTAAAGAATCTTAATGGTGTGCTGTGATAATCCATCCCAGTTTGATGTTCTCAATCAGTTCCTGCAGTTTCCAGTAGGAGTGGAGTACTGATAGTGTGTCCACTAAATGCACACATTTTCAATCAAGAATAGGTCTGGCGATGCAACTGCCCATGTCATACTATCTGTGTCTTCAAGGCCTGTAATGAAGACTAAAAGTGATCTGGCATCATACAAAATTGCACCCACACCAAGAGACCAGGCCTTATGGATGCGTGACACATGACAACTTTCTCAGTGCTGCCTCCATACACTGGACATCTCTATCAAGACAAAAGTAGACTAATCACTGGAGATGACCCACTGCCATTCTGAGTGAGAGTCTAGCATGACACCACAGCGGTCACGCATTACAACTATTTTTTTGATGGGAGTATAAACGGCAATGTTTCCATTGCAGGAAATGTGGCTCCTAGTTCAGTGCTATTAAAAAGAAAATGAGGACTTCACATCAAACCTCTTGGTATGACTGTTTTGTTGATCTTAAACACTAACATTACCCCAATTATCTAGGTTATTTAAACACATAGCTGGGTAATCTTTCCTATTAAGACTACTTTAGTTTTCTTCTGGCACCGATTTTGCTGTTGCATTCCATCTAAGGTTGAACTGAAGTCAAAATCATCTGCTTGAAATAATGAAGTACTAAAAGAGACTAGAACAACTGATCTCAGTCATGCAGTTACAGACTAAATACAGCCAAGCCAAGCAATCTCCAAATGGTGGTTGAACTCCACAATGTGTCTGGAATCTTTATAATACCTCAAAACATGGCTGTGCTGGAGAGGCATGAAATGTGGTGGCCTGGGGACACCAATCATTCAGAAACTCACATTTCCTTGCTGTCAACATTCACTTCAACTGCCATGCAGCACATTGCTGCCTTGTAATCTGCACCTAGGCACAGCAACTAGTAAGCATAAGACACATACCAAATACAGATGTTCATGCATGAAATGTCTTGCTGATAAAATACTTTCTCTGTTACGTACAGACAGCTTTGTCTTGCATTCACTGCAACCTTTGTCTCAAGGTCTGTATTTGATCTCACCACTCAAATATTCAGAAGGCCATCATCCTAGAAACTCCAAATGTGGAAATGGGGGGGAGGGAGCTCCACCCAAAGCCCTGCTGCTATCCCACAACATCAACAGCCACATCTCAGTACTCCAGAGACCTTCTGCTACTGCGCCAGACAGCTACAATCAAACCAGCTAATTTCACCACCAAATTAGATTATTCAGAGAAATTCAAGTCCTCTAAACCAACAAACCAACAAATTGCAACTAATGCTAGAATATTTGACCGAGTTATTTTCCTGCAACTACAGAGTGGGCTTCTGTCATCCACTGAGCTCCCCTGGGACCTACACCAAGAGACCAAAGCTGCTCTCTCTCTCAACATAAAGCAGGTCTACCTGGCAAAATCTGCAGAAATTGAGTGGGTTGAAGGGGTGGGGAGGGGCAAAGAAATCTAAGCACAAGTCAGAATTACAAGCACAAATGTCGCCTCCTCTTCTCTTGCAGTCAGAGCTATTCCCTACTCTCACAAATGCATCTGAAGACTGGTAAATAAAAAAATTTAAAAAAAGAACAGAAAGAAAAGACAACAACTCAGTTTCTGGTCCGGGGGGTAGTCAAGACAGGGAGACAGATAAAGAAAGAGTGCAGTTTTTCTTCTCTAGTATGTTCTGAAACATGAGAGCACAATGGTAAGAGTAGAAAACACAAAGCCAGGAGAGAATGAGTAAAAGAAGGTGAAAACAGACTCAAAGAAAAACAACAAGGGTCCTGACCTGTGCTGAGAGTCCGCGTCTCAGCAACAAGAAGCAGAGGCTGTGCTCCCTCCACACCCTTGAACGCTAATGTGGAGCGCCAGCATTCCTGTCTGCCTCACAAAGACCTCAGGCAGCAAGTCATAACACTTCCTGCCAGGCTGTGGGAGCTGCCTCCTATGACTAGAGCACAGCTAATGTGTGTGCTGGGGAGGGGGATGGGGTGGGGACAAGATGGCAATGAAGAGTGTGTGTTAAAGCGAGACGGAGATCGGCATACAGGAGAGCAAGGGAGAAAAAGGCATGTGTTCTTTAGCAGAGCCTCTCTCTCTCTCTCTCTCTCTCTCTCTCTCTCTCTCTCTGTTCCAGATGTACAGGGCGACAAGCATATGTAGAGCAAGATAAATAAAGGGTAAGGAAGCAGTACCAGCTTCATACCTCACATCATGGGTTGGGATTCAAACTTGCATTTGTGCTGCGGAGGGATGGGGCTTGGTCTGTTGTAGAAATATTCTGAAAGTAAAAAAGGACTGTCCTCTTGATTTAAAAGACTCAAACCACCAAGTCAAGCAACATTCCATCTGAACATCCACAGCCATACTGAACCATTCGAACATGCACCTCTTAATTCTTCTGAACCACGTAAAGCAAATACCACAAGCATTACATGAACAGACGACATGTGTCATTGTAATCATTGCTGCTATTTCAGTAATGGTAAAACCATTACCAAAAACGGAGATGGGGAGGGCTGTGTACTGGTGCTGAACAATGACTCTGCTTTGCTCAGGAAACATCGAGTGGTGAGCATTTCCAACAGCATTCATTTTAAAGACAATCAAAAAACCTAAGGGTGTTTTTGGACAAACGTATCACATACATGAGCTGGGTCTCCCTTTGGTTTGAAACACCGATTGGTTTGTAGAGGGGTCTGCGCGTTACCAGTGCAGCGAGCTGCCTTTCCAGGTGTTGTACAGAATTCTAGCTCCCTACCAGAATCCAACTCCCTTCGGGTACACAAGCATTGCACGGTCGAATGAGCATGACTGATTACCCTCGAATTCCTTTTTGTTTCTGTTTATTAGTAAAGGTTGTTTAACCTATTTGATTAAACTAGTGTTGGTTGAATAATTTACCTCAATAACAATAAATGAATTTTTAATAAATGATTTTAATGAATGACAGAAAATGGCATCCATTATCAACAAATGAAAATAATAAAGCTGCCAAGAGAGGTTAGGCCACCAATACCTTGCATAACCCTGAAGGAGCTGCATTGAGGAATGAGCAAAAAGCACCCTGCAGCTGTAATAGAGAGCTAGAGATCGAGAGAGACTGTGCTAAGTGTTTGTGCTGTTTTAAGATGTTTTATCTTTCACAGTATACGGTATTTAACATTAAATTACTGGCATGGGCTAGATTACATCAGTAAGAGGTTCTTCAGGTCAGATTTACTTTTTTTTTTTGATTGATAACACAGCCCTAGATTCCCCTCATGTTACAGTACCTACAACGATTGCCAGCAAAATCTGTTACACCCATAATGCTGCAATGGTGTTAACACAAAGGGGAGTCGAATTTCGGCAAAACGCCTGTTTTTTGTCCACCTTTACACCTATCGTTTGATTTGTGACAACAGACTGCTTCTACCTGTAATTGGGCCAAACCATCCAACAAACAAACCACACCAAGACTACCTGTTTAGTTTGGACCAAAGTTTGGTCCTTTGTTCTATACCGTGGTTGGCAGCACCATTTCATACCTATTATTTAGGTTCAGCTCAAACCAAAGGTCTAATCAAACAAGATGAAAGCAACCTTAAGCTAATTTTTATGATTTAAAGCATTAGTGCTGCCTGCAGCCCAATCACTATGCAATGGGTTCATGACATTCCTTAAGCTCATATTACCACACAAGACTTATCACTTGTTCAGCAAGCCCCATCTTGTGTGTCCGGAACAAAAGACTTCAAATATGTGCCACAGGTGTTGAAAAATGCATTGCGAAACATAAGGGAGTGTGTAATCCCAAGCCATGTTACACTTCTTGCACTGCTGTCACTATGAATGTGCATGCCCCTAGTGAATGTTGAACAGCTGTGACAATCCCATGTGGAATGAAGGACCTAAAGCATGGTTTAGAGCAAACGCCACAACAGGTGTTTACATTCAACAACCACCCAGGCCTCATAAACTCAGCATGGGAGCGCCCAGAGAAACACAAGGCAACTGTTTAGGTCTTGCGTATGCTGCCATCACCAACATCAGGTGCCATGCAAGTTTAGGCAAATGAAGACCAAGAGTTATCACTTGAAGGATTGTGATGGACAATATTATAGTCATGCAAAGTAAGTTGCAAAGTACCATGCGAGAGCATTATACCCTTCATCTACGGCTCTCTCTGACAGAGTTTTATATAATAATAATTTGGCCTAGCTTCTAATAATATCTAATACAATACTATACAAGTCAACATATGTAAAATTCAAGCAAATCAAGTTGAGTCTCTGCTATACGTTAAGCAAGTTAAAGTTGATTTAAACCGAGTTAAAATAAAACTGATTTCAATTTAAAACCTAATTTGATTTATATGTAAATCCATTAAAATGAGCTGGAAATGACAACATCTAATGTCTTCAGAAAGATGGTATTAGTGCTCTGAACGGCAAGTCTTGAGTCCTGATTCCTGTAATTCCAGATTAAGGTTATACAATCTCATACGGTCCCATAAAATGTGTTTATACTTGATGCACTGCAACTGGCATAAGGGTGCATGAGGGTCAGTTCCTGTGAAAATCCAGCTCAAACTATGCTTAAAAATCACCCACCAGAAGCTGAAACTAGCCCAAAATTTGTTCTGAATTTATTGAAGATCAGAATTTACAATTACCATCCAATACAGAGATTGAATCTCAAATGGTTTCAGTCCATCATGAAGACTGAGGAAACTATTATTGGAATAAGTAACAGCTTCAGCTTTCATGGTTAAACTGAGGATTACTCCACTGTTCATGTGTGCCCTGAAGCATTCGTACACATGCAACATGAGGTCACCAGTTTATTAACAATTTGGTCATAGGTTTTAGTCGACCAGGTGCACTAGCTATTGCACCCCTAACAGAGACATGAATGACTGTGGAATGAGAATGCTTTTACATAATTTGGTGAGATAACATCAAATCAATAGTATATCAAACCATGCCAAAAACGTTAAATGATACATTGAGCTGTACATAGCCAGCCTAAACATGAAGCCACAATGAAAGAGTCACAGAGAGTGCAGTTTTCAAAACTCCAATACTATTACAGCAATTCAGTGGGCCTTCAACACAGTTACACCTCAATTTCACAATCCACAGCAGACAAACCCAAAAGGCCTCATGTACCATGGAATGTTCGAGCAGGAACTTGTTTGGTCTTGTGTCTCCAATAGCAAGTCATAGATCATATGGTTAAAATAAACGACCACAATGTGTTGAAGACTCACATAAACAGGCTCTTAATATATAATGTGAAAGTGGGGTTGATGTGATTTTGCAAAAAGAGGAGCTTTCAAGAGAGACAGAAATAAAAAGGTTGTTCAAAGTGAATCCTAGGCAAGCAGGCAAGACTGTGGTCATGAATGTCATGAATACCTGAAAGTAAAATCACAGCATTCCCAACAGGTCATTTTCCTGAAACACCACAGGTGTGTAAATTACTATAGACAAGAATTCCTTATACAGTCAATAAGGTAGTTTCCGATCTTAAAGGTCAGATGAGAGAAACAGAGATGGTAGACCAGCATATGTACATATGCTGTAACAGCATATTTATACCATGTTTAAAATGACATCAAATTTATCAAAGCCTGATCAGCATTGTGTTTTATAGCAAATAATCTGTGGAATAAGTGTTTTCTAATGTCATTCAGTAAATTAACAAAAATTAACACAGCATAAAACATAAATGCTCCAAAACTTGGTTATTGAGAGCCACAGTCAACAATGCTAGAGATATTCAGGGGCACATGCAGCAGGTAGAATCAGTGGGTTCGGCCTAGTAAGTCTGAACCATCTGACTTTGATTTTGCAGAGCAAACACCTGCCCTGCAGGTACACAAACCATGCTGCCTTTCATAACATAACTTGAAGAAAGCCTACAAAGTCAAGAACAAGCATTTTAATGGTAAATTTAAGTTTCATTCTACAGCTAATGTTCAAAACCTCATTACAAAACATGCAATTGCCTTATATAAGGTCAATTATACACAACTTTAGCACCAACAGTAAGCTATAACTAGCTAACTGTTGGGCCACGCTCCTAAAACTGAGGTCGCACAACTTACCATATAATACTTATTGAGTACTCAATCCTTTTAGGATTTCAATTGAGTCTCTATAAGAAATCTTTTTAGTAGATACGTGACCTCAGAGCACATCACACCATGGCTGTTCTGTAACAGGTGGCTAACCAGTGGGAAGTCATATCCAGCTACCCTGCAAACAATGAAAGCTTACCTGGTACTTTGATAGAGATGATGCCACAAAAGCCAAATTTACACCTGCCCAGCTCTCCCAATCTCTCAACAGAACTAAACTAAACTACAATAAACTACAGAAAAAGGCTGAGATAGGCATGTCAAGTTGGTTTGTTCAAGCCAGTCTACCTTACACTGCTGTAAATTGCAGCCATCAGTGGGCCGGGCTCGCTCATCCTTGTCAAAGACGACAGCGTAGACCAACGTTCCTGCTGCATTTCTCAGAAATATGACCATTTATGCATTTAAATGCTTGTGGTGAGGATCAAATAATTGCTCTACAGTGCTACAACTCAAAATAACATGATATATCAAGGGACTGATGCGTCCTATTTGAAAACAGACCTTGGTGGTGTTGATGACTCAGTACAAGCTGGATGAATAATTGCTTCAAACCAGTAGCTTTTATGAGGGGAAAATGTGGCAAGGTTGGGTCTGGGGAGATTGAGCCAGCGACAGTCTCTTTGCAACTTCCCAAATCTCGGGCCGACAAGACTATAGGAGAGACTGTATCAGACACAGCATCAGTGGAAAATACGATTTAACTGTCTGACCACAATGGATACAAAGGGCATATAATCATGCAAAATACAAAAGCACACTTACACACACACACAGGCAGAATTATAAAATATTAAGTAGAACTAAGTGAAATTAAGTTATTATTATAGAACAATTAAATATGCAATTACAAATGCAAGGCTAGGGAAACTGCAACTCCATAAGCTTCCATAAATTTGTTCATGACATATGAAAAGTGGTGAGTTTTCCCTCTTGCTTTGTTCATAATCTGAAATAAACCATCAAGCAGTGAGTTGAAAGTCACAAAGGCTTTCATCCAGTGTAAGTTTATCAAATGAAACAGTAACACAAAAAAAGACAAACAACTTTGGGGACTGTAACAGCTTTCACTCGACTATTCATAACAAAATTAGCAACAAAAGACAAAAACAGCAGCATGAAAACTAGTTTCGCTTATGGCTCAAGGCCACAATTTTGTATCATCAGACAATGAGTTTGACAGGCAGCTTACTTCTGAGTTCATCATTTCTTGTTTGAGTAGGACCTCAAACGCCAGGACTCCTACTGCCAGGACTAAAACCATCTTTAAGCGGTTTCAAATAAAATGTCAGTACATGCTCCATTCCCTATGATTGGGAAGGCAGTTGTCTTTAAAAAATATCAGCTTGTTGAATGCATTTTTGGCTACTCCGTTAATGCAATGCAGCTACCAAAAACTGACAGAATATTTCAGAAAATGAAAAAAACAAACTGCATCATTAGGGTGTATCCATCTTAATTTGAGCAGCTAGAAACAGCTAGAGACTCAGAGGCAGGTGACACCCATCCCTGAATATCATTGGAAAAAGCCTGTTGACTAGCTATCTGCTGGCCAGGTCAGCCAGCATTCTGTCTTGTTTATGCTGCAGTAACAGTGTGAAATACATAATGATCATTTTGTTGGCATGTTATAGTTGCAGACAGAAACCCCCCACATCTAAAAACCTAATCACATGCATTGGCACTACATAAACCACAATGGAGGTGTAAGCAAATGTAACTACAGTATTATCTGTGCAAATTCAGTGTGACACACACAGTCAAAAATTCAGAGGAGCCACAAACAAAACAAAACAACCAATTTTCATAAAGCTCATTTTTTTTCTCCTGTGTATTTTTATACATTAACTCTCTAACAGGACTCTTTAAATGTCTTGACTGCAAAACGCTGGAAAGTTATCACTGCTGCATCAAACCTCGTTCTTGGATATTACCAACTTTCTTGTTTATGTCACTACTGTAAATACTTGTGAACAGCTTTGAAACTAGGCTATAAAGCCTACAGACATTTTATTGGTGCAGAATTTGTTAACATTTTGAGGAGATGACTGAGGAAAAGGTACTTTTAACTAAAACTGTTACTGCCCTAAAGGAGCAGCTAATGGGTGGAATATAGACACTTTACGAGGCCCCTCAATGGGTGCTTCAGTAAGCAGGGAAAACCTGGTTCCTAGAGATGTTTAGGTTGGACTTTGGTCATAGTGTTAGCATTAGCCTTAGCTTTCCAGCATGCCAGGCTCTAAAGTCAGATTGGAGAGTTGGCCAGCTGTCTCTCGGGCCTGTCTACTTTGGAAAACAGAAAACCAGCACAAACCACAAGACAGTCTAAAATTGTAATATAAGAAGGGGGGAACAAAAAGAAAGTCCTTCAATCTTATTACAGAACAGCAGGATGCAACACACATGGTGTTAACCAAAAAAAAGCCTTCACGTCCAAGTCACCTGAAAATGTCAGATTGACAGGTATCAGTAACTGAAAATATCAGCAGAAAATCAGATCAGTTATTGGGAAGGAATACAAGGATGAATCTGATCCAATGTTGTGACAAATCTAGAATGAAAAATGCAAGCACTCTCACTGTGTAATGTTCCGTCAGCAGTCTTCCTTCTTGTGTGGTGGACAGAGCAGAAATGTATAAGTAGTCAGAGCATGACGGCCTCATTTTAGATGCTCATCTTATCTGATGATCTCCAATAAAAACAAACAACTTTGTGGTTTTAGGAATACTTTTGGCTCAATATCAAGTGATACTTAAAGTTTTAATATTGGCATCACAAAGGAAAATGTAGCATTGTTTTATCTCTACCTGAAACACTGTTCCAAAAAAAGTGTCTGACACCAACCTCCCACACTGCTCATCCTAAGTCATCCTAAGACAATTCATAATTTAGCTGAACAACACCCTGACCACATGCTCTTCCGCAATGACAGCGATATCTGCAATACAACTTGAACACAACAACATTCCTGCTACTCATCAAGGACAAAGTTCTTTGGGAGAATGCAAGAGGGATACTTGGAGAGTGAAAAAGACAGATAGCTGCAAAACCACTGGATTGGTAAACAAGACTATGAAGGTGATCCAGCTGTTCAGAGGCCAAACCTTTACACCACATGAACATGCAAGAAGCTTTATGACCACATGGCAATTACAGTCACAAGCTCTCCCCAACAGATCGGTCATGGGAAAAAAAAAAAAAAAAAAAAAAAAAAAACTTACTGAAGCAACACACAGGAACACAAGAGGAATCTGGAAAGACAACAGTACTGGAGCTTCAGAAGCCAGCAATGTCCTGCAGAAATAGAATCAGACTTGCCTTAAGGCACTGTACAGATAAAATCATCCTGACGTCACCTTACACAATCACTGGTTGCTTCGTTTTTCTTCTTGGAGGTACTTTTATAAAAAGCCTGTTCGTCACACTGCTGTGGCTGTTGTCCAAAGAAAAGCCAAAACCAGACATTCCTATCTAGCCAAGGAATCTGAGAGGGAACAACCCGGCTTTCATGGACCATATCTGAAGTGTTCAACAACTTATAAACCCAGGACAGAAGCCTGTTTCTTTTTGTGCAAGTCTTGTAGCACAGTGGAAGTGTCCATAATTCAACATTATTTCCCCAAGGTCAAGGAAAGTAGGTCTTCAGGATTTCTGAGCTGAGATTCTTGTGAAAGCTGGCGACTATTCTCTCAGCCCATTTAAGGGCCATGACAAGAGTGTACAATCATTTATTTTTGAATAAATGCCAGAATTAGACTAGCGAAATACACGTGTAAGGACAACATGCAACTCACACTGGTTTTCAGTCAGCTCCAGCTTAGCAGAGAAACAGCTTTCTCTCAATCTCAAATGAGTACAGCACTGGTATGAAATACAAGATTATTTTGTTAGCAAGTTAGAACGGATATGCAGTAAGCAATTGTAATTAAATGATATTTAAGCTCAAAACTCGAGATTGTAATCAGACTGAATTCCGTTCTTTTCATTCAGTTCCTTTTATAACTGAAACAATACAATCATCTTGAGCTGTTGAGCCAATTGTCTGTCTTCTGAAGTAGTCTACCCTTTGATATCAACTTCAGAGATCGTAAGGTCAAATCAACCCCACAGCAAAACCAGTCTCCACTGATTCAGGTCTGAGACACATTTCCCCTGCTCAGTGAAGCATCTTCTGAGGTGCCTGTATAAAAGGCTCGGTTTATAAGCACCACTATAGTTTGGCTCCAGCAGATATCCAGAGATGGATAGCTGGAAATTAGTGGCTGTGGCCAGATAAGAGATATTTCAATCAACTCTTGCATTCTTAACTAGTCAGTCAGCTATCTGGGTTAGAAAATCACAATATTTGGGGATCAATGTCAGGACTTTCAATCATTCCAGGCTAAATCTGTAAGCTATCTCTTTTCTCTGTCCTTCTGACTAAATGATAAATCCCAGACCAATGAAACGTGAACAGGCTTTAAAGCCTAGTTTCTGAAATGTACAACAAAGCTGTAAAGAGGACAGCTGGGAGAACCTAGAACCTTGGCCGCAGTAACAGCACTCCAGCTTTCTGCAGCCAGGAGCAATTTTAACTATTTACACCAAAGGTCAAGCTCCTTCTTCAGGAGTTTGTCTCAGTATCAGATCCCTTCATCATTTTCTTCAGCTTTAAACACAGCCACAGATCACAGCTTCCTATTCCTTTAACTGCCCTGCCTACAGGTAGGTTACCACGAAAATGGCCCTGCAGTGAAGGTCCACACAGGAGACACGTGACTGAGAAAGAAGTTAAACTGGTAATTGATGAATAAACACGTACATTAACAGACAAAGAAAGAAATATTTGCAGAAACACACAACAGCAGCAGACTTCTCCCACATAAATCAACACCAAACTGCCTACAGGTGTCAGATGAGCTCCTTTTGGGAGATTAAAGGTCACAGGCTGTATCCAGGGCAGATATTAGACACGTTAACGGTCAACTGGTTTGACAGGGAGTTAAAGTACATGTCAGAAACTGGAAAAGAAGGTCAAACGGTGTTTTAAAAGAGCAGATATGAGCCTTTAGTTGATGTAAGCTGTGTGAAAGAGCCTTATTTCAGTCAGAAATGCAAGGAGGGGAGGCTTTACCTTAACTTTATCCGTTAAAATTCAAACTGAGGTAAACGGTTACACTGCTGCAGCAACTTTAGCCTCTCAGCGGGAATTTAAGCAGCCCAGCCGAAACAGGACGGGATAAGTTCACTAAACACACCTCCAATAACGCCACAGGGTTCACACCACCTCCCGAAAGCCCAAAACAGTTCCTAAATTCAGGAAAAAGAGTCAAATCCAGCTCTAACTTACTTGTCCAGTCACAGCTGCCGTGCTGGCGTCCCTCGCTCTCATCCTGTGGTCCCGCCCGGAGCGAGGAAAATCAACTCGCAGACCCCTCCCACGCACCCCCCATTGGTCCAAGCCAACAACCGCCTCGCAAAGATGTCTTGAATATGATTGGTCAAAGTGCCTGTCATTCACGCCCCAGCTCTCTTCGCCCCGCCCCCCAATTCATATAAGGTCATCACGGGCAGTTACAGGTAGAGGTGGGCGATAACGGGAATTTTGGTATCGATCCGATACCAAATAAATGCAAGGCCAGTATCGCCAATATCGATACCGATACCAATATTGTGGGGGACGACTTTGATGAATGCAGCTTGAGTATCGATCTTTTTATTACGAGTATTGATCAATATCAATACCAGCGTTAGTATCAATATTATCTGCCCATCTAGTTACAGGTGAGAAAGTCTGCTCCCCAGGCAGAGCCCTGCTGAAGGTGTGTAAGACATTCCAGCTTTGCTCTTCATCAGTGATGGAAAAGTGTCTTTGCTGAAATGTAAAGCCCCCTTTAAGCATCACTATTGTCAGTGATTCACTCCCAGAAAGCAGCTGATCTAAATACAGGCCTGCTGTTGATGCTCATTCCACGAATGAGCAGCGGCCACGAGTCTTTTCTGACCATGGTGCTCTACAGACTTGTAATTAACAGCTCATTTCACAAGACGGGAAGAAACAGCCATCAAGGTGTGGGATGAGGCCTGTCGTTAAAGCTCTTACTCACAGAGCTATTGGGATTTTTTTTTTTTTTTGAAAACTGCAGGATGAAAACCAAGCCTGACAGGTGTCAAATGGAGATGTTCAGTGATTCAGAAATAGCGATTCATGGGGTGTTGACTAGATCAGGGTTTCTCAAATAGTGGACCTTGAAGGACTCTCCAGTGGTCCACAGGCCCATCCTCAGTGGACAGGTAATGCCACTTTAAATCATAAATGTCTGCATGGAAAAAAAAGACTTATTATTTCAAAAGTCTAGTAATCATGTTCAGAATATAAAGATTATATACACAAGAATAACATATCACAGAAGGAATGCAATGCAAATTAAACATGATCAGTTTGAGGCAGATGCAGACAGATAGCAAACCAGAAATGCAGAAGTTTTTTAACAAAGAAAGAAGGGCGTCACTGTTCTCAGAAAACAGATCACTCTCAAGAACAATCCAGACTGCATCAGATATAATGTGATAGTGTAGGTTTCAGTCAGTCACCATGTTGATGGATTGTCCACCGTTGGACACTAGCTCCAGTTCAGGCTCCAAGTCTCATGTTTTCAGTGTCTGCAATTGAGAAAAATAAGGGGAAAAATAATTTGACATAAAAAGTTGAGTTGTGTTTTATTGTGCGCCACTATGCTTTGTAGTTATTAACTGTTGGGCTGTAACCCCTGGACTAGATAATCATGAATTCTTCACTTATTTGAAAATTAATGCAGTTCTTGAAATTATATCATAAGAAGGCATATCAGTTGCTATCAGAACTTTATTTGAATTTCTACTTTCTACAACTAGAATTTTACTTTTGCTATTTTGTTGTCATCATATTCAGATCAGTAACATTGGGTTTCGTCTTCCATTGTGTTGAGACAGACATTCCCTAATATTTCTTTCATGGTCCCTTATCATGCAAATTGTCCAAGTTAGTTGGCCAACATGAACAGCATGACCTGATAGCCCAAGATGCCAAAGAGCATGATCAACCTGACCAAACTACAGAACCCTCTAGTTCAAGCTGTCAATTAGTACAACCAGCGTGGCAAATTTTTAACCAGCATGACCTCTTAGTCCAAGCTATTGAACATGACCTTCTAGTCAACCTGACCAGAAAGACCAGCAGTATCCAGATACCAATCAGTATGTCCTGCAAGTCAAAAAGTCCAGCATGACCGAACTGTCAACCAACATGGCCTATGACCTACTAGTCCAAGCTATTGGTTAGATTGACCAAACATCTACTGATCTTCATAGAATTATTAAGCATGTTACTTGTCTTAATAGCTGTGATAGTGTGTGTGTGGGGAGGGGGGAGGGTGTGTACGGGAACTGGGTGCAGCCTCAGCATCTAACATTTTATCATTTCACTGCTGCTCTGAATAGCATCTGATGTCATTTACGCAGGAACATAGTGGGACCACCCATGTTTTAATTGAGGGGCACTAAGTATGATGCAATTGAGGGGTAATAAAGTACTCATGAGAATGAACCAAAAACAGAACAGTTTGTCCTGGGAATGGTTTGGTCTTTGTCAGGCTCTAACGATCAGCTCAGCCTAAGCAAACATTCTCTCCTGCTACAGACGCAGAAGGTGAAAAGGGAAGTTCACTGGCACATGAAATACTACCTTTGCATAATTATAAGTAGGCCTAATAAAACTTGTTCTCATAGTTGCTAGTCGTAAAGAGTATTTAAAAACTAAATAAAAAATAAAAAGGCTCATAATGCTGAACATGACAGCTTGTATTGTGGAAAACCCCCCAAAGAATCAATCACTTTGTTGATAAAGGTACAAGTGGAAACATCTCACACTGTTGTGGAGATAAGTCCAGAACAACCTAACAAAAAAAAACACATATTTGTGCATTATTGGAGCCAAATGGTAAAATAAGATGTAGACATCATATACAACCATCTCCATTTCTCAATTTGTCATGAACTCATAGCCTTTTCTTGATGTTTTATTCCTGTCCTACAAAACATTCAAAAATGAAAAGCACTGGGGTTCCAAACTCCTGGTTTTAAGAGGGGGTTGGCATAAATTGTTCTTTCCAAAATGTTTCATTACACTTTGTGGACAAGCTTACTAAATGTGAGTGAATGACAACATGCAGGTGCATAAATTGCTATGAATCTAAATAGTAGTTAAAGATGACATTTGAACTTAATGCATGAGCAGTTTTCTATGTAAAGATGTTGTAGAGTAATAGAGGCGTCTTGAGCACAGAATGAAGTCACACACTCTGTCAATGTTGTTTTTTGCTCTCTGTTGTCATAGCTGGTCCAGCTGCAAATACATATTAGTCCAGGTTTGTGGAAAGCCTGGCCTTCCCAAGAGACAAGACAGTGACCTTGTCTCTTTGGATGGCCCATGTGCATGATGACTACAGTACAAAATGTTCAGGTGTAAGTGACCTTCCAAATGTTTGCCACAGTGCTAACAGCCAGGCTCAGCATAGTTGGAGCAGGTTAGCTGTAGTAGCTGTGTAGGTTTAGCAGAGTGGAAACAGAATAGCTGCAGCAGCACAACAGATATGGACAGGAATTAGATGAAATAGAGTAGAGGCAGAACATGGTGAAAAGTGTAATTTTCAGAAAGATGCCAGTGTTCTCTCACCCAGAGTTGACGACACAGACGTGAAAGAATGTACGAAAATGCTGGTGAAACCAGTTGATCTAACTGCTCTGTTGTGCTTGTCTGTGTTTAGCAGCTGCCTATCTCAGCTGTGACCCTGTTGCGGAAAAAAACACTGGGTACCTTTAAAATAGTTGACTTGAAAAAAAAAATATAAAAATGTTCTCGCATCTAACATTTAATTGTCTCATGGATCTGTCCTCAGTAAGTCTGACTCCAACTTGTAAACCTGTCCTACTTGTATCACAACTCCACATTTCAGGACAACCCAAACAAGCATGGCTGCTCCTTTTGAGTCTTCATTTCTTTCAGTGTTCCTGTTGTTTCATTCTTCCTGCTATTGTAATAAAGCTGTTTTGGAATCACGCCAAGTGAAAAAAAACAATATGTCAATAAAATTCAGTTGAGCGTGCAGTATATCGTCGCTGTCCAATGAAAAAACATGATGTCATCTCCAGAATGGTGACCTTACAGGAGAAGACACAAATTCCATTCATTTTGAATGGAAGTGAATGTAAACTGAGCTTGTTTTACTCATTTTAGAGCATTCCTATTGGCCTGTTTATCCAGAAATAAACAAGCAGATACAGGGTTGCTCTTTGTCTATAAAAACAGACAAAAATGGAGGTGTATGTATTTTCATTGGACAGCAATAATATGTGCAGATTCCTGATTTTCTTGGTTACTCAGTCATGTATCCCCCCATTTCATTCTTCCTGAAGTGGTTGTGCTTTGCCAGCTGCAGGCATTTTTTACTTGATAGCTGACAAGAGGTGACAGATGCCGAGCGAGACAAACAATGGAAAAAGTTCTCGCAGTAGACACCTGTTGAGCCTGTTGTTATGTGTGTGTGTGAAATAAAGTTATTGTCAGGGTGTAGAGGGTGATCTGCTGTAATTACATCTCGTGTCAGCATGTGTCCCTAGAGATTTCCATAGGATAGATGAGATGCACAGAAATGCCATCTCATTAGTCAATAACAGCAAAAATCTAATCCTCTCAAATTTAAAATCTATCCAGTTACCTTACATTAATGTAATGTGATCTCACTTTAGAGGTATATTATTGATGCAAATATTTGAGCACCCTGGGCAAAATGTCAGTTAAGCAAGTAAAAGATGAAATAAATGTAAAAATGTTAAAGCTGTGGTGGTGCTGCTACTGATGAAGGCAGTGCAACACTGTTCTACATTCAGTTACATTTTCCAGAAGGTTCTGAAAATGTTTTGATCTGCATTTCTGGCAATCCTACATGCAGTTTTTGGACAAGTTTCTTGGTCTTTCAGACTTCAACTTCTTTCACTATCAGTAATGATTCTGTATCTCTCTTAGCTTGTCAAGAAATACATGTGTAAACCATGTCCTTTAGGGGCAAATTACACTTCTCAAGTTGCCCAAGGGCAAGAAATACCAATTCTTACCTAATGTTGCTTTAAAGGGTAGTTCATCATTAAAGCTATGACGTAGAAATATGTCATAAAGAAGAACAAAATTGATACAAATACATTGTTGTCAGTTTCACAACAAAATGTGGACGGAAAATGTTTATTTTGCAATACACAGATGGCAGAGAGGTACATGCAGGGTACAGCAAAGCAATCCACAAAGAAATTATTATTATTATTATTATTATTATTATTATTATTATTATTATTATTATTATTATTATTATTGTTGTTGTTGTTGTTGTTGTTGTTATTGTTGTTGTTGTTGTTGTTATAGTTTTTTAACACAGCTTTACTGTTATTAATAAAGTTGGAATATTTATGTTATCAAATGAACAGGCTCACTTTTAAAAATGTTGATACTTTTTATAGTAGGTGTAAAGTCTCTCTGTGAGCCCTGTTAAAGCCAAACTACTTCTGCTGAATGATGTTGTTGAAATAGTGGCTGCAAGACTGAGAGAAGTCCACGCCTTTCTTACTCTACTGCTCAAGCTATCCTACAACTGCAGCCATGAGAAGTGGGTTGTTGTGGGCTCAGGATGACATAACGCCTCATAAAACTATAAACAGCTCGTCCACAGTCAGCAAAATCAAATAAACGGCTTTAACAGTCCGTCACCTCACACTGAGATATATAATTATTTCAATGTTTCAAATGAGGTCACCTGCAGTTCATTGAAGTCAAAGACTACAGGTTCATTTGCATTCATTTGTGATGAAAAATAGCGGTGAATGAAATGTCTAATTAGAGTTGGTCCAGTTGCAAATGCATTGTAAATATCCCATACCATGCAAAACCAACACCTCTGTCAGAATTTGTGAAATAAAAGACATATGTTGCAGGACATACAGTTCACTCCCCAGCCCATGCGGTCTGTACAATGTAACTATGAGCTCTTTCATGTTTTAACTTTAAAACTGTAATATAGTCTTACATGGTCAGTGTACTTTTGTTCCATTGTATTTTCCATTTTGCAAGCACACACTCCAAGTAAATGACTGCAAATGACTATTATTAAAACTTGGTTTCATTATAGTACAACTATCAGTAGTTTATTTTAATAGCTCATAATGGGCATTTAAACCAACATACCTCAGCAGTCACTTTTTAATACTATACCAGATTACTAATGTGGAAATCTGTGAATCCTTCATTCATTAAGGTCAAGGCACAGTGCAAACAGACAAGAATACTGCAATTTATAACAGCTAATTGCTCACTGATCACTTTGCTCCTTGCCCCAGCATGCCAGATGACTTATCATTTATAAGATTCCTGTGTGGGGTGTGAAGGGTGGAAGATTTTATTCTTTTCAGTCAATATCATCCAGGTCACTTGCTGTGCTTTATTGTTTTCCTGCCAGAATTGTGTTTTTAACAACAGATGCAAAACTCCAGACCCATAAAAGCAACCCGAGGGTAACTGTAGCTGGCAAAAACTCCCTAACATCTTAGGGGACAAACCAAAATGAAACATATCCCCTTCTGGGCTGTACAGTGTAATTAAATAACAAGTTCACAATGGCCCCTGCATCAAGTGCAGGAATACACTCATCACATTTATTAAGAAGAATTAGGGAGCATAAGATTCCGTTATTGCAGCAGTACTTTCAGATTATATTCCCATCAACCATCAGAATGATAACCAATCTTTATAACTGTGGTGAGAAGAAAAGTATCTCAGCTTTAAGGGAAATGGGCAAAAACACCAGATGACCATGTGGGGTTTCATGTCTGTCAGCCAAGAACAGAAGCTGAGGCTACAGTGGGTACTGGCTCACCCTAGCTGGACAGTTAAAAACCCAAAAATCATAGCCTGGTCTGATGAATCTCTGTTTCTGCTGAGGCACACAGACGGTAACCTGTATGAAGCCTGCCTTGTATCAAGAACAACAACCTGGAGAGGCTGAAAGTTTGACCGTTGGGCTCTCCTGCTACCCACCTGAGACTAGCTTCTCAACCTCCAGCTACAACACCCTGCCTCAGACTACTTGTCCACTAACTATTCATCTTCAAGTGGCAGTTTTTATTTATTTATTTATTTATTTATTTATTTATTTATTTATTTATTTTTCTGATTCATCATCATGTTTGCCATCATATTATTTTTATTTTACCAGTTCACCTGAGCATGACAACAGACGTAGTGGTACAGTGTTCAATTTATAATGTGTAGGTGGGCTTGATGAGAAGAGATGGATCCCACCTTATGAGTCTTGTGGCTGGTTTCTTCCTCCTCCATTGAGGGAGATTTTCCTAGTTACTGTCACCTTTGCGGTTTTATGTTTTATGTACAGTTGATTTTTGTCTCATGACAGGATCTGTGCAAACCTGCTTTGAGTCAATATCAGTGGTACTAAACAAATAATTTTGGTTTGATTGGTGAAGGTAGTACAAGTCTGCGGGGAGTGCACTAACTCAAACTGATTTCTGTGGCCATTGAGATGTTCCAACTGGCCACCAATTTTGATAGATGTGGATCAAAATTTAATGTCAAGACAATATCTGGCAAATTAATCATTGGTTAAAGTTTTGATTTTAGGTACCCAAATATTAATGCCTTCCAAATGTCCCATGTCAATGTCAGATTGACATGAAATACCTAAATTGTGAGATATGGTGACCAAAACCCAGCATGTGCTAAACTTCATAATGTGCACAAGGTGACACATCATTATCTTGTGCAATTAGACACTGATATGTAGGTAGCTTTAAAGTGTGTCATTTAATAACCAAAATTCAACATCTGAGCTTGATGTCAACCTAATGTTGGGTTTGGCAGACGTGTGATTTTAATTTCCAATGTTGGGTTAATTTGAAATGTTGGTTTTTGACATCAACACAGTTTTTATTTATATGAAGTCCAACATCTTTCTGACATTAAACTGATGATTTACAGCATGAGGCAGGTCCACCTGAAAAATCTGAGCTATCATGTCAACACGGGCCATCTGTAAGTTATGTTGTCAGCGTCATGTGGAATCCAGGCCTTGAGGAATTGAGGTTTTGAGAGCAAAGGTAGGCCATACCTAGTATTAGTACAGTGTTTCTGACGAAGTGCTCATTTAGTGTATACTTCAGCTACATATACTTCGCACTTTGTTTACATTGTTTATAACAGTCAGGATGGGGATGTAGAAGCCATCAAGCACATGCACCAAATGCATTCCAACACCAGACCAGACTACAGGATAATCAGGTAATGTGGGTTGAAATGGTATCCTTCCACATAACAACATAAACCTGATAGGCAGCTTCACTACAGCTATGAGTTTAGTTGGGGTGGTGCGCTTTCAAGTAATGTTTTAATAGTCTCTCTCTCTATTTAGAGAGAAGAAAAGAACCACTTCGTGACATATAGACCGAAGCTTGAAATTATGAGTCACCATGTTGGTGGTTTTGGGATTTTTAAGCCTTATGAGGTGTACAGTTTGATCTGTCAGTTTGAGCTGTCCCAGTCCAAGACTCCATAACTCGGTAAAACAAAACTGTAAATGTGGTATGTGACGTAATGTGGTAGAGAGCTTGATTATAGATAGATTATTCTCTCATCTGATCATTTACTCTCTTTTATACTCAATAGTTTTGAATATGTCAAAATGTCCTTCTTGTTCACAGTAAAGGCCTTTAACAAGTACTACCAAGGAGGGTCCAATTAGGCATAACCATGAAAACACACAGCATGACCATGTGGGTGTAGCACTCTGATCCACATATGACATGTCAGCAGCCATGGGCTCCTCTGGGAAGCTGACATTTGGAATAATTGATGCCCACAAAGCAGCTGAAGGTTATAATACATGTTTTCAGGGAGCCATTTCCTCTGTTAGTAATGTAATTAAAGATGGCAGTTAACAGGAAACATGGAAGTCGTGTTCAGGCCTGGGACACTTAGAACTTTCCAAGAGAACTGTTCATAGGATGCTAAAAAGGTTGATCAAAGCCCTCTGTTTGTATGCAAAGCACCATCAGAAAGATGACCAAATGTGACCAAATCTTTCCTGAAACCTGTGAAATTCAGCATCTAACAATGCATCTCAACAAGCCTGATGCATTTTTTAAACTCCACACCGAAACATCCATCCGTCCGTTTTCTGAACCGCTTATTCCTGAATTGGGTCACGGGTGAGCCGGTGCCCAGCCGGCAACTCTGAGCGCAAGGGCGGGAAACAACCCTAGACAGGGCGCTAATCCATCGTAGGGCGCACACATGCACACACACATCCACACATCCACACACTAAGGGCCACTTTAGAGTCACCAATTCACCCATCATGCATGTCTTTGGACTGTGGGGGAAACCAGAGTACCCGGAGGAAACCCACGTGAACACGGGGAGAACATGCAAACTCCACACAGAAACTTCCCAGGTCACCCCACCCGGGGGGCACTGAAACATTTCATATAGAATAGAAGTTGGAGATGTTCATGAAAAGAATACCTCTCCAACTGTTAAGCATGGGGTGGCCCAATCATGCTTGGGGCCTGTGTTGTAGCTAGTGGCATGCATAACATTTCAGTGCTGGAATGGATTCAGTTATGTATCAGACAGACACTGTCTGGAGAAAAGTCAAGATGGGAAGAAAGTGGCTTTTGCAGCAGAATAGCAAAGCTGAAAACCTGTCAATCCACCTGGAAATCCACAATGGACTCAAAAAATGCAAGATTTAAGAAAAACTGAACTGTAAATGAAAGTTGCAGAACCATCAGCCTCTCTACCACATGATCTCTACCAAACAAAAATTTTTTACAGGCTGTGAAACTTGGTAACAGTAATCTGTTATAGGTCCAGGTCTGGAGAGGACAGGGTCAGGGTCCAAACTTGGACTGTGACCTGTGTATTGCTCTCCAGCTGCAAGTGAATCAAGCACTTCTGGAGCACTTCTGGAGCAGCACTGGTCAAATGACAGGTATTGTTGATTTTACAGAGAACAGCAGGTTTTGAAACACAACTATTCTAGTTAACCCTGTGATTGACCCGCACCTTGTCCAGGAGGTATTCCTGCATTGCACCCAGTGTTTACAGGCTCTGGAAGGGACTCAACATGACCCTCACCAGGAAGAAGTACATAAGATAAATGAAAGATTGAAATAATATGTGGCATGAAAACCAGTCTATGAAAAGCCTGTGTGGAAGTTGAGTCCAAACCTGAGAATGACCTTGGCTTTTACATAAGACCTGTTCTTCTTGTCGAGGAGGCACTCACTGGAAGCCTTTGTGCGCACTTAAAGATCATCTGGTGATGTCACTCCCATACTCCAAAGACACACCCAAGCATGATGTGAAACACACGACGAACACACGCCCCACTCCCAGTCACCCATAATAGGGTGGGGACATTTGGATATAAGACTGGGACGATAAAAAGAAAAGCAGGTCCATCGACTTTGGATTAGGGACAGACTCACGCCTGTTACCAGTTGCATTGTTTGTCCAAGGTAATGTGCATAGTTGTGATTTCTACTGGGGACATGGATCCAGTTTATGTAATGAAGTTTGCTAGAGGTTGTGAGGGAAAGTGATGAATATGAAATTGCATTTTTTTTAAATAATTTAATTTAAATAATAAGAAGGTCATTTCTGACTGTTCACTGAGTGCTATAGTCTAATAAATTTTGGTTTTAAAAATAAAGATTTTAGTTTGCAAAAAGGAAAACTAAATATTCAGGATTTCGTTCCCTATTTTACGTAGGTAGATACAACTAAGCGATCTCTCAAATTGGTTGGGACACTAGGAGCAGAACTGAACACCTAAAACAGATTAGGTATTTATTCACTGTTACATTTTAACGGATATTTTATGGGGCCTAATTATGGGGCGTAACCCTTCGCAGGGTTAGCAGCCGAGGAAGCTCACAGACCATTCATTTGTTGGAATATCACTTGTGATGCCGCTCAGCCCGTCAGATCTGTGCACTATGATGAAGACTGCAGCTTGATTTAGTGAAACACACAGGGAAGAGAGCAGGTCAGACGAAAGTTTATTCACATGCGGATCTAAAAAGAGAAAAGTGGAGTGAAAACTGAGCTTTTCATAAAGAACAGACTCATGCATGTTTATTTTGTCCATGATCTGTTCTAAACCAGTATGTCTCACATGTTCTGTGTAGAAGCAGTGATGTGAAGCAGCACTACAGGACAAGTTATTCATGCTTTTTGAAACTTGCATATTTTGAAAAGAACATTCATTTATAGTATTTGTTATTTATAATTAATCAATTTCAGCATGATAACTGAATAAATATTGAAATATATTGAATTGTACTTGTAATGGTATTGAACTTAAATCAAATGCCCTTCATCTGAATTATCAGATTCTGTAATAGTTTAATGGAGTAAAAAAGTGGATTATAATGTGCATCATGGTATGCAGTTTTGTCAGTGGCCAATTTTGGCTGTTTTCCTTCCTCCAGTGCTAATCAGGAGATTTCAAGCCCTACCTAAAGGAACGTGAGAGATTATGTCATGCAGGAAAACGGCTGGCTGCAAACACTACCATAAAAAGTGCTTTGACTGAAATCTCCACAATGGGAAAGCCCCTGCGTACTCTCGGGAGAGGGGCCTAAAAATGAGCACCCTTGAAAGGTAGGCTAGGGAGAGCATGCAGGAGCTTGTATGGCACTTCTGGGACATCCACCTGAACAAGACATAGAACCTTTCGGGTCACCCTTTCACACGCTAAAAGAAAATCTGCTTTGCATTATTTCTGGCTGGACCATAATGCTCTCGCATTGAATGACGGTTAACAGTACAGCTCAGCATTAACACAAGAACAAAACCAAACAACATCTGGGGCGGGACATCTGGGCTCGGCTTGCTCCCTTTTTGATGAGGCTACCATATTTTGGTATGAAATTGGGGCCTAAATTTAGCTGTGTGGTTGGCATCCGGAGAGAGAAAGAGAGAGAGTGAGTGAGAGAGAGACATATCCCCTGTGGGCAGCCGGCCCTGCAAGGAACAATGTGAGCCTTTGGCGGGGGAAACACCCGCTACTCCCTGCTGCTCAGCCTTTTGCCTTATACGGTCGTGAAGGCAGCTTCTGGTGTGATTGGCCTGTGGACATCCCGGTAAAGGGCGTTCAGATTTACTGCGGCAAATAAAATTGCAGCACCTGTTCCGGTATGTAAATGAAGGGAATAGGCTGGACAATGCAGGGATAAGAAGGCACTTGCCCTGAACATAATCCCATTCTTTTACCATCACTGAGCAATTTCATTATACATGGACAGGCACACATATTAAACTCATTCCTACGACTGAAACAAACTTGTTCCTATATCTCATGGCATAGCATGACCTCTGTTGTATTAGAGATTATACCAAACAAACAAAGCAGTAGAAAACAGATAACATACATTTAACATAGCAATTTTAAGTAGGATTGATAGAGTCATTATTAAAGCCTTATTTCATGGATTAGATGTGAACAAACCAACTTAGAAACCAATACCTGCTGTTTTCTAGGCTTCATAACTCACAACATGGTACGCATAAATGGTGTGACATAAACAAGTATTCCATCTCAAAAAGCAGCTGAAATGAACTTATTTCCAACAGAATCAAATCCCAGTTTAAATGCCAAATGAGCTTACAGAGCATGCTCCACCTGAACAGCTAGAGTTTGTAAGTTTTTAAGGCTAAAACATGTTATTCAGAATTTCATATGATTCAGACAAAAGCTACTTTGAAAATATGAGATTTTTTTGAAAGCAAGTTTATGGCATTACCCAAGTTAACACTTCCTCTTTAAATGTTCCATTGAAGTTCATGTTCAGATGAGTTTTAGGTGGATCTGATCTACTCATCAGAGGGTTTTTCTATTTAGTGCTATGCTGATCAATTGTAATGGAAAAGTTATTGAAATCAAATTAGTAAAGAATGCAAAATTGAAGCATTTTCACTAGTAGTGTGAAACTGACAGGGTGTACAAATTTCTAATTTAAATGGTTTTGTCCCTATTCTTAATATTCTCTCGAATTACAAATTAATGCGGTGCAATAATAAAGTCTTGTTCATTTAACATGTACACTAATGAATTTATTTTTATTTCAAATCAAAAAAGTTGCTGAAAGGTTCTTATATTTGCTCACCAGAGAGAAATTTTGGCAGTGGTGAGGGAGGGTTAGAGAAAGCCAACCCTGCCATCTAGTGTCCAGAATATTCAGTACCGTATTGTTGATCCAGAAATGCAAACATCACACAAAACCAAGCAATGAATGGCAATTAAGGCACTTTTAATGGAAAAAAGCATCACCTGAGCCATTACACAGAGCAGCACCTAGAGATTCAGCATAGTCATAAAAGTCACTTTGTGTCACACAGACCACGAGCGGGTTAACCACAAGTACTGTAGCCCAAAATCATCAGAAGTCTGCAAAGAAAATACCACTTTACATGCTCACTCCATTAGATTAGATGATCTTAATACCATCATACTTTTGGAAAATGCAAGACTGGGTATGTATATTCATAATCTCACAGACTTCCTCAGATAAACACATTCATACTGAACAACAGACTGCTTCGCTTTGACTTTGGAACACTCAGCATGTACATTTGTCAGGAGGTAGAATGGAAAGCCTTTTGCTTGCCCTCATGCATGTTCCATCTTCTGAGCTTTTGCCTTAAAAACCATCCAAATGCACACTGCAAGAGAAATATTGTACAGCGTAGTCCACCTTTATGCATTCACTAGCAAGCAATACATGTGGTGTGTCTGATTTAACCATTCAGATCTGATCACGTATCTGGAGCCCTCTGAGGAACATACCAAATGTGTTACCAAATCTCTTCTCTGGTTCAAAAAACAAAAACAAAGAACCCCTAAAACAAAACAAAAAATCTGCAACTTTAAAACATTTAGAATTAGAATCTTCTGTTGGAAATATTCTCCATATTCATTTAAATAAAAAAACAAATAAACAGAACAAAACAAAAACCAAGGAAAAACAAGGAGACAACAAAAATGTTTCAACACCTATTACCGTGAACCCATAAGGCACTGTGAACTGCAGAGGCTTCGGTTTACAATTTGGTTCTTGACAAGTTAATCTTCTGTTGAAAGACTGCAATATTCTTCAAGTCTGTTTTTAACTGATCAGGAAACTGCAAAAGAAAAAAAATTAAACAAATCATTAATTTTCACTCCACTTTTACATTTTTAAAAAATAGTATTAGTGTTAAAATTTAATGAATGGAAATCAGGTAAATAAAAACGTAGTCTTATAGCCTCATGTTGAAGTAATATTAAAAACAGGGAATAATAGACATGACAGTAGAAAATAAAGGGTGGGATTGGATTTACACAGAATTCTGTGTTTATGTATTCTTTTACATTTATTATTTATTGTTACATAAACATTTATTGTTTTTGTAAGAACAAAGTGTAAGTGTGCCATTCCTACCTGTAAGGGTATCCGTGGTATTTTGCCCTGAAGATGGATAAAAGCCAACTGAAGAAGAGCATCACGAGTCCAATTCCAGCAACACACATGACTACAAGACACATATACAGTGGGGAAAATAAGTATTCGATACATTGCCGATTTTGCAAGTTTTCACCACCAACAAAGAATGGAGAGGTCTGTATTTTTTTATTGTAGATAAAGAGACAGAATCTTAAAAAGAAAATCCAGAAAATCCTAATTTATGAAATTAATTTGAATTTTATTGCATGAAATAAGTACAGTATTTGTTCACCTACCAAAAAGCAAGAATTCTGGCTCTCACAGACCTGTTTGTTTTTCTTTAAGAAGGCGTCCTACTCTGCACCAGTTTGAACTTATTACCTGTGTAAAGTACACCTGTCCACACTCTCTATCATACTCCAACCTCTCCACCATGGCCAAGACCAAAGAACTGTCTAAGGACATTAGGGACAAAACTGTAAACCCGCACAAGGCTGGGATGGGCTACAGGATAATAGGTAAGCATCTTGGTGGGAAGGCAACAACTGTTGGCACAATTATTAAAAAATGGAAAAAGCACAAGGTGCCCATCATTCTTTTTAGGTCTGGGGCTCCATGCAAGATCTTACTGCAAAGGGTGAGGATGATTCTGAAAAAGGTCAAAAATCAGCACAGAACTACATGAAAGGACCATGTCAATGACTTGAAGAAAGCGAGGACCACAGTCTCAAATATAACCATTAGTAACACACAATGCAGTCATGGATTAAAATCATGCAGGGCACGCAAGGTCACCCTGCTCACACCAGCACATGTCCAGGCCTGTTAGAAGTTCAGCAATGACCATCTGGATGATCCAGAGGAGGCGTGGGAGAAGGTCATGTGGTCAGATGAGACAAAAATAGAACTTTCTGAGAAAGAAGAAGGATCAGTAATACCCTAAGAACACCATCCCAAACATGAAGCATGGGGGTGGAAACATCACATTTCAGGGTTTTCAGCAAAGGGGACAGGACGACTGCACTATATTGAAAGGAGGATGGATGGGGCCATGTATAGTGAGATTTTGGCCAACAACCCCCATCCCTCAGTAAGAACACTGAAGATGGGTTGTAGGTGGGTCTTCCAACATGAAAATGACCCAAAACAAACAGCCAGGGCAACTAAGGAGTGGCTCAGTAAGAAGCATTCAAGGTCCTGGAGTGGCCTAGCTAATCTCCAGACCTCAACCCAATAAAATATCTTTGGAGGGAGTTGAAACTCAATATTGCCCAAAGACAACCCCGAAACCTGAAAGATCTGGAGAAGTGGACCAAAATCCCTGCTGCTGCAGTGTGTGCAAACTTGGTCAACTACAGTAAATGTCTGCAAGAGACATGACTGTTTGTTACATTACCTTTTCTGACCAAATCCTTCTGATGAAGTACTGTAAATTAATTAGTAATGATTTGGTAATAAGTACACTATAAGATGACATACTTTTCCTCTTCCCAATGTCCATGTCAGAAGTTGCGGCCTCATGTAGAAGCACCATTCCTAAAGTAACCGCCGCATCTGAATCAGAGGGTCAAGGGACTTCTGTTTAAAAGTTTCTTGATGTAATACAGTCTTTTGACTCATTTTAGAAAACCCTTCAACTGATTATCATTCTGGACGCATCTGACCTTTGTTTTCATACACTCGAAAAAAAAAAAGTTGCACCCAGAAGGAAGTGTGGAATTGCAATGCTTTTTGGAAATGAGATAAAGGTTATAATAATAACGGAATAATAAATGATTACATATTTCGACTGACAATATTTATTGAGCTACACATTGCAGAGGTCCTGCAATAACCCATCCCACTGAATATTCTTACTCAGACTTTGCGGTATGGGTGGAGAGTTGATAGTACGTCCAATATAATTCCCCACACACAAAAGCAATGGGGAGCAAGGCTTTGATAAGGCCATCCCGCTTCCTGAAGCCCTACGAGTGCACCCCTCTTCAATACTTCTAAATGCTTGAATTGCTTTTGAACACTTCCACGGGACATACAATTCAGAATGGAAGGCGTGGACAATGTGACAGGTTTACATGGTCAGTCAGGCACAGAGATAAGTCCCGTCTCACGTCAAACCTAATTTCCAAGTTTGGTTCTTGTTGGTTGATTCCTTCTAGGTGCAACAGTTTTTTTGATGATGAGTGTAGATATAAGCAGTAAAATAAGGGGGACAATATGAATAAATATTTAAGTACATTAAACATTCTATATATTTCTACCAACAAAATCTAAACATTAGATGCAATGGTCTTCCTCAGACAATTCATTGTGACCTGGCCTGTTTAATAACATTTCCAAGAGAGGTCACAAATGCTCATTTTAACCTCCTCCACCAAAAAGTCCTTGATCTGCTCTATTTTGCTGTAGATTTTTCTTGCTAATGAGATATAGTCCCAAACAGAATACTTGCTTGCACAAACAATCAGTTACTAAATTACTAAATAACTGTCACATAGAACAATCACTCAAGTGACACATCTGCTTAACTCACAGCATTTTTGCACAAGCTTAAATCAGCTTTAAGTCATACTGGTTAAGATCAGTTTTTAATATTTTTTGAGTCTTAAAAGTGAAGGATACTGAACAGGAGAACGATGTGCGTCTCTGCCACAAACTGAGCTTGGCTGCTGCCGTGGATGTAGCTCTGGAACACAGAATCCCGAAGGAAAAAACAAGCTATTCAAGTCAATAATTCAAGGCAATACTTTACATCCTACATGTCAAAACCCTTCCTCCATAATCCATGTTTGATGTATGTAGAGAAAACTAACCACTTGGCCAGTGCTGGGGTTCTTGTGAGCATATGGAGGTCCACGAATATGGTTCCACATCTGGCCCGAGGTCATGATCAGAACGAAACACTGAAGAATAATAAAAGTACAAGAAAACATATTTCAGCAATTACACTGTTCAAAACATGCACATTAGTCTATAATTGTATATGACCTGTTGAAACATTCCTGAGAATTATTCACCTAGATTTTTAAAAACCTGACTCTTAAGGAAAATCTATTTGCTCAGTGGAAATCTATTTGCTTAAGAGAAAGGCTGCTCTCTGATTTCTATGTCTGGGGATGCCCCTGCTTTGTTTTGGTTATGATAAGCCGCCCGTTTCATTTATCAGTTTGGGGGGAAAAAAACGAAACAATATTTCTTGGAAACAGTTGCTGTTGTAACCATGGGTTTCACACCAATATAATTTACACATTTAAATGATATTGGTGTGAAACCCATGGTTACATCTGCAACTGTTTCCAAGAAATATTATTTCGTTTTTTTCCCCCCAAACTGATAAATGAAACGGGCGGCTTATCATAACCAAAACAAAGCAGGGGCATCCCCAGACATAGACATTTCCCAAACTGATAAATGAGTGGTCATAACATAAAATATCAAAGTAGTGCAGTACAGTTTCCTCATAAAGGTAACATAGGGGTGGGAAACAATTTTATTGTTATTTAGGTAAGTTAAAGAGAAGTCTGATCAGTCTGACCTTATTTAATTGAAAAGAGTATAACTGGATATTTCTAAGTAAAATTGTGGCATGAAGTGTGCAAATATTTAAAAAATATTACACAGTAACACAGAAAGCCAGTGTGCAAGACTGTCAAGAGGAATTAAAGCACACAGACTGTTTTTTAATATGATGTAATATATAAAATAAATAAACAAATATTTTGTTGTTATTATTAACATGCAAAGCACCTTGAGCACTTGGCCTGTAACTCACTCACATATAGCAGATAAAGAGCTCTAATAGGAAGAGGAAAGGTGGACAGGTTAATCGTGCTACTCTAGTTCAACTTAAACTAAGATAATGCTGGTTTTCAAGTTGGACACATGGGGAAAAAAAACAATAAATAAATAAAAACTTGAGACACTCAATCAAATCACATCTTAAATTGCCTCACAATTTCCACCTGCAACGAAGTTGCATTTATCCATAAACATAGTGAATACTGACCAGTGCAGAGAAAGCCCAGACATTTTTGTTGTAGAGGAACTCCAGATTATTGCGCCGAAGGTAAGCCAAACTTCCAATTAGGGCCAGAAGCAAGCCCAGCATGAGTGGTCCCGCATAGTTAGGTGGTCTGATGACCCTAATCTATTTGTGAGACAAGCAGAAAACAAAAGAGGTTACCTTCTATGCTCAGGGTCTATTAGGCTGTCAGTCAAAGTCTAAACAAAAAATAAAACAAAACAATAAATCATTTTAATAGCATCAAAATATTTATTTGTTTAACATGATTATCTCTAATAGTAAAAAGCCCTGAAGTGTGGTGAATAATACAGTGTTCAATCATACAATTGTGTTAAACCTTTGCAATTTCCATCGATTTCTGTATGGAATTTGACTCGAAATGAGAAATGTGAATAGAAATTTCAGAAAACGTATGTCAACCTCCAGGAGTATTCATTTAAACTAAACTGGGGTGTTTCAATTGAGAGGACAGTAATAAGGAGTGAGTTTAGCACATCCATCTTCACTATCAAAGTCTTCACACAACAGATTTATGAAAGAGAGGAGTCTCTCAAACAAAGGAATTTCCTGAAAACTGGAAAAGGTTACAGAATCCTTTCTAAAGAGCTTAGCCTCTATCAATACACTGTGAGGCAGGTGACATAAAAATGGTGGAAACTGAGCACAACTCCTACTCTCCAAGGGTGCAGTGAATAATAAGGAAAGTCACAAAAAAGTGCAGGGTAACATCTAATGACCTACAGTAGTTGCTCTCAGTCCTAGTCCAGGAGTACCACTGTCCAGGTTGTTTTAGAGTTTTCCCTCATTCCTGCACACCAGATCCAGAGCCAGAGCTAACTGATGAGCTGAACTGGGTGTGTTACATCAGGACAATATCAAAATAAACAAGGCAGTGGTAGTACAACACTAGGATTGAATCCATAGTTTTTAAGAATTGTGATGAATTTGATTACATTTCAAGTCAAATTTAGGCAGAAGCAGAAAATAAATGGGTTGTGAAAACTTTCAAAACAGCACTAGAAATGAATAAACTGCATAAAAATGACTGTGATGAATGAAGGCATGTGTAGGTCGGCCCAAAAACAGGTTACAGCTAATGATAAAACAGGCAACATAAGTTCTGTAAATGAGTTAAGTGGAGTATAATGGACAGAAACTGAGAACTTTTGTCAGCATGCACAGACATTAACAGATTAACTTGGTTGTTGTACTGGGTCTTACATGAACGTCAGTTCTGTCAGCCACCCATCGAGCGAGCTGTTCCGCTGCGAAGCCTCGAACTTGCAGCTCGTATGTGTCTGCCCGTTTGGGCTTCCCTTTGGGTGGGAAGTTGATGAATGTTGGTGCAGAATTCATGTTCAGCTGTGGAAGGAATTTCAAACAGAAATTGTAACAATGTTTTTTTTCCCTCAAACTCACTCACTCCATAAGGCTGTGGACATGTTTCCCAAGGATGCATGAACTGCCTATTTGAATGCATTGCTGCCACACCTGGTTATGCAAAACTATTTTGCATTTGAGAAAGGTTTTACTGTCATTGATAGTTCTCTGTTTAATGTGAATGTTACCTATGTTTGTCATTAGTTCTTACTTTTACAACAGTATCAGTTCTTACTTTTATTAATGAAATTGAGAAAATAGAATTAATAGAAAAGCACTTTTCAAGTGAGGAAAATGTTAGTACACCCCCATATTAATTACTACTTAAAATTTCTAAAATTACGCATAAGCTACAGATGATTAGACTATTAGACAGAGTTTTGGTGAGGTTGATCTTATTTAAATCTCAGATATAAAGAGCCTGTTTACAGCTGGCATTAACATTTTTACCGTTTTTGATCAAATGAATTTCAGATATGACTTGTCGGCCTAAAAAGCCAGGTGTAAACACCTCCAAAATGCACTGTAATAAGATTACTCAAACCACATTTAGAGGTGGTCAGAGACGGAGCTCATCCACATTTAACACAAGTGTGAACTGAATGCATTTTCTGTGATTGGATTACAACAGACAAGCGAATCTGTTGAGAAGAAATGCACTTTCTGTTTCCCTCACTGTGTATTAATGCGTGTGCCGCATGTGTAGTACAAGGTATATCCTCGCAGTATTACAGAGAAATTCCTGCAACTCTAAACTGTTCACAGGATCATGGAGCAGGACCAATTTGATGAGAATGCATTGGAAGAAAAATGAAAATGATGTACTTGGTGGTGAGATATTTACATGGGAAAATAAAATCAGATCTCATCCGGTTCCACTGGGGCTGTATTTTAGTGGGAAAAAAATATCTTCAGAGTCTATGCAAATACTATCTAGATTAAAAAAATAAAGCCATGTGTAATTAGGCTCTTTGTTTGGTTTGTTCTTGATTGTTGAAGTGAGTGATATCAACATTCACCACTGACATTCATTTCAAATAGTAATAAATGTGGTCATGTCCTAACTTTTTCCTTAAAAGAAACCCGCATTTATATTAATTACAAGTGACAAATGATATTTAAAAGACATTTCTTCAGTTTTATGTGATATCTATGAATTATATTGTCTACATCCAAGGTTTACAAATGGTGTCCTATTTTTTTCATGTCACTGCAAAATACTACACAAATATAGTTTCAGGGGCCAGACAATTTCCTTTTTGGGGGTACAAATGCAGTTGCTAGGTTGATTTAATCAAACCAAACTTGCCAAGTCTGAACACAAGCTTGATCAACTAATGATTTTACCTTGTTTTTATTCATTAACATATTTATAAAAGACTTGCATATAAAAGGTCAGAGTAAACCAACTTCACATATTCAAAATAAACCTGTACAAGACTCTTTCTCAAACAATGTATTCTAAGTGACCTGACTGAGAATGTAGAATAAAAGTATACTGACCATTTGGAATACATCAGAGCCCTCATCAAAATCCACCATTGCAAAGAAAACCTTGTTGGTAAATGCACTGGAATATCTCCAGGAGTTTGCAAGGATCTGGTATTCTTCATCTGCTTGCCTGAACACACAGTCAAAGATGAATCATGAACACAGCAGGCCAGAAGCAGAGTAATTAATGAAAGCTGAAATCAGAGCCTCATCCTGACTGATCCTTACCTGCATACAGCACACTGCCTCTGAGGCTGCAGGGCAGTGAACATGATGACGACAGAGTAGTTGCGTGGAGGCGCTCGGACAAAACGTCTGAACTTCTCCCCATTCAGCCTGATCACGGCTCTCTTACTGGCCCAGTCCATCATTTGCCCAACCTTCTCAGAGAGAAGTGCCTGGGGAGAAATACATTAGACCTGAAATCACAGCTTCTCTCCCTTCCTGTTCTGAGAGGTTAACCTATACCTATAACATATGAATATGTACGCCACATGAACAAAAGTACTGAGACACCGCTCATTCATTAATCAGCATTCAATAATCATACTCCTAGCCATACTCCTCGGCCTTTACAAACATGAAATAATGGAATGTGTTTATAGACCTCACTGAATTCTACTGTGGAATTGTAATAGAATACCACCACTGCAATGTCTTCCCTCCCAGATATTCCATGATCAACTGTGAGTGGTATTATTCAAAATTACAGAGTGGGTTCACCAAGTACTGAGAAGCATAGTGCAACAGTGCAAACCTGCTTATAGAGTTATAAAGGGGGAACCAACTCCATATTAAAAACCTTTTACGCCATTTTAGCCATCGTAATGGATTTAAAATGAGGTATCATACACTCTTGTGAGTGTAACTGTAGGAGTCCCCAATTCTTTTGTCCATATAGTGTACCTGAATAGTTGTATACTAAACATGCATTTAATGTTAATACAGTGGCAGTCACAAAATGGGTCAGGCAATAACCAGATTTCTACTTTGCACAAAAGCATGTGATGTGAATGCGGCAGACGAAAGGCAGAGACCCTGTTGATTTACCCACTGGATTGTGCTGCATGTTTGGACCCTGATCATGGACAGCTCCAGTTTGTCAGGGGGGAAACAGATGCAGACTGAGACTGTGTCTGAAACTAGAAATCACAAACTGACTTGCTGCCTTGCTGCCCACAGTGTCTCACAACACAGTTTAACTTTTAGAGCACTAGGTCAGTTGAGGGACATTTTTGTAGTTTGACTTATGTATAGAAGAGTTACACATGGCAGATATTGTTATTGTCAGGAGTTCCGAGGCTGATCAAATTTATCTTTGAGATGTACAAATTAAGAGAATTTAAATATTTGTATGAATTTGATGATATTTTGATTAAAAAATTACTTACACTTAGAACCTTAATCTGTAGGTTACTCTGATCCTGAGTTACAAAGCCTAGAAAATGGAACCTGCAAAGTGTGGATCTCAGGTTGTAAGAGACAATGATGTCACTGTAAGAGAGCTCAATGCTAACATGACTGACTTGAAGAAAACTCTAAGTAGGCAGGACTCTGTCTGTTTCAGGCACAGCCCAGAAAACTGGAAGAAATAGAGTAAGGGTACATATGTGCTGAGAATGTGATTACTGAGCTTAAATCTAGCTCTTTATCGGCCTGAGGACCTTACGCTCATCTATGCTGAGTATGCTGTTTACGTGTCCACTTGAATAATCCGATAACTACAGAAATCGGATTAAGATCAGATTATGAGTGCATGTAAACACACTGACTGTCACCGCTGGGCCAAGAATGGTCCACCACCCAAACAAATATGGTCTTATAGTGATCAAAGGCCTGACATCACTTACTATTAGTGAAATAATTAAAACAATGAATTTATACTTTTAAGACAAATTTTCTGCTGCAAATAAGAAATATTAGGGAGGAAAAACACCATCTTTCCAGTGGGTTTGATAACTAGGCTACAGCTAGGCTGTAAGTCAGAGATCAGATCGTTGTTTTGAAGCAGAGCAACCAAAACAGGTGTGGAAACACCAGCTTCGGCGTTCAGCTCCTCTTAGCAGAGCAACCCGCTCTGCGGGATCACAGGATTAACAGTCTGTGTACGTCCAGAAACGACCACCTACTCACCTCCTTCTTCTTCTGTCCGTTTGATGGCACTCCATAAAACAGTGCCACTAATGACAGAGTTATTAAAAGTTTAGGAAACATTGCTGAACTGAGCCACGGAGACCGGCGACGGCAGGCCCGGAAACTCTCTGTAACTTTCCTATTGGCCGGCGGCGCTGACGCTGGCGAGGGGCAGACTTTTCAAAATAAAAGTCATGAAGCCCCACCCGAATGGAGCCACTGGTTAAATGTAATTGTCCACCAGGCCAAAGCAGAGGGGATAAAAATCTGCTAATATATATATATATATATATATATATATATATATATATATATATATATATATATATATTATATATTTTTTTTTTAATTCTCGAATTTGTTCTTTACTCAACCTGCCAATGCTGCCTCCCACTCAACCCTGGTCCTAGAGGCACCCCAACCCTTCACATTTTAGAGCTTTCACCTGCACTGACTACTCCTCCAATTGATCAGCTGGTTAACAGCCCCTTCAGATTTGCCGGGACAGGGGTGCCTCCTGGTTCAGGCTGAAAAACATTGCTCTGTACCAGCGCCGATTTCTCTAAGACTCAGCTTCCCCTAAAATGTCTTAAATTAAAGGGTCACAAAGACAAGTTCATTCAAAATCAGCTACTTATTTTGTTAAATTCTCATGCATCCCTGTAGTGTCAATGCCATATATTTCAAGAAATGGTTTTCTATGGTCAATACGTTTGCCCGTCTCTGAGCATTCATTCACTGCATTGTAGCTGCATAGAACAGTTTCTTCCATTTCCTCAAAGCTGGATGGTCACTCAATAAGTGCCATAATTTGGGCCTTGGCTGGCCTGGACGCTGAGCTTCTGCACCATGATTGCAGGTTAAAATGTAGTTAGTTAAAATGGTTTTATGTTAGGTAGTTAAAATGTGTGGTTATAGGTTAGGTAGTTAAAATGTGTGTTTTTAGGTTACGTAGTTAGTTAAGATGTGTGGTTTTAGGTTATGTAGTTAAGATGTGTGGTTTTAGATTAGGTAGTTAGTTAAGATGTGTGATTTTAGGTTATGTAGTTAGTTAAGATGTGTGGTTTTAGGTTATGTAGTTAAGATGTGTGGTTATAGGTTAGGTAGTTAGTTAAATGTGTGGTTATAGGTTAGATAGTTAGTTAAATGTGTGGTTATAGGGTATGTAGTTAGTTAAGATGCGTGGTTATAGGTTAGGTAGTTAAAATGTGTGGTTATAGGTTAGGTAGTTAGTTAAGATGTGTGGTTATAGATTAGGCAGTTAGTTAAATGTGTGGTTATAGGTTCGGTTTTTAGTTAAGATGTATGGTTATAGGTTAGGTAGTTAGTTAAAATGTGTGGTTTTAGGTTAGGTAGTTAGTTAAAATGTGTGGTTTTAGGTTAGGTATTTAAGATGTGTGGTTATAGGTTCAGTTTTTAGTTAGATAAATCATAATTATATGATTGAAATTCATAATTAATTACTAAGATAGCACGTTATGATTATGAAATGAAGTCGAAATAATAAGATACTATATCATAATTATGAGACGTCTTAGTAAATAGATAGGAAGTCCTAATTGTGAGATATGAAGAGAAAATAATGATACTAAATCGTAATTATGACAGTAATAGTGAGAAACTAAATCATAATTATGAGCTTCTTATGACTTTATATCTGATCATTGTGACTATTGTCTTTCATTATGAATTTGGATCTCATAATTGCAATTTAATATATCATAATTACAACTAAATAAATCAATCATAATTTTGACTAAAGTCTCATTCTTAGGACTTAAATAATAATTATGACTAATGTCTCATTCTCAGGACTTAATAAATCATTATTATGACTAATGTCTTATTCTCATGAGTTAATATGTCATGATTATGACTATAACATATTCTTATGACTTAATATATCATCATTATGACTTTAATGTCTCATTTTAGGACCATATTATCATATCATGTATAAATTATATTTTACTGTTTATTACTATTATATAGCTGCTAAAATCGGGTTCTGGGGTGTGTAAGTATATATGAGTAGTGTAACGTTCATGTATATTAGATGTATATTAAATGTATAGAAGATGTATATTAAATGTGTATTATATTAAATTAGATGGTATTAGATGTATATTAGATATTTATTTAATGTATATTAGATATTAGATGTGTATTAAATGTATATTAGATGATATTAGGTGTATATTAAATGATATTAAATGTTTATTAAATGTATATTAGATGTATATTCGATTATATTAACAGTGACTGGTGCTCAGAGTGTCTTTAGCAGGGCGGCTAACGGCTGCGCCCTCCTGTTTCCCGGCATGCCCGTTTAACCCCGCCCCGCTGACCCGACGCTATGCCGCTCGACATCCGGGTACAGCGCGGTTGTGGTGGGAAGATGGCGGCGTCGGTCCTCCCTCCTGACTGGGTCAAAAACTGGGAAAAATCGGGCAGAAGTGATTTGTGAGTAGACGCTTTAAAGCGCTGTGTTTGGTATCAGAGAGGAGGCGGTGTGGAGAGAGAGCAGCTGTGTTGTTATTGTGGGCTGTTATTGTGAGCTGTTATTGTGAGCTGCGCTCCGAGCGGTAGCGAGCAGAGAGACAGTCCCGCCGAGACGAGTTAGAGAACACAGAGCGCAGCTCAGCTCCGTCTCATCCCTACATACACTAACCCAGACTAACCCTACGCACACTAACCCAGACTAACCCTACATACACTAACCCAGACTAACCCTACATACACTAATCCAGACTAACCCAACATACATTAACCTAACTTACACTAACCCACACTGGCCTGTACTAACCCAGACTAACCTAACCTACACTAACCATACCTAACCTAGGCTAACCTAACATACACTAACACAACCCTATCAAACCTAACCTAGACTAACATATCCTTTATTAACCTAACATACACTAACCCAGACTAATCTGCATTAACCTAGTCTAACCTAACCTACACTAACCTACAGTAACCAAGACTAAACTAACCTACCTCACCCTACCTACATTGCTTTAACCTGCCCTAACCCTATAAACCTAACCTACATTAACCAAGACTAAACTAACCTAGACTAACCTATCCGAACCTACATTAACCTAGACTACACTAAGCTCACTTAGACTAACCTAGACTGTTTCAGGGTCATATTGTTATGATGATAAAACTACAGCAAACAGACAAGCTTTGTGTGCATTTGCACCTATTTGTCAGCATTGGATAGAACTTAAAATAACTGCCTACATTCATTTATCAATTGTCCACAAGCATTTGGGATTTTCTGAAATCTTGTGTTTGAAAGCTATTCAGAAGCTACAATACAGATGAGCTTTCAGATGAATACTGTCCTGCACTGGCTGGCAGTGCTGTAAGTTTCTGTTGCACCTTATCTAAAGCTACAGATACGTTGGCAACCAGGAAAGTTTCTCATCGCAGACTAGCATTTAAAGGAGCCATCTGAGTTGTTTCGTAAAGTGTGGATGTTGTTTTCTCTAAAGTTGTGTGTTTTATCCTCAGCCTGCAGTTGTGTCAGGACTTGACAGGGCAACCCAGCAGTGAAGTGTTCCTTAAAGGTAAGTATGATGATGATGGAGAAAATGTGGCATTGTTTTAGCTCAGAGTTTAACTTTTGAAGTTATGTCTGCTTAAGAAAGTTAAGCCCTGAACTCTAATAGGAATATATTCATTTATATGGATTTAAAGCAGTTACAATGTTTTTTTCGTTCTTCAGGGCTTCCCTTACAATTGGCAAATGTAAATTACAATTTGAGCCCCCCATAGATTTACACATGCATTTCTGGGCAAGACATCACACATCTCTAATAGACAGAACTGACATCTGACGTAGTATGACCCAGGATTTTATGCAAATATGACTCTGGTTAAGCAGCATTATCCAGTGCTGTTCTGCCTTCTTCACCAAAAGTTGGGAGTTTATATGAAGCACAGGCTGCAATAATAGCAATTAGAGGATGGACGTAACCAATAATATCATATTTCACCTCCACATCCCACTACTCCATCTGTCATTGAGTGCAAATCTTATAGCAAGGTCATGGACCTTCTTGAATATCGTGTTTCACTTATTATAAAAGGAATATAATGCATTATGATTTCCAAGTCATTTGTGTATGTACTAAATGGAACTATTGAGTTATCAGAAATTTCTATCAAGACATTTTATATCAGAAAGCCATGTTCTTGGTGGTTTTTAGTCTGTCTGGTCTATGGAGTTGCAGTAAACTGTACTGCAGTTTTTCATTTATTAATATGATTATTCTCTGTGCTTTCGATCCATATGATGATCAAATGTCTGTGCTCTGAACCGGCTCATAAGGGTTCTGAAGACACATCTAACATAATTGTATTGGTTTACACAGCGCTTAAAACTTAAAATATACTGTTTACACTTTAACATTCTGCATTGACATGTCCACTTTTGTGGTCAACGTGGTGTCGTTTCTTTCACAGATCTCCAGACGGCCTTGTACGAGCTTTGCTGGCATGTTGTCCAGGGCAGTCTCAAGGTTGATGTGGCCGCCAGCCTCTTGGCAGATGTTATGGTGAGTGTCAGGCCAGTGTGGCCAACTTTTCCATGTACAGTGCCCTTTCATAGAGATGTGCACACATTCCATCGTGCCTTAAAATCCCAAAATCTTGTAGATAAGCAGCTAAAGGACTCTTCTTTTTTTCTCATGCACTACTATCTATATTTTATATTGTAATATATTCTGTATATTATATATTCTATATATTTATATAGTGCTGCTTACTTCTACTAAATTATTTTTTCTGCCTATCTTCTGCTTACTGTACTTATGCTGCTACTGGAACCTTAATTTCCCTGAAGGAACCCTCCCAAGGGATCAATAAAGTTCTATTCTATTCTATTCTATTCTATTCTATTCTATTCTATTCTATAAATAAAATTCACCAATCTCAGAAAATGTTGGGCTGTCTTTTGAACATGCCAAAGCAATGCTTGGCTAGATGTCCAGACACACACATTTAGCCTAGGATTTTTCAGTACTGAGTTGATTAAGTAAGCAGGCATGTGGTTTCATTGTGCACAGTGGTGACACCTTGTCCTGTTCAAGTGTTTGCCAAACATTCATACCTACTGCCTGCATAGCCAGAATTGTGGTAAAAATTGTGGGTGGTCACAGGTTGGTTTATACCTAGTGCAGGCATGCATGCTTTCATAACCAGAACCGCAAACCATTTACATTGTGCCTACTTTATTTAGTTGGAAAAAAATTATTATTGCTTGTGGGTTTTAAGATTGGTTATCATTACCACTAATGGTTTATCGCACATTATGCAGGTTTTTTTTTGAGCAGGTGACCGTGCACAGCCAGGGTATCTTAACCTGTGAAAATTGGACATAAATTTAAAACGTCCTGTAGTAAAGATGAATAGCCTCTCATTGGCTAGGGCTGGACACTGAGGTTAAGAAATTAAGTATAGAATCATGTTTCTATTATTATTATGTATGTACCTCTATAGAAAAGCCGGTTAAGGAACACAGACTGTGATGTGACCAGGTTGCATTAATTTAGTATTTATGCTCAATAGTGAAGGGTGCCTTTTGTAGCATTTTTTAAATAAGGTTACATTTCTGTTTAATTCAATAGCAAGAAGTCTTTTTGCACATCCAGTCAGAAACACCGTGTTTTAAATATAATTTGTGGTATGTTGTTTGTCCAGTTGTTGCAGCCCTAATTGGCATTTATTTTCAGTATCTGTCCGAGCTATGTAGGGTGACTGACTCAGAGAACACATTAAGTGAAGTTTTTGTTTGAAGTATGCAGGCATTTGGCCGTTTTGCTTTTATTCTGCTGCTTGTTAATTTTTTAAGACCATGCATTAAATATTCACAGCATTACTGTTATCTCCTGGTATGGGGTGAGGCTTTGACTTGTCTGCAGGGAAAACACAGCTTTTGTTATGCTGTTTTAATCACTTCTACTAAAAGAAGCAATAGGCTTTAGCTGTCACACAAAACCTTGTATCTCCATTTTTGCTAGTTTCTGACCTAATTTGAATCAGGCATCTCTTTTTAACATTGTCAGTTTCCAGAATGAGTTGGAATAATGTTTTTTTTTTTTTACTTTGACTTCAGATGGCAGTTAAGAACTTTCTTCCTTTTTTGTGTCGACAGTGACAGAATATAATGAAATAATTTGTATGTTTTGGTCTTTTTCATCTGATAGGTTGAATCATGGAAATCAGGTCTGTGTAACTTGTAGTCTGAATCTTTTCAAACCTCAGTTTTTAAAAATTCAATTAATTAGTGAGTACTATCCACTCTACAGTGGCAACAGGTGGTAACTTTGGATTGTTTTTATTTTTTATGAGTAACTATTTATTACATTTTTTCTTCTTCTTTTTTTTTTTTCACTAATGTATACTTGGAGGAATTAGACCAGAGACATAAGAGCATTTGAGCGTGGTTGAGCTTTCAGCAATGACAAATGTAAAATAAAATAAATAATCAGACACTTCATCACTCAAGCTACATATGTGAATGAAATTAAGAGACAGTCTGCTCAACCCTAATGTAATTCTTTTAGCACCAGACAGTGGTATACAATTGTCCAAGCAAAAGTACAGTACTACAGAAAGATATTTGAGAACTTCTGGGTTTCAGGAATTTGTGTCACTCCGGTATGATGACAAATTTTGGACAAAAAAATATTGAAGGCATCTCTTAACATAATCTTCACCGTTTCTAGTGCATGTGGGGAAAAAAACGGAGACAATTTCAGCAAAGCCTACATGTGACATGAGGAGCTACCCTCACAATATTTACCTCTTCAGTCACAAATAAGGACTAGATATAAAATGGTATCAACATTTATTATACACAAATACACAAACTGAAAGTTTTATACTGAACAATTATTTTACAATAACATTACAGGTAAAGATAAAATTCTAATGTGCGTCTTAATGGTAAAATGTTTTCTAGAGGACATATTGCAGTAATTTTAACTGCAATTACAACATTAATGGCTTATATGGCTGTTTTTTCTGCTACACTGCCATCAAATCTTAGTCTTAATTCTCAACATTACAGTGTCGAGACTGAGAATCTTATTGTTTCGCTGTACAGGGGAATCTTAGGGGTTACAATATTATAGAATAATCAGTAAATACAGATGAATGTATTTTTTAAATGTGCAACAAAGCCATTCGTTATGAGAATCCTGAACCTTTTAATCTAATAAATTGTTTGATGAAGTCTTGTAAAGGTTTAGTCAGTAAATGTCCACACACCAGACATTTACACATTTGGATTGTCCTGGATGTTACTGCTTCCACTCCATTTTAAATGCAACGGCAGTTAAATTTGCATTTAAGGTGGAATGGAAAATGAGAAGACGCCAACTTGTGAGCTGACGTAGCTATGTTTTCTAAAAATGAAACCTCTTATTTCCCTGAGTGTGTATGGGTTAAATGCAGAGGACAAGGAGCATCCATGGTCTGGTGACTGGAAGGATGCCGGTTCAAATCCCCGAACTGGTGGGATATGACTGAAGTGCCCTTGAGCAAGGCACTGAACTCCCCACCTGCTCTCGGGCGGTGAGGATAGGGCATGACCACCGCTTCATGCATGTGTGCTCACTGCCCCCTGGTGTGAATTCACTAGTGTTTGTGTGCATCACTGAGTGGGTTAAATGCAGTGGACAAATTCCTATGTGTACAAAACACCTCAGGATATTTTGTTTTGTCCATATAACCCAGCCCTAATGTAAAGCTTTATTTTTGGAAATGGTCCGTTTGATAGAAAGGATTTGCTGAACAGCAAAAATAATAAAACATTGTGTGTAATTTTAACGATTAATTTGTGCGGGTGGAATGTGATGGAATTTACACATTAATAACAATATCATTGTCTGGCAGACATGATTAATGTATGACTAGTTATTTGCCCGATTGGAATAAACTCATTTCTACACTGTCAAGTCACATTATTATGACTATATAGTTCTGAGAATAGTCCAGCAACTAGAAACATCCAGCCAACAGCATCCTGTGAGCAGTGATGAATGACTAGAGGATGACCAACGCAAACTGTGCAGAAACAGATTTTTTGAATCTACAAGGTGGAGCAACTAGTTAGGAGGGTCTAATAGAGTGGACAACGAGTGAACAGTGTTTAAACACTCCAGCAGCACTGCATACAGGTTCCCGAAGTGTGCAGAGAAACATTTGAATAATTAAGTGATTCAAATGAATCATAAGAAATATATTTCATATGATTAAAATGTAATAATATTAATTTATTAATTAATAACGTGACTCCACTCTTTAATTGTCCATGTGACAAAAGGGCATTTTTGTGTAATTGTGTACTGGCACAGGTATTGCATTCGTTCCTTGAAAGGTTTGCAAAGAAACTCTTCACACCTGAGTAGCAAAGAATATTTCAACAAGTGAAAGCCTTCAGTCTGAAGTAAATTGGGTTTGGTTTGTTTTGAACGCTCTGCAGAACCCTGACAAACTGAAGGGAAGATGTGAAACGTGATGTCTTGTAAGTGTCACACTCTGTTTTTAAAGTTTCTGATCAGACCCCGAGTGCATGTTCTTGTGATACTTGCTTCTTTCATCTGTGGTGCGTGGAAGCAAAAGAACTGCACAGATTGGTTTTGCTGCTGTTGTGACACTTTATCGGGAATGATGAAACTACCATCCTAAGCAAAGCTGAAGCTTGCTTTCTGATGGATTACTCTCTACGTTTTCACTTTCTGAGAGTGCAATCCATTGGTACTCTTTTGTATTAGCTTCCTGTCCACCAACCAGTAGAAATATACCAGTGTGTTAACTAGAATTCTGCCTCTCTAAAATGAGCAAGTGGCTGGGACGAGTTCCATGAAGCTCAGTTTCTCTGTTAATCTAGTGCATAAAGTCTTTTTTTGAATTTCTGTGCTGTAATTGTTGTGTACATGTAAATGAGGAACTCTTACAAATTCTGTTTCTTTTTCAGGAGCTGCGAGAAGATATGCCATCCATTTTAGCTGATGTTTTCTGTGTACTAGGTAAGTCCAGTCTCAGGCATAATTTGGGTCTATAAAATTGTCCTGATGTATTTTTTTGGTCCTTATATCTACTGCATTTGTTTGCTTAACAAAATAGATGCCTTGCTGTTTCTTTTTTCACATTTTGCAAGGCAAAGTTAAGTTTCAGTTCTTGTCTGTAAATACTAAAGTTAAAACATGTTCTGGTTACAGTGAGCCTGGAATTTCTAATTCATCACAGTGTGTGATTGGCCAAAAGAACGGTCACCAGTAGGGTGCAACAAATAACGCTCTTGTGGAAACTGGCTAAAGGCCCATTTGGACAGGATTAGATTAGTTCCTAACCTCACCTATGGTCATGAGCTGTGGGTAATGACCGAAAGGATAAGATCGTGCATACAAGTTTCCTCCATAGGGTGGCCGGGCGCTCCCTTTGAGATAGGGTGAGGTCTGCGGTCACCCGGGAGGAGCTGTGAGTAGAGCCGCTGCTCCTCTGCATCGAGAGGAACCAGTTGAGGTGGCTCGGGTACCTATTTCGGATTCCCCTCTGGACGTCTCCCTGGGGAGGTGTTCCAGGCACGCCCCTCCATGAGGAGACAGCGGGGTAGACCCAGGACACGCTGGAGGGACTATGTTTCTCGGCTGGCCTGGGAACACCTCGGGATCCCTCCTGGGGAACTGGCTGAGGTGTTGGGTTTAGCATGGGCAGTGTGGTAAAGTTACTAAAGTTCACTGGTGGTTCTCAGTGATTTTAGTCCCATCTGAATGTGCAGAGGCAATCATTTTTCACAATACCTGCATTCCTGCATCAGTAAAAATCCCAGACCCTTTTATTTCCTGTAAAACGAGCCATAAAAATGACCTCACCTTTAATTGGTCTTGTGTGAATAAAGACGTAGGTAATGTTTCCTCATATCTGGTGGAAAAGGAGAGATTTGCTGGATTTCTCAGTACTGAGAGTCGATGAAGCATTTCGTTTCATGTGTGAAACGGCCTCACGCTTCTGTGGGCTGGTTCAGTCCACATTCAGTGTAGCATAGTTATTTTCATATTAAATTTAGCATCACTAATGGGTCATATGATTGGTTATCGTCCTCTAATACTTAGGCAGCGGTCATGCAGCAGGGTTTTGAAGGAGGTGTCGGTGCAAATCAAGCAGCCACTCCCATCTCCTTTTTATTTATACTGCGTTTTCTTATCCTGTGTGAATTGGTCATAAATCTCAGATGTTTTGTATTAAAAATGCTTTACTCCACCTCCCCATGTAAAATGAGTCCTGTCTGAATAGGGGTTTTGCATCAAAAGGAAAAATCTTTCTCAAGTCAACCTCAGAACTCATGCTACAGCAAATGGATGGAGTCAAAATAAGTCTATTACGTAGCAGTAACACAAGAATCCTTTAAACTAAATACTAAAATTACTGTCTCACATTTGTGTCCCTTTTTTTGCTGATTTGACAAAGTTACAGTAAATTTTGTCTTGCTGCTTCTTTGTACAGCCTTGGTTTAACATTTCGTAAAGGAATAATATATCAGAGTTGCTGGTTCAGCCAGAAAGCTCATTAAATCAGTGAATTTTTAAAGGAAGTATGCTTCTTTAGTCTGAGGTTGTTTTATGCATTTCTTAACAAATGAAGAAAATTTTAAAGGTTATGTTATTTGGTATTTGGTTGATTTTTATAAAAATGGAAAGATCTAATTCTGGTAATTCTGCATGAAGTTCTGTGCATGCACCGTCCTGATTGGGCAGTAGACCCAGATAGGTTAGCAGAACATCTCTTCAACACAAGAAGCTGCATTGTGATATGAGTGTTTGGGCTCTGAACATTAAGCAGATTGTGAGTGTAGGCCAGTGGGGGAAGTGGGAGGGGGGCAGTTGTACAACTCAACTAGAGAGTGCACCCCTAATTTTTGCCGCAGTTGTCTGAATAAAATGGAAAAGTGTCTGACTTTGTTTAGCATGGAATCATTTGTGGTGGAGGAATGGAAGAATTGTTGTTGTAGATGTCTCCGTATAGCACCAGGGCCAAAGAACCCTTTCCAGTATTACACAGACTTAATTAGAATGTACTTAGATCAGGGGGAGGGCAGGGAAATCTGTATATTAATTCAGTCTGCGATTGGACTTGACATTGTATGTGCTAATCTCTGGCGTACTTTGCTTGGATCCTTTGTGGTCTGGCTTCTCTTAAAACATAAATGAGCCCATGGGCTGCTTTGATCTCTTAGGATCATCAGCTGAATGTAAATTTGTGTTTTTAGGAAACTGGATTTTAAAGTTGTCTTGGTAGTGCTCTTACTACAACGTTTGCTGATTTGACATCCTACTTGTTTGTCTATTAATATTTCTGTCAATAAAACACATGGTACAAAAATTCCATATTCAGATATTTGATTACATGTGAATCAATTGAGCATCAATTACTTTGTTTAAATTAAGTAGCAATAAAAAATTGGTGTTAAAGAAACAGAAACAAAAATGTAATGGTAGAAGAAACAAAGTATGTGAGGCAGCATTTGCCTATTATTGGTGGGGCCTTGGGTTCAAGTCCTGGGTGGAGTTTCCATGTTCTGTCAGTGTTTGCATGGGTTGCCACTCAGGATTCTGGTTTCTTCCCACTAGGGCTGGGTGATTCATATTTATATCTGTATTAGGATATAATCTGTGGCATATGGGCTGAGGTCATACTGTTTATATTGAGTTATTTTTTAAATAATATTTTGGGCTTTTTTCTGCTCCCTTGCTCTTTTATGCCCCCTGCCCTCAGCTGCTCCTCCTACTCTGCTCCCCTCTGCCCCCATGTTCTCATACATACAATGGCGGGGCATTGGAGATCAAATTTCAATGTATTTGTGTGGTTAGACATAAAGGATTTCATGGGACATCCTAATTTGTTTCACATGATATCATATATTGTTTATTGTATATTCATCATTCACCAAAAATATATAGATTTTTTTGTCCATATTGCCCATCCCTACTAGGACGTAGTCAATTAAATGTCACTGCAGGCGTGCACATCAGTACTTGAGCTGTGGGGTGAAATAGAAAATGACAACAGAAAACATGAACATAAATGTGAGTGACACCATTCCCAAAGAAGACTCCCTAATGGACATGGTTCAAGTCTGAAAAGAAAAGGAAATTAATAGGACGGGTCAGATGAATTGTGGGTAGTGTGTAGAAGCTCTGGCTGCTCAGACAGTTGAAAGCATGTTCCCTCAAAGACAGATATCACAAATCTTTGTTACCATCTGAAAAGCAATGCCATCCATTAGAACTGCACAACAAGACTTTACAATCCCAGAACACGACCTTTGAAAAAGAGCTGCATACTTCACAACCACATCATGATTTTATTTGTGCATCTCAAAATTAGAATATGGTTAAGAAACTCATACGTGAACACAATTTCGTTTACAAAGATAAATGGTCATATTATATTCGTTGCTTGTAAGTATTAAGATACAGAAGCTGCTACAGTGACCGAAGGGACCAAGTGGAAGGTTTTAATATTATACAGCTGATAGGAAGCTTAGTACCACCTCCTAACTTCCAAAAATGTTCTTAAAATATTGTTTCAAAAGATTGATTTGAAAATTGATGAGTAATAAGACCTGATTGAAGAGGAATTCTTTTTAAATTAAAGGTAGTGTATTTAGTAGAAAGGCTTCCCTGCACACTCCAGTAATACATTTTGGCGCATTTTTGGGGGATTTGATTTGATTCTGGCTGATCTATATGGATATTTATATCTGTCATTTTCATGTTGTTAACGTTATGTTTAAATCTTTCGGAAATTGCTTTTCTGCTGGTCCTCCTGCTCTCTGCTCCTCTCTGCCCTCATTCACGCTCTCACGTACAAACTATGGAGGGGGCATGAGACTTGGTGTGTATTAAAGAGGAAATGAAGATTATAGATTAGTTTAAATATAGTAAAGACAGGATATAATGGATGTCCCAATCTATTTTCTCACATTGTGTATCATTAAGCTAAAATATATCAGGATATGATTTTTTTATTTATTTATTTTTTTGTCCATATTACCCGGAAAATTGAAAACAGAGGTTTCTGGGTGACTGCATATGTTTTCGTGTGTTTGGCTGTCTGTTATTGAACCATAGTGTGAACAGTGGTGTTCATGTGCTTTTTAACTCCTCAGTCTTTTTTTCTCCTGATACCTGCAGATATTGAGACTGGATGTTTGGAGGAGAAACACAAGCGTGACCATTTTATCCAGCTGGTGGGAGCGTGTTTGGTAAGTATAGCTCACATTATTGTTTCCTCCACTGCAGTGCAATGTATATATGAGTCATTGCTCCTCGCACAGCACCAACTTCCACCACTGAGTGGCAGTGTTGCCCCTCCAAAGCAACACCTACATCTTTTCACCATCGCAAAGCCCTGCAAAATGCAACAGCGACTGGGAGCTGGCCCTTTCTGGTAAATAATATTCTTTGCAGCGCATACGTAAGCTTGCAGCACAATTCCCCTGACTCTGAAGATGAGCTGCATTAGGGTATTGAGTGACCTAAATTCTGTCCTCCAGTGGAGAATTAAACTCTGCTCACAAAGGCCATTTTCCTCCCAGAAAATTCCTGCTCATGCTGGGAGCTCGGACCATTGCATTATAATTAGATGTGAAAAAGTTGAGCGAAGGGAAGTTGCACATTCAGAGTTGTCTCTGAGAGGCTTTTGAATGAAGACCCTGTGCTAGAGCTCTCTTTCTCCAAAGGCACAATGGGTTTGAGAGGTAGACAGTTTCTAGTGAAGGGCTTTTGCTCTTAGGTGAATGAGTCATAAACCAGTCACTCTTTAAAATTGTCCGCAAATCTCTGTGAGCTTGATAAGCAAACAGATGCTGGAATATTATTGATGCCTGAGTCGTATTTCTTACCTGTAGTGAATACAGATTTGTGGTGCTGTGGTGCTCCTTTACTGAAGCCAAATCTACTGCTTCACTGGCATCTGGGCTTTGTTGAAAGCTCTCAGATCTTTTTAGTGCTTAACGATGTGTAACAAAGGTAGATTTGGGGAAAGCTCAGATATTTAACTCTGACTGCAAATTCAAGATTAATGTTGTGGAAACATACTTGAAGATATTCATTAGTAGTGTATCATATCAGGGCCAATCCAGGCCTTTTGTAGTGGATCGGATATTGGCTGTTTGTCACAATCCAGTTCTGAGTCTTGCTTTTAATCGTAGTTTTCAGCGCCATCTGGTGTTCACAAAGTGCAGTTAAAGGATGATGTGCAGTGTCTTATTGGGTGAAAAAAAAGAGTTTAGACTCTGCAGTGTGGAGCTATTTTACAGTGGAACATGACATCATAGTATTTGAAGCTGTATAAAACCAGAGAACCAGAAGCCTTTGTTTTTAAACCAGTGCTGAAGAAGATGCAAAAGCACACACACTATAGGAAACTAAATCACAGCAGATTTGAATATCTTCCCCTTCATTTCAAATCCAATGTGGTGGCAGGCAGATCCCAAATCCTGAAAACTGGGTCACTGTCCAGACAATTATGGGCCTAACTGTATTGGCACCAAGCCCAATGCCACGCTTGGGGTTGATTCTATGATATAGTTTATGATGATGCTGTGCTGTGTTGTCCTTCCTTGTCAGTTAACTCTGCCGGTTGTCTCTTGACTTCAGTTTTGTGTTCCTGATGCCGTGCTGAAAGAGAGGCTTGACCCGGAGACCCTGGAGTCCCTTGGCTTGATCAAACAGGCGCAGCAGTTCAACCAGAAGATCGTCAAAATCAAGACCAAGCTATTGTGAGTGCTGTTCTGCTGAGTGCATGACTAAACCATGACTAAAATTGCTGTGTTTTTAAATAATGTTTAATTGCGATGTTTCTATGGCATAACTGTCATCTCTTTAGAAACCAGACCATTTCCACACAAATGGCCCACTCGCACACAGATCGCACACAGATGCTGACCTGTATAACAGATGAGATGTTATAATTTTTTATATTCTGTACAAAATATATCTTTATTGGTATTTATGATGAGTGTACTAGTGTACGCCCTAGTGTACGCAGTTTCCCAGTTTGAGGGGCTGATTGTGTGTGGGTTAATGCTACAGAAAAGATTAAGATTGCATACATTTAAATTTCCAACCAAAAATGTTCAGAGCATTTTGGAGACATTTTCTTATTGTGCAGAAGAGCTCTACCTCCGAGTCTGTCAGATTCTGCCTTAATGAAAGTAAGATGACATTTATTTCTAAAGAGAAATTGCTTTATAAATTATTTATACATCTGTTGTTATTATTGTTATTATTATTATTATTATTATTATTATTATCATCTGTCTTATTATACATCTCTGTCTTCTAAAGGTAAATCTTTACACACACTTCCATTAACACATTTTTGTTTAAGCAAGAAAACATTGTTTTCAGCCTTTGAAAAGGTATTGTAACTTAAATGCTGTATACTGTGAATGTGATGAGCAGGATATGGTACACTATGTCCAAATAGTTTTGAACACTGGGGCTGGGAGACATGGATCAAAAATATTTATTTAACTGATTGACGTTATACAGTATCTATACTTTTTTTTATCCCATTAGGTAATAATAAAAAGACACTTCTGACATAAAGGTAGATGCTACATATTTTATATAGACTGTTTAATTAATATTAAGTTTTTATTTTGTGCCTTTTTCATTTGAATTTTGTGAATCGATTCCTGTTGCTTCGCAATGCATCCAATGATTAACTATTTCCTCCACCCTACTAAGCACAGACACACTCTCAGTAGAGCTGAGTTTATCAAACTACGTTTCAGGTTAATTGTAGATGCATAAGCCAGCTGTCATTTATGAAGACAGATTATCTTGTGGTCAGTAGACCTATTTAGCTCAGGAAGTAATTCCATAAACCTTTTAAAGTATCCATCCATCCTGGCATATAATTTTTTTATTTCAAAGCAACTGATTCAATATTGCCTTTATCAATGGTCAAATGGAGTCTTTGATCCAAACATTGCATCCTTGGCCACTTGGTCAGTTGAAAGTAGCTGGTCCAGAGACAGGCACTGTTCAGTTCCCATGTTTCCATAAAATGTATGGCTCGCAGGTCCGGCTGGGCCTCGTGTCAATGGTCATATCAGTGTGAAGTGAGTTACTTTGGTGAGTCACGTGGCGAGACACTCTAATGTCAATATACATTTTTGTCAGTACTTGTCTTGAAAAGTAATTTATGACTAGGCGTCGGACTGGTATCTTCGGTCAAGGGTATTTAGCAGTTGAATAAAGCTCTCTTGTTCCACAGTTGAGATGAGGACCATGTCTTTAGTGATATAATATTCCACTGCTTTAGTAATGTCACGCCGCTTCATACTTTCCTCTCAGACACGGAACTGTTATACGAGTTTTGTAACGTGGTTTGTTTCGGTTCAGGAGGCTGGGGATGCTTCACGGTCTGGGCTGCAGCACGCAGTTTCACACACTCTTCATACGGCACTTTATGGCACTGTTTTAAGTGGTGGAAAAGATTAGTAGTGCTCGAACCTTTTGTGTGGACTTCTTTTCGGCGTTCTCTACAGAATACTTTATTCTGCTGCTCATCTGACACTTTGAATCCGAACCATCTCCAAATTATAGAGCCCTTGTTTTTCTTTTTACTAAGCAGCTCCTCTTCTCTCATGTCTTCCGTCTCCATGCTCTCGCTGCCTGCAGAACTTACTGGTGAAGCAGTTGGGGAGAGTGGCGTGGCAAGGTGAAGTTGTGCAGAGACTAACTGGGAGAAGAGAATATTATTTTGATAATATTGTCTCACTTTCTATATCAAATGGAAATATATTGATCATTATATAACTATATAACGTCCGGCCCTAGTGGAAACCCCTTCTAGTGAATGCGTTTAGCTACTTTTAAGGTGGACCCAACCAACATCATCCAACATCATGACCTCCCTAAAGCTCTTGTCGTTGAATCTAAATTCTACTTGAAAGCCTTCCCTGGACAGTACAGACAGCAGGACAAATGCTCTTTAATACTCTTGTCCCAATACATTTCTCCACTGTTTGAACAGTGTTGATAAATTTGGCGGTGTTCTGTGTGATGTCCACTGAAAAAGTAGACCAAAGAGGAAATGGCGAACCGCTAATAGAAGTGGGCCGTATAGACTGTCACCCTGACCCCTGTACCTTTTTATAGTTAATATTTGCAAACCCCTTTAAATGCTCTTTTATTGTGCTCATTCATCGTACCACATTCGTCTTGTTTCATTTTCCGAAGTGCTGCCTTGTGCGTGAGCGTCAAGAAAGTGCTGCAGCTCTGTAATTTATCTGCCACCTCATTTTTCTTTTAAATGGAAAGCACTGCACCGAGCTCCCCTGACAATGATTAATTTCACGTCTTTGTGTGGCTCTGTCTTTTAAGAGTTGGTGGCAAGTTTGGAGAGCCCGGCTTACCTCTCTTTTGAGGATGTCCCTGTCAGCCCCGTCCCTCACACTAACTGTGGAGTACAGGGAAGTGCATCAGGGGAGGATTAATTTGTTTTATGTCCTCTCTGATTTGCCTGTGTTGACAAATTGTTGAGAACACCTTTAGCTTTTGCCCCCTTCACTCTTCAGCGTCTTCCCACAGACATGCTGACAGTTGCTTTTCAGTGCAGCTTTGTGATTGTAGCTGATCTTGTGTTGTTGCTAGGGATGTCCCGATCACGTTATTTTGACCCTGATCTGGTTTCTTAATGCTGAGTATTAGTCAATACCTTTCATGTTCCTTTTATGTTTATACAGCGGTTGGACAATGAAACTGAAACACCTGTCATTTTAGTGTGAGAGGTTTCATGGCTAAATTGGAGCAGTAAGAGCAGAGTGTGAAGGTTCAATTAGCACGTAAGAGCACAGTTTTGCTCAAAATATTGCAATGCACACAACATTATGGGGGACATACCAGAGTTCAAAAGAGGACAAATTGTTGGTGCACGTCTTTCTGGTGCATCTGTGACCAAGACAGCAAGTCTTTGTGATGTATCAAGAGCCACGGTATCCAGGGTAATGTCAGCACCACCAAGAAGGACCAACCACATCCAACAGGATTAACTGTGGACACAAGAGGAAGCTGTCTGAAAGGGATGTTTGGGTGCTAACCCGGCTTGTATCCAAAAAATGTCATTACCAAGATGAATTGACGCTGTATTGGCCGCAAAAGGAGGCCCTAGTAGACCATACTAATAAATTACTGTGGTCTAAAACCAGGTGTTTCAGTTTCATTGTCCAGCCCCTGTACATCGCATGTGAACAAATGAACGCTCTTGACTTTTTTTGCCATGTGATTCAGATTCGATATGTTTGTTTTACTAATACAGCCCCTCAGTTTAGATAAGATGTTCTGATTAATGCTGGACTCATTTATCGATTTAGTTTAGAAGTAACATTTCTAAAAGTGAACTTGCTTTATCGTGTGTTTAATACATTATAATCCAGTCTGACTGACCGTCTCCCAGTGCCTTTAAAACTCTGCATTATTTTAAAATTTGCAGCAAACTCTTCTGGCTCTCTGTTGTCCGTTAATGGTGTCTTGAAGCTACCTGATGGTGCTCTGACTTGGAAGGGAATTGAGATTAAACTAGTTGATGCCAATTAAAATATGCCCAATCAGCCCTGATCTCAATACAAGGATTGGGATGGGGACCTTCTGAAACTTCTCAGCGTCTGAGAGTGCTGCAGCTGCTGTAATCTTTTCACTTCTCTCTTGCAGTTACAAGCAGCAAAAGTTCAACTTATTACGAGAGGAGAACGAAGGTTACGCCAAGCTGGTGACTGAACTGGGCCAGGACCTCACAGGCAACGTCACCAGCCATCTCGTCCTGGAGAGTATCAAGTCTTTAATAGGTACGGCATGCTCTGAGCGCCCTCATTATAACCCACTCGACCCATATGCTCCACTTCACTTTCACTGCCTTGTAATATCTTGAGGAGCCCATGTATATTCCGTGACACTGATTGGTAATAACTTTCTCACTTGACGATAATAGGGGGGCTGACCTTGAGTAATTACAAAATCATAATCATAAGCAATCTGACTAGATGAGCAATGCTCACTACGGTCATCAGTCTTTCGGCACGAAGGAAGAACATGGCTATAAAATTATTTCCATTGTTGTTAATTAATGGAACAGGTTTTTAAATCGTATTGCTATTAGGGGCAACTTTGGATAACTTTATTTTGGAAGTGGACTGTTTCTTCCAAGCAGAGTTGGATGGCGCCTTGGCTTATTAAGGTGTTATTGTCTTTTCATGGAATAAAGATCCAAATTAAGTTTATGATGGCGTAGCATTTCTGTTACAATGCTCACTTTACTGAAATATGAACAGAAATGTATATAACTGTGGTATGTCGCTAGGGCTGGGCGATATGGTCAGAAGATCATATCTCAATTTATTTTCACTGGCTAGTGATGTGTTACAATGCATGGTATGAAAAATGTCATTTCGTCCCATGAAATCCTTTGTCTTTATTATATGTAAATGTATTTAAATTTGAATCTTCATTTCTTGTTTATATACATTATAACCTCATTATATAAATATATTATACACAAAATCCTCTTCATGCCAGAGCTGTCTCATGCCCCTTCCACCATGTTTATTTGAGAACATGAGTGGAGGCAGAGAGGAGTAGAGTAGAGGAGCTGACAGTAGGGGGCGGAGCAGAGCAAGAGTGTATAAAACGTTTTCTGCATGATCAGAAAACAGAACCTTATTTTAAACCTTAAACTCTGATTATTAAGTCCCAGCCCTATATGTAGCATTCATTTAATATGAAAACAGACTGTACTCTGTTATGAAATGCACTCAGCCATCTTATGGCACAGCTTATCAGAAGTGGTACCCAGCCTGGACGTTCAAAACAAATACAGGAGTTGGACAATGAAACTGAAACACCTGTCATTTTAGTGTGGGAGGTTTCATGGCTAAATTGGAGCAGCCTGGTGGCCAATCTTCATTGATTGCACATTGCACCAGTAAGAGCAGAGGTTGAAGGTTCAATTAGCAGGTAAGAGCACAGATTTGCTCAAAGTATTGCAATCCACACAACATTATGGGTGACATACCAGAGTTCAAAAGAGGACAAATTGTTGGTGCACGTCTTGCTGGCGCCTCTGTGACCAAGACAGCAAGTCTTTGTGATGTATCAAGAGCCACGGTATCCAGGGTGATGTCAGCACCACCAAGAAGAACCAACCACATCCAACAGGATTAACTGTGGGCGCAAGAGGAAGTTGTCTGAAAGGGATGTTGGGGTTCTAACCCAGAGTGTATCCAAAAAATGTCATCCACAGGAGGAATTGACACTGCATTGGCCACAAAATGAGGCCCTAGTACACCATACTAATAAATTATTGTGGTCTAAAACCAGGTGTTGGTTTCATTGTCCAGCCCCTGTAGGTGAACATGCTTCCTTGTGTACAGACTGCACTGTAAAACCAGCGCCTTGCATCTTGTAGGTTGACAGAGTGGTTAGATGACTGGAGCACTTCTCGTCCAGATTTGCTAGAAATTTAATTCAACACTCAGTTTTAATATCCTAGTATTTGGGGTGTCCTGATCCAGTGTTTATTTTAATATTTTATGCCTCAGACATTAAAAAAAAACCCTCTCTGTGCAGGATGCTTCAACTTGGACCCAAACAGGGTGCTGGATATCATTCTGGAGGTGTATGAATGCCGTTCGGACCAGGACGAGTTCTTCATACCTTTGATTAAGTCCTACATGTGTGAGCACCAGACCCTGTGCCACATTCTTGGCTTCAAGTTCAAGTTCCATCAGGTTAGTTTCCATGTTATGTGACTGAAACTACTGTGCAGTTAGAAACTGAAGTCTACCTGTCACCACCCCTCATTTGCCACTTGCAGACAGAGAGCGTCTGTATTGATGTGTTTCAATAACAGTTTAAGTGCACCCTTTCAGACAGGCATTTTGCCTGGGGCTATATGTGGGTTCAGCCCCTGTCAGACGCGTGGTGCTTAAATGCAAATGAAGGGTTCTTTTACCACGCTGAAATAACCATGACAGCATGAGAAAATCAGTATGCCTCGTCACGCATGTGTCCTTCAGTCATCCGCTGTTTTTTGTTTGGTTTTGTTTTCCCCTCCCCATATATTTTGCTACAGTGATTGAGTTTGACAGTTGTTCTTTGTAAAATTGCAGCAAATGTTTAGTGAGGATAAGCAGGAGGAACTTTTTAAATGTTAACGTTTATTTCAACGAATTGTTGGACTACAGTCTCGCATTGCTTTGACTGCAATATGTGATTGACTAACTTGTCATTTCACTCTTCTTTATGGAGCCAGGCTTCCTGTTTGTCAGTTTCATGCTTTTTATGACTATTTCTTCAGCTGTAGTAGAAGCTGTACAAGCATTACATCCAGTATCTTGATAAACTGCTGACTTTTATATGTGAGGGATTCATATCAAATCCAAACATTTAAATCAAAAATGATGGCCTGATTTTGTCCATGTATTTGTCATGGACGTGGAGTGAACATGAGAATAATAGATGGTAGCATTAAAGAAATGGAGGTTAAGAGGAACAGTGGAGGTCAGGTTGAGGTTTGGGAGACCAAAAGATTGAAAGAAAGGCTGTTAAAACCCCATTATGATTGGAAATGATGAGTCATCAGAAATAAAACCCTTTCCTGCATCTTCGCCACAACATTTGGAGTAGTAAGCATGGTCTCGCTTGAATTCTGTTTCTAGAGTAATTGAATGTAGTTTTTCTGGCAAACAGTTTTTGAGCAGCCTGAAAGTGATATTTCTCCACCACTCTTATTGTTTCTGTTTATACATCTCAGTAAAATCAGGGTTGCGAGATTAGAAGGGCATTAGAACGTGGCACCAAGTACCGACTCACATCAAATCAATTAATGCCCAATTTTGGTAAAAACGTTACACACAGTGGGCCGTGGCAAGCTGACAGCTGTCTCAAGTGTGGTTACCTTTTTCAAAACCTAATGCAGACTGCAAAGCTAGCAACACTTATAACCTGAACAAGCAACTCGTTCTATATTCACAAGTTTAAACATGAACTTGATTTCCTCATCTGAATGCAGAGTCTATGCTGTTAATGTTGGAGCATGCAGGTGAACCATAACAGTGTGGAATACAGCTGTACTGCTGCTGACGTCTCTCATACCCTTTATTCAAGAGATAACGTTTGTAGTCTGTAAATGAACGAAAAGAACAGAAACTCCTTGTGCATCACTTGTGCCTGTGGTGCTACAAGTTTTGTCAGTTTTTGTTCCATATCTGACTCAAACTCTTTTACTTTCACATGTGTATAACTAACCAGCCACTTGGAAAAGCAGAGTAAAGACTTGTAACACCAGTAACCTGATCCACAGTGAGAGAACATCACCCAAGTCCAGTACAGTGGGGGGGGGGGGGAACACTGCTTATCTAAGATACACCTTTAAGAGTAGAAAAGGTGATTGACACTCTGGTGTTTAAATTGTTCTTAAGTTACAAAATGTTGGAATTTCATTTCAACTGAAATTACATTTTATGTTATTATAAAGAGAATAAAATAAGTAAAACAGTACAGTTGGGTACTCAGTACAGTACAGCGTTGTCATCGCATTTTAATAACTGATTTAAAAAAAAGATTACTTTTTAATTGGAGTACAGCGTTTGAAATGCAGTAGAATGTTATATAATTTTTCCGTAGTTCAGTAATGTTTTGTGGCTGTATAATGACTTTTTGTGCATTGAGGAGTTATGTTTTTTTTTTTTTTTTTTGGTCCACTTCAGGAACCTAATGGAGATACACCATCATCTTTATACCACGTTGCTGCAGCCCTCCTACAGCACAATCTCATTGCTCTGGAAGACCTCTATGTGCATGTGAGTCCCTCTGTGTTTCTTGTTTTGTTAAAGAGAACTTTGCACACATTGTGAGGGTTAGTTGGTACCCCTGCAAATGCTACATCCTAATCTCAGTGTTCTGCTAGGTTATTAGAGACTGGGAACAGGGGATCAGAGAATTTGAGGAGAAACTTGTAAACCTCATTTCTCAGAAAGGTACATGGGGTTTGAGAAAGCGAGGTGTGTACTGATGATTATCTGATTTTTCTCTCTCTGCATTCTCAGCTGCTTCCTCTAGACTCTGCCATCGTGGAGGAGCACAAGAGGGCGATCCTGGAGGCCAAGCAGATTGCCCGCAAACTCACTATGGTGGTGGTGCCATCAGAGAAGAGCGATGACAAGGAAAAGGACAAAGACAAGGATGAGGAGAAGAATGAAAAGGTCAGACATGTTCATCCTGTAGTATGTAATCATCCAGTCATATTTCTCAGCTTGTTCAGGAATGCATGTGTAAAGCATGTCCTTTAGGGTTGACTCAAAGGTTGGGTTCAACTTCCCAACTGTAGGTGGAGCTCAAGATTTAGAGAAGCCAATTCTTGCATAATAGTGCTTTATTAGTCAGTTTAATAGAACATTGTTCCTGAGTGTTTTTAAATTAATTATGCCTGATGGTATTAATGGATCATCTGAGAAATGCTGCAGATGCCTGTTTTTGTGGTTTAAATAAAAGTTGATGAACGAGAGACCCTCCCCAAGGGGCATATTTTCACCATTATTGTTTAAATCATAGCTTTTTATAATTGGTTAGCTGACAATAATGAGCTAATTTTCAGATAAATTTTCAATAAAGTTTCATTAGTAATATCTTTGTTTTGGTAATTACTCAAGTAATGAGCTAAACTGCTAAATGAGCGTAACTCGCATTTCCTTTTTTCATATCCATTTTTTATTACTTTCTGGCATAATGTGTATTTTGTGGTGAATAGATTCATAGAAGTACCTCAAAATGATTAGGGTTGACTTTCATTTAGTGTTAAGGTTTTTACCTTCTCTCTAAAAGCTAACATGTTAGACGTGAAGTTTAATTTTGTAGTTTTTAATGCAATCACTTTTTCCATATTTTATGTTTCTAAAGTTTGTTTTAAACCTTTGCTCAATAGTTTTTTGAAGCACCGTTTGGCAGCAATTATGGCCTCAAATCTTTTTGAGTATGATGTTACAAGCTTGGCACCTGTTTTCCACTTCCGGATGCAGATTAACGTCCGTACAGCATGATGCTGCCACTACCATGCTTCATTGTAGGAATGGTATTGGCTTGGTGAGGAGAAGTGACATGACACTTGGTATTGAGTCCAAAAAGTTCAGTCTTTCTCTTTCTCATGATTTAAGAGTCCCTTTAGGCCCATTGGCCTAATTGGTGGAGTGCTGCAGAAATGGTTGTCCTTCTGTAAGCTCCTCCTCTCTACAGAGATCAATATTGGAGATCGGTTAGACTGACCATTGGGTTCTTGGTCATCTCCCTGATTAAGGCCCTCCCTCAGTTTGGCTGGTCACACAGCTCTAGGAAGAGTCCTGGTGGTCCCTTCTTCCATTTACGTATGATTTGTGCTCTGACATGCACTGTCTGCTATGGGACCTAAGATAAACAGGTGTGTGTGTCTTTGCAAATCATGTTCAATCAACTGAATTAACCACAGGTGTCCAATCAAGCTGTAGAAACATCTGAAGGATGAACAGTGGAAACAAGATGCACCTGAGCTCAATATGGAGTGTCAAGGCAAAGGCTGTGAATACTTCTGTACATGTTAAACTTTTGTGTTTTTATTTTTAAAACATTTTTTTGTCGTTGTGGGGTATTTTGTTTAGAATTTTAAGGGAACACATAATTGAATCTGTAACAAAATGGGCAGAAATTGAAGAGCTGCCAACACTTTTGGATGCACTCTGTGCATCACTATTTATCTCTGCTGAGGACTTTTAAGTTTCATGTCTGTAGGTTACTCTGATCCTGAGATCAGATCCTGGTTTTTGGTCTTCAGTCATGTCTCTGATGTTGTTCCTTGTGGAATGAAATGCATCGGTGTGTGTTAATTGCATTAATGTAGATCGTGTGCCCCCGAGTTGGAGGCGAGCGATAATGAATCAGTGACGTGTCCCACGCCAGTCCTGCTTCAGCATCATACATCTTTATCTAATGTCCAAATTGCACAGCGAAATGTTTTGCATTGGAACATTCTTCGTGAGGTTTCTGCTGGCCTGTGTTCCTCACATTCCTTCGCTCGAACTTCAAGCATCCAAACAAGTGTGCCACTAACAGTCCCATCGGTGCAGAACAGTGCCTTGTTGCACAGCCAAGAGCAGAGTCTGACGTGTGCTTATACTCACATTAACACCCACACACATGGTCTCGGTGTGCCTCCGGGGCCTGTACAGTGTGTAGCATGAGCATTATGTTTAATAAGCAGTGAAAGAACAGGCCTGCATCGTGTAATCAATGTATGCAGTGAAGTTGCGCTGGCTCTTTGCTGAAGCTAATTGGTGTTCTGTGGTAGGTCGAGGCCATTTCCACTCTTGTTCCAGTGCCGTGGGGCTGTGTAGTGTGTTTAGAATAGATTGGCCTTTTGCCTCGCAGGAATTGAAGAATAATGGCTTCGATTGAGTTTATTTAGCTCCGATCCCCTTGTGCCCAAGTAAGCATGCTACTGTATGAGGGTGTGTGTGTGTGTGTGTGTGTGTGTGTGTGTGTGTGTGTGTGTGTGTGTGTGTGTGTGTGTGTGTGTGTGTGTGTGTGTGTGTGTTTCAAGTGTACAGGGGGGTTTGGGAGTCTGGATATTGCCCCGTATACATTTTAACAGATGAGCACAAACCTGTTTTGAATGTGTTAAGACATTCAGGCCAATGTAATGTGAACATAGTCCCATTGTTCCACTCAGTGTAAAGGGGGGTAGGGGATTTTACACCCATATATGGTGCCAATATGTTTATGTTCATGTTTATCTGCTCCAGAGAGTCCTATTCTATTGGCTGCACATCTCTATAGAAGTACACAAGCTGTGTGTGCATTTGCATGTCTATGTCAGCAGGGGGTAAAACTAGCTGAATACAATCTTTAAAAGGGGTCTGAAAACATTCAGTAATGCAGTGTACATCATTCCGCATTGCTCCTGGTAACCTCATATAAACACGATTTCTCACCTGACCTAATTAGATGACGATCTGATTACCTCTATTGGATAACGATGTTTAAATGTTAATGGCAGCTGTAAATGGGGCCCGAGTTGACTTCTGTATGCCTGTGCTGGAGTATGCTGTCAATCTTCTGTTCCATTTTAGCCGGAGTAAATAATGAGTGGAAAAGCGTCTAATGATTAAATAAATGATTAGCCCCTCCATATGTTCACCACTCTGCTGTAGCCCAGTCTGCCATATGTGAAGGTGAATCTCTCCTCCCCTCACCTTTTGGTTTCCTTCATTCCCTCTTTTTTTTCAGCCGCCAGATAACCAGAAACTGGGCCTGCTGGAGGCGCTGCTGAGGATCGGCGACTGGCAGCATGCTCAGAACATCATGGAGCAGATGCCGGCCTACTATGCCACCTCCCACAAGGCCATTGCCATAGCACTGTGCCAACTGCTGCACCTCATCGTGGAGCCTCTGTACCGCAGGTACGAACACAAACAGCTGCACCATTACAGAGAAATGAGAACTAGCTTCAAGTTATTCAGGTATTTATAAATGACCTCCACTGCATTAACTGCCATTGCTTAATTACTTTTTGAACTGATAGAGTAGCAAACCTTTTGATATCATAGTTTTCTGCTGTTTTTTTTGGACTCAGCCATTTTCATTTTCAAAATGCTAGGCAGGTGCTTAGAAGAGCACATGTAGGCTGTTTTTTGGGACAAGGTTAGAGGAATGTGGGTATTTATAATGCTTTGAAATTTGCATTACCTATCTTTTCCTAATGAGGTCTTTGTGTGGGTCATAACCCTAACAGGCTAATTGAGGTCTGAGTACTCAGTTATCTGAGTGCACACATCTCCTAGACTTTCCATACTTTCGCAAAATGTATTCTTTACTTTTTTCACTCTAAAATTGTACAAAACTAAAATAATATACTTGTATTGCTTAAGTATGTTTCGTCCTTAACTCTATGCCTTTTGGAGATCATTTCATCTTCAACTTGCTTAACGGTTCACAGCAACATTCATTTTGACCAGGGTGCCCAAACTTTTGTATACGTGTGTGTGTGTAATGTATGGATTCTGTCTTCATGAATCTGAAATTTAAAATGTTAATTTTGTTACATTTTAATGTGTCTTGCAGGGCTGGGGTCCCAAAAGGTGCCAAAGGCTGCCTCCTAAAGCCTCTGTGCAGCAAGCAAGCTCCTACTCCAGTGGAGACCTTTGAGGACCTCTCCAAAGATGTCTTCACCATGCTGGGCTATTTGGGCCCACACCTCTCCCATGACCCTATTCTCTTTGCTAAGATAGTGCGTCTGGGCAAGAGCTTCATGAAAGAGGTGAGGCAGCAGCAGACAAGGTGAAGAGTGTTACAGAAATAGACAGCAGCATCAGTTAGTGAAGGAAAGCCACAGATGTGCAGAATTCATTATTCAGCTGCTCCGTAAAGCTTCATTCTGCTCATCAGTTAATAATGAAACCCTTGATGTTGAGCCAGGTGTGTGGAACATTGTAATGTTGGGTCCCTGGAGGGCTAGATTTCCTTAGATTTGAGCTAGACTATACTTCTTCAATCTGCTTGTCATACACTTACATGGCTCTCTTTGGAGTTGTTCTTTAGGCTTGGATGGTGAAGAAAATGTGTACTCTCTTGACTCTGCTTATGAGCGTATCATTAAAATCACGCTCTCTGCCCCATTCCTACTATACACCTACTATGGCTGGGGCATGGACTTGATTTGTATAAAGAACAAATGGAGGTCAAATTTCAGATGGCAGAAGTTTATCTTATCTAAAGTTTAGCTAATTTTTTAAGCTTTGTATTTTTCACATAATATATTGTATCATTTTTATCCATGTTGTGCAGCCCTGGCATATACTATATCCCATTAAACTTAAAACTAGAGGTCTTATGCAAGAAAGAATGGGTGACAATTCCTACTCTTAGCTTAGCTACTACAAGAAAAAGCATTTATAAGCTGTGATACTTGCCAAAGGCTGCATGAAGTACTGATCATGCAGGGTTTTCACACCTTAATGCCCATTTTGTTTTGTTTTTTTTTGAAGCTGTATAAGATGGAAAAATGTAATGTTAGATAAAATATTTTGTAAGATTTGTTAAATTTATGCCTTCTTGAGATCGGGTCACATTTTACTCGCTTAACTATTGAGTACGGGTTATTTTGACCAAGTGAGCCCAAACTTTCACTGAAACACGGTTCTACTGCAGATGGACCCCTATTAGTTCTTTCTGGGTTTCCTCACCAAGACCTTTTGGTCCACTTAAGCTGAACTCTACTATTTTCATGTCCAAAAGAATCACACCAAGAGTGAAAATGAAGCAATCACACACTGATGCAGACCAAAACTATACACAGACCCTTTAGTGGAGGTGGTCTTGGTCTGGTCTCATACTAACTCTGGAATATTGGTCAGATATCACTTCAGCTATGAACAATTATCATCTCACCTGCTGCTCCATGATCAACTGCACAGAAATCTGCACTGGTCCAAAACACAGCACTTATATTTACTTTCTTGCTCCCACCCCAGAGGAGTCTGACCAATCAGTGCAGAGAAAGGTCTCACATGGTCTGTTTTCATACATGTTGGTGCACTTGGGCATATCCTCGTGTCAAAACAATCCGAATCACCTGAGAAAACTCCCAAGTGAACTAATTTGGGTGAAATCAAACTATGTGTATTTTAATCCAGTGCAACCAGGGCTACCACTGTACCAACTAATTGCCTGGTGCGAAAATTGGTTCTGTCTCCTGAAATTCTTTACCTGCATTAGTATGTAACGACATGCAGGAGTGTCTAATGAGGGGTTAATTTGTTTTTGGTATTAGTGCTGTTATTAATTTATTGCCAGGGCTTGTGTTATGACAGCCACGTCTGTTTATCTGCTTTCCCCCTCATTGTCACCGTGCTCTCGTACTAACCGCAATGCTCTGATGCACTAATGGCTTCATTAATTGTTTACATTCTCGCTAGCCTACATGGCTGTTCTTGTTTAGCATATTCTTATCGCGCCGACAAAAGGTAGAACAGGAGTTACATGCTGAGGCCTTTTGCACTATATAAATCTACTTCCCTTTGCTGAAGTGGCCCAAAGGAAGTCGTTAAAAGCGGCCCTTTCTGCTCAGTTTACAGCAGCCGCTGCCTGTCCAAATCCTAACCTTGTTTATAAGAGACTCTGCAGAGCTGGTCTCTGATTCAGATGTCCGGCAAAGCATTGGTGTTCAAATGATCTCATCATTTCTACTCTGTGAGATTAGCCCTGTGACAGTGTAGCAGGTAATCAGCTCTCATATACCTCTGTATTCTCAGTAGGATGTAGTACTGTGGGGCAGTATTGATCTACATTTTAAAGATGGGTCTGTTTCTCTCTCTCTCTCTCCCTCTCTCTCTTTTCCCTTTTCCCTTGGATGCTGTATCTCTCTGCCTGATAGTACCAAAGTGAAAGCAAGCAAGACACCAAGGACAAAATGGTGAGTCATGGAAGAGTGAAAGAAAGTTCTGAAGCATGCAGTGGAGTTTCAAAGGTAGCACAGCCCTTTTGAGTGAATGGAACAAAAGTTGAACATTTATGCATCACAGTGATTTGAGTGGGGGGTAAAATATCTTTTGAAAGTAAGCTGCCAGCAGGATGCCTCTTGCTGTGAATCATGTTGACATGCTGTGATCAAACAATAGACCCCTGAAGTTCTGCATCCGTCTGTAGTCAGTGTCATGCCCATATTTGGAACTATGCCTAAGCTCAGCATCTCCGTGAAATCTGGGTCTGGCTGTGTATAAAAAGTGATGCGGCCCTTTTTACACAAGGCCGTGTGTGTCCTTTAACATTATAGAAGGCAGTGTGGTATTATGGTCATGCTGTTTTCAACTCGGATATACTATTTTGAAATATATCAATATTGGATACCTTATATTTTCAGTACAAATCAGATCAGATTTAGAATTGTTTTTTTCTTTAAGATAAATGTCTTTAACATTAGCATTTTTACCACCTTTTGCTTTATTGCAAACGTGCACCACCAAATACTTTCATCTGTCAAGATGTTTTAGGATTTTAATAAATAAAATAATACTGTAATAAATACATATTTTAATAGGAATTACACAATAATACATCCAAGCGAGAGTTTAATACCAGTCTCAGTTTTAGTTTAGGTGATTCTCACTGAAGTTGCCAGAAGTAGCTCCAAAGCTGCCAAGGCGTTCCCAGGCCAGCCGAGAGAGATAATTTCTCCAGCGTGTCCTGGGTCTTCCCCCCTGGCCTCCTCCCAGTCAGACGTGTCTGAAACACCTCACAAGGGAGGCGACCAGGAGGCGACCAGCATCTCTAATCCTAGCCCCTCCCAGGTGACTAAACTTCTCACCCTGTGGAGAATGCTCATTTCAGCAGCTTGTACGATGTGTCCAACTACAACTGGGAACCAGTTTGACTTAATGCCTGCCATGCCAACTTAGCTCTTGCTCTGTTTGTACTGGGACTGAATGGCTTGTAGCAGCGAGTCTAGAACCCCGTACTCCAAGAGCACCCACCAAAGGATGTCAACCCAAACTTGAGTCATTCCTCTTGTAACTGAGATTTGACCATCAGCTGGACTCTCTTCTCTATTACCCCTGCATAGACTTTGCCAGGGAGGCTGAGGAGTGTAATCCTCCTATTGTTGGAGCACACCGCTTGGCCCCCCTTCTTTAAAAGAGGACTCGCCACCCCTGTCTGCCAATCCAGAGGCACAGTGTCCAATGTCTTTGATGTTGCAAAGATGTCAGCCAGAACAGCCCCGCAACATCCAGAGCCTTCAAAATCTCTGGGCAGATCTCATCCTCCCTTGGTGCCCTGCCATCAAGTTTTCTAACTACCCCGGTGACCTCAGCCTGTTTGATGGACCAGTCCCTGCCCATGCCCGCAAGCTCTGCTTCCTCTATGGAAGATGTGCTGGTGCTCCATACCAGTTGTTTTAAAACCGACTGCTCTTCCCGCCTCAGTAAAAAATTTTTGTCCTGTTAAAGAAGCTGTAAAATTATCGTGTGGATAAATTTTCCCTCATATCCTGTGGAAAAGGAGCTGCATTTCTCTGTACTGAGATTTGAGGAGGCATTTAGTTTTGTTGTACATGCTGCAGATACCCCGCCTTGTTCATGTCTCTCTCAGTCTACTGTGGACATTTTCAGCACTAATGGGTTATCCTCTGATACTTTATCAGCGGTCAAACCATGAAGGACTGATGTTTTTTGGAGGAGGCGCCAGTGCAAATCAAGCAGCCACTCCCCTCTCATCCATTTATACAGAGATTTCCCATGTAAAATGAATCCTTGAGCTGAGAAGTGAGGAGATAATTAGGCTAAGAAAATATTAAATAGCAAAGTTTTTAGAATAAAAAAAGAATTACTGGTTAATTAAAAAGTGGAATAATTTCATCTTTAAAAATCTGCCCACTGGAGTTCGGAATGTGGACACGACGAGATCTGGTGGTAGTACATGACTGATATCTACAGTGTAGTGCTGAAACACGTTTTAACACTTACTTCTTTTTTGTGCTTCTGTTGATGCTTGAAAAGTTTATGTTGCAGTGCATATTTTGCTTCTAATCGAAATATGCACTCCGTAAAGGTTATTTGTGAAAACGATACACGCTCCAGCAGACCGTGATTCCAGTCCATAAAGTAATCTCTGAATGAAAACTTAGTGTAGTCTGAATGAAAAGCCTGAGAGGCCCAGAGCATGTAGGCATAACGAGATGATGTATATTAATCTGCATGCATTGGACAACTATTTCCTAGCCCTCCCTTTCACTTCTCCCCTCTTTTCTTCTTTCATTTCAGGACTCCCTGCTCAGCTGTTTTCTCAGTATTGCCGACCAGGTGCTGCTTCCGTCCCTCACGCTCATGGAGTGCAACGCCTGCATGTCTGAGGAGCTCTGGGGCTTCTTCAAGCTTTTCCCGTACCAGTACAGGTACTGCAAGCACAGTTAGAGCTTGACCTTTATCATGTGTCCTCAGTGGAATAGCTAGATAAGCTGGAATGTAATGCAGTTTTGACATGGACTTTGGTAAACATGGACGACTCAAAGAAGGCTTAAAGAATGGTCAGTTATGCTCAGAAGTCAGTTGAACACAATTCTGTGTGCATCATTTAATATATTTTAAGGAAGCTGTACTGTTGCACAGCCTGCTGTTGAAAATGTCTTGTCCTTCTCAAAAAGGTAATTGAGAGGTTAAGGTTCTGCATTGTGATGTAGTGCTGCAGTCAGGTCCGTCACGATTACGTTATCGACTCATCGGACAAAATATGACTTTACAGTAATTTTTTCCGACCTCTATCACCCATTATGTTCCCTTAATCTGCTCTTCCCCCTGCTCTCAGCTCCTTCTCCACTCTGCTCCCCTCCACCCCATTTGCCCTCTCACATATGGAGGGGTATAAGAAGAAATGAAGATCAAATTTCATGGGGTGTCTGATTTTTCATTTTGTATTTTTCACATTAATTGAATTGTATATCACCATTCAGTTCAAATATTGTCTTCGTCTTCCTCCGCTTATCTGGGGCCGGGTCGTGGGGGCAGCAGTCTAAGCAGGGATGCCCAGACCTCCCTCTCCCCCGACACCTCAGCCAGCTCCCTGAGAGGGACCCCAAGGCGTTCCCAGGACAGCCGAGAGACATAGTCCCTCCAGCGTGTCCTAGGTCTACCCTGCAGTCTCCTCCCGGGGGGGCGTGCCTGGAACACCTCCCCGGGGAGGCGTCCAGGGGCATCTGAAAAAGGTGCCCGAGCCACCTCAGCTGGTTCCACTCTATGTAGAGGAGCAGCAGCTCTGACCGTGGATCTCACCCTAGCTCTAAGGGAGTGCCCGGCCTCCCTATGGAGGAAACCCATTTCGGCCGCTTGTATCCATGATCTTGTCCCTTCGGTCATTACAGTTCCAATATATTAGGAATATCATTTTTTGTCCATGTTGCCCAGCCCTAGCTGGTATGTTAACATTTAAAAAAGTGATTAAAAGGTTTTATTTGTCCTGTTTGTTTAGAATAAAAATAAAATGATTCCAGTATGTGAATATTATCAGTGGCATTAAATTGTCTTAGAATATTGTTTATTGCAAATATTAAGCTTTTGTCCAAACTATATCATGTATCCTGTCTGTAATAGAACCAATATACAAGGAAATGTATTCTTTGGTAAGGTCTTGTCTGTATGTATCCAGATATTTTTGCAAGCAGGTTTTTTCTTAGTCTAGTCCTCAGAAGACATTTTTCAAAAATATCTCCATCCATATTAGAATGCAGGACTGAGACACTTGTATAAGCATACAAGCTCAGTAGGGCTGGACAGTATATCATTAAAAAGGATCCATGCCAGAACAGCCATGTACAAGGATCACGCAAGAGTCAGTAAAATTTTTACCTGACAAATAAAACCTTAAATTTAATGCAATTGGCTGCTTGTTGGCATGACTACACCCCCATCTCTGCAGTGCTAACAAAATGATCTTGGATATTGATCATGTGATTTTTATTAACAGATGTATTTATTTTCTAATATTTACAGTTTATGGTGTGGCATAAATGTAATTAAGCACTATAAGTAATCTGCTGTATTTCAGAGCTGGTCACGGCCATAGGGTGAAACACTCTCGTCTCCTTACGAATGCATTGCTGTTCTGTTGGTCCTCAGGTATCGACTCTATGGGCAGTGGAAAAATGAGACTTACAGCAACCACCCATTACTGGTCAAGGTCAAGGCCCAAACAGTGGACAGAGCCAAGTACATCATGAAGTAAGTTCAGTTTCTATTGTGTACTCTGAACACCTCCATTAACCTTTTCGGTAGCATGGGGTCACTGGTGGGATTTGCTGTGACATGGCCCAATTTAGTGACATCCCACCTATGAGATTCACATGTTTGGTGTAGAGAATTTAGCTTCGATGCGAGATGATAATCAGCATAAATTCTACTGGTTTATCAGGCTGTCTGTTGATGAGCCTTCCCACAGCATACAATGTATTCCTAAAACTGCCAAAACATGTCACCTGCAGTCTATGTTAATGTATGTAAATTAGCTGCTCATACTGGCAGCATGTTGCTGCTTAAAGGAACAGCACTCAAAATACTGACCACGCTATGGGTAGTGTACCCACCTCGGTGCATAGTTTCAGGGACATTGAATGCAGTGATTTGACAATAAATAATAATCACAGCCTTGTGTACCAGTCTTAACTTGGCTTGATGCCAGTTTCTTCTCTGAGGTTTGGTGCAGAGGTCACAGGATGTAACTGTGGCACCATTGTAAGGTTAAAGTAACCGTATATAATACATGAAGCATCACCATGTTACCTGCTTGTTACCCCAGTGTCCCTGTTGTTTGCTCACTCACTGTCCATTTTATCAGGTCCAGTGACCATTCAGGAGCGCTTTGTAGTTCTGTAATTACAGACTCTAGTCAGCATACTTTGTTACCCTCCCTTCACCCTGTTCAGGACCATCAAAGAGCATGTATTATGTGTGTGTGGTGGGTGATACTCAGCAGTGCAGTAACCAGTGGTAGTGTGTGTTGTGCTGATGTTTGGATCAAACACACAGTGTTTAAACCCCCTCCGTGTCTCTGAATGTATATCTATAAGGTGGGCCAACTATGTAAGAGTGTCTAATAGAGTGAACAGTGAGTGTGATTGTTAAACCATTACAGCAGTACTGCTGTGTCTCGAGTTAACCGGGATAGACTAGTGTTGTTTTTGCCGGGAGACAGCTCACAAAACATTATTTATGTATTGAGTCATATAAAAGTTGAAAATAGTTTTGAGGATTGCAATATACTGTTTTGTTTTTGTCCACCTGTTACAGCTAATTTATAGTCCACTGACTCCACAAACTGTTGTGCAGATGATGCAGCACCATAACATTAATTCTGGAACTGCAGCAATGCACCTGCTAAAAGATATCCAGAACAGTTTAGAAAGCTGAAACCTTTAAACAAAAGCTGACTTCCAGCCCTCTGCCATTGCAGAGTGAAGACGCTTCGTAAATGGCATTTTTGTTGTTTTTTGGCTTCATGTTCATTTGAAGGCAACCCACAGTATCACCACCTTAATGCAGCGTGTCCTTGAAAAGTGTTTACCTTGCTCTTTGTGTGTGTGTGTGTGTGTGTGTGGCCTCATGCCTGTGCATATTTGATGAGCTCTCTTAATGAACTAGATGCCTTGTAGATTTGCTGCATCAGGATCCTCTGTGCCTTTTCAAGCGGCTTGAATAAATGATGATATTTGGGCAGGTAATTGGACGGCGGAAGAAGGAGCGACGTGTATGCAGGTGATTGAGGTAAAGAGAAGCAGAGGTTAGAGTACTGGCCGCAGGGGAATGTCAGAACAGATTTAGGGGGAGAATGAAGAAAGCGCAAAGTCAGGATTAGGCCAGCCTGTCAGAATGGCCCAAAGAGCCTGAGCTGTTTTTCTGGTCTGTCTAGGGGTTAGAGGCTTATCTTGCTGCTACCGCATCAAGTTTCCAAGGGTATTTATTGGTGCCAGGCTCTTGTATTTGATTTACCGAGGGCATGATGTGCTAATCAGCTTGGCTTAGTGTGCATATCAAACAAGCACATTAATGAAGGTGATGTAGATGCTCTTTGGCATTGTTAAATATTTATTATTTTAATAAGCTTTCACTCTCTTGTGTGGCTGATACTGGCTTGTAACACTGCCACCCCCAAAGTGTGGTAGTGCAAGGAGGCTGTGACCACATTCCTAATTTTTCCCCAGTTGTTTAAGCCCTGACTTTTCATTAGGGATGTCCCGATACTGCAAAAGGGGGAAAACTAACCTCAGTGCTCAGTGTTGGATCATACCAATAATACAGCCAGATGTGCTGCCAATAAATTCTAAAGCAAAATCCTTTTTAAGGGGGTTTATTTACACAGATCCCCCATAAACAATAGCCTCCACAGCACATCTGACAATTTGAGGCATGGACTCCACAAGACCACTGCAGTTGTTCTGAGGTCTTTGATGACAGAAAGCATTAGCAGCAGATACTTAACGTTATGATAAATGGAGGCAACACATTCTACATCAGTGAGCATTATGGTGCTTTTCCACTGTGTGGTACCATCACTAGTAGACTACTCACTTTTTGGTACTTGATTCATTCTCTCTCATTACTCAGCGTTCTACAAGGTTTGCATGCCACATTATCATTTCTTGTCTTGCTTGAAACCACAAATGAGCAGGTAATGAAAAAAGTGCCTGGTTGCAGGTACGAAATGTGTCAGTGGGTGCCCATTACCCTTTCGAGACTCTCCCCTTTCTTGGAGTAGTTTTGATAAGGACTATGCTGATAAGCCACTATGTTTGAGGAACACCAGCAAGATCTGCCTGCAGTTTTGTGGTTGTCTAGCCATCACAATTTGGCACTTGTGAAAATGTCTATAATTTTTTGCTTATTTTTCCTGCTTTCAACGCAGAACCATTAAAAGTTTTCTCTTGCAGCCTAGTATATACCACCCGTTGACAAATGACGTGTATAAAGATGGAGTTTCATTTCATTTTGTCAGTGAATGCAGTTAATTTGTAGTAGTGTAGAATAATGAGTGCAGTGGAACATTTTTAATATTTTTGGTTTTGAGGTTTATATATATATATATATATATATATATATATATATATATATATATTTATCTGTAGCGTAATGTTGGCCAGGATTGACTGTGATTTGTATCTGTCTTACTGAGTTTTCTACATACTTTTTTTCATTGCTTTTCACTGGAATCATTAAGACAGAAATTGATTGAAGTATAATTTGTATATAATTGTTTTTTTCTTCTTTGATTAATAACATTGGGAAATACAAAGACTATAAATAATGTTTTTTTTTTCCAGTGGAAATTAATGCAGGATTCTCCAGTGGACCTATTACCACAAGATGCCCCATTACAAGTTTCTGTTTGTGCTATAAAAATGAAATTGACTGCTCTTCTGAATGATTTCCTTTAATTAGATTTGGAATGCAGTTTACTGTAGGCATTGTTTGTAAAGGGGGCATTTTACCCTCCAGAGAATTCTTTTATTCTTTAAAACATGAACTAGCTATCTTAATCTTAACCTTAACATTAACCTTAAACTGCCTTCAGTACCCTAACCATTACTTTTGCTTCAGAATTCATATTGGTCATTAACAGGTCACACAGGCAAGGTTGTATTGTGTTTTGGGATTGTAATATCTTTAAATGCTTGCTGCACAGCATTTTCCCCCGCTCACATTTTTCTCCTTTCCTTTGTGTTCTTGTAATGAAATATTTAACTGGAAATTAATTGTGTGCACCTTGAGAAGGATTTGGGTCATTTTGTGTCCATTATTGCGTTTAAGACCTATCCTTGCTTTTATCCCATAGCGGATAATCCACTGCTAATGTCTCTCTCTGTTTTTCTTTTCTTCTTTTTTCTTCTTCTATCCCACATTATTGGCTCTATATCCCCCACTGTTATCCCCTCCAAAGCAACAGTGTCAGCATGTGCCGGGTCCACATAATTAGGGCTTTTAGGAATCTTATCAGCTGTGCCTGTGGTGATCAATATGTTACAGCGATAAGCCTGTCACTGCAGTGTGAGTAAAGGTGTGTAACTGGAGGCTACTTGAGAGTTGGACTCTGGATTATGTGCATTTTTCAAAACATTAAGGAATAAAGGTGCTTCAAAGGTTTTTTTTTTTTTTTTGAGAAATGCCACATTTGTTTATTTCTGTAGAGCTTATGAATGTTAGCTGCCCTACACTCTTCATAATAATAATAATAATAATAATAATAATAATAATAATAATAATAATAATAATAATAATAATAATAATAATGTGGTTGCAAATATTTTTTGAGCAGTGCCGTTAATGTTGGGTACTAAAGTCGGCACTTTTAAGGTTGCTGACTAAATTACAACAGTGCTGCAAAGTACCCATTTATATCAAATTGCAGTCAGGGCAGGTCTCAGGGGTGGCACATTTCTGTACAACACTTGATGCAGACAATATTTTCTGCTAATTTTGAAGCATGAAATACAAAGCTGGAAACCTGAGCAAACATCTGGCAGTGCAAATGTTTCAAAACTGAAAGTGTACTGTATTGATGGCTGAAAGTCACATTTCCAACAATAGCTGCAGCTAAGATTATCAGCATGCCTGCAGCCACTGCCGATGGTACATGCAGCAGAACCATGGACTCTGACGAAGTTTAATTATAATAATTTGGATTATAGTTGTACGGCTGTATTTCTTCACTTAGATCAGACATACATATCTCATATTACAATGCAAGACAAACAGCTTAAGGATTGTATGTAAAAACATCATTATTTTAAGGATCGACCTTCACGTAAGTCAACATCAGAATGACCGATTCCACTGTAAACTTATGTGCAACAGAATGAAAGGGAGAGAGGCAGTCCCTCCCCTCTTTCACTGCTACATCACGCACAGACCGTGTCAAATAAGTCACTATAATTACTTTGCCTTCATTCTTTTTTTGCTGATCTGCAAATTGATCCCACCTGTGACTAAAGCAGTGGTCTGCTACACCTCTAACAGCTGTGAAATGCAAAGAAAACAATCATTATCATTATTGGTTTTATGTGGCGTTCTCATCTCGCCTCTCCTCTCATAGACTTTGAACACGATACTGACTGTATCTGGATGTTATGACAAGCTATTGTCAGTGTTTTATACGACGCTCACAACTGTTAATATATACGTTTTAAGCATGATTTCAAAAATTTAACACCATCAACATTTTTACATCCATTGGAAGTGCCAATAACCCAACCCCGGTTGGACTGTCCTCCATCACAGAGGATGATGCCGACACTAGAAGGTTGAAGTCATTGCGTCACTGCTGAGCCGCCAACCTGGTCAGATGAAAGCGCCAGATCCCCAGCTTTGATACAATGGCTAACGGACACCTGTGCTGACCAGTGTTGCATTGGGTGCCATGTGATGCTGTTGACCCACCCAGAGAGAGAATGGCCAATTTTGCTGTCTCAGGGTTACAATGGCAAGCAGCATGAACTGGGATTTCAGTCTGCAATTTTTCCACACAAACGCCACGTGATATATCACAGCAAGTTCGGTGAATTTTCCTTTCTGAAATGATGATGGAAAAGCACTTAATTTCCCTTGAAGCCTTCACAGATGCCCCATCATTCTGCATACTGGATGCATAAGGTCTCTCTACCTCGGCAGAGATCACAGCTGGTCATATTTTGGAGATTTTTTCCTCAAATGGTCATGAACACAGGTTTGTGGCTTGATTTGCTGTGTGGGACCTGGAAGCCTTTGTCCATGATGACATGAAGCCTGGCAGGAGAATCGGCATCCTGGGTCTTTCCATGCTCCACAACACACAGCAGTGGACATTTATCCTGAATAGCCTCCTATATGGAGTCATATCACCAGTGGAGTGCCAGGGAGAACTTAAAGAGGTCATGGCCTGGAGAAACAGCAGGGTTCAGAATGCTCTGTAGATGTGAATTGGTGTTCCAGGGAGTTGCAATCGTGGGATTACACAAGAATTTGAGGAGTCTCTTTAGTCAGGGGAATACAGGTTAACATTACATTTTTCATAACTCCTGAATCAGTAATTTTGTTTGTTGAGCTTACTGGTAGCTATACTTTCACTGATGGTTAGGTTCTAATGAGACAAGGAAGAGTGGCTTCTTTGGTCCCTTTAGTCCAGGATGTATTAAGAGTGGAGTTCTTCTCCACTGCACACTTACAGATAGGATATCTGTGAAAGGAATAGGAATACAAAGAGGTGCATCATTTATGCCATCAGAGAACAAGACTTGCATTAGTAAGCAACAAGTAAGTGGAGAGGGATAGAATGAGAGCGGGCCACTTAAGGGAGTGTGTGTTTGTGTGAGAGAAAGGGAGAGAATATGCAGGTGATGGAGGGCGGGAGACTGCAATGGAGCCGCAGAGGATCTCTCTGAGCACTGAAGCAGAAATGAAGGACTGCTCTTGATTCTTTCGGATTACGGAGAGACTGGGAACACACACACACACACACACACACACACACACACACACACACACAACCAACCTTGGAAAATTTCCTATTAGATTTTCATGAGGGATTTTGGTGAACGGCCTCTGAATCGTAATGCACTGTCTTCTCTGGTTTTGTCCAACTAAGACTTGTTTGGACTGCAGACTATATGTCTCATAAAACCATGTTGGTGTGTGTGTGTGAGAGTTTTCCTCTTCCTGCCTGTTTGGAATGGGGCAGCGTTTTTGGTCTTCTGCTTTATAGCTGTCTGTGAAGCAGGAGACGTCATTATAGTTGCTCATTGTGCTCTGAAGGTTAAGCAAACCAATTAGGTTCCCCAGTGTGGTTTAAAGAGCGCTCATGAACAGTCTTGTGTGTGGGGTGGGTGTATGCCCCCCTCATTTCTCATGGCTGGTTTTCTCTCATTAATCTCTTGCTCTGTCATTGCTCTTTATTCATTGCTCTTACTCTGGTGTTAGTCTGTCATTACTTGCTCACTCTCCTTGCTTTTGCTCCTGCTCATCTTTCTCTCAACACTTGCTCTCAGTGCTTTCTCGCACTCATTGCTTGTTCTCTTTGTGCTCTCTCGTTGCTCTTTCGTTACTGTCACTGCTCTCAATGCTTTCGTTTTCACTCATTTCTCACTCTTTCTCTCCTTGCTTTCTTGTGCTTTCTCTCATTGATCATTACACTGCTTTCCCACTCTTTTTTTCTCTTGCTCTCATTGCTCCTTCATGGTCATTGTCCTTGGTCTCATGTCTCTTGCTCTCTCATTGGTCTTGTGCTCCTCATATTAATCTATCATTGCTCTCTCTGCTACTCTTATGCTCATACTCATACGCTTCCCTTGCTACTCTTTCATTACTCTTGCTATCTCCAATTGCACATTCTCATTACTTGCACTCTCACTGCTCTCCCCCTATTGTTCCTGTGCTCTTTCATTTCTCTCTTTTCTCTCGCTCTCTTTGCTCTCTATCATTACTTTCTCCTTCTCATAGCTCCGTCACCATTTTCTTTCTTTCTTTACTCTTACTTTTGGTCTCCTTAACTTTCTGTCTTGCATTTTTAGTATGTAGTGCTGTCTTTACTCTCTCTCCACCTCACCCCACCCTCCCCTTCCCCCTCCTTGTCTGTGCATCTCAAACTGAGCTCAAGGTTCCCTCATTAAAACTGATGACACTCCATCCATAGCCAACCTGCTGGCATTAAGGGAAATGCACTCGCTCTTCTCAATTAATGTCTGTCGCAATGAACTGCGAGGCTCTTTCTCCTTCCACCCGCCAAGCTTTAACCTGCACATGCAGTGATGAATCAGCGAGGAGGTCTGCTGCAGTGGGCAGTAGCAGCACATCAGATGTGGCCGCAGCCATCGTGTTTCGCAGCACACGCTCATTAAAGCTGTTGTTGTCCCGCAAACGGTGATGGTCTCCTGCAGTTTTGTGCTGATTTGAGTCACTTCATCAAAACTGTTTTTGAGAGAGTATTATTATTTCGACAGTAATTTCTGGGGAGAGGAGAACAGTGAATGTAATCTAAATAAACTTCTCTTTCTCTAACTTTTTTTTGTTCTTTCTCTTTCTTATTCGGCAGGCGGCTGACCAAGGAGAACGTGAAGCCCTCAGGGAGGCAGATTGGCAAGCTGAGCCACAGTAACCCCACCATTCTCTTTGATTATGTGAGTGTTTTATCACTCGTGACGGCCATAATGGTCGGCTAGACTAATGACTGGCTTTTACTGGGTCCCTTTATTATCTGTAACGTGCCATCAATTTTCATTGCTCTCGAGATTAAAAAGTGCATTTATAAACCTTGTGGCCTGGGCTTAACACCGAAGTGATGGACACAAACCTAAATTTAGCTCCCCCAAACCGGCTGGATTAGTCAGCGTGGTCGGACAGGCTCACGCACATTCTGGTTTACTGCTTTACGGGAAAAAGTGTGTAAGTGGGCGGCGCCCACTTGAGAGGTCTCCATGAGAATCCACTTAATGTTCTGATGCTGGCTACTAATGTTTGCTGCACGCTCGGCCTAAAGCCAAATATCTGATTCAGAGCAGTTTTAATGTTAAGCTTGTTTAAGTTTTTTAAGGAAGGTCAATTATCAGCTGTTAAAATAAACTGGGCCCAGGTTCCTAAAATCGTTAAGAGTTAAGAACGTCTAAACTGGGAGAAAGCGGTCTATGTGATGCTTGCTCAACCATCTAAGAATCGTCTTTGGTCTAAGATGCTTCTGGGACACCCATCCCGATCTGTAAAATAACAAACCATAGTAGGGCTGCAAGCATGGCTAGCTACTGTAAGTGGAAACCACTTAAGCTACTCCACCAGTGTGTGTTTGTCACTTGTCATTTCCAAACTTAGTGGGAAAATTGTTAGGTTTGCTGTGTAACTCATGCCATAGTTTTTTGACAAATCGACACTGATTCAGCTTCAGATTGCTCAGCCTAATATGATCTTGCGTACAGCTTTATTAAATCTACAGTTGGCCTCAACAGAGTCCCGTTCAAATGTTATGACTCGAGGTTTGTGCTTGCTTATGCCATGGTGCAGATACCATATATATCTACATGGGGTACTACAGCAACCACTTTTAGACACCATAGCACCCATCTAGGATTCCATAAATACTGCCTAGCAACAACATAGCTGCCAATTTTCCCAATTTTCTGTCCCAGTTAACCAACCCAATTAGCACTCTCCCTTATCATGTATGAGGCTTCCAACACTAGGAGGATGAAGTCAAGCATGTCTTTTCCAATACATGTGAAGTCAGCCACTGCCTCTTTTTAAACATTCACTCCGAGAAATGGTCCAAGAGCATTGCAGAGCATGGCCAATTCTGCTCCATCAGACACCAGACTGCTGGTAGAAAGCAGTATGAATAGGGATTTGAACCCGATCATGGTGCTGGTGCATTAGATGGCTGAGCCACTGTGAGTGGTGTCAAAATCATTTTCATCTTTGAGACCGAACTTCAAGTGTGGACCACTTGTCAAGCATTATTTCTGTCAGGACATATGCTTGTCTAGTTTTAATTGGTCCATCGAATATGACAAATGATGTATTTCATTTTTTATAGCTTGAAGGCATTGTCTTAACATATACATGTTGTCCACCAAGCTCTTTTGCAAATACCCACATAAACAAGTCTAATTGTGGTGGCTGTAAACAAGGTATTTACTTAACAAAACCCGATCCCCGGAGTAATGTACAGGGTCCACAGCGCTGTGTGAAAGAATCTCTCATGTCTCTGCTTGTGCAGCATATGTCCAGAGCAGAAGGAGGGAGAGCAGGCTGCTTCAGAGCAGTGCAAGTCTGGAACTCGTTAGCATTTCAGAGAGATTTCCAGAAGAACTTGTGGGTGAGACAAAAAGGCAAGATCCACTCTGAAGGAAACCTTGCCGCACTGGAGACGACCAAAGCCTGCAGTCATGCAGAAAAGACCCTTTCTGCTGCTTCTTCTGTAGCGTATTAAAGGCAGTGCAGGCAGAGCTCATCGCCCAGTAACGCCCTTCCTCTGAATACAGCAATTACAGATGTCATTGAGTTCTGACATTCAGTGTTCTTAAAACTATAGATGTGGTTCAATTCAGAGCAGCTTCATAAAGAAATTAGTAGCTGCTCTGTTTTGTCAGGGATCCTCCCCAAACCCTACTGATTCCTAGTTCTTACTAGATAATTAGAGCTATATGATTGGGAGCTGACACTACATGTCATACGTTTGTAGACACCCGCTCCTGTAACGTCTCACTTGAAATCAAGAGTTATAATTTTATTTGCTGCAGTATCTGCATCTTCTCAAATATCTTCTGGAAAAGTTCCATGTTGGAAGTTGGTTTTATCCATTAGGGAGGTTTAATGATGGACTCATGCTGGATGATGGCATTCAAACTCATCCAGTAGATAGAAAACAGGAAATGCTCTGGGAGTGGGAATGCAAGACATGTGCATCCACACTGGACAGGAGGTGAATAAATACCTAGAGCAAAGGAACTATCTAGAAAATGCCTTTATTGAAACATGGCAGTAAAAAATGCCAACGCGTTGCGGCCTACTCAGGCCTTCATCAGGGCACAAAATGACATCTCGGGGCAAATCACATGGGAAAGTGTCTATATATAAACAAAGTAGCTGCCCCCTACTGGACAAGAAGACTGGGGGAGGAGAGAGAAAATAAATAAATAAATAAAAATAAATAAATAAATAAATAGGGGTGAAAAAAGAGGGAGATTGGTGAGGAGAGTGAGAGAGAGAAAAAATGTGGTAAAAATCAGAATAATCTTAATAATGAAATGCAAATAAGTAGTAGGCCGCAACGCATTGGCCTTTTTTACTGCCATGTTTCAATAAAGGCTTTTTCTAGATAATGTGCCCAGAAGTTCCTTTGTTCTAGGTATTTTTTCACCTCCTGTCTAGTGTGGATGCACATGTCTTGCATTCTGTTCTACACTCCCAGAGCATTTCCTGTTTTCTTACTACTGCGCCCACTCCCCAGGAGCACCTATCCTTTTGTTTGGATTGTGACCCCTGCAGTGCTTCATCATCCTTTTCTTTCTCATCCAATAGATGTTTGATGGTGCTCCATCACTATAGAGACTGCAGTTCCGTTTCTTCTCCACCCAGTGTTCGGGATCCTTATATACTATATGGACAAAAGTATTGGGGAAGCTACTCAGTGTTTCAGTGTTTCAGAAATCAGGGGTGTTTGAGTTCATCATCTAGCTGTTCTTGCGCTGTGAGATTTTGATTGCATTCAATAGCTGCCATCTGACAACCAACAACCACCTAGCAACTTCGTCCTATCCATCTTCCAACCAGTTAGTTAGGTGAGGATGTTGGATGATCACAACACCTCCTCATCCCCAGCTCCTCAGCTCATTCTCAATCACTGGATCACAGACCAACATCATCTCCATGATCCCCTTAGCCCCTCTTGCCCTCGCCTGCTGTTTGGCATGGTGCCAGTAGGTTCATGTTCATTTAGTCTAGAGTCTTTTCTCTACAGGGACTAGACAAGCTGTTTGTGTGCATTGCTGTTGCACTGTGTCAGCAATGGGTGCAAGTTATGGAGCTGAACGCACTTAGAATGTGTGTCCACAAGCATTTGGACATCTTATGCAGAAAGCTTAGCATGTATGGGGTTATATACCTGCCATAATGTCATGATTGTGAAACAATATGTGTAATGTCTTTCATTTGTGTTTGTTTAGATCCTCTCACAGATCCAGTGGTATGACAACCTCATCACCCCAGTGGTGGACTCTCTGAAATACCTCACCTCTCTCAACTACGATGTGCTGGCTTGTATCCTTATCCCTCTCACCCAATGATAATTACACCTGTTGCCCCCTCTGTACAGAGTAATGATCCTCCTCAACCTTCTTGCCCACCTACCCACCATAAAAAGCTGTGTAACGAGGGCTCTCTGAGGAACTGGCTGATTCCCTCACAACTCCAACCCTGTTATTTGCCTCCATTCTCACTATTGTGTAATAGTTTGCCTTTCCTAGAATGCTGGCCCCCATTCTTGGTCGGTTTATTGAAAGTTCCTGGAAGCACCTTAAGCACTTCACGGTTCCTTTACAATCTTAAATTGAACAACATGTTAAAGGATCTTGTACTGTTTACATCTGGCTGTCACACAGTTTTACTGTTAAAAGTGGAAGCTCCTTGAGGAACTTTTGGAGCTTCTTCAGTTGGAAACTGTGGAGGAAGCTCTTAAGGTGCTTCACGGAATCTTTCATAAAAGGACAAAGGATTGCTGAAGGTTCCTTGAAGCACCTTAAGGGGTTCCTCCACAGTTTCATATTGCAGAACCTCCAATGGTTCCTCAATGATCTTGTTTAACAGGGTATATCTGTCTATGTCAACAAATCATCCCTGAAACGGCATGTGTGTACACATTCATACCTTCACGCATGTTGCAAAGGAGGGAATGGGTCACTGGTGATTGATCAACCCAGCTTCAACAGAAAACAGCCAATCATCATGCTTGTTTTGCTGCAAGGTGGGTTATCTTGAATGTGGCGAAAACGCAGATGAGCATTATTGAGAGAAGCACGACAAACAATTTGATTGTCAGTTTTGATCAGTTATGTAAAATATGAGTCTAATCTGACCTTCAGTTTACAGTATTATCATCCATCAAGTGAAAAGACCTTTCTTCTGTTCTGTCTCCAACAGTGCGAAGTGCAACTGATCTGAGCGTTCAGTTCACATTGCCGCTTCTGATTTAGCACCACCTATGAAAGCGGTTTAAGTCTGGTTTGCACAAAATTGGATTTGAGCCACTTCAATCTGATAGGGAGCCTAGCCGTTGACCCTTGCTTGCATTTTAAAGGTTACATTGCAGTGTTTGTGTCTTACAAAGCAGAACTGGCAACCTGCCTAGCATTTAAGGTTTAATTCTGATGTTGTCTAGAAAGCTAAGAACCCCGTGCATGTTGTAGCCCTTGATCCTGCTGCTAGATTGTATTATTGAAGCTCTGGCTAACCCGGAGAAAGAGAAGATGAAGCATGACGACACTACTATTTCATCTTGGCTTCAGAGTGAGTTTCTGAAACTTTTTTTTCCCCGTTTCTCTTTTCCTAAAAGCTCCCTGCACATTCTCTTAAGCTTGATCAAATTGATCAAACCAACATCACAGTTAATAGACTTTCAAATGTCATTTTGGAATATCTGACCTTGCTGCTTGTCGAGGCACTTTCCAGTGCACTCAGGATTGGTGATATTCATTTCAAAATAAATGTATTCATCATTTTGGCTTTTTCTTTTTTGATAATGCTTTTCTTTTAACATCAGCTGGTGTTGTTTTTGTAGTCGGGTATCTGTAGCAGTAAATTTGTTTCGTTTTTCAGTGGTTCTGTGGTTCTGAAATTAAAATTGGAGTAATTGTGGACTTAAGTTTATTTACATTAACAGTTACAATTCTAGCCATTTTTAGCACAGTCCCTCCATTTTCACAGGGTCAAAGGTAAATGGACAGGTGACTGATGATCAGCAACCACTGGCTCTTCTAAGCAGCTGCCTAGCACTCTGAAATATAAAACATTAGTTGAAGCCCACTAAGCAGGGGATGATTGTAAAATAATGTTTTCAGGTAGCTGTTTCCTCACTTCATGATGTAATTAAGAATTGGCTGTTAACATCTGGAAGACCTAGAAACTTTTGAGAAATGCTTGTCTCCTTACTTGAAAGGCAAAGGAAAATCCATTTCACTGCAAAAGACCTTTAGGACTTAGCAGAAACTAAAGTGGCACTACACAGTTCTGGTGTGCAGCGACTCCTTAAGTATTGAACTTCATAGAGGAGTTGTCAGGAGGAGAGATTTCCTGTGTTCTCCATAAGCTCGATGTCAGATTTTTAGAGGGATATCTAAATGAGTCTGATGCAAGCCCTATGGCCTGCCACTGGTCACTGGGGTGGATCGATCACATTTTGGGCTTGCAGCCAGTGGCATGGCAGACATTTCAGTGGTAGAGGGAAGAACGAATTCTTTAAAATACCAGCAGATTCTGCAAGTAAACATTACATCATCTGTTTAAAGGCTGAAATGATGCAATGACTTGATTATTCTACTGCAGAAGTCATCCTCTTTATAAACACACCTCGAAATTGACAATGGATTACATCAAGTGGAGCAAGCTGAAGGCTTTCTTGTGGTCTTCACAAACCCCTAAAATTAATATCACAAATCTGCAGCTAGGCCTTAAAAGAGCAATTCAAGCCTAATAACTTTACAGGATTGGATGCCTTTTGCAAGGAAGAGTAGCTGAAAATTCCTACAAACAAGAATTGAAAGGCTTCTCTGGCTTAGCCAGCTGCAACAAGGGTTTACAAGCTGTGATACTTGCCAGAGGGGGTGTTACTGAGCACTGACCATGCAGTGCCAAAGCTTTTGCTTTGGTTTTTTTTTTTGTTATTTTGAAAATGTTTCTTAAAATATTAAAGAAATGTTTCATCTTTTACTTCATGCCATGAAAAAATTTGATTAGGGGTGCTCACACTTTTATATCTAAAGATATTAGATGTTTATTTGTTGTTTTGACTTTCTTCAACTTACCCTATAGGTCTCGCCAGCCTTTGTGGGGCAGTTTTTCGGAAGTACCCTATCGAGTTGGCTGGCCTGCTACAGTATGTGACCAACCAGCTGAAGGCCGGAAAGAGGTGTGTGTGTGTGGGGGCACGTGAACATGTGTGAGAATGTGTCTGTCAGTTACTTTAGGGGTGAGTCTCTCTCTCTCCAAGTCAGCGTTGTGTTTGTGCTCTGGGTGCAGGCAGCTGCCTCGTCAGCCCTATCCTCATTCTCAAAGGGCCGATTGTGCGAGGAAAAGGCCTCAGTGTGCCTGTTTAATGCTGAGCTGTGACTTGCTTTTGAAAAGCTCTTCTGAAAGGAGCCCCGCACCTACTTCCCTGATAACATGGCTGCCCAAATCCGAGTACAGTAGAATAGGATGTGCAAGTGTTTGCATGCGTGTGTCCTTGCTGTCGGTCCTGTTAGCATTTAACTCGGTGTCTCACAACCCTCCCAAAACCCTCTTTGACTGCCTTTGAACCTATTGCAAGGCTGCCTGCTCCTCTGATTGACCTGACTCAGCTGTGACGGAACAGTGCTGCTCTCTGGATCCTGAGTCATTTTCCTCTGTTTACCATTGTGCTTTGTACTCTGAGCGTGCCAAGTTGTCGGAAACGCAGGGCCATCAAAGAACACCTGCCATTTGAACCTGAGAACGGTTGATTATTCAGCACCTGTAAATAGTGTTGGAGGGTCTGTTTTGATGAATAATGTATTTTTTTTTATTTATAAAACATTGCACCCATTCCCCTCTCCCCAGCTTTGACCTGTTGATCCTGAAGGAGGTTGTGCAAAAGATGGCCGGGATCGAGATCACTGATGAAATGACTGTGGAACAGCTGGAGGCCATGACCGGAGGAGAGCAGCTCAAAGCAGAGGTACGGACAGACTGGAAATGAAGTTTGAGTGAATGATATGTTATTCTATGTATGCTGATAGTGCCATAATTAACGTATAGGATTTCAGGTGAACGCAGCCGATCCACTTATTGATCCATAAACCCACCATAACATTAACAAGGAAAGCAATACTGATCCGTATTCCAGTTCCAGTTTACCCTGAACCCCCAGCAGCTTCAGTCTGTGGCTGAGTGAGCAAACTTGAACTGTTAGCTACAGAAAAATATTGATTGTGTAGATTTTTCAGTTTGGAAATGCCAAGCAGCAGAAGTGCTACATGTAATGTTTGTATGACAGCGTGCCAAGTGGTGGAACTGCTCCAGCATCGTATAATGCATCCAATTTAATCAAACACCTGCAGAGGTTCCACTTCAAAGAATACCAGGCATTTGTGCTAGCAAACAGACAGGAGGAACACCACAAGGCAGCAGACTCAGAGGCATTTCAGAAACATGCTAAACTCCCAGTACATTGTCCAAAGGCTAAAGGAATCACAGAGAAGTTACTCAACTTTATTATACTATTATACAACCAAACACACTCTGGTGGAAAATGATGAATTCCAGAGAGTGTTGGAGGACTTACAAGGGGGTTGGACAATGAAACTGAAACGCCTGTCATTTTAGTGTGGGAGGTTTCATGGCTAAATTGTAGCAGCCTGGTGGAGAATCTTCATTATTTGCACATTGCACCAGTAAGAGCACAATGTGATGGTTCAATTAGCAGGTAAGAGCACAGTTTTGCTCAAAATATTGAAATGCACACAACATTATGGGTGACATACCAGAGTTCAAAAGAGGACAAATTGTTGGTGCACGTCTTGCTGGCGCATCTGTGACCAAGACATCAAGTCTTTGTGATGTATCAAGAGCCACGTTATCCAGGGTAATGTCAGCACCACCAAGGACGGACCACATCCAACAGGATTAACTGTGGATGCAAGAGGAAGCTGTCTGAAAGGGATTTTTGGGTGCTAACCCGGATTGTATCCAAAAAATGTCATTCCCAAAAATATATGATGCTGTATTGGCCACAAAATGAGGCCCTAGTACACCATACTAATAAATTATTGTGGTCTTTCAGTTTCATTGTCCAACTCCTGTAGATCCCTGTTATAATTTGCCATCCAGAACATTTTATGAACAGCAATACCCAAACTAATATCAAAACTGTTGGTATCTAAACTTGACTTGGACGATGCAGCCTATCTTCTTATTTTGTTTAATGTACTAGAAAGGTTTTTATTAAGATGTTTGTTTAAGTTTTGCTTTTTAAATATTTAACGTGAAAGATAACTATTGCCTTAAGTGTGACAAATTACTTTGGAATGTGTTTACATTAAACGTGCGTGTGTGTTTTTTTCTCTTATTCTCTTATTTGTGGTCTATTTCAGCCACATTTATGTAACTTTAAACATAGTACCAATAATAATTATAATAATAAACTGAAAAAGCTCTTTGTATCAGAATATGTATTTGAATCGACAGTTGTATATCGCAATCGGATCGGAACTGAAAAAATTAGCATCGGCTCATCACTAGAAATGGGTACCTTTTTCACATCGCAAGTTTTAAAAACTTCATCTACAATTTTTTTTTAAATCCCCATCAGGAAAGACATCTTTGTTCTTATTTATAATCTATTTTAATTCAGAAATAGGAGCACTGTTCACGATAAAACCAGGTTGCATATGACAAGGTGATCAATTTCATTCTAAAAAATCTGCTCAATATTTTTTATTCTATTAACTCTTACAATCTAAGAGCCACACTTTACATGCTACGCATCATATCTCAGGATCTGAGTAGCCTACAGACATGATACACATCATTCTGTGATGCTGAAAACTGAACATTTCACTTTCAGAAGGAGTCTTCAAGTGCATGTTTACTGCTCTGTTCACATGTACATGCTCAACCTGCATGCAGACTCCAACTGATCCAGAAGAGGAGGCAGAGCTAATGTCACTGACACAGATATTGGGTTACAGATGAAAATGAGATGAGTGGGGCTGAGTGGTCTTGTTTTCTTGCTCATGCACACGAAAAGTAATTTTAAGAAAAGTTGTTGCTCATTATTTAAACTGTTATTGTTCTGTATTAATTAGCAGCACATCTTGTCTTAGAGTGGACCTGTATTATTAATACAGACACAAAGATTAGATTGGTATTGGCTGATATGCAGCATTTAGACGATTGGCTCGCGGGCAAAATCCCTAAAATATATGTTGTTAATTTTCATGGAACATAACACAGTCCTGAATGCTACTTTCATCCTCCTGTCTGAAGTATTGTTGCTTTTATTGTCTTTTGCAAAGTTATTTTACCTCCCTCCAGTGATGTTTTGACTTTGGGTAGGAGAGAATCAATAAAAGGTAATAGTGCAATATTTTGGGTGTAGAAATGGTATTGATGCACAAGTATCGTTTTTATTATTTAATAAAAAAAAATCTATATATTTTTAATGTGTATGAAGCCCTTTGGTAGAATAATAGGATTCCCAAGTCATTGTTTCCTTAATCCACAATATGGCACTAAAGTGTTATGTTTCTCCCGCCCTGACTCCTTTTTCTAAGCTTCTGTTGTTGGTAGGAGTGACCGTATAGCAGTTTTGATTTATTGGTTTTATAATATCCTGGATTCATATATCCTCTGCTGTGGATTCAGTTCTCCTTCAAGGTTTGTGGTACTTTCTAGCCAGTTGTAGCAAAAAACAAGATACGATGTTTGCTCAGTGGTTTGAATTAATAAAAAAATGATGGTTTAAATTCCATTTCTAATTATATATATTTATGTATTAAAACTGTATAAAAACGAATTGATCTTCCTAAACTTATAAAATATAAAAGTTGACTGAAGCCCACTCCTCTGACTACTGCAGCTTGTTTTTGGATGAACTCTGTGTAGACGTCAGTATCATCCTGTCTAGACTGTGGCAAATCGTTCCTTGGTATTCCAGACCAAACCATCTGGGCTCCAGTATATTCAGTATTCTGCTGCTAGGCTTCTCTGTCCTTCTAAACAATCTGCTCATAACCCTGCAGCCCTTTTTCAAGTTATGCTGGCTACTTGTCCCTCTGCACACAACCAATGTAAACTCCTACAAATCTGTACCCTGTATAACAGCTCTTTTATTAGATGGCCTTCGCCTTTCTGCCCTGTCTGTACACACTTTAGACGTATCTGTCCTGAAATTCACCCCGATCTTGTAGTACCGCTGTACCGCTCAGGCCTGCTGCTGTGAGTCTTGGCTTAGATTGACATTTTACTTAATGAAGACGATGATTACATTTTCCTTTTTAGTGTTAAAATAGTGTAGTGTAGGGAATAAATAAGCTCTTATTGGAGTAAATTCCTTATTGCCTCTGCTGGAGATTTTCAAGACATGGACAATCTGAGGAAAAGATGAAACAAGTTCAATCTTTCACTTCATTTAGAACAACTACACTGAACTACTATGGCATAAGTATTCATGGAATCAGTAGTAGAGCTGTGTATTGGCAAGAACCTGGTGAGACTGTTCATTACAAATCTTTACAGTGTTGCACAGTGATTTGTTGAGGCTGGTGTATCGGAATATTCTTAAGCCCCTTAACGGTAGGGCTGCGGAGAATATTATGAATATCCAGTTATCAAATTAATATATAAATAAATATATACTATAATATATAAAGCAGTTTGCACCAAGTCATGTAGGGGACACAGCAAACGTGGAAGAAGGTGCTCTGGTCAGACCCTAGAGCATGAATATAAATGCAAGCCACACTTTCCAGATTTGTGTCTGTTATTGTTAAACTATGTATCTTTTTTCCACAGTTATTTTTAACTTTCTCTTGTTCTGTCACATAAAATCCCAATAAGATGGCGGAGCTGAGTCGGCTGCCGTCGCGACTGCTTTACAGTCGTAATAAGCATTTCACTACATGTTGTACTTGTTTAAGTGTGTGCGTGATGAATAAATGAACCTTGAACCTAAAATGCACTTGAAGTTAGTGGGTGTAATGTGAAAAAATGTGGAGAAGTTCAAATGTTTTTTCAAAGCACTGAATCAATTAATTCCAAAAATAAGGAATATGAGTGAGTTTGGTTTAGTGAGGGATGCCACTCCCAGCAGTGGTTCTCAGTCCTGGTCCTGGACTGTACTGCAGGTTTTGGAGTGTCCCCTAATTCCAACACCCCTGATGTAACTAATGAACTAAATGGCACGCCCTTTCTCAGCTGAACTGGGTGTATTACAGCAGGAAAATTTTAAGAGAAGGACTCCAGGTCCAGGATTGAGTTATGCTGAAGAAAAAGCACAATTAAAGCTCACTATTTAAATATACAACTGTGTTTCTGGTGTTACAATTAAATATGTATACTTTTACTTTTTTTTTTTTTTCATTTTGTATAATTTTCGGGTCAGTACACCAGAAAAGTGTTAGATGCTGAGATTTTTGTGACAACGATGGACAAGATTAGAAATGAGCAGATCAGAGGGACAGTGAAGGTGGAGCAGTTTGGAGATAAAGCCAGAGAGGCCAGGTTGAGATGGTTTGGACATGTGTTGAGGCGGAATAGTGAATATATTGGACAAAGAATGTTGGAGATGGAGCTGCCGGGCAGAAGGAGAAGAAGAAGACCTCAGAGAAGGTTTATAGATGTAGTGTAGGTGGACATGGAGATGGTTGGTGTAACAGTAGAGGAGGCAGGGGATAGGGCAAGATGGAGGCAGATGATCCGCCGTGGCGACCCCTAAAGGGAGCAGCCGAAAGAGGAACAACACCAGAAAAGTGTTGATGTGCAGGGCAGTTTAATGGCGTTAATTTGGGACAGTTGAAAAACACTGAGGTTTTTTGGGATCAGATGAATTTCTCTGTTCTCTCTATTGGCCTCCTTCCCCCCTGTTCTAAATCTTTTTAGGTTGGCAGCACAGTTTATTTCTTTGTTCCCTGCAATGTGGGAAGGTCTTGCTCTCATTAGACATCATCTAAAATTGCAGTATGGTATTCCAGAAGGTTTATAATTGACACTTTTGACTTCTGTGGTGTTATGGTTGTTTTTTATGCTCCAGGTGATCAAAGCTAGAGCTTGAATGTTCTCATTGAGTGATGAGGGAATAGTTAGTGTAATTGATTGACTGTGTAGTGTTACACTTTCCAATGAGTTGAGGCCTGGACACTTAATTTGAGGTCCATATTTGAAGACCACTGCTTTAAACAATTAATCAGTAATTTATAAGCACTTTTAACCAGATTAGTATGGGACCTCGTTGTGAGTCCTGGTTCCTCCAAAGTGGTTTTAAGGGAGTTTGTCATTGCCATTGTCACCTATGGCTTGTACACTCATTTGTGTTCTGTTTTGTTGCTTTCTAGAATTCTGTAAAACTGCTGGCTGTTTTGATGTGACACAACTCTTGGCTTATGTACAGTGGCATGCTACCTGCAGATGTTCCCTGTGCCACTGGCTGCAAGTGATTCTGATTTGCCTTTCTATCAATCAATCAGAAGTCTTTTCTTGACCACCACTGTTTTTGCCATTTCTTAAATATGTTTCAAACTGAGGAAATGGCAAATGCTTTGCTATCTTCTTATGGCCTCAGCCAGTTTCATTTTCAGAGTGCTAGGCAGCTGCATAGAAGAACCCATGGCTGCTTTATTTTGGGACATGGTCAGAGGAATCTGGTTATTTATAAAGCTTTGACATTAGCATCACCTGGCCTTTCCTAATGCTGATTGTGAACAAACTGTAACCATAACAGGCTAAGCACTCAAATCTCCTAGAGTTTCCGTACTTTTGCAATGTACTCCTTAATTTTTTTTTGTTTCACTCAGTTTGTACAAAACCAAAATAATAAACTGGTGTTGCTTAAAATGTTTGTCTGATCCATCTTCTTTAACTCATGAATAAAATAGAATAAATAAATAAATAAAATGGCTTTTGTCTGAATGAGGCTTTCTATTGATTACATCTAGAAAAGTGAAAAGATCTTGAAGGAAACAAAACTATTTTTAAAAAACAGGAATTATTTGGACGTGACATACATTCATGGTTCATACTGGCTCCTACTCTGGATACAATGCGATGAATTTCAGTGTCTGATCTAGTTGTACATGTCTGAAGCTGCTTGATTTTGTATTTGTGTGTTTTGTAGGGAGGCTACTTCGGCCAGATCAGGAACACAAAGAAGTCCTCCCAGCGTCTGAAGGATGCTCTGCTGGATCACGAGCTGGCTCTTCCTCTTTGCCTGCTGATGGCTCAGCAGAGGAACGGCGTGGTCTTCTCTGAGGGAGGAGAGAAACACCTCAAACTTGTGGGCAAACTCTATGATCAGGTACCTGGCCAGCCTTTTTTGGCTCTTACTGAATTGTTCAAAGTTCTTATCTATTCAAAGGGTTTTCTGATGGAGTTTGACAGTTTCTGACTTTCTGACAGTCCCACACGCACTTGCTCGCTCACTCACTCAGACAGTTTGCCTTTCATGTTGCCCAGCTGCATAGCTCAATTACTCACTGGGTAATCCAACTCACTTTCATTTCCTCCACATTTTCAAGTCATGTCTCAGCAGATGGTGCTAAAAACTCAACATCACATCATCAGCTCCATTTTGTGAGGGGCTGCAGAATGATGCTGTGGGTTGAGCTTGTGCCTCTTTTTTCCCCCTCATCTTTTTGTTTTTTTTCTGTTTCACACCCCTCTTTGAATGTCTCAAATTAGAGCTTTTAGCAAATTCACCCTCGCGATGCTGGATTGTGGGAATAATTGCTCCTGGTGTGAATGTGCACCATGCTTTTTCCTGACCTCGGTGGGGAAGCAGTTTAATTATTAATTTGGGCTTGTTTTTCTCCTCCTGCGCAGGAAGTTGTGCGCACCTCATTACAATCAGCCGAAATGTGTCAGGCCAGCTATAGCTCCCCATGAAACTTTGCCGAGATTGATCGACTCATCTCACCCATTGAATATGCATTGAATGTGATTGCATGATTTATGCATAAGCCCACTTTGGCACCTTGAAAAATGTGCTTGCGCCGTTATCTGAGAATACACTGAATTAGTAGTTTGTATAGCTTTTGTGGACTCCGCTAATGTTTATCGAGCAATTCATCTCCATAAAGTTTTGAAGTGGATACAGATCTTTTATGTGCGGAACTACATGCATATTCATTGGCAATGTTATATACGTTGCTGTTCAATTATGTTGAACGACGTTTGGGATGCTTGGTGGGCTTTTATTATCATGTTTAATGGTAAATATTTATGTTTGCAGGGTATTAATCACACTGTTGCTTCACATTCAAGGCACAGCAGGTGTACGTAAGAGCTGAAAACGCTTGCTCACTTTGTATAATGTGGACAAATTAGTGGACACCCGCACTATCAACACTTCTTCCAAATTCAAGTGCATTAAAGGTGCCCGAAGAATATTTTAGTCTTTAATGTTTAGTGTCTTTCTTAGACAGCAATTTGCCTTCTTCCAGTCCTCCTTTGGTGTTGGTTGTGTTTTCTTTCAGGCTCTGGCCAAACGTCTGTCCTTCTGTGATGCTGTTACCATTAGCTTTTAGGCTCTGACCAGCCTTCCTCCTTCTCTTATGTGGCTAGCTTTAGGTTTTAGGCTCTGACCAGCCATTCTTCCTTTTCTTATGTGACTATTTTTAGCTTTTAGGCTCTGACTGGCCTTTCTTCCATCTCTTATGTGGCTAGTTTTATCTTTAGGCTCGGGCCAGCCTTTCTGTCTTCTCTTATGTGGCTAGTTTTAGCTTTTAGGCTTGGGCCAGCCTTTCTGTGTTCTCTTATGTGGCTAGTTTTAGCTTTTAGGCTCGGGCCAGCCTTTCTGTTTTCTTATGTGGCTAGTTTTAGCTTTTAGGTTTGGGCCAGCCTTTCTACCTTCTCTTATGTGGCTAGCTTTAGGTTTTAGGCTCTGACCAGCCTTTTTTCCTTCTCTTATGTGGCTAGTTTTATCTTTTAGGCTTGGGCCAGCCTTTCTGTTTTCTCTTATGTGGCTAGCTTTAGCCTTTAGGCTCAGGTCAGCCTTTCTCCCACTGAAGTCTCTTTTCCTCAACTGCAAGGGAAACAATTTGACATTCCAGGGCCCGTTTTAGAAGCAGTATGTCTCTTGGCCTGTCTTTTTGTTAGATTTATGCATCAAGTTTGATTGGACATGGGACATTTATTGAGGTCAGGTAGTGTTGTTGGATTATTGGTTATGGATCCCAAACACTACTCCAACTCATCCCAGAAGTACAAGATTAATCTCTATCACTATAGCCTCCAGTGCCAGGGAAGTTTATTGCCCCTCTAGCCCAAACTTGGCACTGGTTATGGTGACCTCATTCTCATGCAGCTGCTCCAGAAAGACCCATTTGATTGGCAGTGCTTTCCTATGGAGAGTAATAAAGCTGTGTGCACTTGCACAGCTGTGTCTGCAGTGGGTGCACCCTGTAAGTACCATAATTAACTCCTTAGAAATGGTACCCAACTTTTGAGTCCAGATCTTGTTGTGGGACAGCTTAAATCCAGACCACTTAAGCAAAGACTCCTCAGTAAGCTCCATGTGTTAGAAGTTGACTGCAGAGGGCAGCCTGTCCCGTATTTCAATGCTACACACAATATTAACCCACCCTGACCTTTCAGTAGGCATGTGGCCGATCCAGACGACTCCCGCTGAACGGCTTACTTACTTATCTCCTTGTGTTCTGCTATCCATGCAAAAGCCACTAGTAACAGTGATGAGGGACATCCTAGTTTCCTCTGATCTTTGCCACATCTCCACCCCGCAGTGTCAAAGTGAGCAACAGAGACGTTACTGCCTGCAACAGTGGGGGGAAATGGACAGGACGAAGTTAGAGGTTGGCCTCTCCCTGAGCAACAGCTAATTCCTAAGGGAAGTCATGTCACTCAGAAACGATTAGACGTGTGAAAAGGGGGCCAGAGCAATCTCGGTCCTCCTTTGATGTCCGTTTTTATAGTTACCGCTCTGAAAGTGCAGCCAATCTTCCCGCCTGCTGGAGTCTCGGAGCCGAGTGCAGCTCTAACGAGATGCTGTCCAGGCTTGGCTCTGAGTGCAGCAGCTGTTTCTGAGGGCAGGGGGGTGGGGAATGGTGGTCCCTGGATAGTCATGTTCAGATGCTTCCCCGCTCTGGGCTTTCACTCTCCTGCTGGCTTGCTATTTGAAATAGCAGTGCACAGGTTTAATGGCTAATGAGGGATCTGATTAAATGGTGCGATGCACATGTTGGATCAGTGTTTATTTGTACAGGCCTCAATTTTACTAGGATTTGTTTGGTTTGAAATTTGGTTCTCACTTTTATTTGTCAACTTCATTCTGTAATGCATGGTCCAAGAAGTGCATTGAATGTTAAAACTAGAAACACACACGTCCAGATGTTTACCGTATCCTTTAAATGTCAAGGAAAGAACCAATAAGCCAAATAAATCACGGTCTGTGTGTAATTAAACACTGGTATGACAGGTAGAAGAAATATGATGTTTGTCCAGTCAGTGTCAACAGGCCTTAATTATTGACTACAGTTACAGGTTTAGTCTATTAATTATTTCTTTCTATAACATGTTGATGCTACATTGTCAATCACTAGTACACATTAATGAGTGTCTTCATTGGCAAAAAGTGCATTAGTGTGGTCCGGATGATCATCACTCCACCTCATCATTAACCCCCTTCTGATTCCTCTCAAAAGTAGTGGATGGAGCCCACTTCAATTCAAACCATAGGACACAGTTCCACAGCTTAATACTGGGGGGCTTTATACCCCTCTAGCCCACACCTGGCATTAGGTATGATGCTAGTAGTTTTCTGAAATTCCAATTCTATGTGCAGTGCTTCTCTATATATATATATATATATATATATATATATATATATATATATATATATATATATATATATATATACATATACATATATATATAGTGTGTGTGTGTGTGCGTGCGTGTGCACATTTGCACTTCTGTGTCAGCAGTGGGTGCAAATTAAAGTAGTGGAATGCATTCATTATTTAGAAGAAGTGTCACAAACATTTGTGCATATAGTGTAAAAGATTTGTAGCTCTTTGGTAGATGGGTAGTTTTTGCAGCTAGTAAATTTCAGGCTGTCACAGTTGGTCTGTGTAATCAAACGTTGACAATGTCAACATTTTAAATACATCTTTATTTTTAATATAACATTTCAATTCAGATGATAAATGTTTTGTTATGCTAGTGTTTTATTCCTGTGTGCATGAGGTTGGTCATTTACAGCTTTAGTTCAAGGTTTGGTGGCGTAAGTTTCCAAACAGCCAAGGTGGGAAGTATATGTGATTACTTGAACTTAGCTTGAAAATAGCATGGAACCTAAAGGTATTTTTGAATATTGTGCAAAGTTTTGATTGCAGACCACAGGAGCACCTGTGCGATTCGAGCCTCAACAGCGGTAGTGAGCCGTACACACATGCAACTTGCAACTAAACTACAATTTCCGTAATGTAATGCGTTCCAAAACAATAACCCTTTACGCTCCCTGCATTATGAAGTGATTCTACTGCGCAGTTGTTGTAAATGGAATCCAAAACCCCTCTAATTGTCGTTGGTATTTGGCTGGTGTGCTCTGGCCTTTAGGCTTTAATGGGACGTGTACCTTAGGGTGGAATTTTATTTCTGCTGTGATTTTAGTGAGTGAGATCAGTATACTTTCCAAATTGAAACTGACTGTAAAAAAAATCCTCTCAGGCTGGAGTTTCCTATTTCCTCTTAAATTTCTGCTCTTCTGCTTGTTAACCTGTGTTTACATTTTGCTGCATTATATGATGACAGTTTGTTGACAAAATAAAATTAGGTGGAAGTGAAATGAATTGCTGTGTTGTTTTTATGTTTTTTTGAAGGAAAATTAGTCGTTTTGTTGACTAAATGATGGTCGATAGATGAATTGATTTTAAAAGGAAAATAGTCATTATTGGCTGTCCTAAATAAATGCACTAGATACAAGAGAAATGTAGGACAAGTAAACTAGGACAAGACTCCAGGACAGGACACTACTGGGCTCTAAAGACCATTGGCCATAAATATATGTCCTGTTTATCTAATGTGGTGATTAAGCTAAACGCTGACGATAATAGTGACTGCACTGTTTTGAGGCCTTCTACAATCCTGAGATGTGAAGCAGTTTGCTTGCTTTTTGATCAAGATAATATGGGTTTGTTCAAAACATTAATACAACCCTTTACCTGCAACATGCTGGGCTTTTTGTAATTGATAGATTATTCAGTGTTGAAATGGCAATCCTCTCCAACTCACACACACAAAGACCAACACTTGTTATTCTGTTGCAGTCGACATGTACAGAAACTTCTGACCACCTTTCCTCCTCCTAACCGGCCCCTTCTGTTCTCCTCTGTGTAATAGGACAAGCATGTTATTAAGATCTCGAAATCCCGCTGTTGCATTGCAACTTATGTTCCCCATTGCCCTGCTACCGCCTCTTCCCTCGGCCCTGGATGGCAATGGCAGCTATGGTGAAGAATATTAAAAACTTCAGTAATGGTCAACCAACGGCTCTGTGGTGCTTTGCTCCCTGCTGCTCTTTTCTCTGCCAGCAAGGCTTAGGGAACACTCCCCCATCGCCTCTCCTCCACTAAATTGCTTTACTGGGCATCCCATCGATTTCCGAGGTGGGGGAGGGCTCCTGGTGATGAATGGCTTTAATAAAGGAAGGTGCAGTCCCCCAAATAAATGAGCAACCCAAGGATTTATTAAGAGCATCTGCATTTGGCCGGGAAATGAGCAGGGAACAGAGGGGAGAACCTCATTTAATGATGAATGGTTCTACTTTCCTGTCCCTCTTCTTTCAGTGTCACGACACTCTGGTGCAGTTTGGCGGATTCCTGGCATCCAACCTCAGCACAGAGGACTACATCAAGCGTGTGCCCTCCGTGGACGTCCTCTGCAACCAGTTCCACACGCCCCATGACGCGGCTTTCTTCTTGTCCCGCCCCATGTACGCCCATCAGATTCTGGTGAGTGAATAGTGCCAATAAAAATGCCCATTTAAGATTTTCTGTCCTTGTCCAGTTTGACAGACGTCTCTAAAGCCCAGTTGTATTAAAATCATGCTGTAAGGGCGGTTTAAGAGTTTATGTGCATAACAGTGTTTTAAGTGTATTAAATGAAGTAATCATTCATTAGTGTTGTTGATGCATTTTCATATTGTTCCAACACACACAGTAAAGGCTAATGTTTCTCAATTTTAACAAGTTATATATCATTGGCTACTGAGCCTTCAGCTACTGTGTGACAAAGTTGAAACTATATAAAGTCTATATTTACTGGATTGTCAGATTTAACAAAATAGTAATGAGACAGATGTGCTTGGCTATGAGCTACAGTGCTTTGAATAGCTGACTGTGTTTGGTTCACCGGACAGATCTCAGAGTACAGCTTATTGTCTGAAGCTGTTTTTTTTTTTTTAAATAGAACCTGCACCATGCTACACTATGCTACAGCACTCTGCATCTGCACCACGCTACAGCATGCTGCACCTGCACCACACTACAGCACGCTGCACATGCACCACACTGCAGTACGCTGCACCTTCACTACACATGCACCACGCTACAGCACGCTGCACCTGCACCACGCTACAGCACGCTGCACCTGCACCACGCTACACATGCACCATGCTACAGCACTCTGCATCTGCACCACGTTACAGCATGCTGCACCTGCTGCACCATGCTACAATGTGCTGCACCTGCACCACACTGCAGCACAATGTACCTGCACCATGCTACACATGCACCATGCTACACATGCACCATGCTACACATGCACCATGCTACACATGCCCCATGCTACACATGCACCTGCTGCACCATGCTGCACCTGCACCACGCTACAGTACACTACACCTGCACCACACTACAGCATGCTACACCTGCACCTGCTGCACTTGCACTATGCTGGACCTGCACCACGCTACAGCACGCTGTAGACTTGTGTATTTTGAACACTCTCTCCTCATTGTCTAGTCAATTCCTGATGAATAAAATGATGTCCTGCTTTTTAGGCCTGAATATTCGTCTGCATACAAGATGTGTTGGTTCATCCGGTTTAACTATGCTTTGGGTACAACATTTGTCAAATTGAGTGCATAAGTCTAAAATGTTTTTAGCTTTTAGGCTAAAATAGGATTTTAGTATTTAGTCTTTCATTTACACCAAATGGACAAGTGTTGTGCTCATTGGGATTCTCATTAATTATTCTGAAATCAAGGGTATTAAGTACATTTGAGAGTATTGTTGTAAGTTTAATTGTATTCAGCAACAACAGTCCCCCGTTCCCAAATTCCCAACTAATCCCAAAAGTATTGAATGGAGCACCATCATTCCAGAGAACACAGTTCCACACCTGGGGGCTTTATACCCCTCTAGCCCTTGCCTATCATTAGGCAATGTGCCAATAGGTTCATGTTTATCTGCTCCAGAGAGTCCTATTCTTTTGGCAGTACTTCTCAACATGCACTAGACAAGCTGTGTGTGTGCATTTCCACATCTGTGTCAGCAATGGGTGCAACATAAAGTGGCTGAATGCATTCAGCAGAAGGAGTGTCCACAACAGTTGTACGTAGTGTATGTCCACATTTTGCTGTCAGTTTGGCCTCGTCCTGTCCTGGTAAAACGTCCATTCTTTTTTTTTCTTTTTTTCTTTTCTTTTTTTTTTTCAAACACATGAATGAGGTCTAAAGCTGCAGTAGTAGATTAAATGAGTATGAGAATGGAGCTCACCAGCAGCTCACACCTCCCTCTGCCACCAACTTCCCTTCCCTCTCTTTTCATAACAAGATTTACCTCCCTGCGCTCCCCCCACAGATTTCTCTGTATCCACTTTGCAGCACATTGTCAAAACATACTTTACTATCACTCCCATTGCACATTTTTTATGAAAGTGCTGCAGATTTAATTCCCCCCCTCCAATCCCCGGTTCCAGCTGTGAAGCGTGGAGCTGCTTAGCACCACTGATTTATACCATCTCTCTGCCAGCAAAGCCCAGTTTCTTGGCTTTTTCCAGCTCCTGTGCAGGAACTGTGCCTGCTCCTGTTTCTTTCGTTTGACACAACCATCCGTATCCATAACTGGGGCCTGTTTGCTCATGATTGGGCTAATCATCACTCTCCCCCTGCTCTGGTCCCACCCAGTCCAAGTACGATGAGCTGAAGAAGACTGAGAGAGGCAACCGGCAGCAACAAAAGGTCCACAAATACATCGCCGCCTGCGAGCAAGTGATGACCCCCGTGCATGAGGCGGTGGTGTCCCTGCACCCGCCAAAGGTGTGGGACGACATCCGGCCTCAATTCTACGCCACCTTCTGGTCCCTGACTATGTACGACCTGGCTGTGCCCCACAGTGCCTATGACCGTGAGGTCAACAAGCTCAAGCTGCAGATCAAGGCCATCGATGAGAACACAGAGATGGTAAGAAACCCTCTGAAGAGTTAAACTAAGACTTAATTTTGCATTATTTAATTCAATGTTTATCGTAATTTATTAAATATTATCAGCTAAGGAGGTCTGAAATTCACTTGCACTGCAGTAGACAGTACAGTACATATACAGAGTGTGACACTAGTAGTGGAAACTACATGCTTATTTACAGTTTAAACATTTTAACTTAAAGTTAAATGTCCACTAAAGTCTTTGTACTAAAAAAGCAAGCTGTTTTTATAGTCTTACCTCCTCTGTTGACACTTATGTGCTGATATCTCCCAGTAGGATTTGATCTTATCATCAAACCTCCATTTTCAGAAGGTCACAGGTTCAAATCCTGGGTCATGCTGCTTGCCGTTGGCAGCCGGAATCTGAGATCCCAAATTTGGCCGTGCTCCGGTAGATGGCATGCTCTCCCCACATTCAGTGCGATGCTGGTTGGCACCACTAGCTCTACCCATTCTGTCGGACCCAGCGCTTTCCTCAGAGTGCGTTGGCTGCCCAGTAACGGTGCAATGGCGGCAGTTCGAAAAGAGGCACTGGCTGGCTTCATATATATTGGAGGAAGCATGTGCTTGTCTCCACCCACCTGGTATTATATGATGGGGGGGAGAGTTCTAATGGGGTTTGGTATTTGGCACTTCCAAATTGGGGTGAAATTTGGATTTTAAACAAATCTGTGCAGTCTTTAAATTCTATCTGTTCTGAAGAAAAACACTAAAATATTCTGAAAATTATAGAGTTACTTTCACTTGACTGATAATGCAGGTAATGAAATTAAAATTTCAGACCCACCTGAACGTAAATGATTCAAGTTGACCAGGAATGCTACTAATGATTGGTCAACTTGGAGAAAACATCTACTTTTAAAATGAGGCCAGTGTACATGACTTCAGAGCTCAGGCTTGTATGATTTGACAAGGTGATGAATATCAGTATCCGTGTTGACTCTTCAGAGAAACAAGTATTCTTGGAAACTTCAAAGTGCAAAGAATCAAAGCAATGTCCATGCTTCTGGAATGAGCTGCTTGTTGCATGCTGAGAACACGCTGTCCTTTCTACAGCCATTGAACAAAAAGAAGAAAGAGAAGGAGCGCTGTACGGCACTGCAGGACAAGCTTCAGGAGGAAGAGAAGAAGCAGCTTGAGCATGTACAGAGAGTGCTTCACCGCCTCAAACTGGAGAAAGACAACTGGTTACTTGCCAGTAAGTACTTCTAGTAGCTTCTTTATTCTCGTCCTTTCTCCTGTCTCAGCTATGGCTGTTTTCTCATTGTCTCGTTTTCACATCCTCTTGTCTTCTCAGAATCCACGAAGAACGAGACCATCACCAAGTTCTTGCAGCTCTGCTTGTTCCCCAGATGTGTGTTCTCGGCCATTGATGCTGTCTACTGCGCTCGCTTTGTGGAACTGGTACACCAGCAGAAGACACCCAACTTCTGCACGCTGCTCTGCTATGATCGTGTGAGTCCCTCACACCCCTTCTAAGTGTGTTCAGGCAGCCGCTGCTTCAGACGACCAACATAAGCAGCTGTTTCTGTAATTATAGGTGGTTTGAGTGGAGCTGGAAAGGACAGTAGCCAATGCCAACTGGCCTATACCAACAGTTCTTCAGTTCTCTAATTGTTTGTATACAGGGCAACCTCCTGCTGAGTCTGATTGCTCCAAAAGTGTTTGATTATGTGCATTAAAGCACTGGCATGTAAGAGGGTGTTTATCATGGCCACTGCAATGATCTGTCTTGCAGAGTTTTTCTGACCAGCTTTGTTCTGTCAATATTTGTCTCTTCTCTCTGGCAGGTATTCTCCGACATCATCTACACAGTGGCGAGTTGTACTGAAAATGAGTCACGGCGCTATGGCCGCTTCCTTTGCTGCATGTTGGAGACTGTGACACGATGGCACAGTGATAAAGCCATCTATGAGAAGGTACAAGACTGGAGAGCTAATAATTTAGGCTTTTTTTAGTCAATGAAGATGTAGCCTGACACATACAGACATACATACGTACAGACAGACATACATACATAGGTGCAGCCGTTGCCTGGCGGTTAGGGCACCTGCCTTGTGACTGCATGTGCAGGACATGACTGCAGTGCCCTTGAGCGTTGCGGATAGGGCTGCCCACTGCTCTTGGCACATGTGGTCACTGCCCCCTGGTGTGTGAATAGTGTGTATGTGTATCACTGTGTGTGGAATGGTAAAATGCGGAGGTCTAATTCCCATGTTTACATACCACAATGAGTCAAATGAGTATAATTACTAACTTACTTAAATACATGCGCACACACACACACACACACACACACACACGGTACATCCATAAAAGTATTCACCCTGCTTAAATTTTTGCAAATTTTATGAGTCTTGTTTCAAAACGGTTTAAATTATTTTGTCCATCAAAATTCTACCCAGAGTACCCCACAAACTGTGTTTGATATTTTGCAAATTTATAAAAAATTAAAACAGTGGTAAAACCCTCACTGTCAAATTATTAGAAATCACATTTAGCTTTGAGAATTCGCATTTATATTTTAACCAGTGATTGGAAAAATAATAGAAAATTGAAAGTACCGTATTTTCTGGACTATAAGCTGCTACTTTTTTTTGCACGCTTTAAACCATGCGGCTTATAATGAGCTGCAGTTTTTTCTTCTTATATATGTTATTTTCCAGGGTTTTTTTTTTTTTTTTTTTTTTTTTTTTAAACTTTGCGTGTGCGGTTTATAGTCCGGAAAATACGGTAAGTCAACTCAGACAGATTATAAATGTGGAGGCCCCTCAGTCCATATGGCCCTATGAGACTGCCATGCCTCACACTAATATAACTCTGTTCTCCACACACACACACACACACACACACACACACACACACACACACTCTGCCTGTGACAGCCAGCTGCTGTCTGTATGTTTTCACTGCAATTCTGCATATACATTGCGGGATTTGGAACTGTTAAAACGTAACAGCAGTAGTAGTGATGTGTTGTACACCATTATGGTTAAACTTTTTACGGTTTAACTATTTATCGGTCTGTCAAATTAGATATAGATATGAATAGATGCATAAAATAGTTATAAACATATACAACATTCTTTGGCTTAATGGACAGACTGTTTGTAATCACTCAGTTTGTGTACAGGCTCATATTTATCGGAGCATATTTCCTGCCATATTGCTCTATAAAATGCAGTTTCATTTTCCAGTGTGAGCGAACTGCAGTTCTGTGAATTCAATGGGCCTGGCACAAAGCACTGAAATTGTGCTTAGTGTTGCATGAACATTTATTTTTGATGGTGTCTGGGTACAGGCCAGCTGAGACTGATTATATAAGCTTCCATCAAAGGCCCTCCCCAAAGAGTTACCCAGTATTAACACCAGTGAGTGTCTGTTTTTGGAACTTTTCAGTGCAAGTTCAAATGACTTTGTTTGTTTGTTTGTTTGATTTGTTTACTTTGCCAGGAGTGTGGCAATTACCCAGGGTTCCTCACCATTTTTCGAGCCAGCGGCTTCGATGGAGGGAACAAGGCGGACCAACTAGACTATGAGAACTTCCGGCATGTCGTTCACAAGTGGCATTACAAGCTGACTAAAGTTAGTGTTGTTGTTTTTTTTTTTTCCTGGAAACAGCCTGAAGAGCTGTGATTTGTTCCTTATGCTTAAATGTTAATGTTTTCACTGGAGCTTTCACTGGTGTGTTCTAGTATGTAATGGACTCAGGCTATAATGTGCAAATGTAGACAGCCAGATTGTGACCGATAATTGAACCTTAAGTAATGATTCAAACCATTATGGATTTAATGAGCTTTGTTTACTCTTTAACTCCATCTGCAAACTTTTAAAGTGGAGTCATGGCTAAAAGAAAATGGAAATGTCCTCCGACCATTTTGTCTCATATGCAGTTGAATGATTTATTAATGTCGCTCTTCTGGAAGAAACACTCACCCAACTCATTCACACAATTATCCGATCGGCCAATCAAGTGGCAGCACTGCGGTGCATAAAATCATGCGGACACGGGCCAGCAGCTTCAGGTAATGTTCACATCAGCCATCAGAATGAGTGGGAAATGAGGCCTTAGGGATTTAAAATGTTGGGTGAATATTTCTCCACTTCTTAGGGTCTTGGGATTTTTCCAGGGTCTAGAGTTTACTCTGAATGGTGTGTTAAGACAAACATCCAATAAGAGGCAGTTCTGCAGACAAAAACACCTTCTGCAGAGGTCTACAGAGAATGGTCAGACTGAATGGGGCTGACAGAACTACTACACTACCTGAGATAAGCACTTTGTACAGTTGTGGTGAGCAGAAAAGCATCTCAGAATGAACAACATGTCCAGCCTTGAGGTGGATGAGCTACTACAGGATCCTGTATGGGTTATACTTTTCTGACCATGTGCTGACCATCCTTTTCTGGTAACAGTTGGCAACACCTCCTAAGGGCCAATAAGTTCAGTGTTCTTCAGTGGCTTTTCCACTCAGTGTAGCTGAGTCCAGTAGAAAACCTTGTTGGACAATGAGAAATGAATAGCATGAACAACTGTATGATTCAGTCATGTCACTACAGACCTGAAGGAATCAGTCTCAAATGAATATCATGTTGAATCCATGCCACAAATAACTGAAGCTATTTTGAGAGCCAAGGGAGGATATAGTGTCTTTTTAAAGTGCTTAGTGGAGGTATGTTTAAAAATGTCTACACTTTGTATATTCAGGGGGTTATGGGTCTTTAATACTTTAAATTAGTATTAAATTCAGAATAACATGGTTTCAGATTTTTGGATACAGATCCTTTAAGCATGTTATGTTTATTGGAAATTATATAGCTTTTGACACCCATAGCTTTTTAGGTTGCTTTCACACTTACCTTGTTTGGTGCTTTAAGCATTTCAGTTTGGCCTGAACCAAATTTGCATTTGTCTGTCTGGCCTTTCAGGTGTGAAAGTGCTCTTAAGCGTGATTTAGAAGTAAAAAAAAAAAGGATTTTACAGTGTAAATAGGTGTAAATAGGAGTCAGGGATACTCATGCATTGGTTTGTGGTGTTATGTATACTCTTCAATGTAGTTTCACTGTGAATTTGGTCATTAATTACATTTGAAGTGACATTACAGTATAATTAAGTATTGCTTAATACAGTGCAGATACATTGTTCAAATGCTTGTTGACACCCTTTCGAATAAGTGCACTCAGCAACTGCATGAGGTGCAAATGTTTTTCTCAACCCTGATCCAGGAAGCACCCCTACTCTGCACTTTTTAGCATGTCCCTGCGCCCAACACACCTGATTTAAATACTCAGCTCATTTACAAGCTCTTTCAGGGTGCAGGGGTTATGTTCAAGCAGGGACTCCTCTAAAATGTGTAGCGATGTGGATGCTTCCAGGACCAGGATTGAAACACTGATATAGTCCATGTAGAAAAGTACCGTTAAAAGATTAGTACTCTGGAGCAGATTAAAATTAACCTGTTGGCACAGTGTCTAATGCCAAATGTGGGCTTGAGGAGTATAGGGGCATAAAGCCCCCCAGCTCTGGAGTGATGGTTTTCCATCCAGCACTTTTGGGATGAGTTAGGGAGTTGGGATGAGGAGGTGTGGTGATCATCCAACATTCTGATCTCTCACCTTCTTGTCACTGAATGCAGTCACAACTTAATAACAGTGTTCTGATATCTAATAGAAAGCCTTCCCTGGACACTACAGACATTTATTCCCAACAAAAGCAGGATTTTTACATTTTACATTCTTGATTTCAGTTGTAACAGTGAATGAACAGGTGTCCCAATACTTTTGTCCATAGAATTTGAATTGAATTGGGGTTTTTTTTTCAGGCATGTAAGGTGCTTTTTTTTTTTCTCCCTGTCTGTCATCAACTCTTCTGTCTAGGCATCTGTGCATTGTCTGGAGACAGGCGAGTACACACACATCCGCAACATCCTGATTGTGCTGACCAAAATCCTGCCCTACTACCCCAAAGTGCTGAACCTGGGCCAGGCGCTGGAATGCCGTGTACACAAGATCTGCCAGGAGGAGAAGGAGAAGAGGCCTGACCTCTATGCATTAGCCATGGGGTAACTGAGCAGAGAGCTGGATTTGGCCTTGCATCCTGATGGGCCTTCTACCATTCTAGGGTGTGGGGGGAGGTGGGGTTCGGGTTTGTGTTCTTGAAATCACCTGTGTTGGGGGTCTGGCTGGTGGAACAGAGGGCAGGGTGAGACTCCTTATTGGATTTGACTTGTTTGTTCTGATGTAACATTGACATTTCTTGTCCCTGTTAGTATACAAAGGAACGTTCATGGTCAGGATTTTGATGGAATTGAGCAGATCAGATTCTTGTTAAACATGGCTGTTCCTCACTGGTTGTCAGGGAGTCCCCGTCCCCCACCCCTCCCTTAATTTAGACCCATTACAGAGACGGAGATTTATCCACTTCCAGCCAGTCCGCTGTGCCGTTGATGATATTTGCTGCTGTAAAGATATTCCTCAGAGCTGGTGACTGGTATGGACTGGTAATGTTTTCCGCAGTGGTGCAGATTACTGTTTGAGAGGGTGTGGAGAGGTGTGTAACAATCTCACTTTCATTCCACTCTACAAAAAGCTCAGTCAATCCAGGCAAGAGATGAGAATGGCAGGTTAGTATGGCTGTAAGAGCCTCTACACTGCCACTTAATGAATGCCATTAATTCTCTTGTTAGACTCGTTGCCATCCCCGTGGCCTTTGTCCTGTCACAGCGAGGTGATCTTATCAGTTATCAATTGAAATGAGCTTTTTTTGCCCCACCAGAATAAGGTTTAGACGCTGCAGACTCGGGCTGTCTCTCACCATTCCGTGGGCCACCTGCCTCTCCCGTTCCCAGTAATGACACATTTTGTTTTCAAACGGCTTGCGGCTGTTAATATTTCACATGTCAATGAGGGGCGGTAATTGTAAGAGGAGTCGAAATTGTTATTCGCTGATTGGTATTTGTTCGTGGCTCCTAAGGTTAATGACAAAGTGACATCTGTTTGGTTTGGGTTAGCGATACTTTTTTCCTCTTCTGTTTCTGTTCTACTGCACTCACGAGTTTTCAGACAGACTGAGATAATTGAGGTCAGTGTTCTTCAGCATGCCACCACTGGGATTTCTTGCCACACCCCCTCTGACCAGGTGGATGGGCTTCTTGAACTTTTGCCTTTTTGTCCTGTAGAAGTACAGCGTTAACAAGAAATGTTACAAATTGAAGGGATTTGCATTTAATCCCACGCTCACATACAGTTCTTCCAACCGAAGACAAAATTATTATTATGGACTGGTTTCTTGTTGACTGCTGTTGTCTTATTTTATTGTTGTCATGTCACTCTGTAGAGTTGTACTGTAGAAGCTTTTGAATTTGCAGAGCCACGTGCGCTGTGATATTAACCGTGTGTGTGACTTGCAGCTACTCTGGCCAGTTGAAAAGCAGGAAAGTGCATATGGTTCCTGAGAATGAGTTCCACCACAAGGAGCCAGTGAGCATCTCTACCCCTGGTGGCCTACAGAACGGGCCTGGCAACTCCAGCAAGCCTGCAGCCGCAGCTGCCTCTGCCACTAGCAAGAATGAAGAGGGGACTGGGGAGGATGCGGGTGAGTTTTATGTCAAAATTATTGCGTCATCTAGGACCATGTGGACCAGGCCTAATTAATACAATGCACAGATTTTTGGGCCGGTAGATCTACAATTGGTAATAGTACTTTTTTTTTTTTTTTTTTTTAAACATTTTAAAGGTGCCCTAGAATGTCAAACTATTTATTTGGCATAGTAAGTATGAGTGAGGATGAATGGAACTGACACACTGTGAACTTCAAACACTTTTTGTCCTCCTTCAAAAGAAAATTAGACTTAACCAGTACAGAGCTCTAAAACTACCCAAATTCAAATTCCTGGCACTTTCCTGTGCCAGTGTCTGCAGAAGAGTATGCTCTCAGAGCTCAAACACACACTTAATATTTACATATAAAACAACTTGAAATTCAGAAGTGGATTCTATGGCACCTCTAAAGTGTCAGTAAACTTTAAATATACTTTTAATCTCCATCCCTTTTTAAACTCTCTGGTTGCTGTAGCAACGTATGAAGCAGAGAAGCATCTGACTGGCTGCTTTCTCCCCTGCTCACTACCCTGCACACTTCGCCCAACCTCCACACACTCGTTCTCATCTCCAACATACACTTTTCAAACGTGCTGAGTGCAGGTACTGGGGGTGAATATACTTTCTAAAGCACTATAAAATACAAAACAGTACAGCAGTAACAGAGGAGGTGGCATTTGTTCATAGCCGTACTGATTATCTGCCCAAAATGTACCAGCTTAAACTACACCTGCAAAGCTGTTTAGCTCAAACTTGCAAATTACACCTGATAATTAGGTTCAGATCAGGGATGGATCATGTCCCCTTTCTTGGGTGGATGGCCTGTTCTGTCTCTGTCTCTGTTGTGATCCCCTGTTAAAATATAATGTCTTAATATATAGTATAATAATGAAAAATGTGTGTACCTTAACCCTCCTCAGAGGTAATGTGTGTACCTCTGAGGAAGGTTTATCCCCATTTCCCTTCCGGCTGTCTCGCTTGTGGTCTGTTTGCACTTGAATCCTTCTCCACATGTAAATTTATTACTGCATATCTAAGCACTTGCCCAGTGTGAATAAATAATTCACACATTCTGAAGCACCATCTCAATTTCATTCACATTTTATAAGCTTTCAATGGCTTCTGAAGGATGCTCATAGTTTAACTGTGTACATTACACCCATACAAAGTGTCATCTGTTGTCCACCCTTCCCCCAACTCCCCATAAGCACGTTCCATAAAGCCATTGTTATTATAGAGCCGTTTTTATCATCGTTGTCACTTGCACAGCTTGCGCCATATGACCTTCATCCAACCTACTGCGCTCCCCACCCTCATTATAGCCAAACAGTTCAGTCCGAGTGTTATGGTTTTATTTAATGCTCTAACAGAGGCTTCAGTAGCCATGAGCTTTTGAGTCCTCAGCTGTTTTTTTGAAGCAAGGGTGAAACAATGGAGAGAGTCATTGATGAAGTATGTAACTGGTTTATGTACCCGCCTGTATTTGCAGAGAAATCTAAGGACAAATCTCAGGTGGCTCTGAAAACTGCCAGCAAAAACCCAACCACAGTGAATAAAGCAAGCAGCAGCAATGGCAGCAGCACACCGAACAGGTACACACACACACACACACACACACACACACACACACACACACACACACACACACACACACACACAGAGACTGGGAAAGCCAGCGCAAGCCTAACAGGAGCTCTTCAGAATGATGTACTGCTCTCATCTCTTGGATAATGTTATTAAAAGTTTAAGCCCTGGGGTGAAGAAGTTTAGCACCAGCTTATTATTTCAAACTACTCTCAAAATAAATCAATCTTTTATCAAAGTCTACCTTCTCTAAGAACTGTGTAATCAAATTGAACAGTGTTCCAGGCAAGAATCCTCTTACTGTTCCATTAAACTGAGCGATTGCTGAAAGAAGCGTCTTGAAAGGAGCCATCTCGGTGCGACATGGCTGTTACAACATGCAGACAATTGTGAAAGGCCCATCAAATTGGTGGTGTAAAACATCATTTTGAAAGAAGACTTCAAAAGGAATCGCGTGGTGAGCTGGGAAGAAAGGTCTCCATTAAGTCCCATTCAGGAACAGTGTGAATTTAATGAGTTTGTAATGGCTCCTGCGGGCTGGTTTGGTGAGGTCAGGGAACGTTCCCTAGTCAGCCACTGCTGTGGAGTGCATTTGTAATTCACCTCAGCAGAGCAGAGCTGGAGGTCAGGCTGGTTGCTGGCACCACTAGTCATAGTCCAGAGCTCTGAAAGTATTCATTAAGGGCACTCACTTAGCTCAGGGGCTCGGGGAATGGCGCACTTCCTACCAATGAGTCTAAAGAATGTCAAGAGTGTTTAATCGTCGGTGTAATACTCCAAGCTAGGTTGCATGATAAACTCCCAGGGCGTGAGGCTTAGTTTAAATTCTTTTTTTAGTAGTTTTGTTCTGTTACATTTGGTATGCAGGTAATGAGTTCTCAAAATGGTTTAGGGACTTAAACCTAAGTGATGTCTGCATAACAAGCAGCCTGTTTTGGCAGGATTCCATAAATCAATTCAATTTGAGAGGTTATATTGAACTAAAGGCTAATTTATGGAAGGTTGGCTCCAAAGATCACGACCCTGTTAAATCAAAACAAACTGGAATTCGTCTGGAATTGATGGGCTGTTATTTGAACTACTTTACATTTATCACTGACCTGAGCAGCCAAGCTGTGTCTGGAAGTGAACACCAAGAACATTTCTAATCCTTCAGCAGAGTTCTCAAGAGTTTGTCTCTCTCTATTTCAGCACCAAAGGCAGCAAAGAGAAGGAGGACAAAGAGAAGAGTGGGAAGGAGAAGAAGGAGAAGAAAGAGAAGAATTCGGCCAGCACTCCGGAAGCCAAGGTCGGAGGGAAGGAGAAGCTGAGGGAGGAGAAGGCCATCGACAGCAAGGAGAAGATGCCTAAGGCTGACAAGGACAAGAGGAAGGATGACAAAAAGGACGAGAAGAGCAAGAGCGACGGAAAGTCTGCCGACATAGAGTCGTCCAAGGAGCGAGACGTGTCCAAGGAGGGCAAGCTGAAGGAAAGCAGCAAGGGTGAGAAGAACCCAGGGCCGGGTTCCCTCAAGTCACCAGTTCCCAGAGCAGAAGGAGCAGAGTCAGACCGGGGTAAGGCAGCATCTTCTAAGGAGACAAAGTATTGGAGGCTAGTACTTCACCTGGTTTGATTGCACTGTTGTGAAATTGAACACCAGGGTCTCGTCATGGCCTTGTAGGTCCCAGTTTCATCAGGCGCAACCAGTTTAATATTTGTAATGTAATTACATTCAATACAGTGCTGGTATTTGAGGGCGCAAAGGACAGATTTGGCCAATGAGGACATTTCAGGTCACCCACCAGAAAGTTCTGGCCTATAACCATACTCTTTTGTTGGCTTTCAACTTCTTAACTCTGGTCCTCTCATTGGTCTCACACACCCACTTCACCTCAGTAAGGACCGGTTTATTTGTACATTATATATGCTAGAGGTTGGTCAGAAGTACAGAGAAACTCTAAAGTGGAACCAGGACTGAGAGCAAGGTATTTGAATTTTAGTAAATAGTGAAATAATTATGCAGCTTTAAAAACCTGAAGACCTGCAAATGACCTCACTTTAGTTGCATATGGTTTTGTCTTTAGTCGCTGACAAAACATTGCACTTTAACACCCAAACATCTCAAATTCAAGCGTTCTGTAGAAAACCCAAAGCAATGGTTCTTGCTTGAGATATTATGTCACTTTCTTTTTCTTTTCTTTCATTTTTGTTTTTAAGTGGTAAACAGTAAAGGAGGCTATAGATGATGAATACATGTTTGCACCATCTGAGAAGGCTCCCAGAGTTACTGAAATTGTGATATGTAGAAGGTGAGCTTGTGCTGCCTTAGTCACCAACCAATGATCAAGATAGTTGAGGCCTGGCGAATTTGGGACAGTGTGATCTGAGGCAGCATCCAGCACCAAGAATAGACAGTAACCTTATTTTTGTAGGATGTCGTAATGAGGCCATTTAGATTCCAGTAAGGGCTTACCAGTTAGAGAAGAATAAGCAGATCTCATTAGTTTGACATCATTTCAGTAATAATTTTCAAATGTTTATCATTAGTTAGTCCGTGAAGTCAACTGTTGCAGCATCATGTAGTAATGCAAGGTTTGCAGAAAATGTAAGGGAACCCTTTGGGATTTGTGTACTGATTACTTATGGATGTGTCTTTGATTGAGCACATTGAGTAAATGTCCGCAGTGCAGGATTGGAACAGTAAGTGAACCTCTGGTAATGAATTCTTCATATGCTAATTGGCAAAAGTGTTGGATTTACAGGTGATTTGCTCATTAAATATGTACAAAGCCTGATTATTGACTAATCTTCTGAGGAGGGATTGGTTAGTATGATTGGAACATTGTTGCACAAATCCACAATGTTGTGTTTGGAAGATCAGTACACTGCACACCAGCACCAAAACCTAGCTGAGAAGCATGGTGGTGGGAGCATCATGGTATAAGGCTGCTTCAGCACCTGAAAACCTTGGAATAATGAGGTAACAAGGTGTATCAGAACATTTTACTGGAGACTGTAAGGGCAATGGAGCGTGCTCGAGTCATCTTGCATTACCCGAGATATGAATTAATACGACTGGTTAGTTCAAAAAGAGACTTGTTTTGCATCCCAGAAATATTAAGTCAGATAAGTTTGCAGGGAAATCTCAAATTGCACCTCTTAATTGTGCCTACAGGAAGTGTTTGTGGAAGTGATTCCTGTTAAAGGGAAAGCTACAGGATATTAATAATAAAGGTTATTATACAGAGATTCACTTACTTTTTCTAGCCTGCTCTGTGTGTCTGTTCGCTGAATGTGCTCAATAAAAGTCCTGAGCAGTACAACTGTTTCTGTTGTAGCTGAGTTGGATTGTGTTTCTGTTATTGAGTTTCAAACCATATTTGTGCATATCTGTGGACTTGATTTTGTAGTACCTTTTTTTAGGCTACATGAATTTCTTGTTTGTGAGTGAACCTGATTTTTGAAGTCTTTTTATTTGTGTTTTATTTCTCTGCTAGAACAAAAAAGACGAAAGCTTGACACCCACTCTTCGCCATCACACTCCTCTGCAGTTAAGGTTAGTATGGCCTGAGGAGGGCTGTGCCCTTGTTTCCTCTTGTCCCCCCGTTGGAGAGCACATGTTTGTCCACGCATTCCTCGTCCTTCTTCCCTTCCATGAGAGAATGCAGGGGAGGCCTCTGGAAGCCAGCCTTCGTAGGAGAGCAGTAGGGGGAGAAGTTACACTTCATATGGACAATTTTCTCTCTTTTTTTTTTTTTTTTTTTTTTTTTTTTTTTTTTTTGGAGAATCAATATTTTTATCATATAATTTTTATGAATACCGTGGACTTGCCAAAATAAAAAAAATACCACTTATTGCTTATTTTTTGGCTCCCCATTTTTGTATATGCTGAAAAAAAAAAAACAACTGAAGTGCCTCCGAAAAATGTTTGTCATATAAAGCATTTTTGTAAATATAAATATATTTTTGTAAATTGCCCTTCCCTTTTTTGATTTTTGCCTTTTTTGTGAGGGGTGATTTTGCCATCTGTAGTTTATTATTTATTGAGAAAGTGTAAGAATTAGTAAAGAAGTTTTTTGTTTTTTCTTTTTTTTTTCTTAAACACCGGAATGAGAAAATGTTTACTGGAAGAGATCCTGAATATAGCATCACATCAGATCGGCCTTTTATCTGTGGTTTCCGGATGCCTTTGCTGTGGTGTCGCTCATGCCCCGGATCCCGCTGATGAGAATGAGCCCTTTTTTGCCACCTCTACTTGTTTTTTTTGTTTTTTTTGTCTTCATTTTTTGAGCAATTTTTTTTGCCCCACGGTGGAAAAAGCGGTCCAGCAAGCATTTCCCCTGCTCCCCCAGACCTCAACATCTTCTGCAAAGGCAGACAGGCCTTCCAGCCATCCAGGGAAAACACCATGATGCATCACCAGCAGCAGCCACATAGGGAGAGAAAAGGCTACCAAGGAAAAAAAAGCATGGGCAGAGCCTTCTGAGAGGGAGCTGCTTATCTGCAACCAGGGAGCTTGTTGTAATTCTATATGCACCCTAACCTCCAACACCTTACACCAACAAATGTACACTTTAAACATCAATACACCAGTTCCCTTAATGTAGCACTGCAGCACTACACCATTGGTAGCTTGCGAGTCGAATTCCAGGGCATCACAGTGAATTGATAGAATGTACACTCTATCTATCTATCTATTTATTTATTTATTTATTTATTTATTTATATATGTATTGAGACCAAAGAGCCCAGTTACGATGCAAACAGTTTTGGTCCCCACAACTCACAGGTTCTCCAAGCACATCTAGCTCCTACATTGACCAGCATATAGGCTACATAGAGTCGCTTCGTCCACTAACCATGTCAAAGTTCTAGTCTTTGAAGGTCTTTTAAGGGGATGTGTTGAATGCCGGCCAGCCTTCCCCCCTCAACCCTTTCTCCTGCTGTGTGCCAACCTCTTCAGCTCATCTGTCGTCTCCGTTCATTCCTACAGGACAATCTCAACGACTTTAAGGACTCAGTCTCCAAGGTTTGAACCCTTTTACTACACATCTACACGTCTGTCTCTCTCTTCTGTCTCTTTCTTCTTCTTTTTTTTGATGACGTTAGACTTCAGTACCGAAGTTTTGATGAATTTGTGGAATGTGGTAGTGTGGGGTATTGATTAGGGGTGTGGGGGTCTTTATGCTTTCTCTTGGTGAAGAATTTTTGTGGCACCTCTACTTTTGATCAAGCCTTGAAATATTGTGCAAGATTTTTGCTTTTGGAGGATTGAATTTAGTAAATTATTTCCTGCCCAGTGAACTGAATCGGGTATCCAAATGACTTCATCAGCGGGAAAGCGCGGTGTAGCTTGACACATTTTGAATTTTGATTAATATAAAACTATTTGACCAAAACTCTGTTACAAATGAAAATGTAATCTTTCATTTTTAGCACCTTCTGGTTATGGACGAAGCATAATCCAACTTACCCCATGAGCAGGGTTAATTACATCAGACAAAGGGATATTTGCAACAGTTGCCTGGCTAGTCAGTGCAAAACACTAATAATTCAATATAAATGTTAAAACGCAGCAGTAAATGCTTTATTTAAAGTGCCTTTGGAGTGTTTGTTCAGTATTCGGCAGATTGATGAATAAATATTAAGTACAATGCCTTGTGAAAGTATTCATGGCATTTTTTTTCTGTTTTGCTGCCTCACAACCTGGAATTCAAATGGATTATTTGAGGGTTTGCATCACTTGATTTACAGAACATACCTATTTTATTGTGAATCAAACAAATGGTACACAATAGCATAAACCATCCCTGAAGTCAGTACTTTGTTGAGCCCTCTTTTGTGGCAGTTAGAGTCAGTATGAGTTTGCCACACCTTCCCACTGGGATTTTTGCACATTCTTCAAGGCAAAACCGCTCCAGCTCTTTAAAGTTATATGGTTTCTCCTGGTGAACAACACTCTTCAAGTCTGACCACAGATTCTCGGTTGGATTAAGGTCAGGACTTTGACCAGGCCATTCCAATACATTTACATTTAAACCATTTAAAAGGGTTGCTTTAGCAGTATGCTTTGGCTCACAGGTCACAGGTTTTGTTCAAGAATAACCCTGTATTTAGCCCCACCCATCTTCCCCTCAATTCTTGGTGTTCTTGGGATGATGTGTATTGGTTTTGCAGTAGACATAGATGTTGTTTGGTTAGTAATGATTCTTGCTTAATGACGTTACAGCCTTTGGGGAGTTTCAGTATATACTGAAACTGACATATGAGTTTCACTATATTCTGACAGATCATGTGACACTGAGATTGCACACAGGTGGACTTTTGTATTTCCAAATATTTTATATATATATATATATATATATATATATATATATATATATATATGTTAGGGTTAGTTTTTAGTCTTGTTTGGATGCCTTACCTGATTTTAGTTTCCTCACTCTCTGAAATTGACCCTGGCATAGGAAAATTATGTGCAGTATTACATTTTGCAATAGTGTATCAAGTCTCAAACAGTTTTGATTTTCATTTAACACATTACATGTAGAGATTTGTAGCAGACTGCTAGGTTACAGTCTTGTATTCAGGTCCCACTGTTTTGATTGGATAATTGGATATTTTATACAATATTCTTTTTTGTACAGGATGAAATTTACTTGGGGAGGCGGACCGGAGTAATTTTACTGCAGGGTGTCTACATTTTGAAAACTAGCAGCTACATGTTCATAACCTGTATGTAGGCTCTAGGTTACACTACCAAATGGCTCCATGTGAGCAGTTTGGTTCTATGGCATTTGTCATGTTGTCATGTCTGCACTAGGTTTGAACAAGCCTGTCGAAAGTCTTCTGCTGTTTCATCCACTGCTTTGACCAAACTCACAGTAGTTATGAATGTTGCTTATAGACTTGAACGTCCTGAGGTATCTGTGCCGTGGGCAGTGAAAATAAATAGCTCTTCAAGCATTTCTGTACTGCAGAAAAACCTTGAACTCCTTTTCCACAGGGCTAAAGGGAATATTTACAGTCCTTTTGATTTGCACAGGATTAGTATGACCTGAGGACATTTTATGTCTGGTTTTTACAGAAAGTTAAAGACACTGTGGTCTTGCAGGACATCGGAGTGTGCCGTCCATATAAATGATATTTGCATGAGACTAAAATTCCAGCTTCCCATGTAAAACTAATCCTGTCTAAATACAAATCAGCATTTAATCAGCACTTATAACTGTAAATTTACAGTTCATAAACAGTCCTGAGATCCTGGGAATTGTCTGTCTGAATTGCTTTTAGAAGTTAGAAGATCTTACTAACGGCTGTTTAACTATAGAAATTACCTTTTGACCCGTGTGAGGTTTGTTTGGCTGTCCGACCCAGTGCAGCCCTGTGGTGACTGTAATCTCTTGATCTAGCAGTATATGTGGGTAATGCACTATAAGCTGATACATACCACCTGCTTTTTTTTCGACTTGGAGCAGAGTTATTAGCTCATCTGTGTGTGTTCATGAGATCGACCAGCTTGTTTATTCTGCTTCTCTGAGTAGAATTTGGCCCTTTTAAAAATAGATGTAAAGCAGAGGGAGTGTTGCATAAGCTGAAAGCCTGCGGTGCGAGGTTTACTGCACGTCAGGGCTTACTGCGTGCATTTAGTACAATAAAATCTCTTTCCCCATGTTAACAAGATTCTGCCCAATTTGCATGTTGTAAAACCACGAAGCCCTTCATTAACCCAAAATGTGTCTCGCTGGAAAGAAATCACATCTCATCTAATAACTCCCTTTCCCCTGTGCTCCCCAACACCCCCCAAACACCACACACTCATACACCCAAACTCTACAGCACCACATTCTGCTAATGTAATTTCTCCTCCACAATATCCTCGATCTACCCCTCCCGCCTGCACTCTCCCGGGCCTTCCTCACTCTTCTTTCTGTCTGATTGGACTCTGGCTCCTTGCTCACTCTGCTATTCTGCAGCCGACTCATACTTGAACAGCTCCTGTCAGCTGGAGGAGAGATAAAAGTGTTTTTGCTGTTACGGTCACTGAAGGCAATGGCAGGATATTTGAAAATATGCTGATGGCACAACTCGCCAAAGAAATCCAACAGAATTTCGAGTAGGCTGATGTCCTTCATGTCCCAGGGCTAGCTTTGAGTGAATTTCCAGATTATTATCCGTGATATTATGTTATTAAAGAAATATCAGATGTCTTGTAGGCTAATGGTCTCCACATTGCTAGGGGAGCTGTTTTACTGTCACTAAACTGATGCTTAACCCCAGATGGAATGATGGGAAATTATTTCCTTCACAAAGTGCTTTAAGGTGTCCAGCATTTGTGTTGGTAACTCGTTTAAGAACTGCTCGACTGGGAGCATGTGCTGGGAGATATGGGCAAAATTTGATGATGTGTTTGTCCGTATTAATCATTATTAACAATTAAATTAAAATTATGTAATTTAAATTATTACCATTGTGCTTCTTATAAGTCTTAATTTCAGATATGAAAGGTTTTCATCTTGAATAAAACAACTTATTCTTTTGTTCTTTTGGTTTAGGAGCGTTTCAAGGCAGAAGTATTTGAGAACATTGTGTATTAACTGATTTTTTGTATTCATCTTCAGCATCCAAACACCTCTAAAACTGCCATAACTGTAAAGGCAATCAAATTTCCATCTTTATACTCTCTCCATGTTTTCAAAAGTAAAAATTAGTTTCATTTGTGTTCATAATTTCATAGAATAAATTAATCCGATTTCAGTTTCATAACGAGTGCACGATTAATTGAACATTTTAACTCGATTCTGATTTTTGAACCATTATTTCAGTGAGTGACAACATTTTTTTGTTACAAGCTCCTCAGTTGAATCAGAGTTTCCTGTTACTACAGACTAGATAGGGTGGAGTCACATGACTACATAAACAGCAGTATGTTGTTATGGGGACAGTACATCAATATGCACACAGTGGAGAGAATATTAAGAGAATTAAAAACAAAATAATTGAAATCGACGGTGAGCTCATTTTAATTAGAGGTTCTGAATTTTTGGTTTGGTTCATTTTTGATTAATTGTCCAGCCTTATTGATTACATGTAAAGTGACATATTTCATACCTTTTAACTGTTGATCAGGATGGATTATAGGTGGTGAAAATCACATTATTACAGTATTTGAATTCAGGTTTGATAAAATTACAAATTATCAAAATTTAAAAAAAAGCTTTGAAATGTAGCATTTTAAATGTAATGAATATAAATAAATAGTACAGGTACTTTTTGCTATCAACAAATTCTGAACAAAAATATTCAATCTGATCTACTAGTATTTATTCATTTTAGGTAGTGTACAGCACAAGAGGAACTAAGAGGCTGTAGATCATTTTCAGTAGTAGTCATCTGCAGTATGGTCATGAACATCTGGACAGTTTATTAGTGCTGTGGTGATGGGATGGTGCTTACTGTGTAATGTAAATTGCTGAAGCGTAGGTTAACAAAGTGTAGTTGTGGTGTAATCAGACAGATCCGTATCTAAGCTTTGTAAAACTGTGTAATGCAGTAACTGCAAACCCCTTTCATATCCGTGAAATCTCCAGCTGTTTGTGGAACTCTGAATTTTACAAATTCACTGGAGGATATTACCACACTGTTTTAAAGTAGATACACTTCACCAATCCCTGAAAAGGAAAATGATGGTAATAACAGATTCCGATATTAATATAAATATTAATTTTGATATCTGTCCTGTTACATTACATTTAGTCAGATCCTCTATTGGCTAACTTTACATTGATTTTTGTGTTGCTATTTTGATGGTCCTACCAGTGAACTCTGAAGTGGGTGAGTTATTGAGTAATTGAAAATGCACTGTATTCATTGTGTTTGTTTACCTGGTGGAACTGACAATAGCTTGACCCCTGTGTTTAGCCATCTTCCACAACATTAATTACATAGCAAGTAATTAATACTTAGCTAGAATGAGGGCACATCTGGAAATGTATATGGATCATACACTAAATGGACCGAAGTATATTGGGACACCTGTTCATTGATGATTTCTTTTGGAATCAAAGGTGTTAAATATGGGAGTATAAAGGTATGAGAATATAAGGGTGTTAAATATAAAAATATTCAGAATTTGTAGGGTTAATCGTTTCTGCTCTCCATGGAAGTTATTCAGTGACTAGCGTGAGGTCAGGGTCTTGGGGAGGAAGTGGGGTGATGATCATCCAACTCCTTATCTCATCCCAAAAGTACTAGACCTATGCATAACAGGTTTTATGTGTAGTGTCATGGTAAATGTTTATCTGCTCCAGAGTGCTGTCCTATTGGCTGTACTTCTCTACAGGCACTAAACTAGTTGTGTGCATTTGCACATTTGTATTGGCAATAGTTGCAACTTAAAGTAGCTGAATGCATTCAGTAGAAGGGGTGTCCACAAACATTTGGACATAGAATATCTGGCAAATGATTTCACCCAAGATATTGCAGCTTTCAGAATCTTAATAAAGACTTCACTGCAGGACAATAGAATGTAGCCTCATCTGTGGCCCTGAACGCATGCGCGCGCACGCACACACACACACACACACACACACACACACACACACACACAGAAGGCAGTATGGCTGTGTGAAATGGGTCAAAAAAAAAAGATTTTAGCTAAATGGAGATATATACAATATGAAATATGATGTATATTTATATTTGCTCTTCATTCATTCAAGTCAAAATTTATTTGGGGCTAAAGCACTACTACTATGATCCTGGGATTGCGAGTTCGAATACAGGTTCATGCTGCTCACCATTGGCAGGCAGGGTCCAGAGGGAAGAGAAATTGGCTTGCTCTCCCTCGGGGGGTGAGTAGATGGCGCTCATCCCACATCACATATAAGTGTGCTGCTGGTCAGCGCAGGCGTCTGCTGACCATTTTGTCAGAACCAGGGATCCGGCGTTCTCCTCCGAGCACGATGGCTGCCCGGCAATGATGCAAATGGCGGCAGTTAGAAAAGAGGTGGTAGACATTGCTCACATGTCTCAGAGGAAACGTGTGGACGATCTCTTCCCCCCGGTGCCAGGAGCAGGCACGTGGTGCGGGAGACAAGTTAGGGGGATGGGTAATTGGCATGTCTAAATTGAAAAATGGCATACACAAAAAAAAAATTGTATAGCTGATGATGTCACAGAGCATCTTTACAGATTATTGTACACACCAACTCATCTTGATGCCAGAGCTTGGTCTTTTGGCCCCTCAATAATGTGTATATGATGCCGTGAGTGGGGGTGGAGGAGAACAGAGTAGAGAAGGAGCTCAGAGCACAGCGAGAGAGCAGAATAAGATTCCATAAGATCGAATCGGAACGTTCTTTAAAACCTTTTAAGTTCGGTATAAACAGTGTTGCCTCAGCTCATATCTCACCCTGTTTATATCCTGATATATCATGTGTCATATCATATACCATGTATCACCCAGCCCTAGAGTGCTTTTGGTGGTTAGGCAGCCTTGGATTTACTCAAAGGGACTTTAACTCTGAATGTTACGGGAAGGGAGCATTCATTTCACTCTCTCCATCACCAGTTTGATTATTGCTGCTCCAGGGATGATCCCCAAACAGGCGGTCCCAAAAAGGGCCAAGGCAATGAGACTGCTGAATCATAGCCACTAGTCCACTAGGGATACCCGCTGAGGGTTTGAGGCTTGAGAAGGGATTTGTGGCTCAGAGATGGATGTACTTCACACATGCACAGCGAAGACCTTACTGCTACCAAACCTCTCGAAGAATTTTCCCTAAAAATTTGCTTAATTTTCACTGTTTTATGAAAGGTGTGTAGGTCATGTGATTTGGGATTTAAGAAGGGAAGGTTGGCATGGCAGCTGGTGCAAGGTTTTGACTGATTTTGAATGCTCAAAGATGATTTTACGCACTTTGGCAGTAAGAGAGGAATGTGTAACAGCCCTAATTAGGCAGCAGAAATATGGCTTCACAACTTAAAAGGCTCCTTTAAAGTCCCTCTGCACAGTCACTCCTTCAGCCGCACTTCTCCAGCACTAACGAGCTGCTTCTCTCGCTTCATCTCCCCATTTTCTCTCTCTCTCTCTCTCTCTCCCCCCTCCCATGCTCCCTCCATTCCTTGCTCATGTCTTTCTCGCGCTGCTTTTTTTGAAGCATTTATTAGCTGAGAGCTGAGGAGTTGTTCCAGCAGGCCATGTGATGTGAGCAGCTAACGCTGACAGACTGCTAGGTCTGTTGTCAATTACCAGAGAAAGCTTCAGCTTTTAAGCTGCTGTTCAGATGCTCTGTGCACTTTTTACCCAATGCATGATGTCATTTTCCTTGATATTCTCACTTTGCAGAAGCTGACCTGTGTTTACAGTGCTTCTGAATCATCTGAGACTGTATTTTGTTACTGCTCATTTTTCCAGTCTTAGCTGACTGGATCGATCAGTTCGGATCGGACTGAGGGGAGTTCGCCTAATGAGCTTCTTAAATTACTGACGCCACCTTCCTTCAGTCAGCTTGGATTGTGTTTGCGAGGATTTTCAGCTCTCCACTGATTATTTTTCAGTTCTCTGAGGTCATTTGTTTTTGTGGCTTGACCTTGGTTAGTCCAGCCTCCTGCCCTGGTTCTGGAAGTGAGAATTGTAAGTTTCTATGAAAGTGTTTATTCGATGCTCCTCTGAGTTTCTGTCCTCATGATTCTTGTGATGTGCTGAAGAGGTTTTGTTTGCCTCAACTGATGAATAGCATCAGAAATATTGTTATTCATGGTACACACCCTTTCATAGCCTGGATGTGATTGCATGTGGCAAGCTGATCGTCGTGGCTGCGAGAAAATGTCATTTCTCTAGCCCTGTGAGATAGCCGGTCATTATGTAAAGCGGCGAGCTCTGGACGTGTTGACATTGTGTGCATTTCAGACAACCTTGACATAGACGTGCAATCTGTTTATCTCTCTGCCCTGTCTTGGCCTCGCGCTGCCGTTAATATTTGCTGTCCAGAAAAGCATCTATTTGGAACATTGTGAAGTTATTTGCTTTGCACACAAACTGCTATATATTTAGGCTACTTTTACTTTTCGTTTACTGCTGAACAATAAAAATTACATGTGTAATGACGTTCTTTTCACATTACGTTTTGATACTTTGAGATAAATGTCTTCATTGTTGTGGTTCAGAAAATGACAATTTATTTGTAATTAATTCTATTCTGTATGTTATAAGAATATTGTTATTTTATTTTTAAAAGTATTACTGTAATAGAGTGAACACTATGGGCCCACCAATTGAGTTTAACAAGGTCTTTTTAATTGTTTAATAAAGCCTCAGTTAGACATTTCAAAATGACAAGGTTTACTTACTAACTACTTACTATTATTGAAGGTCTGTTATGTGGAATTCTTGGGGTAGAATGGTAGAAATGGACAGAAAAAAAATCATATCCTGATGTATTTTAGCTGGTTGGTGATATATGAATAATGCAAATGGTTGTCTTTATGCAAGAGCTCTGTCTAATGCCCCCTCCATGGTGTGTATGGGAGAATTTCAGTATGCGTGCAGGGGAGCAGAGCAGAGGAGGAGCTGAGAGCAGGGGGTGAAGCAGACTGAGGGAGCAGAAAAAAAGTTTTCCATAAGATTGAAACATAAAAACTTTAAAACTCATTGTAATTGATATTGCCCTTATGCTTCTCTGTTTATATCCCAAAATAGATAAAAATATCGATATCGCCCAGCCCTGTGTAACCATACACAAAAGTCACGGGTTGGTGTACACCGTGATTTGGACGTCATGGTTTTGGTATATTTTCGGTACAGCTACACCAGTTTAGATATGCTTTAGCTACAGGACTGGATCTCCAGTCAATCTCCACTCACATTAGATCAGTGTTGAATGGTAATGCATTCATACATATATGATCTTATTTCTGTGATGCAGTAGAGCAGGGTTTGCCTTTACATTCAACCATAATCCACCCCACCTGATCCACCTAATTACTACCCTCAGAAGTTCTCAATTGGCTAAATGGGGTGAAACCTGGAAACCAGGAAAATTGCTCTCAAAGAGCAGGGTTGGTGACCCCTGCAATAGAGAAATTGAGCTGGCCAGGTCACCATTACTGTGCGCATTAGTTTGACGGGTGTGTAACTAGGTAAATCACTGCTGACAGAAGGGATTGTTTCTGACCTGAGTTTAGCAACAGCGAGTCACAGGGCAGCAAAGCTGGAGTTTCACACAGATGCCCGCTTCAGACATGCCAACAAATTTTCCTATTGCTTGGAACTTGTGATTCTAGGTTGTACCAGGTCTATTGCTTTGTGGGATTGCTGCTTTAGACTCCAGCATTATGATTTCTTTACTAAACAAGGATGTGTTCCTTATTCTGTGGTGAGGTTATATGCAGATATTTAATTTAATAAGTATTTATTTAATTTTTCTGTTTCTTTGGCTGCTATATTACAACAGCGTTCTGCAACAATTGGAATTTCTTGCTCCTGGGCTCCCTGTGGAACACAAATGTCTGATTAGGCTTTATTGAACAAAAATGAGACTCTAGAAACACTTTATGTTGTTAAAAATGATAATAATAATAATGACAATAATAGTTCTTTTTGTTCTCTGTTTATCTTGATGTCTGCTCTCTTGCCGTGCATGCTGGAGATGGCAGGTGCACACTGGCTCACTTTGAGGTGTGATGTGCAGGTGTGAATTCTCATGGAGAGCCCGCCGCAGCTTAAATGGGCCAGTGTAATGATGTAGCTGTGCTGCTCTCACTCTTCCTGCGAGACTTTAACCTTTCCTTTAACCTTCTCCTGTTCTCCCAACCCAGCATCACACCAACCACAGCACAGGCCTGTCCAAGAGCGAGGCCGACAAGAAAGAGTCTGAGAAATCCAGGGATCGCTCCAAAGAGAGGGAGAAGAAGGAGGACAGGAAGGACCGGAAACGAGTGAGTGTGTGTTCACGTCTCACTACCTTTTTTTTAAGTGTTGCACGGGAAGGAAGGAGGTAAGAGGTAAATGCTGTATCAAGCTAATCAGAATTGAAAATGAGGAGTAAAAAACATTGAACATTGAAAAGCTATTCTGAAATTTTAGATTCAGCACATTATGGGCATCACATGTGTTTGTCAGGTTAGCTGCACTTTTTATATTCCATAATTTCTTTGTTTTATTTAAAATTTGAAGTATTTTGTTTCTAATATGATATATGTGAAATGCAGCTTTACAGGGGAAGTGTACTACCTCTTGCAATTGCGTCATGAAACAAATTCAGTCAAATTCAGTACTTAAAATTTTGTACGATTAACATTTTAAACAAACTCAAGAAGGTTATGATTTAGATTTCCCACCATTTTAGTGGTACTTCTGTTTTTTCCCTCTTTTGGTTGTATGTGCACAGAGAGCTGTGGGTGGCCTGGACGGATACATCAGTTAGGGCCGCGCAGTGCATTAATATTTATAATGATATTAGGACATAAACAGAGCAAGATGGGCTGAGGCAATGTTGTTGCATGAAGACAACAAAGATCAAATTTCAAAACGTTTAAATATAGTAAGAGAGAATGGATTTCATGGTGTGTCCTAATGTTTTCACTTTTTTGCAGCATATATTGTATTTCGCCATTCAGCTAAAATAGATGTGTGATCTTGATTTTGTCCATATCACTCATCCCTAACATCAGTGGCATCCTTGAAATTGCTGTAAACATAGTCTGCATTTCTAGGTTATATATGATCAGATCTTCACTTTGGAACAACATTCTATGAAGTAGCACCTGACAGATGCAATTTGTGTGAACAAATTGGTTTTAACCTCATTAATAAAATATATACACAAAAAGATTGTTGAAGTTTTCTGTATTTTCACTGATGACAACAGTGGGTCACAACTACACTAAACTGTTGCCATTAAAGATTATGTACGAGGAAAATATGACTAAAATAAAAAAAAATAACTCCATTCTGCTTTCATTATATATATATATATATATATATATATATTTTTTTTTTTTTTTTTTTTTTTTTTTTTTTTTTTAATTTTTATTATTTGTACTTCATCTGAATCATTTAAGAGCAGACATGCACGTTTTCCAGCAAATGACCAGTTTTATCAGTAGGAGAACCTCATGGCCTTAAAGCTGTGTAAGCACGAGTGCTTTATATGTGACTTTGGCACCAAGTTAGCAGTGCACGATCAGATGCCGACACGTTTGTGTGTGATCTTAATGACTGACTTTGAAGTAGGCTTCAGTTTAAAGGCCATTTTAATAAGACAAACTATAATTTAGTCCGACATTCAATTCTGGCATGAAAAATCCAGATCCCTTTTTTTGTCCATAATTGTAAGACCCTTGTGAGCTAGTAATGGGGGAATGGTGTGATATGTGAGTGGGTTATTGGGCCAGTTTCCGGCTCCGCTGTGTTTGTAAAAGTGTCCTCAGACGGAGGTCTTCAAATGAGCCTGCATCTAATGTAGCGTCAGCTTTGTGTAAACAGCAGATATTGAGCTCCTGCTGTGAAGGAGAGTGGTGGGGGGTTGGGGGGGGGGACACTAGAGCATCAATTGCAATACTGACTCACTGTTTTATTTATTTATTTCCGTTTGTTTCTTCCTAGGACTACTCTAACAATGACCGCGAGATGAGCCAGGAAGCCAAGCGCCGCAAAGATGAGAATGGAACGAGTAAGTTGCTAACGCCTCTCTTTGTTCATTCAAGCCACTGCTGTGAGAGGCAGAGTGAGGCAGTGGTTTGGTGGGGATGTGGGGGGATTGAGGGGGGGGGGTGGTCAGCGAACCAGAAAGCTCTCTCTCTTCTCTCCAGCAGAGGCAATCAGAGCGCCCACAGCGTGACGCCTCACGCGTGCTTGCGTGCATGTGTTTGCGTGTTATCTTCCTCACACCGGCTGCTCTGTTCTGCTCCGACTCCTCTCGCAGGCTCCTCTAAGCGCAGCAAGAGCGCAAGTCCGCCCGACTCTCCCCGCTCCAACGAAAAGGACAATGGCAAGCGCTCCAAATCCACCAGCAAAGACAAGACAGAGCTGGCGAAAACTGACAAGACCTCTGGGGGCAAAAAGGTAGCAGCACTCGCAGTCGTTGAACCAATGTGATGACCAGTGACACATGGAGACCCCTCCCCACAGTCACTCTTCAAATTTGTTAGCTGTAATAATTTGTGCACAGTCCTTTTAAATCAAATCACATTTGTCACATATATATATGTGGACAAAAGTATTGGGACACCTGCTCATTTATATATGTTGTCCTACATTTGATATTTATGGGCATATGGAATGAATGTGAACACTCAGATTGAATTTCATCCCCATTTTTGCCTGTACACATGCACTTTTTGTCTACCAGCACCAGCAACCCGACAGAACAGTGGGGGAGGATTCATTTACAATTATGTCTGTGAACTGTGAAAATGGCCAAATCCGATTATGTACCTATGAACTGCATGTCCAAAGGTTCGTGGACACCCAGTCTAAGTGAATTCCACTGCTTGGAGGTGCATACAAGCTGACCCTGTTCTTCTGATGCACATGCAGCCTGTTATCTCCAAACAAAAGAGCTGCTAATGTTACAGGAGCATCTGCACATGAGTTTAAGGTCATCATGACCAATGTCAAGCATCAGCTTAAAAGGTATAAAAGCCCTTAGCAGTGGGATGAGGAGCTGTGGAACTGCTCTCTAAAGTACGTTTGGAATGAGTTGGTGGTGTTTATGATCCAGAACCAATTATCCAAAATGTGCAAACAATGTGCAATCAGATCCTCGCAGCAGTGTTTCAAAGTATGGTAGAAACCCTTTTCAAAACAGAAGAAACCGTCAGTTGCAACAGAAATTCAATAAAAATGGTCCAAACCAGATTAAAAAAATGTCTAGACTTTAAGAAATCAATTACTCTTTTGAAGTGTCCTGAATTAATTATTAGAAATACTAATCTGTTTAAAAGAATGAATGATACAGTACTGTTCAGAAATCCCAAGTTACAAAATTGGCTCGGTGTTCAACTTCACTACTTCCAAAGCTCTTCTTTTCTTCAATTTGCTTTTTAGGTCTTTCATGCCAGCTATCACATCGTCACAAACTAAACAACCTTTGTTTTAGAATGTAACGGGCATCTTAAATCGTCCAGAGACATGTTCAAAAGCAACTCTATGCCAGCTTGCCATAGATGGTATTTTGTCTGCTATTCGTGGTAACACAGATACATTTCCTTGAACAACATTTGGATCTTTATAACATTTGTCCTGAGAATTATTTACTAATTAATTACGTCAGTAACACTAGCAATAAACACCAAAACCCATCTTGAGAAAGACCAATGTTAAGGTACGGCACAGTGCTTTATGTATTAAAGTGAGCTGCTGATGAAATAACTAGTCAATAGAATGGCTGAACTATACCTATGTTCTGTCTTCAGTCTTCTAACCAACATCTCAAATTAAATAACATTCTTGTCTTAAGCAGTATTCAGATGGGATTGTGAGGTAATGTAAAAATAATGTAACTGGGATAACTTGTATATTTTAGTCCATAAAGATTCCGGTGTCTTTTACCTTCTATAAAATGATGTGTAAATTTTGGAATCCCAATTCCAGTCTTCTACACTCTCAGAAACCAGCACACACTAAACAATCATTTATACTGATATAACTGAGGTTTCCTATCTGATACATAACATATAAGATGTCCTGTCATAAAAATACATTACCCCACCTTCCAGGGTAAAACTGACCAAAGCCCTGTTCTGACGGGATTCCTTTTACCTGAGCATGTGGAGTGTTTTTACTACAGGACGTCTGTGAAATTTATAACCAATTTGTACAGCATAAGAAAACTCGAAATGACTGAGATGGGAGTGGCTGCTTAATTTGTACTGCTGCCTTCTATAAAAATGGGAGTACTTTATAGCTTTACCTCTGATAAAGTATTAGAGGATGATAATCAGTCTTCTAACCCATTAGCGATGGTGATAAATTTAGTTTAGAAAATAACTACGCTACACTCAATGCAGACTCTGTGAACCAGCCTGTACGCACCCTTACACACAGCCTGCAAACGCACATGGCCACTTTGTCCACAGTTGTGGCAGTGTCCGCAGTAGGTATGAACAACCTGAGGTATCTGTGCCATGAATGCCAGAACTAAATGCCTATTCACCACCTCGGTACTGAGAAATCCAGCTAAACTTTCTAGAATACTGTTTACCTGCATTCACATGGACTTACAACTGGACTAACAACAACCAGGGGTTATTTATACAGCTCGTTTTACAAGAGGTGAAAGAGGATTTTTACTGAAGTGGGAACGTCTGGGGGAAAAATGACTTGCATGGCGTATTCTGCCTTAAATCACTGAGGACGTCCAGGAAACCTCCCCATCTGAACAGGGTTTGAAAGGAGTTAAGAAAGTACGTTGTATACATACAGAGTAATAAAGTCTGAGGAATATTCTAAGATGGTTTAATTCCCTGGAATTAAAGAGGAATGCTTTGCCTTTGCTGTTCTTTACACACAGCCCTCACAGGAACATTTGTGGTCTCTCACTTGCCATTTTTAAACCGTTACCTCTGCATTTCAGCTACAGTGTGGGCTTTGTAGTGATGTGTGTAGGGGGACGATGGCATAGCATTCCACTTGCAAAGGAACTAGCACTTCTTTGAAAGTGCTCTCATGTTGCCTCATTTATTTGCTTCTTTTGCTTTATTAAAGGAATCCAGGCATGACAAAGAGAAATCAGAGAAGAAGAGAGACAGCACCGGTGCAAAAGAAGACAGAAAACAATATCCTTTGATGTTCTAGCCATTAGTGAGTGTTTGCTAGACACACTTTGGCTTCGCAATGGTTTTCAGCAAACAAACTACCGTGCCCCCCTACCGCTCTTGTGTGCGCACACACACACACACACACACACACACACACACACACACACACACACACAGACACACACACAGAGAGATTGGCAGACACTGTGGACTGTAGGTTGCACTGAAATATTTCCACACTGCTCCTTATGTAGTTCTCAGCGACAAACTTGAAGATTATTTTTATTAGCTTAGCAAATTGTCAGAAGTTGTTTAGTTGTGGCAGTGGCCATTGTGGTACCCCTTGCTGAACTGGTCTGCTGAGACATCATCCACTGACTCTTGGTGTAAACTAAGCTTATATAACTTAAATATTTGAATGTTTTTCTTATTTCATTGTGTTGCATAGTAAACTGTCAAGCTAGCTAGCTGTTTCTAGTGTACCGGACCATGGATAGTCTGTAGTCCACATAGATCTCCCCTTACGGTTCAGGAAAGTTTAACGAGAACATTGTGAAAGTTTACTGCAGCTGTAACCATTCCCTCAGTCTGGATGGAGAGTTGCTGTGAATGGTGAGGGTTGATAAAACCAGTAAAAACCGTTTTGTGGAACAGAATCCTTAAGATAACACGCCGAGCACAGCCACACATCCGCAGCTCCCATTCTCTAACCTGAATTTTATGCTCCAACACTTCTACTTCTGCTACTGTTTACATATGTTTATCTGATGTACGCCCATGTGTAACATTATTTAATGAAATGGACTGTTGTTGGAAGACACATGTGTATTCATTTTTATTACTACAATGGCCTCTTAGTTCATGTCTCTCCAAACTATACGATGTTCAAAGAGCCCCCTTTCCTGGAATTACAGTAGTGTTTGCTTGCTTTTTCATATTTCTGTTTGATAGAAACTGTGTAAAGGCTACATGGCATTTTATAGATAACAGGAGGAAACCACATATTTTAATGATCAAACCTAAACTGGTAGGACATTTCAGACAGTAGACCAACACATGGCTGTGGCTAAACCAGTTCAACACAATGCTTACCACACAGTTTACTCATCAGTACAAACAATCTTAAAGGAAATAATTAATAATTGTAATAACTGTGTTGTGCATTTTACCCATCCACACACAGTGATGCACACTGGTGCAGGGGTTCTTAACCTGGGGGTACTCCTAGGGGGGTCACGAATGTGACACTAATTAAGACGTTTTGTCAGCTAAATGTGCGATGAATGACATTTAAGTGCTAAACTTTTTCATACTGTATCATTCAAAGTCTTGCATGAAGGACATGGTTTGGCACCCACTGTTGCTTAAAATAGAGCATTTTTGGAACGTTTTTTTCACTGAATCAAACTGACTTATTTTCTTATTTTTGAGTTATTGATACTGTTTTTTCTCGGGGGTAGGGGGGTCCCGAAATTTACTGCAGCCTTAAAGGGGGTCTCACAGTGAAAAAGATTAAGAACCTCTCCACTAGTGAATTCACACACCAAGGGGCAGCAAGCACACATGCCTGGAGCAGTGGGCAGCACTATCCTCAGCGCCCGAGGAGCAGCTGGGGGAGTTCAGTGCCTTGCTCAAGGGCCAGTTCAGGGATTCAAACTGGTGACCTTCCAGTCACAAGGCTGGTTCCCAAACAGGCCACGGCTGGTGACTAGACCAGAAAATAGAAAAAATCAGTAAAGTGCCCTCAACATATAGAACGTTTATCACCCAGCTCTCTGCTTACTGTTTACCTTTTGACACTTTCCACACGCCTGCTTAGTCACCTGCAATTTGCATTTACAACATGGTTCTGTCCTTAACATTCCTCACCCATAAATCATCTGACAAGCACAGATAATGTATGCTGACACGGTCAAGGTAAGGCATGGCCACAGTTTGATTTATATAAAGCAAGATGGCTGTGATGGCTGTCTCAGCCTTTAAACACAGCCTGTCCCAAACACAACCTGTCCCCTGATTACATAAGACATCAGAACACCTCAATGGAGAAGGATAAATGTAGGACTATAATTAGAGATGGCATGATGACACATTTCCTTTGCAGTATCCATATCTTAAATATCTGCTGATACAGATGCAATAGTATTTTCTTTAAAATCTTCTAAGCTTTAAAATGTGCCATGTTAAATTTAACGTCACTTACGATGAGCGTGTGGAAGTAGGCCATCATGCGCAGACTGCTGAAACACATTACAGCCTTCCAGAAAGAAATACACAGCAGTGTAACGGTGACATTGCACAGTTTGAGAGAATGTCATTTCAGGCTAGATTTGTTACACAATTGGATTGGATTCTTGCATTTTTTTCCCCTTTGATATCCCATCCGGAATTTTCTACTTATTGCTCATCTCGAATTGTGAGGTAAACAGGGCCTTTAACTGAAATACCAACTGTTGTACAAATACAAAGTTTCTCAGCGATTCTAAAGGCGAGTGAATAAAGACGTTCTAGACAGCATTTAAACTGACTGAAAGCTTGAAAAAAGTCTGGCAGAGGTTGGACTTTGACTTGGACTATGATGAGTTGTAAGCCATTAGGATTTACCAGAGTATTGCACTATAACTAGGTAGCTATAAAAGTCATCCAGGTAATGCTAGCATGTGAGACTGTTTATTAATGGAGCACTTTTCCCTGCCAGTTAAAAGCCTGATTTCACTGAAATAATGCAGCTGATGTTTAGTAAACACTGCAGACAGGTTTGTTTAAGCTGTCACTTTTGATTACTAATAATTAATAAATAAACTGATTCATTATTAATCAATTCTAAACACAATCTTAAGTAAAGAGAGAAATGTGCTGTCATCTCTTTTTTTTTTTTTTTTTTTTTTGAGCAATTTAATAAAAATCCAATGTGCAGGCTAGAAAAAGTAAGTGAAATTCTGCTAAAAGGTGTTTCAGTTAAGATGATATTGGAAATGTAGGTTTCATAGGTGCTTTTAGCTATTGGGACACAAACCCCAGTTAATGCCTTATTTCAAACTTTCAGAAAACTTGATATGATGTGTTATCGACTCATTAAGCTTAAAAAATGTATTGCTGAAGACGTGGGTGTACAACAGTCCCACATTCATACAAGTGTTCTACTCATGGAGACTTTTCCTGAAGAGTGACACTTCTGTTTCAAAAGCACATGGCCTGAAAGAGGTGAGAAATAATCAAAGGGTAAAAGCAAATGACTTACAAAGGGCTACAAACTGCAGTGTGTCCAATATTAGAAAATCACTGAACAAGAATGATCTGCGTGGACGAACTTCATAAGCCGTTGCTTTGCAGAAAGGGATTGTAGCCACTCTTCCACGGTGTTTCAATGGACAGATGAGGAAAGTGGAACTTTGTAGCAAAGTTTCACCACATAAAGATTTGAGGACACCAAAACCTAATCTTCGCTGTGAGTTCTGATGGAGCCGTTTATTTATTGGAGTTATTTGGACGACTTTCATTTGTAATCTGTGTAGAAACAGTAGTTTTGAAGGGTTTGCTTACTTTTTCTTGCAGCTGTAGTTGAGGGCCTCTTTAAAGCTGTTGAGTGTAAGTGAAGTCATACATGCTGCTGAGTTGTTTTTGCACATTTGCCTAGTTACTGCTCTGTTTTTGACGCGGTGACTACCTGTGAAGTTCTGACAACACTAATTACTCCTCTTCAGAATTCCCAGTTTCGAGCTGTGACGAGGCAGAGACCCCCATTCGCCTGACAACTTCTTTCAGCCATGTCAGCATCTTAATTCTTTTTCTTTTCCCCTATCACTGTCTGAGCAGAGGATCAGATTGCACCCTAGCGACTTCTTTTTTGCCTGCATAGATACCTTTGTTGTGTTGCCTAGAAATTGTTGTAGCCTGTATTTTAACCTGCCATTTTTTATTGTGATATTTTCAGTACCGTGCTGAAAGTTCATTTCCTTTAAATTTTAGCACAATGTGCTGCTGGACTTCACAAATGGAATTGGGGTCTGAATAATGTCACATTCAATTTTGCTTGCATTTTTATTACCTGCCAGAACACGTTTTTTTTTTTTTGTTTGTTTTTTTTTCTTGTTTTTTTTTTTTTTTGTTCCTTTCTTTTTTTCCCTTTTTCTCTGTATCTGTTAGATTTCCAGTTTATTTATTTTGTTTTTTCCTCCTTTAAATTCAAATGTAATATTTAGGAATAGGTGTTTGAAACAGTCCAAATGGTCTATTTGTATATTATGTATACACTGAATAAAAATGGTTACTTGTAATACATAATTTCCTGTTACTTTCATTTCCAATGTAAGTCACCCAAATTCCTCATTGTGTGTTCAATCACGTTTTTAAACGATTTGTATAAAAAAGAATGGCAAGCTGTATTTCTTCATAAATAAATGGACTACAAAAATGGAAAGAGTCACTTTGAAAACTAATTTTGAAGTTTTTAATCTGCTCAACTCCACTGGTGTATGCTTTTTTCTAAATAAAGATAGTTTTCTCAGTGTCATCCAGCCTGTTCTTTTGTGCTTTGAGAAATCGCTGACTTTACTCATTTTTCTTCACTATCTGTCTTTATAGAGACTCTTTGAGGAATTCAAAGTGCTGAGATTTTTTTTTTATTATTTTTTTTTTAAACTTATCTCGGTCATATTACTATCACTTCCATCTTTAAGGCTGAGCCCGGGGAGAAAGAGCTATTTTACACATAGGATGGTCATTTTAGTGATTGGCCCACTTTAAGTGTTTTAGTGGAATACTTTAGCCAAACGCATGGGTTTCTGCTTTTTGTTTATCATGCTGCTAGTTGGGCTGTATTTAATAAACGGTTGACATCCGAAATTCTGTCTGAATTCTACTTTTTTCCTCACTACTCCCCTATATGGTGTTCTGTGTAGAGAAATCTATATAGTGTGTAGTGAATGAGTAAACAAGGGGACCATTTTGGACACAATTAACAACTGTAAACAAAAAATAAGTTGGTCTGGTCTGTAAACATCGTCCACCATGTTGGCAATTTTGCGACCAGAGTCTGCACAGTAGAGACCAGAGGCGGAGTCAGACTCTACTAATTTGGTTAGACCCACCCCCTTTTTTTATATGCCAGGAGACTGAGACCGGAGCGTTATGCCTGGGTCTGTTCCAACCAAGGCTGTCAATCATTTCATTCCTAAATGTAACCCCGCCTTCTTTCAATGTCGCAGAATGCATAAAAAAAAGAAGGAAACAAATGAATATGCGCTGTGTTGCCTTTGAAATGTATGTGAATGGGCGGAGCTAATCATACTACAACCAGCTTGCAGAAGCATTAGAACCTTGGTGGCTTCACTTTTGAGACGATGTGCTGTCCATGCATTAATCTTCATTGGCTTAAGCTGCAGACCTGTCCACAATTCCTAGTGTTCTTGTAATATGATGGCTACTGGCCTCCTCTGACATTGCTACCACAGCATTAGTTGCTCTCATCCAGAATCACCTGTGCTGCTTCCAGCCTTATTGGCACTGTTCTCAAGTCGGTTCCCCTCCAGACTGATGCCACAACCTAATCTAAGGAACTGCATTGCGATGGTTTACATCATACCTGGAAGACCATTCTTACAAAGTAACGTGGCTGTGAGCCACATCTGCTCCATGTAGACTCTCCACTGGTGTTCCACAAGGCTCAGTCCTCGTTCCTCTTCTCTTTTCTCTCTACACTTCTCTTGGTAAATTAATATCCTCTCATGGTTTTACTTACTGCTGCTATGCCGATGACACTCATCCTCTCTTTCCCATCTTCTGACACCCAGGTCTCTTCCTGTATCTCAGCTTGCCTCTCTGATGTCTCATCATGGGTGGCAGTCCATCACCTCAAACTCAACCCCAGCAAGACTGAACTGCTATTCATTCCTGGAACCACTGGTCCTCATCCTGATCTCACCATTCTCCTCGAGAACTCACTGGTCAGTGAAGCACAGAGCCTTGGTGTAATTGGGAATGACCAGTTATCGTTCTCAGCTCATGTTGCCAACCTGACTTGGTCATGCAGATTTTTCCTTCACAACATCAGGAGAATCCGACCCTTTCTGTCTAGAGAGGCCACTCAGGTGCTTGTTCAGTCTCTTGTCATTTCAAGACTAGACTCCTGTAAGTCCCTTCTAGCTGGCCTTCCTATGCGGACCATCAGACCCTTGCAACTCATCCAGAATGCAGCGGCATCTTCAACATCCCGAGATTCAGTCATGTAGCTCCTCTGCTGCGTTCCCTTCATTGGCTTCCTGTAGCTGCTCGCATCGGATTCAGAACCTCAATGCCTACAAAGCAAAAAATGGACCAGCACCTCCGTAAATGATGGAAATGGTCAAAACTCAATCTTTTCCAAGAACCCTTGGAGCATCAAGTACATAATTGGTTTTCGATGCTTTTTTTGGTGTTGCTCTGCTTCCAAGTGCTTGCCATCTTATTAGAATGCACTATTTTGTTTATTTGTCAACTTCTTACATTTCTATCTCTCTAGTAGGTGGTTGGTGTATTTTTCAGCCTTCCTTTTCTGGCATAAACATCTCTTTTGCTGCACAGCTGCCAGATGAAAATTCAGCACTTGGAATTAACTGTAGACCTTTTAAGTTTGTAGTTTGTCATTAAATAATGAGGAAACAGGCCACACCTGCCCACTGATCCACTAATCAGTCTGTTACCTCTGAGCCTGTGAAAGTGGCGGGACTTTGGATATGAATGACTGTTCATTCTTCATGGTTAATGCAGTTTTTTTTTTTTTTTTTTTTTTTTTTTTTTTTTTTTTTTTAAACCTCTTCAGTTAAAGCTAAAACTGCATGCAGGAGATGTACAGAGACAGTGTTACACAAAGAGCCACTGGCAAAATACCGGACTGTATGTGCACCAGTAAAGTTCACCTCCCCAACACCCACAAACTCCATAGGGACTGATTACGGCTGTAGCTCTTGACAGTGTAAAATCATTCTTTCGCTTCTCAGACGGTGTGCGGGACATGTTCATTTATTACACCTTAAGATCAGGAACAAAATCTCTTCCCTCCAGTAATGGATGCCTTGCTGTGTTTGTGAAATGGGTATTTGTCACCACCCCACCAATAGGTCTGCTGACATTATCTAAGAAAAGTATTCCTTCTTTCTGTAGTAAAAACACAGGTCAGTTTGTTGAACCGGATGCTTCTTTAGCTGCTACAATGTTCATATGAGGTTTTTACATTGTGTGCTAATTATACCTTAGAAATATAGTGAGTGTTTATTGATTAACTCATTAAAACACAAATATAACCATAAACACATATAATATTTCTATACAAGGTGGCCACTGTGTTCATTAAACACCCCTAAAGCTCTCCTCATGGGAGTCTAGTATTATTTAGTTATATTAAATTCCATCAGGTGCGCTGGTGATGGAATTGAACACATCCAGATGCAGGCTGGGGGCACTCAGGAGACATCTGGAACCAAGCTTTGTTCTTCACACTTTCCAAGGTGTCTGAAGTCCATTGTGAAATCTCCACCCTATAGATGGTTTAGGTGGCAGCATCATCTATTAGTGTTGATCCACTGTGTTTTATGAAATCCAGAGTCAACTTAGCATCTACCAGGACATTTTAGAGACCTTCATGCTTCCTTCATGCTTCAGATTTCCTTTTCCAAAATGTTTCATTTTTCTTTCTGAATTATTCTAATAATATGAGAGAGTGGATTTCCAAAGTTCATGAGGTATAAGTCATTCTGATCAAATGTAAAATACATTTTATATTTTTTAAAAATGATCTTATTCCCTGAGATGCACTTGTAGATGAAGGTTATATAATAGCAGTATCTTTGATCATTTTTTAAAAAAAACGTTAATTGCTAAGTCACTCCTTATGTCCCAATAGCTGGTATTTCCCATTTTGGCTGAAATAACCTCAGTTAGATGTTTCCTATACACTTGCACTACTCTCCAGCATAGACAGGGAGAGGTTTCCTACTCCTCCATGCAGATTCCTTTCATCTCTTCTGTTTCACATATTTAGATTTATTGCACCCATCTCTCAATATTGTTCAAATGAAGATTAAATGTCTGCATGTTTCAATAGACTAAAGACATTTTTAATGGGGTGTAAATTATTTTTCACATGTGTATTTAAAACCCTGGGGTTTATAACTCATTTAAACATCACAGCCTTTATCAGTTTATAACACAGAGGGTGATCATTCCTAAAAGACCACATGGCCTTTTTGCTAAAAATCCAACCTTCTGCTAAATGTATTCAGTCCTCTTCTCCATTTAATAAATGTCAGGCTTGTTTTTTCATTAGCGAGCTGGAGTTGCTCTTTCAGTCATTTATCATTATGAGGTTTTTTCGTTTTTTTTCAGACAGTGCTCTGTGTTTGCTTCTATTGGGACATGCTGTGATCGCACCACTTCACTGTGTGAATGGATTTACACCAGCTGCAGTTGGGTGTGTAGTAATGCAAATGGTGCAGCTGTGATTGTTCCACTGTGGCATAGTTGCGTGCTTTGTGGGCCTCATCAATGTTCAGGTTGATCCCTTGACTTGAATTAAAGTTAGTCAAGCTTTGTGTTCTTGATTGTGCTGCTTACAATCCATAATCCCATTAATGAACTAACACTACAATACTCATTTGTGCCCTAAAACATAAATAGGAAAATTGAATATTCTAAGATGAATATTTATGTAATATTTTACTAGCCAAACATTTGTTGCTGGGAGGCAGGTAAACAGGCTTGTTTGACTGCAAGTGAGAACACATAACAAAACTCTTAACCTTTAGAATTTTTGGCTAACTTTGCAGGATTTATTTATAGTTTGATGCACTTTTATTCACCAAAAAATGTATGTATGTATAAATGACATTCTAGAGACACACACACTAGATTATTTTTAGAAGATGCCAGGCTACTCAAATATATCTTCATTTGAGATCTAATCTTCATTTGAGATCTAAAAGGTTTGAATATGTATAATATCTTCTTAAGGAAAAAAAAACAGCAAATAAACAAACAAAAAAAAAAAAACAAAAAAAACAAATAAATTAAATTAAAAACAACCTAAATATAACCTATATATTATTTATCTTTTTTAATAATTATTTATTATTATTATTATTTAATATTCTTTGTTATGTATGTCAGTATTGTACCTTGTCAAGACTTTCATTCTGAAATTTGAACAACGAAAGAACGCAAACAGCAACTTCCTTGTCATTTTCCTCTATAACCCAATGTCTGGGTCAGTGATGTCATTAGACTCACCTCCTCTCACTGATCAGTCAGAGTCTACATGCAGGTTGAGCAAGAACATGTGGACAGAGCAGTAAACATGCACCGAAGGCTCCTTTGGCATTTGAATTGGGATTTATTTCAGTTGGAAATGAATGGATTGTAGCTTTTTTCCAAGAGGGATTACTCACTGATATTTCATCACTCAGTGATGAACTTCCATTGTTTGTTTTTTAGTTGGTTATGATAGGGGTATCATGTCTGTAGGTTACTGTGATCCTGAGCTAAGAAGCCTAGAATATGGTATTGTGGATCTTAAAAGACTAAAAAAATAAATGTACTCTATGGATTTGAAAAAAGAAAAGGACATTGTCAGTAGTCTTTAGGAAAGGGCTGGTGGAAATAAAAACAGAAGTGCATTTTTGAAGATGTGCCACCAAGTATTAAAACAGCAGAGAAAGCAGTGTTTTCTATACAGGTTTTATTTACAAAATGTATTAAAATTCTTTGTACAAGGCCTCGCTAATGAGGTTTCAGTAAATTATACCCACGCATGCAGTTCTTTCTTTTGTTTATCACTAGGATGCCTGGTAAGGTTCTCCGGGCCGAGGTGCAGAAACGGGAAAGGGAAGAAAAGGGGTAAAATGAGGTCAAAATTGAAGACTGAAGTTCTGCTTTTCTGCTCTTCTAGGATTAGATGGAAGTTGCAGGGCTCAATAGGCAATCACTGATTTTTTCACATGCAGATTAAAAAAAAAAAAAAGAAAGAAAGAAAGAAAAATCAAACAGAAATCGGGAATTCAGTCACTCCACTGTGAATCCTGCTAGAAATTTCATCTAAACAAATGTACATTTTCTCATAGTAGTTCATTTCCTTTTCTTTTAAAATTCTTTTAAAAGCTTTATTTGTTATATAAAACTATCTTTCCAGGGTTCAGGATTGATAACGGTCCTAAATCCTGTGGAGTCACAGTTTCTTTTTTTATTTGTTTTTCTGTGGAACAGAAAGTGTAACAGCAAAATGTAAATGTGCTAAGCTTTTAAGACGACCCCTGTTATCACCTTGTGTAAAATCTATTTGTAGTTTCTGTCATTAATGCTATTTTACTAAGTAATTCATCCAACACTAAAATGCTCTGTAAAACGAAACTAAAAACCCAAAGCTTTTCTTTAAATGTGCAACGTACCGGGAAAAAATTGCAAGGTTCTCGAATACTACATTTTAACAGCCATATCCTCTTTTTTTTCATGGATTGCGTTCTATCTACATTTAGATGATCCTTTGTCACATGTATCGTATAGCTTCAAGTTTCTTGTACAGTAGGCTTTGAAAACTACAAAAAAGTAAGATCCAAGTTAACAAATGCAAATACTGTAGATATGCTTTACTGTCTCTGAAAAGGTTTCAACTAGCATGTGAATCTGTGTAACATCTGAAACTGATTGCAGCTTAACGCATGTTAAGTGCTCACATCGCAATACTTATTTTTTTTTTTGTATATTTGTATTTTTTTTTTTTGGTCATATTAATAATACAGAATGTGCATTTTTCATTTACCGACTGCCAAAATGTATTATATAACTAGTGCCTGTATGGGCTGAGGTTCCCAGATTTGGTCGAAATCTGCAGCACCGAACAGAAAAATAAACAATGACAACTACTTACTCAAGTAACAGCATATAATCAGACTCTCGCACATTTAAATGATCTCAAGTTGAAAGAATTTAAAATCTGATAAATTAATGCTTTGATTGAATGGCTGTGATTGTGAAAGCAAATTTACAGTTAATGAAATACAAGCGTCTTCTTTTTTTTTTTTTTTTGTCGTTGTTTTTTGTTTCTTTTTCTTTTGTAGAGTTGCTCGACAACCAAGTCCAGCAGCATTCGGATACCACAAAAACTGGCCGTCTCCAAAACAGTTTTCAGTCCGTCTGGCTCTTCCAAAATGTGCTAAGATCGCAAAGTGATGGCTTTGTTTCTCGGTTTCCATGGAGTTACGTTGTAGTTCAAGAGTTTATTCACAGATGACGATGGCATTCGCTTGCACTTCGCATGTGTATGTGTGTGTGTGTGTGTGTGTGTGTTTCTTTGTGTGTGTGTGATTTGAGGGGATGTGTGGATGTCACCGTGATGGGTTTGCATTCGAGTGATTCTCAAATGTTCCATAAGGCACTGTAAGGAAACACGTCCAGATTCTTCCCAATGACAAGTCCGCTCCTGTCACTCTGTCCGATTGCCATGCCTTGTCCGGCAGGGCAGGATGGTCTGGGTGGATGTGTGGATGGAGTGGGCGGGTGGTGGGAGGGGAAGAGGATGGTCCCTCCTAAAGAACCAGCCATCGCTTTTAAGGTTTTCTTGTCACAATCATCATGGGGCAGTGCATTGTGCCTGTGCTGAAACAGAGAGCAAGCGTTAGAGGACTGCTGCATACTGAAGCATAGAATTTCCCAGCAATGTTAATGGGTGTGACATATTTTGTACTGGTCTACTCTTGTCTGAAAGGATTCTTTGGAGTGGAGCTGAAACTTTGTGGTTAATAGCTAAAAAAAAGATAACAGAAGTCAATAGTCAGTCAAACCTTCTCTCAGTTGGCTCAGATTACATCCAGGTTTTCATTACGTTTGCGAAGACTGATGATGTATTTGTTTAGGGCAGTGGTTTAAAAGTTGGGAGTGTTGGACCCAGTGGTTGCAGTTAACCCATCTACGCAGTGAACACACACACAAGCACGCACACACCACAGTGACGAAGTGAGCACATATGTCTGGATCAGTGGTCAGCATGGGGGTTGGGTGCTTTGCTCAAGGTTCAGGGACATCTGTGCTGAACATGCTTGGAGAACACTAAGGCTATGTTCCGACTGCAGGCAAATCAGATTTGTCCCTGAAATCTGATCCGCTGAGAGGACTGTCCGCACTGTATTCGCGAGTGATCAATTCAGATTTGCACGTCCGGACACCACAAAAATATCTACATGGGTTGCTGTGGTAATGACGTAGGGATTCGTAACTTAGTAACATTAGGCCTACATAAATAGTTTGGGGGGGGTGATCTGTGCAACCTCATTGACATTTTATAAAAATTGTTTGTGTGACTATTGACTTTTGCTTTAGGCTCATAACTCCTACACTAAACATAACTCCTTTAATGTTCTACAACACTGCTTCAAGAACACCAATAGTGGTATTTTTCATAAAAGAAGATAATTAGTCCTGTTTAATTGATTTGGAACAGTTCTCGTGTGTTTTAACAGTACTTTTTAAATATGGCAACAGCAGTACTTTTCATCTCTCTGTGCATCTGACAAAGCTCTGTAATCTAGCTTTAGAACATCTTTTGGCATCTTCATTTCTAATGGTTTAATGGCCTAAAGAGTGTTAGTTGTTGTCTCTCTTTAAGCACTTTCCACATTCAAAACATCATCATTTGGAAAAGTTTGAACTACATACATTATTAAGTTATTTAGTTATATTTTTAAACTATTCACCAAATTGTAATTATTATTGCCTTCTTGAATTATGTATATGTGTGTGTGTGTGTGTGTGTGTGTGTGTGTGTGTGTGCGCGTGCGCGTGTGTTATGGACAGTGAGTAATTGAAAATGTTGATTGATGATGATTGTTTTGAATCTTTTGATGTATAGTGTCTATATGATCAACAATACTGAAGAATTCTACAGGAATTGCTTGAATTTGATGGACAAGGAATAAAAAGATGCATGTATTTATAGCCCATTGGTCAGTCCTACTCGAACATTATCCTGAGCAAGCTTGCATCCCTGCAACTCTTGTGCAAGTGTTCAGTTGTGAATTAACACGGTTTCCTCTCAGAATACAAATACCATTAAGCCAATGTGTTTCCATGACATGGTGCAATTTCTGATGCAATGCTTTGAAAATAGCTGGGAGGATGAAGAGCAGCTCAGCTGAAATGTAACGGCAAATGTAAAGAGAATCAGCAGGCCTTTGAAAATCAGCACCACTATACATATGTATTAAAATATCATTGCTATTTGGCAACTCTTTAAATCCATTTTTGCTAGTTTATATATATATAATATATTTTATATATTATATATATATATATAATTTTAAATAGCCAGCTGTTATTTACATTATGTGATATTTTAATGATGGTTGAACATAGAAACAATCTAAAAACTTGCAGATGCAGTTTTGTCACCACAGTTACCACCACAGTTTTAAAGTTAACTTCATTTGATGTATGCAAAGTTTTCTAAATGATTATATTTTGTATGGAAACCCAAGCCAACAAAGCTATTATTTATTTTTGAGATGTTGCTAAAATGCTATGCATTTACATACAGCGGTATGCTGAAATATGGGCACCCTTGTCATTTTCAGTTAAGTAGTACTAAACACAGACTCTGATGCTAATCAACATGCATCATAATAAAATTTAAAAAAAGAATGAGCACAATTTCTCTGTCATACATGTAAAAGCTACTATTTAGAATATAATTTGAATAGCTGGCTAGTATTTGCTTTAAATTACTGCAATAAATTTTTTTAACCCTGAGAGCCAGGAGATTTGTTTTCATTTCAGAGGTCTCAGGTAAGCTTTACTTCTTATGTTTCTTCCATTAAGCACATGTTTGTGCATGCAGTGCTGTACAGTGGGATGGTGCACCACCTCTCTTGCTGTAGGGGTTAGATTTGCCTTTCTTACCGGCATATGACCAGTTCTTATAATGATTGTTAACTTAACTTTTTATAAACCTTGGGGTTTTTATTAACCTGACAGTCCCTAATGAGAGCTGGTGATATGCCTCTGGCTTGATTTGATCTCGTCAAAGACATTGCAACTCTTAGACTGTCTAACATTTTGACCAGAACACACTGATAATACTGATTTTGTATTTCTTTATGTTATGAAAAACTGTACATAGGCTTCAAATTAAATACCGTATTTTATATTTGATTACCTACAGATGGATTTCGACGGCCTTGGGTGCTCAGAAACCTGCATACACTTGTATCAGTCTATTCAGCCTACATCAGTTTAGCCCCACCCATTTGTGATGAAATCTTATAAAGGAACCTTAACAAATACAGTCTGTTTTGTTGAGTAAGGGATGAAGAGAGGTTGGGAAATGGTATATAAACCCACACAAAAGTCATAAGCAAAACATTGAATGATATGAAGCCATCAGTGGCACACACATAGACACTTACAGTGACCAGGCAGGACAACCACAGACAGTAAAGTAATGAAGGAAAGGACTGCTCGGATCCATACCCCTAGATCTTAACGCTCTCTGTCCCGTACACATTGTAGCCTTCTCGGTATGTGGCAAAGTTCTGAGTGTTGGTTGGCGGTGCTGGCTTAAAGTTTTGAGCATTCTTTTCAAGTTTCAGCCTTTTGGCTTCTGCACGTGACTTGTAACAGAACTCTATTAAAGCCACCATCATGGCCAGCCCCAGCCCGCCAACCAGAATATAGAAGACTCCAGCTACATTGCTCAGGCTCAGAGCGCTTGTCTTGTCCTAAGAGAAGTGAGGAAGACAGTTAGTATCGTTTGGCAGTGGTGGGCATTTGACAGAATAAAATCAAACACTCTTGGCCCTATAGCATAACCTATTCTCTGAAACATCTCTGACACAAATATCAACCAGGACTTCTGGCATTGGGATGGAGACATCCTGATATTGTAAAACCTCCAGTGGTGCTTCTTTCCAAGGGAAATCATTGTGATTCCGAAGGGACTGAGCAAAGCACATACATGGAGGACTGTGGCATGAAAGCACATTAACAAATTAGCTAGAATTGACTTTAGGATCTGGTGTCCCTACTACCACCAGGCAGTTTGAGGACCTCCAGGTTGGTGTAGGTCGATCAGCCTTCCACTAGGAGGCATATAAGTCAATGAAACAGTAGAAAGCATAACTGGTGAATGTAGAAAAAAAAAATCAATTCTAGACAATCCTAGCCTACTCTTATCGGCTTCTTCATGTGTTTGAGGAAGCTGGTCAGTTACATACAGGTCCGACCTCTGACTTCAACCCCTTCCTTCAAAAAAATGTCTACATTTGCTCTTCCAAAAAAAGCTACCTCTACTGTCTTTAACAGTCAGATTCATCTTTGGATATATCTTCTCTACAGCAAAAAGAGACTTATTTTAAGAATTGGCTGGAACCATTCTGCTGCTGCTTACCTCCCAAACTTATTCATTAAAAATTTGTTCATAAGAGTTTATACCATTTGCAATTTAACCCTATGAGCTGCGCACACCTTCAAAGCTGGCGTTCGTCATGGCTACACTACCTGACAGGTCACACTACCTCACGTACAAATCTCAGAGGGTTAACAAAGAGGTTTATTATATTCTTTAACTTCTTGTGGTGTGCCAACAAAACGTTCATTGCAACATCTCTGTTTCGAGCGCAAATGACAGAGCCCTAGCGTTCCCAGGTGGCGGCCTGAGTGATTCAGATCGAAACAGTTTGACACAATGAGGAATTTCGTTGTCTGCTTCACAGCACAAGAAGATAAACAATCTAATAGACACATTTCATGCAAATAAGTAAGAACGCTAATAAATCAAAATTTTAATTAAAAGTTTGGTAAATAGAAACAGCAGCATAATGGTTGTCGTGTCATGAATGTCAAATGGAAGAAATAAGCAAAGAATAACACTTTGTTTACTAAAAAAAAATGAAATATCTTTTTTTTTTTTTTTTTTTTTTTTTTTTTTTTTTTTTTTAATTCCACTTGCACTTTTACTAATTCCCCACACAATATATGACCTGACTTATCCTTACGAGTGTTTCATTAAAAAATAAAGAATACAGTAATAGTAGTTCATATCGATTACTATGGGGAACTGTGCAAAGCTTCAGGCCACTGGGGATAATTCCTTAATTATGTGGCCGAAAATCATTCAAGATATATCTATAGATTTTTTTTTTTTTTTTTTTTTTTAACACATTAAATGAAATGAAGAAAAATAGCTACTGGTAAACTTTCTTTTCTTTGCATATGAACAGTAAGTCAAAATGCAATTTGGAATCAGTACAAAAGACCTGCAGCGACTGACCTTACTTCCAGAGTCCTTGGTCCCACATTCACCCTTATCGTACCACCATTTGTTTTTCAGCTTGGCTAAGATGCCTTGTTCACTGAGTTTCAATACTGCAAGGTTTACAGGAGTTCTTCACGTGGGAAATAACATAAATAACATTATATTATGTTATTTTATGTTATTCAAGTCTTATCTACTTCATACTTTACAAAGCGATAAAGCAGGACTCCTGGCCATTTTTTTTTTTCAACAACACAACACTGGCAGGCATACTATTACCTTCTATCCAGCAGAGCTACGCTAAGGTGCCAGGACCTACCCATATCGCTTTGAGTAATCGGCATACACTGTTAACAGAAGAACAGGCAGGTTTCTGAAGATACAACCTGCTGATCTATAGGAGCAGAGGAAAATGCATTTGTTTAGGACACAGACAGTCTGATTCAACCTGGGAAGTCCGATCTAAGCTGGAACCCTCTATTGACTGACAGGCAAACAAAAATTACCAGTAATATTTTGTTCAAGCTGAGGAGAGTTGTAACACAATGAGAACCCAGAAGTAATGTGATCGCATGGCATTCATTGTGATATAAATAGAAATAAGTGAACAGTTCAATTGATAAACACACGGACAAATACCACGTTTATCTGAATCTACTGAAGTAGTAATGATGTTCATGTTGCCAATAATGTGGCAACATTCGTTTTTGGCTATATTCTGATTTAGTCCTCAAGACACTGTCCTCTGTCTTTCTCTCTTTTTTTGTAGGTACCAAAGACCTTCCCCACACACGCTCCAGGCCTCAAGAGTGGCTTAAACATTCATTGCATTTGCTGTGGCCACTCACTGATAAGTGAGCCGCTCCATCTATGCGTTTCTTTTTGGCTTGGGGAGAGACATTGATTAACAGTGTAATTATCCTTTAAGTGTTTGGTGTGACTGGAGTGAGAAAACCAATCAGAGGGAAGTGATGGCAACAGTCTGCCAGGGGCGGAGAGGAGAAGGTGCTGTCTGACTCATGATGGCGGTTTGTTACAGGTGGCTTAACATGTTTTTCTTCCACCCTCTCCCTCTCTCTCTCTCTCTCTCTCTCTCTCTCTCTCTCTCTCTCTCTCTCTTTCTTTCCACGCTTTTTTCCCCCTCTTTCTCACAGCTTTTACTTTTCATTTTCACAGCTGGCTTTTGCAGCTTGGTCCAGACGAGCCATTGCTGTCTCCCCAACATAAGCTCATTAGAGCCAGCTCACCGACAGTGTGTTGGCCAATATGGGCTTCAAAATCGCTGCAGACTGGGGGGAAAAGAAAGGAGAAAAGCAACAAAGCTGGAACAGAGGAGGTGATTATGAAAACTCATACAACCTGTCACCTTCTTCCACAGCCGGGGGGGGGGGGAGTTCTCTGCTTGTGACAAAGCGGAGGTGTGTACTGAATGTACCACAACCAGAGCTCCTGTCTCGCTATTGGTTAAAACAACAGAGCAGGATCTCTGCCTTCAAGGGGGTGAAAGATCCTGAAACAGTGTAGGCCCCATTGTCAGGAAAGAGGAAAGATGGTGAAAAGCCCAAGCAATGGCAGTAGTGCAGGCACAGTGCAGGCACAGCCATTAACTATTAAATGCATGGACATAAGGAAAAAAAAAAGTGGACCACTGAAATCGATATGATACATGGCCTACTTCTGGGGCCAAGGTGAAGAATTAGCAAAGCCTTTGCTTTTTGGCTGACATTTTGTGCTCCTCAAAGAGATCTAGGGGAGCTGTGATTGAAAAAAAAAATCAGTTTGTGATTCAGAGGGCCAGAGAAGTCTTCAGAATTTTCAGGAAATTTTCAGGACAGGGACTAAATCACTTGGTTCCTCATCTTAAATTGTTGTTTGGGTTGTGCTTTGCTTGGGCAAATCGATAACATCCTGAGAATGAGGCCCTTGGAGTCATAAATTGACCAAGAGCATAACATAAAGGCAGTGATGAGCTCCAGACCACAGGAGGCCTTTACGTGTCTGAATGAAGACAAAAACAAATTCATTAAAAGTTGGAGAAAATGTTCTGGAGCAAACTTGTCCTTATTTCCGTCACTCTTGGAAACAAGAAGCAGTTTTAGTACGTAATGAATTTGTATGATGTCCTTCCGTTTGGTGTGTAATTCATAACAAAGGCAGAAAGGCAGCTGGTTCATCTCCTCCTAGAGGAGATACTTTTATGGCAGATCTTCCCATTTATCCTGCTGTCGCTGCGCTGCCAGGTTGACACTGCCCTTGTGGAGAAGGTGGAGCAGCAGTTAAAACCAAAAAGAAGCTACTGATTTGGATCTGTTCTTGATTTGGGACTCAGTTGGAGAGTTTTTATGTACACCTGCAAAGCTCAGTCCTCTCACTTATGTACTGTACATTACTTCTGTATAGTGGACAGGCTTGATGTCCTGAAAGCACTTGGGGCTTGGGGTGCTTCACTTGAGGTTTCTATATCTAGGGTGTTCAATTCTGGATCTGTGGACCAGCGCCCAGCATAGTTTGGTGAATTTCATACTCAGAGATCTGTTCTGAACAAGGCAATTCATGGCCTCCAAACTAAGCTGGACACTTCAAGACTTCCAAACCAAATATCCATGTTCTACACTGGAATACTTCTGATGTAGGTATGTTTAGAGATGGCAAATCAGTACTGATGGGTATGTACTGGTAACCGACGATCCAATTATGTAACAAATTCAGTATGGAATAGCACATACTCACATTGTGTGAGGCAATGTTGTTAGCCATGTGTCTCATCCTGGGGAATTTGATGATACCCTATTTCCATAACGGAAGCTTCAATTAAAAGTTCAACATTTTTGATGAAAAAACGCTGATGACAATAACGGTGTCGTGCCATCTCTAGCTCTTTTAATTACTAGTAAGGCATCCCATCCACCAAGCCAAGGGCTCTCAACTGCAGAATTGAAGACTGACTGCTCCGCACAATTTTAGCTGTTTCCTGCCCCAACACACCTGATTCAACTTGACGATCTGGATCGGGTGTGTTGAGGCACTATCTGAAACTGTGAAGGACAGCAGGTTCCAAGGACTGCAACTGAGAACGACTACACTAAGCCAACATTACAGCAAAGTGCTTTTCAACCCAGTCTTTGGGGTCCACTAGATGCTTTACATTTTTGCTCTAAACTAGCTGATGGACCTCCACCATGCTTTCAATGTTCTAATGGCTCTGTGTTTTGGGTGCTTAGGAAAAAAGAAAGCCAAAGACCAACTAGTGGGCTCCAAAGGCCTGAGTTGAGAAGCACCTTTGTAGCAAAGCACAGTTTTCTCCATTGTTCTCCATTTTTCCTCTCCTACGTTTTCCCGGGAGCATAATATCAGTGGTCAGTGCAAGCACGATTAGATGGGGCTGCCTACAGACAGCTGTCCAGCAGAGGGAAAAAGAAGACCAAATGGCACATCTCCCTTCACCAACTGCTGGGCAGGTTCAGTCACCACCGAGATCCCTCACAGACACATATATAGGAATGCATTGCACAACCACACACTTAACATTTATAGCGACAGACGGAAAAACAAATGAGCCCTGACCGCTAGTGGTAAATATCAAAGCAATAACTGTTTTACGACCTCATAAGGACTGCATAACTAAACACAATCTGGATGATATGGTCAGTGTAAACGTAGCTGCTGCCTGCCTCAGTCCCTGCTTACAAAAGCTCTCCTCAGTAGGACAAAATCGTACTGGTCCTTTTTTTACCTTCGTTAGCCAAGTCAGGGTTCTGTGATTAATCTTGGATGGGACAGTAACAATCGGGGCCATGTTTGAAGAAAACAAAGTGAAGGGGTAGAGGAAAAAAGAGGTTTGTGTGGCTGAACGGCCGCCATGGGCAGCCGCTCGTGACGGTTCTAGAGGGCCTTTGGTTCAGGAATAACAGCCTTGCCGATTACTCTGCACTATGGTACCCGATTTTGGTGACATTGAGGCTGACCTTGGAGTCACCTCCCCCGCTGCCGCACTCTCCCTTGTCGTACCACCATTTGTTTTTCAATTTGTCCAAGAGGCCTTGCTCATTCAGTTTTAAAACTGCCAGGTTAACAGCATTTCTTGAAACGATAAAACATAACTTGTAAGAAAATGCACAGGTGCGTGAAAAACTAAGGCAATAGCACAGTAGTAGTAATGGTAGTAGTGCTACTGTTATATATATGTATATATATATATGTGTATATATATGTATGTTGGGTTGGCTACTACTACTCAGACTTCAGTCATTATAATGGTATCAGTGTTCAGAATGGTCATTGAAAGAGCACGAAAGGACAATTTGGTTAAGAATTTCACGGATATGGAGATAAAGAGACGCTCAGAGCAAAGAAAGTGTTAAATATCAAAAGGTGGCATGGAGGGTTACGCTGTTTGGAACTGAAGTGTGCGGGATGGGGACACTCGTCATTGAGAAGAAAAGTAACAACAACAAACACCATGCAATTAACATTCGTCACAAGTGACAGCGCAGCTTTTACAAGCTAAATTGAAAAACCGTTGAACTGTTAAATTAAAAGTGACAACACAACAGTCAGGAAGGACAGCACACAAGACAGAGAGAGAGAGAGAGAGAGAGAGAGAGAGAGAGAGAGAGAGAGAAAAGGAAGAGAGAAAGAGAGATACTGGAGAATGAAGAACAGGAGAGAAAGAGACAGTAAGAGAGACGTAAAAGGTGAAATGCTTATTACACTTAGCCCCAAATACTCTAAATTGGATTTCTTGTTCGATTAGTAAAAGAACACAATCACACAGAAGAAGAAAACACAAGATAATCATCATCATCATCTTGAATCAAAGAACATTAAAAAATGTCATACTGTTACCTCGTCAGGTTCATTGAGACAAAAAAAAAAGGGAGGAAAAGGAGGGTAAAGAAATATGGGATTTTAGGGGTTTAAAGAGGGTCGGGTTGGAGAGAATAGGGGAGGAGAAGAGAAATGACAACACAAGACATCAGGGTAGGTGGAATACTATAACAACATGGAGAATATTGTTATATTATTCCACCCACCTTAATGCTGAGCCCTTGGGGGTCGCCACACCATAGCCCTTAGAGTCGAGATTGCCGCCCACTTTCATGGTGTCGCAGGGCTTCCTCTGCTCAATGTACTCGTTCATGGTGGACTCCAGGAGAAAGGCGAACTTGCCCTTCGACTTGCGGACGCGGGCCACGCCATCCGGGGTGGTCTTGGCAAAGACGGACGGCTCGGCCGATTTCATGTATGACCACATTTTCTCATACACTGCTATTTTGGAGCGCTGAGAGAGAGAGAGAGAGAGAGAGAGAGAGAGATAAACACATTCAGACGTCATCATAACTCAAAGCTGCAGAGATCTGGCACACAGATACTGTACTTCACCATTCGTGTCAACAGGCAAGATTAACTATGTGCTTTTAATCTTGATATATATGCTGCTAAAAATAACCATAAAGAAGAGAGTTGTTAAACAGATGCAAACATTTCAGCGTGGAACTCGGTGACGGGTTTAAAGATTGCAAGGGGTCATGAGGTGTGACATTTTCTGAGATTAATAAAAGGCAATGTTGCGTTACGGAGAGCTGGTGAAGGGATGCAGGCTGGAGCGTCAACATCAAAAGGTTTTTTTATATTTATAAGCTGAGTTTTTTTTATATTTTTGTCACACTTTAATCTGAAAAAAAAAAAAATACAGTTTTCTACAAACACCAAATTCTTAAAAAAAAATATAGCTGCTACAGATGATTCTTTGTGGACAAAGAACACATTGTTACTGTCCCATTAAGAACTTGTTCCTCCAAAATGTTGACTTTACAGGAATGGAGGCTAATGTTAATTTAGGGCATTTAAATTGGTCTATTCATCCAGAATTATTTACATGGTGTAAACAGCAGCTGAACAGTTCACACCATGTAGAACACTAGAAATGGAGATGATCTAACTCAATGAAGCCCAACGAAGAACATCAATATTTGGTCCCATATTATTGGCCAATATTATTGAGTGATGCCACTTTCTGGTTCCATAAGAAAGGAGAGTGAAGAATTTTTGCGTCAAGTAAAAGGTTTTTTAGATCATTTAAAGGTTCTTCACACTCATGTCTGCAATACAAACATGATTTTATGGAACCAGAAAGTGGCTATTCTATGGCATCCCTTAAAGAACCAACTAAAGCACTAATAAATATTTGGTTAGTAACCCTAATTTAGTAGGGTTAGGACCACTTTAAACAGACACAACCTGGCTTGATTACTGAGAGTCCTGCTGAATCTAAATATCACTAAACACATACAGCCTTTGCAGCAGGGGTGGGGAACCGAGGGCTGGAGTCCAGCACACTTAGCTGATTTCCAAGCGAATAAATGTTCCACATTAACATGTGAGTTGATTCAGGTGTGCAAACCAAAAGATCTTAACACTCAGGGCTCTGAGAGTTATTAAACTACATCTGGAAAGGGATACTTTAAAGGGATGTTTGTCTGCTTGCCATCATGACCAGAAGCATGAATTCTCATCTCTCATCAGTGGGCCACAGCCAGGCTTGAGCTGCATCTCAAAGGGATGCTGTGGCAGGACCTTAAATGGACCATTGGTGTTCAGAACCCCCCCAGAAAGGATATAAATATAAATAATTAAATCACTTTTGCTAAAAGTTTCTCCGAAGCTCGACTGGCATGTGAGAGACTGATCTCCTTTCAGTTGTTGCTTAGTAACCAGTTGCTAAGTTTAGGGGAGCAATTATTTTTGCATATGTGTTACAAAACCCATGTCTCTTATCTCCGTGTTCTCCGTGTTGCTTTGTGTTCTCCTTGTCTAACATTACATTTGGAGGATGCAAAAGAGAATTTGAAACCATTGCAAATAGAGGACAACAGGACGGGGCAAATACTGTCTCACAGCAGGGTGCACATGTGGCGTCACGACACGATATCCATGTTTTAATTTAGACCACGCGTCGTATCGTGGTGCATACTGGATAATATAACTGACACATTACACCACGGACCCACACCCTGCTCGCCCTGCTCACTCTTTTTTCTGGATGAACTTTATGCTAATCTGACAGTTGATTTGTGCTGCAGTGGCCGCTTGTGTTGACCATAGTCTTACAAACATAATGGAGATATAACGGCTGTGTCAGGATCGGGCGACAGAACAGATGACTAGGGGTGCGGAGGAAAACGTGACACGAAGCACAAAACAAACTGAATACACTGAACAATACTACATACCAAAGTGAAGGAAAGTAAAACATGACATTAACAAAAGCAAACCTAAACAAAAGCAGAAACAGAAACTATAACAGAGACTTACAAAGTATAACAGGTAACTACAACAGAACAACACAACAGTGGACCTACCAAGACAAGATGGGACGACAGGTCTTAAATACTACGTGACATGGTTAACAGCTGGGTCAAACTAACGAGGGGGCAGGTAAACAGATTAGACATACATGGTAATGGGAGGAACGAGGGAGGAGACACAGACTAAACAAACACAAACCATGTGCTAAGGAACACATGGGGGAACTGACAGGGGAGACAGTACTGACAAAAGACAGACATGACTGGCTGGAATAAAACAAAATCTATTCAGAAACCAGTATAAACACCAGTTACATTTTGATATATGAGAACTAAACTAGTTTACAGCTCATAATGCAGACATTGTTGCGGGTTTGAATTGGTTTGAGAAGCAATTTTGCTTGCTGTGTTGAAAACCGAGCGTTCATTTACGTAGTGAACAGCTACTGCAGGCTATGGTGGGGCAATAAAGGTAAAACATAATAAATATTCAAAGATCGTTAATGAGATACTAATTTATAATATATTCTTGATATGCAGACAAAATGCTTCCTAATACTTCAGTCATGTCTTTGTCTGTCTTTTTGTCAGTCCTGTCTCTGAACAGTTCATGTGCCTTTAGCATGGTTTGTGTTTGCTTAGTCTGTCTCCTCCTCTCTCTCCCATTACCACGTATGTTCAATCCATTTACCTGCCCCTCTAATTTGACCCAAATACAACCATGTCACGAGTATTTAAGACCTGTCGCCCCATCTTGTCTTTGGTCAGTCCACTGTTGTGTTGTGTCTGTTGTAGTTACCTGTTATACTTTGTAAGTCTCTGTTATAGTTTCTGTTTTTGCTTTTGTTTACATTTGCTTTTGTTAGTCCATGTCATGTTTTACTTTCCTTCACTTTGGTATGTAGTATTGTTCAGTATTCAGTTTATTTGTAAGCTGTGGTCACGCTTTTCCTCTCGCACCCTAGTCATCTGTTCTGTCGCCCGATCCTGACACAGCCGTTATATCTCCATTATGTTTGTAAGACTATGGTCAACACAAGTGGCCACTGCACCACAAATCCACTGTCAGATTATCATAAAGTTCATCCAGAAAGAGGAGCAGGGTGTGGGTCCTTGGTGTAATTTGTCAGGTATTTTGTAATGAAATATGTGTATTTTATAAGCACTGATGATATCCACAATGTGGTCAGAGAATGATCACAATATCACATTTGATCACAGTATGATAAAATATCATTATATTGTGCACTCCTAGAAAACATCCAATTAAAAATGGTTGCATCCAGGAGGAATCAATGCACAGGAACTTGCACAGAACTTGGTGGGTAGGTTTGACATTGTGAGACATCTCGTCCTATCTATTCTGACTTGTGCTGTTGGTAGCATCCTTTGCAAGTTTGAGTTTGAAAAGGGTTCACACTATTGGGTCTCAGGAATTGGGATGTTTCACTGATGTATTGTGCCCATAGCAGTTACAGCAGACATAACCATTGCATTTTGTTGCACGGGATGGAAGAAGCCATGCACCACTGACATGAAGGACCTAGAAGACCTACATGAACCATGGAAAGGGAGAACCAGTGAATTTATGGGACTTGACATGGAGTGACCAGGAACACGAAAGGTGACATTCAGTGAGCAGTGATGCTCTCCGTATATTTCCATCGCAGGTTAGAACCAGCCTCTAGCAGGTACTCGGGTGCACAAATACAGCATAACATGAACGCTGACCATTACAGCACGCTCAACACCACATCAACATCACCAAAGACCGCAACGCTGTCGCAACACTGCCATGGAGTCACCAATGTGTGTGATGCTATTGGACTCTACCAACGCCCAACACACTAATGCAAAATCTGCAGGAACCACATACACACACACACACACACACACACACACACACACACACACACACACACACACACACACAGGTTATAACAGAACGCTAAGGATCGGATCGCAAATGGCCACAGCTTAGGATAAACTTTAGATAAATGGGCTACATATACAGAAATAGTGTGTCACAATTAATTCAGCTAATTGTGCAATTAATTGCTTATAATTTAGAATCATAAACAGCCCTAATGCATACACAGTCATATCAACATATTACAACTACCTCCTGTTTCAACACTCGCTCCATTCTATCAGCTGCATACATTTTGTAGATCTGAATTCACAAACATGACAGTCTGATTCTTCTCAATGCCTCTCAGATACCCAAACTTCCTGCTTCCAATACATCAATTTACAGAACAAACCGTTTACTTGCTGCCTAATATGTAAATCCCATCCCTTGCAAAGAGTCACTGTAGTGAGTTTTAATGTTATGGCTGATCCCTGTATATTATACAAGTAAAATTAAACCATGTGCTCAGACTAACGTCTCTTTATTGGTGACAAAATCAACACTGCCATTCATTCCCAAAAGCAGTGGCCAGGCTTTTATCTGGTAACGCTGATATCCAGGGGGAATGAAGTGGTATGGGTAATGAGCATGCCCTAAATTATTCAATGGGAGTGGGTTGACTTATTTATTTATTTTCCTATTCTTCCTCTTTCCGTCTTGGCATTTTAACATCTCTGGCATGAAGTAAGAGGCTGTGCCAGTGGAATTTGCCCTGGGGTGCACTGCAGACCAGTGCCATTTGCACTTTTAAAGGCAATGGTGGACATGTGGGCAGATGTAACGAGTTTGCCAACAGGGCAATGGCTTTGGACAAGCTGTCGAGGCACTATCAATTAGAGGCATTTTTCACTGTGGGCAGGGCGAGCACTGAGATGAGCCCCAGGAAGGTCACTGGGGAGAAAGTAATGACATGTTAGGCTAGAGGAAGAGAGTCAGGGTTTCTAGTGGGGAGGGGGAATACTTACAGCTTCAGAATGGTCACATTAATACTCTATGAATCTGTGCTGGAATTCTGTTTTCCAGTGTTAGTGGGATACATATAACAACAGAGCTTGGCGACAATGAAACAAGCTAGTCTGCTGAGTCACTCTCCTGCAATAATTTGCAGTACATTTTACAGTGGATGCAAATACTATCTACTGAAATGCTTTCATGGTATATAAATATTCCTTCATGCATGAGGGTTCATAAACAACTTGACACTCCTGAGATTTGTTTTGCATACACCAAACAGCTTAAAGTGTGCTGCACAATGTTCCTTTCGGCTCAGAACAGAAAGCACAGCAATGCATAAAAGTCGTGAGAGAAATGAACTGAAATTAAGCAGGAATCCTTTATAGTGAACACAGCTACGTACACTTGAACGTCCAGTTCAAAATAAACTGCAAAATGTGTGATTTAACATTTTCTTTATGTTACGTTTTATTTATTTATTTTAATACAGCTCTTGTCCACTCTCAGAATATCAACAAACGGGTGTCATTTCACTATGGATGCACAACTGTATGTGTTATGTCCCTTGATTTTTGCCCTGTCCCATGGAAGCTAAAGAATGCTGCACTGACCAATGGGATATGTATGTGAGGCCTGCATTAAATGCGGATGATTTTAGCTACACAGAAATTCTAGCCAGGTCTCTGCTGGTCACATTCATTAACACTCCACTGCATTGTCCACCGCGGGTGGTAATGCCTTTCCATGACATTTGCACACACAGCATCATAGAAAGTATTTTTTGTTTATTTGAAGCAAAGAAGAAATATTCCTATATAAGTAAACATTTATATCGGCTGCTGGTAGCTGGCTTTCTACCAGAAAGGACAGATGTTTTAGCCTTTTGTCTTAAGCTGAGGCTGGTTCACTGAGTTAAAATTTAGAGATTGTACTATCACAAACATGTTTAAGGAAAGGGAATGAAAACTCTGAGAGATAACTGTAAAATAGAAATGATATTGAATGGAAAGGAGTATTTCGTCACCAGAGTAAGCAAATGACCTTCATCACACTCAAAGATAACACACCAAGCAGGTGAGCAAACACAGTCAGTGTACAAACAGATGATAAGAGCTAAAGGAACAATGTGGAATTTTACTACACAAGGTTTTCACTCTAGCAAGAAAATCTGGACCTCAACCCCACTCATTTCAGTGAAACAACACAGCGTCAGTTTCACTCCATGACATGCATTTGTGGAGGCTAACTCTAATTAAACCCAACAAGAGAAAGATCTGAGTGTAGATGATTAAAATAGGTGACTGTAGCAGTTCTTACATCACATGTTCTTAGATTGTACTTATCTGACAACAAAGCAGCACTCTGATCTGCAGCACCAGAGGCCCTCCAAGCGATGTCTGTTTAAGGACAATTTCCGTTGACGCAGCTCTGAAATCCTGCACTGAGAGCAAAGCTGACCTGAGATGGCATCCCCAAATGAGGCTAAAAGAAATGGATTCTGGGTATTGATTACTACAGAGTGAACGTGAGCTGTCTCACCTTATGAAGTCAATTCATCAATATTGGGCTGAGGATGAAGTGCCTCTGCAACCCAAATAGGCCGATCCTACAGGCTCGATTGTCAAAGAGTGGAGAGAGAGAGAGAGAAAGAGAGAGAGAGAGACAAAAAACAGAGAGAGAGAGAGAGAGGGAGACTGAGACAGAGACAAAGAAAAAGGTTATGAATTATGGCATAATATGGGGACAATTCTGCTCGTTCATACTTTCATCATGTCTTGGGTCCCCATTTTGAGCAGCACTTACTCACCCTCTGAGTAACTCCTGCAGTCATTCAAAATCCAACAGGGCGTGATGAATCGTGCTGTCTGGTCGCTGCTAATTAAAAGAACGCTTGCTTGGCAATTATGTCATGGCACGGCTTCATATCAAAGGCCTCCATTGCTCCAATTTGCCGCGTCCTTTTCAACATAATGGAGAAGTGTAATGCAGCTATAAGGGCTCTCACGCATCAACCCAATACACTGCCAATTTATCGGCTGAGGCAGAAGAGAGACATTGCTTCCACGGTCTGGCTTCCATTTCTGCTCTGAGTCTGGAGCATGTCACTCCACTGCCAGATGTCCTGCTAACAAGGTCTGGGAGAGGAGAGAGGGACAGGCAGATGGAGATGAGAAAGGCTGTTACTGACCAAATCAGAGCCTGACTCAGGGTGACACTGTGAGGGTGTAATGCCAGTGGCTGTACTGCAAAAAGCTGTACTGTCATCTACTATCAGATTATCATGCACCAACTTTCCTCGGCCATATCCATTTGAATATATTCGATAATGAGGGGACAGCTCATTAGATCATCTGGGGGAGAAGTTTGAGTTTATTTAGGTTTACTTTCTACTTAGTTTAAAATGGATTTTAGAAATATAGAAATAATTGAATTAGTGTCAGAACACATTTTCATTCAAATTCATTTGTACTTTTGGATATAGTGCATATATTACATTACTAGTTCTTATATTAGTGCATCTCAAAAACATGGAAGATACACAAAATAAAAGCTGATTTGGGATCACAATTTCAAAAAAATTACGATAGTTCAGAAAATGTAATCTAGTTTGAGTAGATTTCTAATCCCAGTATCAACTTTAAAACAAAAAAGCTTGAACTATGTCACTTTATAAACACTCATTATTTTCGTATTTATTCCAGTTGGACTGGATAGTGTTGGTGTCACGTCCCCCTTTCGAACTGCAGCTCTAGTTGAAGTAGTTTTTTGAAAGAGTGAATGTTAAAAGATAGATGGTAAAAGTTGGTTTGCTGGAGTTCACTGCCTCTGCTTTTGAGCTCCTCTTCTGAGGACCCTGGAGCAGGCATAGAGCACAGGCCTGGTTTGCATAGCAGTTCCTTTCTGATATTCAGCATCTGGGTTGTGATGTGTATAGACACTTGTCTCAAACATCTGTCTAAAAGAACAAAAAAGCACAATATTCTTGTGAAGTTGTCATCATGTTTGGCAGCACTGCAGTTTTGACGTGGGCTTGCGGGGCTTTTGCTTGTGGGCTGGTTGTGTGTAAACGTTGGATGGTAAAATGAACGATGAATAAATCATTTTTCTCACCTCGATTTGTGACACTGATTATTCAATCATACCAAGGAACATATAGCAGACAGTGTTATTTGCCATTAATATCAGAAATCAGTACAGATATCACTGTATTAAGGATCAATTGTACTTAAAGGCATTTTCACTCTATTTTCAAAAATGTCAGGCAAACAAAAGTGCCCACAGTTGCCCAAACTCATCAAACCTCTATCAACCCCATCAATGACCAAAAGATTGTCCTTTCTTTTCAAAGCGACTACTTTCCTGTAATGTATTTACTTCATCTGTACTGGAAACCTAAACTGGTGCAACTTTGCATAACGCAGCAAAGACCAGGTGACCAATTGCCCCACTTTGTCGTCCAGGCCACACGACGCCAGTCTGCCACTGATAAACCAAGGGTCATATCTTCCAGTCCACGAGCGAGGTATTTCAGCACACTTGCAGACAATAAGCTCTCTGACAAATAAAGTTCGACTTCAGATAAGAACTGATGTCAGAGGGAGAAGAAACAAACTCTTATCACTGGTCATGTTCTTTAGAGTTAAGAGAAATGCTCTTCAAAGCTATTACTCCAGTGTCAGATGGGATCCCTTGGGGTGGAGGAGGGTATCAGAGACACCTTCAAGGTACTTCTGACAACAGCTGTCAGTGTCAGAACATTAAGTCTGCCATTATTTTAAGTTGCCTGGTGCTGTACCTGTTCTGCTTTATAAATCAGGACCAATCTTCCCAGAAATGTAGGTTTAAGTGCTGAATCAAGACCAACAACATGAAAAAGACATTGAATTCTTGTAACCATCACTCTGCTGGAAGAAGTCCAGTGTTTATGGCCATCATGTAATATCTCCTCGCGATTCCAACAGAACTAATATTATATTAATTTATCTGTATTCATTAAAGCTTTAAGGGTTTTTACACCCTGCCCTGGATTACTTGCCCACCTGCCTTCACCAACTATGTAGAAATTCACACAGACCTTATTTAGCTGCTGCTACTAGTATGTCCACCATCAAACTATCATTACTGCAGTAGACCTGAGTACTACAACAGGTGGGCCAGTGTCCCCTAACTGACTATATTATAAGTGACACCAGACGATGGGTGTATATGGGCAGTTATTAGTGCAGTCATAAGTAGGTGATTCTTCCTGCAGCTCTGAGGGAGCTTGTCCTTGCCACTGTCACCCTGTGGCTTGCTCACCAGGGGTTTATGTCTTTATCCTTTGCTCATCTGTTGTTCACATTATTGATTTCTGTAAAGCTGCTCTGTGACAACATCAGTTGTAAAAAGTGCCCACAAATAAATTTTGACTTGATTTGATTTTAAAACAGATTTACTGCGAGGGTAAGGTTTTATACACTTTTTATGGCAGCCTATGGCAATTTCACAGTATAAACAAAAGCATATAAACATCCACCAGACTTAAACTTAATCTTGACAATCAATATCCTAATATTGTTGATTCATCGAGAAAACATTTTAAAACAGAGTACCCGCTTTAATTTTATTTCGAATGTACTTGATCCAACAGACCTATTTTTCGAGCTTACGCACATTACTGCATCGTACATGTCTGCAAAACCCCCTGCATCCAAGGAATTCCAAGGTTTTTTTATTAACTAATCTTCCATCTGTGGTATAAGGTTGTCACTAATTCTCTGTACTTAAAAACAAAAGACAAACGCTCAGACCGAAACACATTTGCTTGTGCACGAGTGGATTTATCAGCAAAAATTTAAATGTCATGAAATTGTTTTCATCACTTATTCAAAGACTGGCGTATTTTATATTCATTTATGTTCTTCCTTAAAAAATAAAAACAAACTGCAGTGGGTACTAGTGTCTGAATTCCAAAAGTTACTAATTGGATTCAGTCTAACAGAGGCAAATAAGACTTTGTTTTGTGCTTTTTATCCAGTGATTTGCCTGTTATCTTCTTTTGCAGTTTATTTAATACTTAATAGTTTGGGTTCTTCTTTACTACACAGGAAAATATGTTACTATTCATCACTGACATTTGATTTGACCTTATTTTCGGTAATCAATGATAAAACCTTTCTTGCAGGTTGCTGCTCCAACCCAAATCTAACACACCCCATTCAGCCAATCACGAATGTCTGATGGCAGTAATTCATCAGATCAGGTGTGTGTGTGTGTGTAAGAATCAAAGTTCGCTGGCTGCAGCTTCGAGTGGAGTTGGTGACTCTGACATATTGTACTTCAGAGAGATTAAATGAAAAAAATTCACTGTTGTTTGATTACTTTTGTACAATTAAAAATGTATGTTTTATATGTGTATTAATTTTGTTTTACACAGCAAAAGAAAGTGACGATTGTGTAGATCGCACTTTACCCAGTTATATAACCTCTTAATTAGCTTAATTGGCTTGTTGACTGTTAGGAAAGGTCGGGTAAAGAAAAAAGAGCTTTCCTTCATCCTCTCTACAAAATTCAGCAAATTAAAGAAGTTTAGTTGTTTGCTTACTTATGTGTATTTGAATAGAGCAGGTTACATGGGGACAATTGTTCTGGTGGTTAAGGAACCCACCTTGTGACTGGAAGGTTGCAAGTTTGATTTCCTTACCTGGCAGGACATGACTGAAGTGCCCTTGAGTGGCATGGAAAGACTGCGCACCACTGCCCTAGTGTCCAAATCTACTAGTGTGTATGTGTGTGCTTCATGTTTACGTTTTCATTTTCTCAGAAATATAGAAATTGCAGTGGATTTTGTTTTTTCCTCGGGACACTGCCTCATTTGGGCTGCAGAAGGAGCATTCAAGCCAATTAACACCACAGAGCAAACAGATGGAGAAGGACAAATCATTTTAGCCCAAAGTCAGAATAAAGCACCGTCCTCAGAATCCAACACCCCATGAATCTGCATTGATTTCGAAATAGGGCAGTGCATTTCAAAGCACAAGCCCACAATGGCCTCTCTTGAAAACTCTGACGCAGTTCATCCTCAGACAGCAGGCTGCTTTCATCATGCCCTACCCTTTTCTCCATCCATCCTACGTGCTTCTAATCAACTTCTCTTGCTACCTTCAGTTTTCCTTCTTCAAGTGCCACACAGCCTCAAGACGTCTGCTTGTTTTCCATCACAGTCAGCTCTTCCCTGTTTGAGGCTTTCTTTCATTCTGTGTGGTTTCGGGATAGTCCGCAGCTCCTCCTCGGTATGAAACACACCGCTACACCTGGTTCTTAAATATGCAGTGTGGAAAGTTGGTACTCAAAGGGAAAAGAAGGAGGCCTTACTGTGGCATTGAAGTGTGTTACGTCTGGAATACCAAAGGCCTACCTTTGTTTCTGATGCTTCAATCCAGCAAGTTGTAGGGCTCTCTCTCTCTCTCTCTCTCTCTCTCTCTCTCTCTCTCTCTCTCTCTCTCTCTCACTCTCTCTCTCTCTTTTTTTTTTTTTTTTTTGCTGCAGTTCAGCTGAAGGTAGACAGGGGCCTCGGCGGAGATGGGGCTTCTTGTTGAAGGTTATTCCAGCTTCAGACAAGCCTGTCATTGCTTTTGTCAGGCTTTCTTCTTCCTGCAAAAGGGCCTCTAATCTCTGCTGTAAAAAGTACGGCCTTTAACCACCAAAGAAACACGCACGAACAGGGACCCAGGGATGGCCATTTTGATATGTGTGCTCCTTTGCTTTATTTATCGCCCTGCCATCACTCTCCCCTCACTTATCACCTTGATGCCTAGAAGTTTATCCCCCCCCCCCCCACACTTCCTCCATGCAGAAAGCCTTCCAGGTGTGACGATAAGAGCCCAGCATTTGAATTTATGGGCAGACATATTGTGCTGTATAATCTATGCACTATAGTGTCCTTGTGCCATAATTGCTGAGATGTGAAATTGATTTTCATGCTATGGGGAAATGCAATAAAGGCCCCTCTGATTCCATCTTCACCCGTTCCAGTAGGCCTGATCTGTATGTTCGGGTGGAAGAAATGATGCATGTGGCCCGAGACATGATTTTTACCGTCTGCTCGACATTCATTTACCATTCGGTCGTTATAAAGGATGTAAATTATGTATAGTATGACATGTTGTATGTCTCACGAGTACATAAAATATTAGTGAAAACTAAGGTTATGAGAAAGGCCGACTGAAATATCAAGTTTGACAGTAGTATGTGAAATATGTAGAATCAGTAATGGAGAGGTTCATAAATAAGCTGCTCAGACTGTCAGACTATGCAACATATATCTTTATAGCCGTGGACTGGATGCTCATATAAAGTAGGGGGGCAACCATAACATGGAAATCCTTTTTTTAATAAAACAGGGCAGATGTAATGATACTGCAGTTCATGTACTAGTGCATGTCAGGGAAATAGAATGTCATGAAAAAGTTGGTAGTATGGAAGGCTGAACAAGAAGGCAAACTTTTCTGGTAGGTGTGAAGCCGACCCCACCCTCTTCATAACTGACGTGATCCTTAGAGAAGAAGAGGAGATAAAGTCAAGGTGGGTGCGAATTATTATTATTATTATTATTATTATTATTATTATTATTATTATTACTATTATTATTATTATTATTATTATTATTATTATTATTATTATTACTATTACTATTACTATTATTATTATTACATTACTATATTATTATTACTATTATTATTATTACATTACTATATTATTATTATTATTATTACATTACTATTATATTATTATTATTATTATTATTATTATTATTATTATTATTACTGATTATATTAGTACACCTAACAATAACAAAAAAAGAATGTGGTGATATAGTGACACCAGAAATTTATAGCAGTTGTGAATGATGTAGAGGATGTGTCTTTCCTTGTGAATCTTGGTTCCTCCCAAGATCTTCTTCCTTCATCCCTGTCATTCAGGCTATTGGCTTGCTCATTGGGGGTTTAATGCTTAATGTGTAATGATTATTTGTTTTATGATTGGACTCCTATGAAGCTGTAAAAAGCGTTATATAAAAAGAAAGAAAGAAAGAAAGAAAGAAAGAAAGAAAGAAAGAAAGAAAGAAAGAAAGAAAGAAAGAAAAGGATTAGATTAAAATAACAGCATTTTTCTACAACTTCATATTGTTGAAAACTGACCGAAATCTAATCAAATCAGGTTTATTGAGTGAAAAACTGACTCCACCCTTTAGAGCATTAGTTTATATTACCAGGTGACCACCTATTTGCACTGAAGCGATAAGAAGTGCTGTTACTGCTGTCTGTAGCAGAACTATTGGGGTGTTTTCCAGTAGGTTTCAGCTCAAGCTTATTTATTTTTGCATTGGATTGCATTGAACAACGAGCCTCGTTCAACAGCCCTTCTAAATAACACATTTCTCACACAGTTTTAGTAAACATTGTGACAATCACCTTATTATGTTTTCTCATTTGGGATTTATTCAATTTATCTGTACAATGGGATCATTATCATTATAATCATTAGAAGAGCTGAGCTACAAACACTTCTACCACAGAATCGCATCACGAACCTGATGCAGATTTGTTAGGACTTCTCTTAAGAAAAAAATGAAGAAAATTCTTCAGTGAATAATAAACGTGTGCAAAGTTCAAACCAAAAGTCATCAACAAATATATGTTTTTTTCAAGTGTTTGCAGTCCTGTTCTTTTAATAATGGGTGCCATTGTCTTGAATAACTGAACACATCTGAAACAAGAAAGCACTGGTGAAAGTCAGATGCTTTGTGAAAACTGCTGAAATGGCCCAAGGCCCAATCAGGGTTGAGGTCATTTACATATCAGTGCCACAGGACGCTGTCCACACGTACCAAATGTAAGTTGAAAACAACATATTCTGAAAATGTCAGAACAGCTACATTGCAAAGACGGGCCTAAAAGACTTGAGTGAACATGCCAGCCCAGCAGAAGGTGCTAACACCTCAAAGAGCTTGAAGTCATCAAGAAGCAGTGATGTCCGCTTGTCCTCAGATCTCCAAAACACGCTCTCACACAGAATCAAATCCTGACTAAAATCTGTAAATATAACAAGCAAGGTTTCAAAAAGCCCACTCTGTGGAGTGCTTTCACACTTATGAGAGTGTGCAGATGGAAAGCCGAACCACAGGCTACATTTTTAAAAATATCCGGAGAGGTATGGACGGGGACAGACTTTTCAGCTCCAGTAAGGGATAAAGAGAGGTTGGAACCGTAATGGAACTGTACAAAAATGGACCTCAGTATGGTATCTGAATTCCAGCAGTAGCCAGGCAGCGCTGCTGTAGCTGTGATGTATGAGTGGGTACAAGGCAGTTGCAGCCTGTGTGTAGGCGGGTGTTGAACACTCCTGTGGCGTTTTACAGGGTGCACCACAGGAGTCTCCCGAGCCAGCTGGTGTGCTTTACTGGAGAGACAGATGTAGGTGCCTTGAGGGGCTATTGATCAAGAATCAAGACTCTTTCTTTTTTACACTATCGTATAAAATATCGTCCTCTCATCACCAACACAGCTCCTTTGGCGTGCATTTCCTCAGGCTGCATAAATGTAAATTGTGAGGGAAAAATGATGTCGACTGCAGCGTTTCTGTGTTCAGCGGCACCAACGCACAGGCGCAGCACGATCTGTGGCATTTTTGAACGGCGTGCAGGAAATTGCCACTTCAACGTGACAGCAAAAAGCCTAATCCAGCTAAATGCTCAGGATAACCTGGATTTACACACTCATTCATCACCTCTCAGATCCGTGTGCTGTACACACAGACATAATCCTGATATTAAAGATTTCATACGCCGTATCTTCTTGAAAATGAATTTCATCCTTCATTTTTATTATGTGTGCAGTTTCCTAGATGGATGTATCTTGCCTTGCCTTACTCTGTAATGAGCGAGACCTGGAAGTGGCACACTTGAATAATTTATTCGTTGCACACAATGGTCCCTTACACTCTTAAGAATTAAGGTGCTACAAAGGCTACTTTTGAGGGGTGCAGTAGAAGAGATGCACTATGGGTCCAAATGTGAACATCCCTCCTAACGCATAATACAATGGTGCACCCTCAGACACAAATCTGCAAGTGCGCACACAAAACCTGTCTAGTCCCTGTAGAAAAGTACAGCCGATAGAATAGAAACCTCTGGAGCAGATAAACATGAACCTATTGACACTAGAACTGAGGTGTGCCAGGTGTGGGCTAGAGCATTGAGCTGTGAAGAAACTGTGTTCTCTGGAAGGATGGTGCTCCATCTAACTTTGGGAATGAGTCATGGAGTTGGGGGTTTCTGACCTCACTAATGCTCTTGTTGCTAAATGCCATCAAATCTAATCGAGCACTAAGAGTTAAGAAACTTTTTGAAGCACCTTTATTTTTACGAAAGCACAGTTGTCTTAGACGTACCGCGTTAGCATATACATATACAGTATAAAAGATCAAGGCTGCATGTAATGCAGATCCACACATGTACAAATAACTACATACACAAAACCTTGGCACTTGCCTTAAACACCCACGAATCAATTATGCACATCAGTGGGTTTGGGGCCAATCCATGAGAGAAGACAGCGAGAGAAAATATATAAATAACTCAAAGAGGGGACCGTGTCAAAGATGATGACATATGTCTTGCTCCGAATGTTGTGGCTGATTTGAAACTTCCAGCTGCTTTCTGCCGTATGGCTCTAATTAAACCCGAATGTGGTTCCCGAAAAAACAGATCTGAAATAGAACTTGAGCCCCCATTAATCAGTATTTTTTTTTCCCCTTGTCAGCCTTCTGCAGTTTTAATTAAAAGTCCCCTGGAATTGCGGTTCACACATGTCATTTCAGATTTGAAAGCTTCAGAGTGTAAGTAGGGCACTCATTATATAGAATATGGGAGATGCACAAGTCCCTAACCACCTCTTGGTTGTCTTGCTGTAAACCTTTAATGACATCAAAAACGTGCCGCCGAGCAAACCTGTAATTGATGGAGCTCAGCTGAGCTATGCAGTGAGAAGCAGCTTGCAAGCAAACTGATGGAGGAGGTTGTGGAACGTACAGCGCGCCCTATATTTTATCTTCCATTTCCATTTACTTCTCAGTATGTCCAGGGTCCATTAGAGCCCCTGCAGTAGCTTACTGTGAAAAATGCCTGCTTGCTGTAACCTGTTCTTTGTAGGTGCTCTGTGTGGTGCACAGCATGTATATCAACTTTGTGCTCATACTGGCTTGGTTTCTTCTATAATTATGTACAAGAAAACAACAACAACAACAACAACAACAAATATATATTTAAATATATACCTACAGTGACATGAAACATTTCTGTTACTGTGAATAACTAAGTAAGTAAAAGATGCCCTGATTTCCAAAAGGTGTAATCTTAAAGATCACATTTCTTTACTGGTTTAAGCAAGATTACCTTCTTAGTTCCAGCCTGTGCAGTTCCAAAATCACAAAAAGAACAAAGAACCTGAAGCAAATACTTCTGCACCCTTCATGGTCAGTGCTTAGTAACACCCCCTCTGGCAAGTATTACAGCTGGTAAATGCTTTGTGTAGTCTTTGCTTTCTTGTTTGTGGGATTGTTTTACCCATTATTCTTCGCCAAAGGCTTTAAGTTCTGTGAGATTTTTGAGTCGTCTCGCTGCACTGCTCTTCTCAGGTCTTTCCACAGCTTTTGGATGATGTTTGGGTCAAAGAGCTGTGGGAACCACAGCAAAACTTTCAGTTTACACCCTTTGCGGTGGTCTATTGTGGATTTCGAGGTGTGTTTAGGATCATTATCCTGCTGTTGATGAGCTATCCTCTGCTCATCTTTAGCTTTTTACAGACAGTGTGATGTTTGCTTCCAGAATTTGCTGGTATTAAACGGAATCTCCTTTTCTCTTTACTGCTTACACAGTTGGTAGGGTGTACTTTAAAAAAAAAAAACCTTTTTCACTAAACATACCTTTGCTAGTAGTGTCTGAAAAGTTTCAAAAAGGTCTAATTAGTCCACAGAATAGACCTGTTTACAAAGTGTGTCAGATTTATTAAGATGTTCCTTTGAGGACTTCAGAAGACATACACTGAATGGTGAACTGACCTGCGGGCCTAGATATCATTTCTGCCAGAGTCACTCATCTGTTTGCATGATGCGTCTTTTGTAAATCATAATGATTTCAAATGCAATTAGCTTTCGTCTCTAAAGTTAGGACACCACCACATTTATTACTATTTAAAATGGTTGAATCAGGTGCAGCACATCTGCTGAAAATGATTTGAACATTGTCAGAGAAGACGGTGGAGGAAGCTGTCTTATTTAAACTGCAGACATTAGTTTGGTTTGCTGATACTAGTGGAACATTCTAAAAGATGTAGATCCAGATGTAGATCTGGGAATGGACTTAAGAAGATCTTCAAACAGAATTCATGCCTCCCCCTGTCTGGACGATAAAGCACACTGCAAGATGCGTAAAGAAGTGTGCAACAATCCTAAAATGTCATCACAGGACCTACTGATAGCTCTTAGTTGATGTCAAAGTGCAGCATCTACCATCAGAAAGAGACCAAACACGTTTGATTTTCATGGGAGAAAAAAAACCAACAAAAAACAAAAAAAACATCAAGGCAAGACTAAAGTTTAGAGAGTAACTAGACAAAGAGCAGGACTTCTGGAACATGCTTTGCACAGATGAGACCAACGTAGAATTATTTGGGAACAGTAATATAAGACACAATCCCAGAAACACCGCACAAGAACCTCATACCAACTGTGAAGCGCGGAAGTGGATGTGTTATGATTTGAGGCTGATTTGCAGCAGCAGAGCCTGGAGAGTCTCCATCATAGCATCCACAATGAAATCTTTATTGTTTCAGAGGGGGCTTGAGGAAAAAGTAAGACTGTCTGTACAAAGACTGATGCTAAAACATCCTGCTGCTGAACAAATTCCACACAGAGGAGTGAGAAAATTTCATCCAGTCAATGTCAGAGACTGGTGGAGGGTTGTAGGAAACATCTTATTGACATTATTCCAGCCAAAACAGGATATATCCAGCTATGAGGACACAGGGTGTCCTAATGTTTTCCTCCAAAAGTACAAAAGGTTTTTGCAAATGATTGATGAAAATCAAATGGCCATATATTTAATTATGTTAAAAGACCCAAGGGGTGTCCTAACACACACACACACACACACACACACACACACACACACACACACACAGACTTTATTCTCATCATTAATTTTATATATCAGAATTCAAGATTTCTTCTTAGTGTGTTTTTTAGGGGAAAAACTCTCGGGACATACACCATCGTGAAAATGCTGAGCATACACCGTTGTTGCTTAGGTAGAGTGTTCTAACACACAGCATGTTATAATATACTGTACGTGTAAGGACAAGGTGCATTGATTAACACTGAAAAGTAGCCCCGAAATCACTTTTGCCTCTCGTATAAACATCGCCGATAGTTAATTTCAGCCTTAATTGCAATGCCCGTCCCACTGCACCCACGGCCATATTGCTTACTTCATCTCCCCCGTCTTTCAAGTGTGCTGTTTGACCCTTGGGGCCTCTTTTCATCACGTCCAATTTGCTGGCCCAGGCAAAGCAACTAATTATATTTGGTGAGTTGACCTCTTTGGGTGGAAGGATGAGCTGTGGATTCTGATTAGGCTGCTTTATCACCTCAGAAGATGCCTCCCCACCATTACCCTCATCAAATTGACAAACCCAGCTCACTCAAGGTTGCACACAACACCTGCTGTAAAACTACACACAGGTTTAATGACCAGCACCATCAAAAAGCCCAATATGAACCCATTGACACCACTGGCAAAATCAGCAGCATCCCACTAATGAGGAATTGAGCGGTAAGGATGGTTACCACTTCAACAACAAACCTCTAAATATTTTTTTAGGACACTGCATTGTTTTTGGACAGAATATTAACATGAAGATGATTTTTTGAGCAATGGTTGTAGAATTTCTTGCCTTTAAATGACCCACGAATAAGCTTTTAGGGTTATTATTCAGTAATTAAATGAAAGGTTATGGGATTGAGGGTCTCATAAGCAGGCCTGGGAGGTTTACGTTTAAGACTACAGGTTACAGATCACTGTTTATCTAATAAAACTATAATTTGTAACCAACTGAACTATTTTTTATCAGATTAATGTAATTAATTACGTTTGGTATCTGTTTTCGAAAGCAAACAATAATTTATGTAATCAGAAAACACTATTTTTAACATAAACAGCGTGACGGCTGTTTAACACTGTTTCACTGTAAAGGTTTAACAGTGAAACACCACAAACAAAACGAAGATGATCTAATAGTAAAGATAAGTGAACGAAAGCTGCTTTTATGTGCGTAACTGAAAGGAAGGAAACTGGCATAGATCCACACCAGGAGGAGCTCACTCAATATGTGTGTTTCCTGCTTGTGCATAACCAAAGGTGTAACTCACACCCTGACATCCTGTGTTGCATATTCAATATTGCTGCCTTTGCAATATAGCTACTGATTACTGATGCTTAAATGCTTCACTCAACAATAATTCAGCTAAGCTGTGAAGAAAGCAGGCAAAAAGCTCCAGGAATGATTTGAACAATGGATTTTCACATGAAGGTTCCATACCATTCTTCTTGTCATATACCCTGGTTTTAAAATTACACATATTTTCTTATTTATTAACTTTTCACTTCCAGACCCTGGTCTCCACCCCTGCTCCTGGAGAGCTACTTTCCTGCAGACTATGGATCCGATCCTAATCCACCCCACATAATCCAACTAATTGCCGCCTTTAGAGGTCGCTGATTGGCTAAATGGGGTGTGCTGGATTTGGGTAGGAGTTGAAACCAGCAGGAAAGGTCTCCAGGAGTAGGGTTGGAGACCAGTGCTTTAAAGGATTAAGCTCAGTGCAAGGCTTATCTCAGGTTAGAAGACAACCCTATACGGAGGCGCTTTAAGTTAAAAAACGTCTGCACACTCACCCTAAAGAACTCTTTGGTGGAGCCTGAATCCAGTGTTCCATAGGCAATCTCTGTTTGTTTAGCTAGATCCTCTGCGCTCTCAATAGGCGAAACCATTCTCTCCACTGTGAGGAAGGCAGCCAGGTTAGCCGTGTAGGACGAGATGATGATGAGGGTGAAGAACCACCAGACACCTCCCACTATTCTGCCCGATAAGGACCTGGTGCAAACAGAGATACACTTAACATTTAAAAACAGACCAGCTTATATAAGTGAAATCAGAATCATTTATTGCTGCAGACATTTTTACACGCTCATAAAATATAGAAAACATAAAAAGACACACACACAATTCAATGAACCGTTTAGATACTTTGCCAGGTTCAAATGTTCTGTGCAGTGTTGGTTTTTGTGGGTGTTTCTACTGAAATTATTTTAAGAAATAGTTTCATTTAGCAACAAAAAGGGTTCTACTTTCATTATGAGTCAAAGTACTGTATAGAATCCTTTTCACTAAGAGTGTATGACACACATAAACGTGGATTTAGCATCACAAATCTCAAGCTGAAATATCTGTGGCTTTGTGTACACAAATATATGCAGCCCCAAAATAGCAAACTATTTCATAGCTCTGTGATTACCCTCAGAGTTAAGCCTAAACAGGCAAACAGATGGAGATTGAGAAATGGATCAGAAAGTCAAATGGAAAGCTCATGACAGATCATTATGGGAGAAGACATTTTAGTGTCGGAGTGATGCATGTCTGACAGCTGGGGTGGATTTTAAAATATTCTATGTAATCAGTAATGATGTTAGCTCATCACTCACAGTTCTTCAGAAGGTCTGGGATGACCCCAGAAGTTTCATTATGTGTCAAAGTACATTTCTGAAACTGATATGGTATCTAGACTGAGCTAGATATACTCCATCAATGTGGAACAGAATAACCTCACGATCTGAGAGAGTGATGCCATAGAAGAACCATTTATGGAGTCGTGAAGAACCATGTTTTTTAATACAGATGAGTGAATGTCCAGAACCTTTGCAAAGTTTAAAGTTCCTTCACTTAATGTAAGGGCTCTTCACACTCAGATCTCTATTAAAACATGGTTCTTTATAGAAAAAATGGAGCTTTTCTATAGGATCACTCAAAGAGAGGTCATGTCAATTCTCATGTTTTATATTCATCAGAAGTAAAGACATATTTCAACTCTCTTTCCTTTTTAATCAGTATGGTTAATCGATCATGAAAATGAGAAATCCAGTTTCTCACAATATTAGAATATTACCTGAGATATAAGACATTTTAGGACATTGGGGAGAGAAAGCCAGAAAACCAGCATCTCCATAAAGCTAGTCAGAAGATGGACGCATGATGCTCTAAAATCTCTTGGTAGACGCTGCATTGAATAAAAACAGTGGGCCAACACCAGATGACACGCCCCTAAACCATCACAGACTGCAAAATTTCAAACTGGACTTCAAACACCTTGGATCCTATGCCTCTCCACTCTTCCTCCAATAACTCCTCTCAAAGACCTTGAGCTGAGATTTCAGGAGTCTGGATTTCCAAGGTGCTTCTGATATCCCTGCTTCAAGAGGGACTCGAGTTTAGGAATGCTGCAGTTGGAGACCCTTTCTTTGAGATGTCTGTCTGTGGTGGCTCCACTCCTTGTGAAGCTCTACCAAGTTCATGATTTTACTTTTCATGACAGAACCTCCTCTTGAGGTTCTGGTCATCCATATTGCCTGTGCACCTTTTCCCACCACATTTTGCCCTTCCAACTTTTAGCCTTGACCTTCTGTGGGCTACCTTCTTTGTGGAGGGTGTCAATAATAGTGTTCTGGGGAACTGTCAGTTAAATCTGCCCAATGATTGTGATTTTAGGTGCTGTTTGAATATTTATTCAAACTCAAAACGATATATTCTGATAATTTGAGAAACCAAAAGCCAAAGTAAAACAAAAAGTGTTGATATGTTTATCTTTATGAGTGATGAATATATTTCACAGTTTATCATTTCAAATTAAGTTCAGATCAAAAATGTACTTTTTCTCAATATTTGAATTCATTGAGATGCACTAGTACATGGTTTCTCAACCTGTGGGCTGGGGACCACCAGCACGCTATGAAACAGTCTAGTGTCTAGTGGTCTCTCAGTCCATCCTCAGCGTAAGACAGTAGTCCATATTGGGCTGGTAATGGCACTTTAAATAATTTAAGTCCAGAGATCAACTCTAAACATTCTGTAAACAATAATAGAATAAATGCATAAATAATATCACATAAGTGTTGCAAGGCATATCAGACAGTATCAGCTGCAGCATCTGCACATAAAAAGTTTTGCTTTCTTGTGGGCCGTTGTGATTTCTAGTTTTAATCAGGTGGGCCATGTGATGCAAAAATCTGAGAACTGCTGCACTAGAACACAAACCCATGCTAAACCTACTGCATCATTTTCCAATCACGTGTCTATGAACTCTCTTTTAAGAGCAAGATGGTTGGGGTCTAGATCTTCTGACATGCAACATTTGGAACTGTGCCCAAGGGTCAACATGCATTATTAATTTGTCCTTCTTTTCTTTGACGATCGCTTAAGCTTATTAATGAAACAGCTCATATTGATTTTAAAAGCTTTGGTAATTGCTCACACTAAAATCTGGAGCTTCAGTGTCCATTATAATCCCAACAGCAGAATATATGAGCGGCAATTAGTTTCCTATTTCTCAGCTAAGCAAACAGGGTTTATTTCCAGGTGGAGTTTACAATTGCACACTGCTGGCTTTGGGCTTGCATGACTGTGCGTTTCTGTCAGTCTTGCAATTTTGTGAAATACATAAATGTCAGCCTGCACAGCAAACTTTTATGGACTGATGCAATATAATTACTGGATTTGAGATTAAAATGTCAACACGGTCTTTAGTGGTACTGACAACATTGTTGAGCAATGTGAAAGGGGAAAAATGAATCTTGCCATTTAGCCAGCTGTTCTCATTGCAAACATCACAGCCTACCATGGCAACAATACAGTATAAACAGGTGAAGCCCAGTATATAACTATATGTGTAATGTTTTGATTATATCTGGACGGTGATGGGGAGAGTGGTATGCTTTCAACACTTGGTGTTTTAAAATAAGCGACGCTTTTCAGCTGATCAGTTGTTTAAAGATTTTGGGCCAGATTCAGAAAACTGTCAAACACATCATATAAGAGCATCATATATCAAAGGTTTGATCAGTACAAAATTTGACCCTCAAAATTACACAGCGAGTGTTAAAACCCTCCCTGGTGTTTTCTACTACACTGTACATTACTTTGCCTTTTTTTCACACCAGTAATGAGGCTTTAATTGCTCGAGGCATTAATGAGACATTAATTGTTTAACATAGTACTTGATTGTCTCTTGCCATTCCCGTTCTCTTCAGGTGTGTTACAGTAAGCGTTCAGACACACCTATTAAAAATGCTGCTCTGCAGGATGCATTAAACTCAACACAGTTGATATTACATTTGCACTGACCATTTGAAAAGTTTCACCATTAATAAGTCCAACAACTATTAAATCATTTGATAATTTTCGTCCTGTACTGTCAGTACATGATACAGTAGGCATGCATAATGCATCATTTGTTTACTGTTATCCCTTTGAAATGCTAATAATGCAGAATAATAATGCAGCTCACAGGCCCTGTTCACTGGCATTTAACTGTATGTCCAAATGTTTGTGGATACTCCCTCTGATGAATGCATGATGTGCAAACGCGCACATCCCTGTAGAGAAGTTCTAGAATAGGACAATCTGGAGCAGATAAACACGAACCTGCACCACGCTTAATGCCAGGCATGGGCTAGCGGCGTATGAATACCCCTGCATTGAGTTTTGGAAAATAGGAACTGTTCTCTGGAATGATGATGCTTCATCCAATACTTTTATAATGAGATGAGGTGGAGTAGTGGTCATCCAAAATCCTGACCTCACTAATGCTCTTGCTGCAGAATGCAGTCAAATCTGCCCAGCAATGTGACAAAACCTTCTTCCCAGGAGAGTAGAGACAGTTACTCCAAAAAACAGGATATGATCTTTTTAATACCCTTGATTTCAGCAGAAGCAATGAATGAGCAGAAGTCTGCACTCTGAAAAATGTGTCCTATAAAGGGCTCTTTGAGCAATGAGTTAAAGAAAGCTCCCAATGCCTTGTTTTTGTAGACTTAACTTTTAGCATTTACAAGAAATAGTCAAATTTGTGTAAAATCCTATACCCTCGGCCCACATGCTACTATCACTTTAGGTGCCGGTTCTCTCTCTTTCAGGTTGTCAAATGCACAAGAAAAGTGTGCTCTATAGTGACTCCTCAAACTGCGCCTTACATTTTCTGACTGAAGAGGGAGCCCGGGAGCTAGAAATACCATTTCTCACACAATGCTGCTTTAAAAGTAAAGTTATTTGCTGCACTGCAGAATTGTGATGAAGATACCATTTTCCTCTTGTCATTGTGAGCTTGTTCAAACAGCATACATTTTTACAGCCCTTCTTGACGAGGACTATTGTGTCTCAGGTGCTTTTTAATCTGAGAACACACAAAGCACCTTAGACGGTGGTCAGGGCTTATAGTTGTGGTGTGTTTAATGTCCCAGTGCATGTCCCTAACAGTACTGGAAGATCAATCAATGACATCATCATAGGAGAAATGGCTTCTATGCGGTTTATATATAATTGACATTAGCAATTCATTGAATGTGACCATTTATAATCTCCTGTGCATTTTTACATGAACAAAACCACTTGGGAGGTTTCTATCCAGCAACAAATGGAGCTGATGTAGCAAATGTGTGTGGTACCATAAGTGGCAACTTATGATGCACTAGAGATCCATGGAAATGCCTATGGTCTAGCTGTCCATTTGTAATCAGATCACTCAAGGCTAATGTGAGCAGGGCCACAGTGTTTCATTAATGAGTGTTGTGGGCATCTTAAGATCCCAACTCCAGACAAGTGCTTCTGTGGGTGTTCTGATGAATCAAGGTTATTTGTGCAATCCAGCATTTATTGTCGACAAACTAATGCAAGCCCACTTTTATGTTTTATGTTGTTGGAAGTTACAGATTACAAGGGACAATAAATGATCTAGACTGATATGATATTTTTTGAGCCACACATACAATTCTAGTGTCTCTCATTATGGCATTAAGTATAACGCATCATGGAAAAGGAGCTGTGTCCTGCAACAATCCATCCAATGCAGCTTGAAAATTATCACCCAGTTCCGACAGATTTTGGGTAGGGGTGGAGTGTTGTCAACTGGGGATAGGTCACCTGGCATTGGTATAGTATCTGTGCCTTCAAGGCAAGCTCTTGAGATGGCATAGCACACCAGACCTCATTCGTGTAACACTGGTCTGTCAGCGTGTCTATAATGAATACCAAAGGTACAATGCAAAATAGCACCCCACACAATGCTACCAGGTATTCTGGACATGTGATGTGAGACAACAAACCACTGATTGTGGCGCTGACCATAGTGTCTCCACACAAGCGGGTCTTGTCACTGAAGGTGACCCTCTGCCATTGTGAGTGACTCCATGACAGTCTGCACAATGGCACGACACCACTGCAGTCATGCATTGCAATCGGTTGATTCCTTCTGGAGGCAACTGGGTGTTACATGATGAAATTATGCCCATATTATGTTCACATAATATTAATAAGATCAAAGTTCTTTCCTCTTTATACGACATTATCTTTATTATCTTTATTGATAAGCCCTTTTGTTTGCCGCATGTTTTTGGACTGTTGTACCGACAGGCTCCACATTAGAAGTACGGGCAAATGTGAAAAATGAGCAACGGCAACCTGGCGCACGATGGAGTTCTAATTAATCAGCTTCCTGCTGTTGTATTTCGGAATAGCGTGAAGCATTTTTCCAGGCGCATGCAAAGTACTGCGGAGGGAAACACTAACAGTGATGAATAAATGAAGTGGATGCGTAACTCATAAAAGCCCAACAGTCACAGTGACTGCCAGAGCTGTCAAATCTGTCATGAATGTGAAACTATAATCTAATGAACTTTTAGCCACAAAGAAGGCTTCAGAGACTGCATGCTTCAGAGGTGCATCACGACTGTGCACTGCTAGCTAAATCAACATTCAGCTCCAAGTCACAAGGTTCTGCTGGTTGTGCTGGAGGCTCTCAGAGCACTAGTTATTGAAAGCTGTTTTTATGTGTGCCCTGAGTCAACCCAAGTCATCAAGGCCACACAGCTTAGCTGAGCACAGCATAATTAGGGAAGTCAATGATAGGAAGCCACAGTAAATCAAGAGAAAGACCTGAAATGGTATTATGTTTGCTGTAGACCTTCTACAGGTCCACTTCTACCTAAAACTGCTCTAAGGCAGTGCTGGCATCTTAAACAGTACACCGTGACATACACAAAGACATGCTGCACTAGCATCTGATCATCTGATCACTCCATATTTCTTCCTTCTCACACTTTTGTCTAAAGAAATATGCAGAAATGGGCTTAGTGTGGCGCAGCAGCTATGCCAGACAGGAAGCAGGAAGCTGTTTTAACTCTGTAACTCTGGGTCTACATTGAATGGAATCAATGTTAACAGTATAAATTAATTAATGGCCTGTTTTATCTTTTATAACCAACCATCTTCAGCTTACTATAGGCTATATAACTTTATAGACTAATGTAAAGTGTTTCTTTTGAAGTAGAAAAATGCGATCGCTGGGGTGGAGGTGTAAGTGAAAATGGTATAATATCATTTTAACCAGTGTTTTTCAACCACCAGTGGACTCGTGAAGCACTCTCTAGTGGTCTGCAGGACAGTCCACAGGGTGATGCCGTAGTCCATAGTGGGTCAGAAATGGCACTTTAAATCATAAATTAGGTCCTAATTCTTTCATTTTCATTGTCAGAAAAGTAGAAGGCAAAAACAAATTTACATTTAAAGTTTCCTTAAAGGTTGTTTGTTGTAATTTGTAATATATATGACTATAATCATGCAAATACCTGCTTCTGTTTACAAACAAGTGCATCCACATAACAGCATTGAAGATAATAAAACTTCTCTGCTCCTTCATTGTTTCTTCCAAAATCAAGGATGTTAAAACGAGTTTTTCCTGCTTTTGTTGGGTCCAAGGAAGGCTTTCAACTAGATTGTGGAGCATTGTTGTGAGGATCTGATTGCATTCAGTGACAAATCAGATAGCATGCCCATCTTTGTTGCACATTGCACTAGAAGGGACCCATGTGAGATTAAGGTGGGCTGTAATGATGGAGCTGATTTGGGACATTATCAACACCTGTACAAACTCACTAAAAGCCCATGCCCACCTGGAACTCACATATCCAGTGTTCAAGCCATGTGAGCTCTGCTATGGCATGTTGACTTTAAGTGCATTAGTGTGGTCAGGATGTTGGATGAACACCAATCTACCTCATCCCTAACTCCCCAACTCATCCCAAAAGGACCATCATTCCAGAGAACACAGATCCACTGCTCCACAGCTTAATGAGGGGGTTCTTTACACCTCTCTAGCCCACACCTGGCATTAGGCTTGGTGCCAGTAGAAGAATACTTATCTGCTGCAGCTGATAAGCTGAATGCATTCATTAGAAGTGGTGTCCACAAACATGAACCAGCGATTTTCTTGTGTTGTATTATAGAAACATACATACATACATACATTCAAATTCCTTTTGCCAATAAACAGAACAAAGGAATTACATTCTCATATGAACCTTAAAACGGTTGCCTAGTTTCCTACTGAACATTGATTTTCTCATACAGATAATCGTTTTAATGCTTTTACAACATCATAGCAAGACTCCTCAAAGTGGACTGCAATTACTCAATGTGCCCAAGCCATAAAACAATCCAATCAACGTTTAACCACAGAAAAAAAATGCGAAGACACTGAAATGCCCAGGCCCAAGGCAGAATGACTGATGACTCTTTCATAAGCTTACAGTGAGGAAAGGGATGGGAATGGAATAGTGATGAGACCACCAACCTTGGTGAGATATCACAGCCTTGCTGCATGAAGGCCCCCAGAGAGAACCACAGGCTGTTAAAAATCCCAAAGTCATTAGGCGGGTCAGGAGGAGTCTGGGGGTCTTTGGCTTCATCCGTCTCGTCCAGATGCCACTCGTAGGGACTGAAGCGGCTCACAAGGAACAGCACCACACTGACGCCGATGTAGGCAAACACGATGCACATCCAGATCTCATAAGCCAGGGGGTCCAGGAAGGAGAACACGCCTGGTTTGGACTTCTGAGGCTTCTTGATCATAATGGAGATGCCCAAGCTCATGAAGGGCTTCGAAAAGTCTATCACCTCCTCTCGGACCAGCGTTATAGTCAATGGTGCGACGGCTATGTCTGCCCTCTAGGAAAAGGGGCATGCAACATTTGTAAGCATTCTGTTCATTAACCACACAAACACACAGTATCAATACCGGCCTGCTTAAATGAGAAGAGATCTAAATCAGTGACGTTGTTTACATTTTAAAATTAAGTTCTCAGTAATCTGCTTCATTGGAATGAGCTCATCAGACAAGCTTGCCCCAGAGTGCTAGCCTGAATGTTAAAAATGGGGTCATGGAGTATTTCCACAGGCTTTAATATGTGGGTAGAGCAAAACAATAGCAGGGGATTCAGATTCAAAACAAATGATTTGCCTTTGCCCTGGGTACTATAGTGGAAAACCTATTATATGTATACTGTAAATAATAAAACAAAACAAAACAAACAAACAAACAAGCAAGCAAACAAACAAACAAACAAATAGCAGAGATTCAGCCACTCCACCCCCACCCACTGAAGAAACAGGACATCCAGTGCCTCAGAGCATGTGAAAAAGACATCTAAAGCATAAAAGTGGTTTTGACTATGGAGCTTCACAAATGGAAGCTGAGTTTTCACAAATGATTCAATGGCTTTATTCAAGCTCTTTATGCTGACCTCTGCTGTCAAACAGGCCCTGAGCTGCATATCTTTTACATGACTAGAAATGATACTCTGCTAACTGTCAATATTAGCTTTTTTTATTTGACCTATTCACACCTCACCCACAAATATATTCTTTAAACTGCTGCAAGGCTGGATTTGCTTAATAGAATGCTGGTAAAATGTCCATTAAACCTAAGAAGAAACTGTAGCTGCAGAGTTTGTTGGTAATTTCAAATGAGCTTTAATTCCTAAGCAATATTTGTTCATACATTTAGAATCATTCAACAGTCAAGCACTGTAACACTGTCAGCCAGAATAACCAATAAGAGCTTTCCTGCCACCTGTTATATTATATAGTTCATAGACTTGCCACAGGCCCTAAATGTCTTGTTAGTGATCATGACTGACTACAGCTGGTAGCTTCTCTAAAGGATTTGTTTGACAGCACTCATTAACCAACTACCAGTACTGAGATGGATGATGTCAAGTCAGCGATGTTGCTTAGAGCAATTTCTGAATAAGTCCAGATTTCAAGAGCATCAGTTCCACCAAGGAATAAAACCCAAACTGTCACCATTAGTTGAATGGAAACCGGTTCAGATGTTCAGCACGGCTGGAACTGGAAGCTACTGTAACTTCTAGTGTCACTGTTTACATCACAATATATTCCCAAGCTGCAATTTACAAAAGAAGCCCCTGCTCCACAATCAGCCCTCCTAGCTTGATAGAAGTTTGCAACTGACCACATGGACAAAAACAAAACCTCATGGTGGAATTTTCTATGGATAAGTGAGATTCTTAGTGAGGTGTTAAAAAAAAACATCTGTTAAGTGTGGTGGTGGTAGCAACATGCTATAGAACATGCTTTGATGACAGTGAAATGATGATCTACTAAATAAAGAGATATGCAAAAAATGGTGGTGGAAAAAAAGCAAAAACCAAAAAGTGCAGTCCAAGCAGTTCCATTGCTTGAGCCGAGATCCTTGTCTTGACCTCCACTGCCGTTGCAGGCCAAGGAGACTTCTAGCCTGTGAATCATTTTCCCTAACACTTCCCTCCTCATGCGTCACAAACTGCTGTTATGGGAGCTGGGGATTTTCAGGTGTGACAGCCGGATACCATAGCAGTTCCCACCATGTATCTCTAGGGCATTGAAACGTAAGGTCAGTGAGAGATTCCAGATTTTCAGGAAGTGATCACTTATGCAATAAGGAGGATAAGGTCGAGGGAACTTGTGCAGGTGAGCGGTGGTTATAAAAACCCTGCAGCAAATATTCATTTCCTTTTGTCTTTTAGTGAGTAGCGAGTGGGAATGTGGTGTACTGTCTCAATAAATCATAGAATAATTTGCATATAAATAGCTAATTAAGCGTCTACCAGAAGTGATTTATCGGTAAGGCATAAACATGCTTCGGATCTCTTCCTCCAGCACTATGGATAAATAATTGCATGTGATCATCCTTTTTGACTGCAGGCTTTAAATATGCAATGTACACATGGGTGGTGTGGCAAATAGCAGCAGATCAGACCTAGATTACCGTGTCCTCTATATACTAAGAAGGATGGGCTGAAAGAAAATAGACAATTCAGAGCATGTTGCTGTTATTAGAGCCCACTCAGCAGCACTTCATCGTAGCTGGAGACCAATGTTGACAGACACTGTCTGGCTGTAGGCTGTGACGTCATGTGATGAAATTTAAATGTCAGCACAACATCTAATGCCAATGTGAATCTGTCATAAAAGAATGATAGCAGCTGACATGATAGCAGTGTTGTTTAAAGTGATGTGAAATAACCAAAATGCAGCATCTTCCAAACACCACGTGCCAGTATCACACTACCATTACCAGTATCCACCATTACCACTACCACTACACATTAAATATCAGTGTCAACATTTATTTGTGAGGTACTGTGACCAACAACTCAACATCTACTAAACCTCATTTCTAATGATGTTAGAAATCTTATACTGTTGGTTTTAATCAATCAAAAAATTTGACACTCTAAAATTGGAGACTGTTGTCAGCCCATTGTTGTTTTTACTGTTTATGGGACTTTGATTTCCAGTTAAAATGTAACCTCTGTACAATATTGGGTTTTGACTTCAACCTGATTTTCATCCTAAATGGTGCCTACAGGGATTAAGGGATTGAGGATTGTTTTCAGTAGTGCATCTTCTTTTATATCTGCAAGATGTCTATGGTTTTCTCCCTCAAGCATATATACATATATATATACATACAAAGAAAAAGAAGAGAATCGACTGCTGCTGGTTAGACAACGCTGCCAGCAGGAGTGTTTAAGTGACTCATCAAATAACAGCTTCTGTTCCAAAGTATTGATTTGTGGAAGGCATCTCTTTGCGCTTCATTATGACTATTGAAAACAAAATGAAAATAAAGAACACAGGACTCTGAGAAAATAGGCACACATTTCCTCAACTGGTAAATCTAAACACTAAATAAATAAATAAACAAGCAAGCAAATAAAGATATTCTAATTACAGTCCCTCATCAAGCCGCACGATGGCCACTCCATCCTAATGCAGTTCTCACTGTTCCAATCAATACTGAGGACAAACAAGCCATAAATGCAAGCATGTGAGGGTTACTTTTTGAAGGTAAGTAGAAGGTTAGTGGTCAAATATTCACATGGGCAGCTATTACTTCAGAATATCTGGACTAAAATAGCACCACAGGAATTCTAGCCAGTGGCTTAATAAGAACATTTTTCTTCTTCTCCTTCCCCTGAATGGGGTTTTTCCCTCATTTTGAGCATAATTCTGAGTGTTATCACATCAAAACCAGGCAATCTCTCTGGCTGATGGTTAGGAAATTGAACAGATGAGGTAAACCCGACTCTCATGCATTTTGTATACAGCCCCTCTTTGCAGAGGATGTCAGCCACTGGTATTGGGTATGATTTGCCAGGGTTGGCTTGCATTTACAGCACAGGAGCACTCAAGCTAATGTAAAGGCAGATGCTTGGCCCTGTACAGTGCTGAAGAGAGGCTCTGTGGTGAAGCAGTGCTGAGATGAATCAATGAGCAGCATGCTGCGAAGCAGTGGGTTGTGAAATACAATCTCAACATCAGCCTTTGGCTTAAAGTGATGTAGCTTGAGAAAACAATGCCAATATGGCGAACAAATGCAGACAGTGATGTCAGTCTAACTGGAATCTATAGTTTTTGTTAAACGATGCTTCAGTGCACCACCTACCAATATGCGATAGGTCGAAACGACCTCGTTTAAATGAGAGCATGGGTGAGTTTTAAAATATGTCGAGGTAAAAATGAGTGAAAGTAAAACATATTTAGACCTGAACACAAAGGGGGTTCATGCATACATTCATACATTAGGAACCTGAATATTTGTTGCATTAAAATCACTTTATGATATTTATGTTCTCAACACACTTTCTGTAAAGCAGACCAGCAAGTCTGGTCTCAACTATTTTCAGCCTAATGTGATATCAAAAATAATATTATTATTATGAAAGTGCATTTCCTGGAGAAAATGAAAAATTCCCATGTCTAGGTTACATGTTCACTATGTTGATAAGTGGTTGCTATAGTATCCCGGGTGTTTGCAAAGCTGCTGCCATGCAGCTGGTTGCTATGGCATGTTTCTCAAGCCTTGTCCTTCAGGCTCCCTGCCCTACAGGTTTTAATGGATTCCTTTTTAATGAGCTGATTAGTTGAATCAGGTATGTTGGGAGCAGAGAAGGCACTTAAATGTGCAGGGCAGGGAGCTCGCAAGACCAAGGCTGAGAAAAACAGCTATGATATACCAAGTGTTTTTGCAACCGTGTTCTTAGGTGGTTTTTATGGTACACAATGGTGTTGCTAAGATGTTTTGTGGTGGGTGATATGGTACTTCGGATGGCTGCAATGAGAAATCTGTACAATATTTGTAAATGATTTGAAGGATGTTGATATCTTGAGTTTGCCAACAGCAACAGCAGTTACACATTGATTTGATTCACTGAATGTCACTAAGGCCATGTGCAATGTATGCTGGGAAATGTGCTGCCATCCTAGTCATACAAACAGCATTTTTAAGGCAATGCCAGCTGGTACAAACCAGTGCTTAGTCAATATAACTATATTTATACACTAACATACAACAATGCTTTGTTGCATTTTTTATGTAAATGCTATAGAACAGAATGTTCTGTAGGAGTAACTATTCCATGGAACATAAGAGCCTCTTTTTTAATATTCGATGCCCTGCATCACTACTCATTTGCAAAATCATCTGGAGTGGAGCTGAACTACATTGCATAGCTCAGAACGCATCACTTATGGTGGCATTGCTGCTCACTGCTTGGCATTGCTGAATCTCCTTGAAAAAGGATGAAAATATTTCTGGCTGCTTTACTGCTCTCATCACCAGTGGTGTGCACACACATTTACTTTACACTTTACTTAGTATTGTGAGATTGGACAGGCTTTATGGAAGCTTGGCGAAAACCCTATAATGAGAAACTGCATTTGTGGCAAAATCATTCTTTACAGCATGTTATTTGTTTCAAATGCTATTTATTGCCATGCATGTGAAAGCTCATGCTGTTAGGATGGACTGAGTGTGGTTTATTGTACAACAGACGTTGTACGAGAGAGACTAAGACTAAACCTATTCATGCAGAAGGTTTACTGGCTTCAGCTGTTCTAACATTACAATCTACCAGAGATGGGTAATATCACTTTCAAATTAGATTTGGTCATTTGTAGAAAAATGATTGGCCCTTATTCCACTTTAAGTTCATTTGACTAATAATAGCTTTGCAAGATGAGCTACAGCAGAGACACTCAGGCAGTCAGAACAAAATCCTGGGGTGAAAAATAAACATGAAAAGCTTTGGCATGCATCCCAACGGAAAAATGACAAATCACACAAAGATTAATATATGATTCAATGATTCATGTATATTTATAAGCCTGGGGAACTGGTTAGGTGACTAAACTACATATAATCCATTTTAACTACATGACCATTCATATCTGGACTGAATTAAAAACAGATAAATCAAGGTATTCTGGCTAAAATATTAGGCTGAATGAGAGCTGTTTGCCAGCTAGTTTATCCATCCTAAAAACAGTAGCTACGGAAATGGGCAGAGCATGGATAGGCCAACTCTTCCTGAAAAACCCTTTTAACTTTACTAGGTAACTGTGACATCACAAAGGCCTTTGATGCTGTATCTGTAAGAATAGACCTTTCAAGCCATCGTCTAAGATCTTCTGGATATCTACTCTCGCAACATTTCACTTGACTGATCAAGGGAGAACAGGAGATTAGTGGGAAGCTGTAAAGTAGTAAGAAAGAGCTTCTACTCACCCCGTATACTAGTTCACCCACCATCCCGTTCCAGGTCTTGGTTTCAGGGTCGCGGGCGCCGTACTTGCCGTCCATGACTATGGACAGCCTGTATTTAATCCCAACGTGTTTGGCTATCTCAGAAGCTAAATCGACACAGTAGCCTTCATACTTGTCATTGCCTTCCAGATGCATATGGTTTTTCTTGTACATCACATACGGAGCTTCCTGTTAATCAAACACACGCTGGTTTATTGTCACCCATGCACGGCCGTCACCAGAGCCGACCGACAACTGACCAGTCAAGAGCATGCAAGGGACATGCTGGGTAGTCGCGCACACTCTCACACTCTGTTGTGTGTGTATTTCTCTCTAATACTCTCTCACACATACACACACAGATTGACAGACAACATGGACACAGACAGGATGGTTCAGACAGAAGAAGCAGATAAGGGGTCAAGTGGCTAGGACAATTGAATGGCCACAGCCAGACCCCTAGGTTAATGCACCCAGCCCCTACTAAAACCATGGGAAAATGAAGATGGCAACTGCTGTCTCATTTGCTCTCTCTCTTTGTCTCACACACACACTACCATTCAAATGTTGGAACTCACTTTGCATATTAACTCACAGGATCCTAGCCTTGAATGATTAACCTTGTGACTTTGATGAGAATATGAGTGCAGTGCAAGTTTTGTTGAGCAATGTGTTGAAACATTTACCCTTGTTGCTGTGAAACCATTACAGAAAGGTTCTTCAAATCTGGTCCTGGTTCCTCTGGAGGTCCTGGAGGGTCATTTTCCAGCACAGACTAACGATTTCCCAAGTCAAACGGACTCGGATCAAAATGCCTGTTAATTACTACATGTAATGTGAGTGTTTGAGCATGAAAATCAACAAACCATTCTGAACACTTGCCTTCCAGAACTGGTTTTGATGAACCTTGCACTATAGTGTAACTGCTATTTTTCAGCAAATACTATGACTTATACTGAAATTGCTACAACTGTAACACACTAACATACACAGACGTTTGAGACATCTGCTCATTAATTGCTTTTCTTAATCACGGTGATTAAAAAAGAGTTCATTCTGCTTTCACTGAATTCATTTTCTTTACTGTCCAGGGAAAGCTTTCTACAAGAATTTGCAGCATTGCTGATGATCACCGCTCCACCTTATCCTCAACCACATCCAACATCATTCCAGGGAACAAAGTTCCACTGTCCCAAAGCTCAAGGCTGGGGGACTTTGTATCACTTCTTTATACCCCATACACAGCCCACGCCATATGTCATTATATATCGTTAGGCATAGTGCCAACAGGTTCGGGTTCAGACCCAGTAATGTGCCAAGGTGCTCTCTTAATGTACAAATAGTTATGGTAAAGTCTAATGTAAAGGCAGCAACCTGAAGAGGCATTAGGCATTGTGCCAACAGGCTGGTGTTTGTCTGTTCTGAGTGCTATTTTATTGCAAATACTCTTCTGCAGAAAATTGGACACATAATGTATGTTTGTTCTGAAGTTAAGAGGAGCTGAAGTGCTTTGGTCTTCAGTTATCCTTCAGGGCACATGTCATTCAAACAGCTATACTGTCCTCAGTCCCAACACGCAGACCTGGGAATGAACTTCCACAGTGTCTCCAAAGAGTAGTGAGACTTTTGCAGTCATCAAACGCTGACTGAAGACGTCTTCTAAACTGTTCATATTTGTTCTCCCTTTTCTGTCCATGTTTTGAGACTCCCAGTTCCAGCTATCTGTTTCAGCCTCACTGTTTAGCCTGCATGGACCTATTTTAAACCTTTCTTCCTCTACAATATCACTGAGCATGCAGTGTCCTGCACTAACTCCCACTCTCATTCTCTCGCTGTAACCCATGTCTGGCTCTCACATTAGTCATAGTTTTCCATTATTTTACTGATTTCACCATTATTCTTTCTTCCTCTTGCTCTGAGGCAGTTTTTCCTCGCAGTGGTCACAAACGACTTGCTGAAAAGCTTTTGGATTGAATTTGAACTGAATTGAATTGGAAAGCATTTAAATGAACTGTGCCCTTATTGAAAAGTCTTGGATTATGTAATTTCCTATATCTGCATTATATATCTTCAAGTGTGGGCATCAGCACTACATGTTCGTCTGCCAGTGTCCTACCTCGAACATAGTAAGGAGAAAAAATTAGGATACACCATGAAACTCTTTGTATTTTTAACATTTGTTCATATATAAAAATGTGGACGTATCAATTTCATTTAAACAATATTGTGAGATGAAGGTAATATAATTAAAACCATAAAACAGAATAATAATTTGCAACATAATTATTAGAAATGCAATAAAAAAAATCTAAACCCACATTTATTGTTACTACTTAAAATCATTAGACAGGACCTTAGAGGAGACTGTCCAATTAATACCTCGGATATTAGTTTGGTTTGGTGTCCCTACATTGCCACTCTTCTACAGCCCAATGCTATGGGGCAATATGCACTGAAGTTGACACTTGGAAAAAGGCATGGTCACCTAGGCTCCTGAGTGGCTTGTGACCTTCTATTGACAGGATTTTTCTAATGAGATAACTGTGTGTGCATTTAATTATTATTTTTTATTTTTTTGCAATATGGGCCATTTAATACAGATGAATTCACTAAAAAAAAAAGGGTGTCCACAAGATTTTGGAAAGAGTGTAAAAGTATGTAACAAACAGTCCAAATAGTTAGTCGTTTTTGTTATTTAATATTTATAAATATTATGCATTATTATTAATTTAATTTAACATTAATAAAAATAAGTGTTCAATGATACAAGGAGAGCTTAATGCTGAAATGCATTATGATGTTAAACATCTGTAATAAACACTCCATTTAACATAATTAAAAATTTCTCTCATTTTCTCTAATGATTGCAGATAATTAAGAATGACTCATCATGTTGAAGTGAAATCTCTAATGTACATGGAGTTTGCTCCCAACAACTTTTTTTTAAATGATCAAAAGATGGATTAAAATGGGTTTTAATGCGTTTCTTCAAATCCTTCATATTGTAATAATCTACCATCATTACTTTTTTTTTAAGTTACCCGCCTTGAGATTTTATCACCAATGCAGATGCTAATTTAATTATAACTTCACTCTCAGTTTTCATCTTAAAATCATCTACAGCTCTGCTCATTCTGTACTTATCTAAAACTTCTTAATTACTAATTATTTAAGTGCACAAGACTAGCATATAACATCTATTTGATACATGTGGACTCATTTTAGATTTTTCCTTAACTTTTAAATGGTAGTGTATACACACACACACACACACACACACACACACACACACACACACACACACACACTGTGCCCTCTGTGGTGCACAGTTTGGACTACACTGTAGGGGCTGAGTAGCATCAGCCTTGTCTTATTTGAAGGTGAGGTATGGGGGTGGGTGGGCAGGGTCATGAGAAGGGAAAGGGCATCCAATTCATAAAGTAAATGGCAGTGACTGGAGACGGATCAGTCCCTTGTAGAAACATAGTCAGGCATGTTGCACAGTTGCGTGGGAAGGCCATGTCATTCCAACAGAAATGAAAGAACGAAGAACATAAACAAGAACATACTGGCAAAACATAAATAAACTACATAGGTAAATAAATAAATAAACAAAATCAAATTAAGCCATTTGTTAGACTCCAAAAACTCAAATATCGTTTTCAACATACAAAATTCTACTGAGCAAGCACTTCTTATACTTTTTTCTCTGCAATGCAAACACTGCAGCAGCAGCAGCAGCAGCTTGGCAGTCTTTCTTTTTTTCTTTTTTTGTAGCACATCATCATTACCAAACAATAGGGCTTCGCACACAGAGAGAGCATCCCTATTAGAGTCAGAGACAATTAGGTTGCCAGTGGGTTGGCAATGGTTTGTTTGCTTTGTGCTGAATGTGTCCTTTCACCTCATCTATTCTGAGACACTTTGTGTCCTTTCTTAGCTGGAGATACAAAACTGTTTCCCGTTTTTAACAGAGGTGGAAAGTACTGACTTAACAGGACTCCTGTGTTTATAGTACTTATTAAATACTACAATGTACAACATAGAATATTTACTCATACTGGAGTTTATTCTCGATTCTCAATACACTCATTTTCATTTGTTACAACAGAGTAAACTCCACTTTGCAGAATTAGAAATCCATTCACTGGCCAGATAACTGGTCACACTGTGAAATATTAGTTCTGTTATTTGATTATATTCTTCATTTCTCATTTTATTGAAGAACGTACAGCATGAAGACATGTTAAGACCTTTCAGCTGTTATTTAGGTGCTCTGTACTGAGTGGTACCCAGCTAATGTAATGTATGATGGGTATGCTTAGGTAGCCAGTAAGCCTTGTGTAGTATGAGACCATCGGCCTGTGAGGCAATGAGGTGAATTTAGGTTTCCAAAATAAATATAAATGAAAGTGAACTTCCTGTCTTCGAGGGCTGGACTAGAAACTTATTCTACCCTGGATTTTTATATCAAGTGGCCCTTGTTCAGCCTACACCCATAGCAGATCTCTGGGATTTTGTCCAGTCCATCACTGTCTTCAACAAATTTCAACAACATATTTTCACTTTAAAGTTTGCACTTTTCTTATCGAATCAGAAGCAAAATAGTTATTCTGCTGATTTCACTCTGAAAAACAAATTGAACTAACAAGCTCATTCAGAAAAAAATTAGATCAGCATTAGATCTCTATGCAGTGGTAATGACAGGAACCAGGGATCAAGATGTCTACACAAATTTAGTCATTTTATTTGCCATCCCACATGACCAATGACCCCACATACATCATCTAAGTCATCACATGTAACATATGATAAAGCTAAATAGAGCTAAACATGAAAAAAGTTGTTGCCCTGTGAATAGCTCTCCATACGAATGACTTTTTTATTAATTCATCTAAAACCTTACTGTGGCATAATAACCTTCAAAAACGGTCATATTTTAGATTATATATATAAAATGAAATATTTCAAGCCTTTTTGTTTTATTTTGGATCACTATGGCTTATAGCTCATGAAAATTAGAAATCCAGTTTCTCAATGACTTCAATTTTGAATTAAAAAGGGCTTAAATGTGTCACTTTAAATGTAGCCAAAATAAAATATACAACACTTTACCTTTATTATTGAATTATATATTTAAAAAAACTATATTCTAAAATTTGAGATAAACAAGTACACTTTGGGCCAAAAAACACATCCTTCAGCTCAGTCAATATACGTATGTATTTATGCATATAGTAAGTTAATGTATTTATGCATGAAATTTATAATGAAATAAAAAAAATGTAAAGAACAACGTCCAGATTCTGCCAGATTTGACATTCACTTCATGCCAAAAAGGACAGTAAACAAGATTTTTATGTCACAAAAATGTGGTTTAACCAATTCAGCCATTTCAACAGCTAATGTAAAACTGATTCCCAGCACATCCATATAATATCTATCATATAATATCATCTCTGAAAGATTGTCCTTATGATTTAAGTTGTAATTTTCCACCTCTGCCATTGCCATTTTATGTTTATTGCACTTGTGTTACCATTTGAAAGACAAAGCACATCCATCCATTTGCTTGTCAGAAATGAAATTAAAGCAGAAGGAGGAGTGATTCTTCAGCACAGAGCAATCTCCAGGTCAACATACAACAGAATCTGAGCTGGGGTAAGTGAGGCAAGCCCTACGCTCATCCCTGACCGTCTTCAGATCCTGTTTAACCTGAGAGAAACCAATGAACCCCTCTCAATGCTGCTGTTTTTATTATTGTCTTTCACTGGTTGGTGTACCCCGTGTGTCATTGTCCATTTACTTGATGAGTGGAGACAGGTCTTTACTTACGTATGCATTGTGTGTCTACTTTGATGATGGCAACGTAAACAAAAAAACATTACCATTGTACCATTATGCCGTTATTGTGATGTCACTGCTACGACAGGCCACTGGAGTATGGAAAATCAAAATGCTTTGTCACCCACACGGATACAGTTGAAACACTCTTTTTTTCCTGTTGTCTTTTTTTTTTTTTTTCTCTGACTGTTTCAACGTGTAGTGAGTGGATGGAAAGCAACTTAAAAAGAAATGTACTTCTAACCGCCCAGGACAGAAGGGAGTCTACACCATGACCCTGAGTGGCAGAATACGTGACACATTTAAAACGTCATGGAACGTGTACCATAATAGTAGTGACCACAATTGTTCGGTTTTCCACTGAGGATGAATCGTTGCTGTACGGCTGATCCATTATATTTACAAAGCGTTCAAACTCGTTCCAGTATCCGATCTGCAAAAGGGACAAACAATTGCTGTTATTATACCAGTCACAGCCCTTTTGAGCCACAGCAATGCTTTCCCCTGAAACCAACCCCCTCTCCAACCTCCCCAGCCTCCCCACCATCCTTCTATTTCTTTTAAATGATTATTTCATGATATCACTTCAGACAAGTTACAGGGCTGCCAGGAATGTATAAAGATATGAAGACATAGTCTCATAAGACTCTTCATTAAAATGGCATTAGGTGCCGGAGCTGCTGTTGCTTCCTGTTAAATGGAAGCAGGAGCCACGTCTGGCTGATGATGTTTCTAAACAGGGGGAACGCTTACAGTAGCTTTCTGTGCCGTTTAAGCACTGAGCAGCTCTGAAATCTGTGTTTACAGAGTTCAGCTTAGCAGACAGACAAGGGGAGCAATAAACTGTCAGGAGTGTGGTGCTTAAATGTCATTTGGTGGCACGCCGTGCTACTCCTGTTGGGCTAAAGCTGGAGTGATAAACTAGCACAAATACAGAGAGAGTTCACTTCCATTTTTCATTGGCTGTGACTGAGCTGTACCTGCTGAATGCTACACTAGGACTGTAGTGTTTATTCGTTTATCAGCACTAAAGTGTTAATGTGGCCTCAGAAATCTCATCCGGTGTACATTCTGAGAAATGGGGCGTCAGACTTTCTAACTGAAAATCAAGTTCTGAACAAGCTCTAAGATGTTCTAATAATATTAGGGATATTCCAGAGAAGTCATTCAGTCAAATTAAAATCATCCTGTGTGCAATCTACACCAGCACAGATCAACATCAATACAGCTGCTTTATCTCCTGAACTGTCAGGGAATTGTTTTCAATGCAGCATTTTTAAAAAGCTTAAATTATACTGTTTATATATTTACATGGGGTGCACAATGAAACTGAAACACCTGGTTTTAGACCACAATAATTTATTAGTATGGTGTACTAGGGCCTCCTTTTGCAGCCAATACAGCGTCAATTCCTCTTGTGAATGACATTTTTTGGATACAACCCGGGTTAGGACCCGAACATCCCTTTCAGACAGCTTCCTCTTGCATCCACAGTTAATCCTGTTGGATGTGGTTGGTCCCTCTTGGTGGTGCTGACATTACCCTGGATACCGTGGCTCTTGATACATCACAAAGACTTGCTGTCTTGGTCACAGATGTGCCAGCAAGATGATTTGTCCTCTTTTAAACTCTGGTATGTCCCCCATAATGTTGTGTTCATTGCAATATTTTGAGCAAAACTGTGCTCTTACCTGCTAATTGAACCTTCACACTCTGCTCCTACTGGTGCAATGTGCAATTAATGAAGATTGGCCACCAGGCTGCTCCAATTTAGCCATGAAACCTCCCACACTAAAATGACAGATGTCTCAGTTTCATTGTCCAACCCCTGTAAATGGTACTGTACTGTATTATTTACTCTATTGTTGCTTTAAATCTTTGACTGCATGTCTAAATTTTGACTGCTTGTTTGATGACTCCAGCCTACGGTAAGAAGAACTTTTTCAAGGATAGGTGGAAGGTTTTTATAACTGTGTTGTGCTTCCCTTCCCACTCTTTCTCTCTCTCTCTCTCTCTCTCTCTCTCTCTCTCTCTCTCTCTCTCTCTCTCTCTCGCTCTCTTTCCCTCACTTTAAGAGCTTCCCTGATGTGTGGCTTGATTTCAGGGCCTTGTTTGTTTGCTTACCTTTCTCGGCCCTCCTGCTTTCATTTCATAAACGTCGATAGTGTAGTTTGATCTGCGCCCGAAACTGTCAAACTGGATATTGCCCGTCATCCCTTGCACTTGCACCTGCCAATGGAAAAAAAGTGAGGAAGAAACCAGACAAAATAACAGGCAAAGCTCCAAGCCTCCAATGCAAAGTCCAGTGTGAAGTAGCATTGCACAGCAAATAGAGTCATTTTTAGCAGCATGACAATTAAATGTGCTTGAATTGTAGAAGATGAGAACATGGCAATATTGAGAAGTATATTCATATTATGAGTTAATCCACCAACAATGTTCTGCCCACTCTAAGTTAAATAGTTAAATCTCTGGAGATTTTAAAATGAAAAAGTGTATTTTTGTACATAATTTCATTAAAAAAGATAAGCTGTCATATTTTATATTCATAGTATTTGTATATAACTATAAGCCATATTGATGTAAAACAAAGAAAGTCACTTTAAATGTACTTTTATTGAAATTCTGATAATGAATGGACTTTTTAAAAATTAATTCATTTACTAATTCAAACAAATAAACAGTAAATAAACACAAGAAAACAATGCTTTGGAAATAAGTATAGTACATGGGTTTTGTAAACCAAAAAACATCTCTGTGTTAAGCTCTATGCTGAATGCCCTGCAATGGAACTGTTTGCTCCATTGGATCAGGAATTGCTTTGCATGAGTGCTTGGTAGAAACTGAGAAAAACGTCTTGGTGTGAATTCTTTGAAAATGTATGATGGAACAGAACGTCTAAAAACTGTCTTAGTCGTTTGTGAAGAGGCAAAGCTATGGTTCTTACCATTTTTAGGGCTCTTTCGATGTCAATGCCTTGGCTCCAGGGTACGGCTGGATTAGCCAGGCAGTCTCCAGCACTGCCTCGTCGTGACACATCCACTCGCTGCCGCCGCAGGTATCGGAAAGCCTCAGCTATCACCAGGATGGCATCATAGGACAGTGCAGAGGTGTACTGCAGAGACAAATGGTTTCCTCTCATTAAATCAGAATTTCCTTCCACCATAAAAACACATGCATTTCTTGCTTGAAAACATACATATAGACCCACTGTGTAAACAGGGGACTTTCTTCTCTGCATTTAGTCCATCCATGCAGTGAAACACACACATACACACTGATAATTCACCCAGAAGGAGGCAGAGAGCACACATGCTCAGAGCGGTGGGCAGCCCTATTCACGGCACCCGTGGGGCAGCTGGGCAGCCATGTCCTACCAGTTCAGGGAATCGAACCAGCAAGCTTCCGGACTCAGGGCTGGTTCTCTAACCACCAGGCCACAGCTGCCCCATTTTTGTCAGTGATATATAAGTAGCAGCCAATCATATCATACTTTTATTGCTGATGGTAATTGTGGTGTCCAAGCAAAAGCGTTTTACCTAGCTTTGTTAAGGAACAACCATATAACAAGCAGGATAACAAGTGAGCTGTCCTTTTCTTTTGTAAACCTCTCTAGCCTACACCGCTGCATACAGTATAATTGCATTGTTCAGTACAATCACATATAATCATAACACACCGCACTGTCTGTATTGCGCTGTATGGATTGGATTGGATTCTAATTATAGTGAAATGTAAAATGTTTAGCTTTGTGAGGAGCAGGGTTTCAGGGCTATTGTTGTTCTTAGGGAGACACCTGTAATTACACTGCATCTCACAAAACCAGCTCGGAATGTTCTGGCATCTGCTAATTTGTGGTGAGCAATGCTTTTTGTTTTCTTTTATTTCCTCAAAGCTTACGTACAGATACTAGCATTTCTGATTTGCCAGCCAATTTAAGAACAACGGCATGAGGGCAAGCTGGGTAAGATTCACAGGCAAGGTATCCTTTTAGCTACGAATGGAAGGTTGGAAAAACATTTGTCTTAGAAAATGTTGTTGTGTGGCTACGTTCATGCTTTTGTGTGTTTGGAATAGCATCTCCAGGCTACACCAGATAATCACTTTGAAGAGTGCTGTGCAAAGAATGGGCCTAGAACTTTCTTTAACCTGTTTACCAGTTTGATGAGGGACGAGGCTCTTTACTCACCCTTCCATGGCTAAACTTAATGAAGTGCCACTTAAAATGTATTTCACTCTTGATTGTTGTTTAATTAGATGCAAATTGAGGCACTGGTTTTAATGCAGCCTTGGACTGGACCATCAATATATTGACGACAGGCAGGGAGGGGGAGGAACCCAGCAAATGAAGGAGAAAGGAAGGTAGGAAAAGAAGGCAAAGGTGACTCGCGTGGGAGAGAACAGAAGAAGAGGACAGAAGAGGGAAAACACAGTCTGTTGAGAAGAGAAGATGGGGCTTCTTTTTTTTCTTTTTTGCTTATGGCCATGAAAGACTCACCTTCAGAGGAGTGTTCCTCGCCTCTGGGAATTCTCTTTCATCTAACCGGTCCCAGCGCTGAAGGAACTGCTGTACAATGGGGTTTTCGGGATTGATTATTTGAAAGCCACTTATGTTTGCGCCGCCAAAATATACCTTGTCCAGACTCACATTGGAGAAGCCCTGAAAAGAAAGTAAGGGAGAGAGACTTTCCACAACAGTTTTAGGGCAGAATAGGGTAGAACCATGTGTATAAAATGGAAGCACTTATCATAATGCAGCAGCGATTTACTGTTAATCTTACAAAGCAGTGCTCTTGCAAGTGGATTTGCTACTTTATTGAATGACTGTAGACATTTGTTTGTAGGAACACTGGCAAGAACCAATATGTAGAGACATCAAAAAGCGTTTGAATTGTCTAACGGTAGGGAGAAGTGGGGTAAGATGAGCCATTTTTTATTATTTGCATCAATCTTTATCCAAGAGAAAATGAGAAATAAAACTACTTTATACAACACAAGTTCAGAATGTTTGACATCAGCTGAACCATGAGCAGCATAACTGACTCAAATAGACACAGAAATGAGAGAATCCAAAAATTGATCTTTTGGTTATATATAACAATGGTATATAAAAACAATAAGTAAACAATCCCTATTTGTTCATAGTTCTGAATCCTGAAGATGGTTTACCAATTCTCTAGATTAAATCAAATCTCAATTTTTTTGTCAAAAATTCCAAGATATTTTTTCTTTCATTGTAGACTTTTACCTATATGTTTTGCATAATAACAAGCTATATGAAATCTAAACTTAAAAATATGTAATATAGTGCCAGTATTTCATTATTAGGATGCAACGTGAGTTTTAACATCAAATACTTGTCTTCATTTAAATACAGTATGAGGGTGTAAGATGATCCACCCTCAGTTGATCTTATCACCAATGATCTGGCACATTTTACCCCACAGCTACCATCTAACAAATCAGTCTGATAGAACTTTTTAAACACAGATACATTACTTTCAATATGAGACTGGTTATGTCTGAAATTCCACAAAAATACTGTGATCCATGCATCAAAGATTATTTTATGAAAATAAAATGCACATATCACCAACATCCAGCAAGATTCTGGAGCAATGGCTGATGTTCATGGTTGTATAATCATGGGTGGGTCATTTCAATGAAGGATCCTACCCAAACAGCATAACAGCTTAGTTATCTAGCATTGATTGTGTAATTTCACTGGCATTGACCTTCAAAGCACAAACAATTTAGGGATTTTTTAGGGACCCCAAACTGTGTAATGTGTAACAACAAGCAACTTTTAAAAGCCATTAGTGTTAACATTACACCAGCATCAGTGTGCATGTCCACTGGCAGCTATAATTTAAACATGCATTTGAAACTTGTAAAACTCATTTTGTGCACCGTTTATAAGTCATGCACAAAACATTTCTCTTATACAGATTTGATTGACTGAAACATTCACAGTTCAGAACTGTGAACACAGCTATGGCACCAAATGAAAAGACGGAATGATGGTAGCATAATCTGAGGTTACAGGCCAAAAAATGTTTTCCTGTTTAAGGACTTTACATTGACTGCCTTTTGCTCAGTAATTTTCAAGCTGAATGCAATCTTCTATGGCTTTCTATGCTCACTTTATGGCTTTAATATAGTGCAGTAGTAAGGTAATAATACAATTCTGACTGAAAGATTTGAAACAGTGCTGGAAGTTTCCTGAGAGCCAAAACTGCCAACAAATGCTACCCTATAATTACCATAAATGCATACGACTCGAGTGGAAAATGCACCACTCACTCAGTAGGAGTGGCACTTAAAGAGTATATTCGCTCTCAATATCAGTAAGTCTCCAGTCCATTCAGCTCCTTTTTTAAAGAAACATTTTCAGCACATTTAAAAAAAAAAGCATGCAGCTCAGAGAGGAGGAAGGAGGAGAGAACGGACTCAATAGGTTTCTGCTTTGTACATCACCATGCCCACCAATGGGAGCATTAATATTCAGAGGATCTTTGCTTACCACTATGAAGTAGAAGGAAAGCTCCTAATTATTTCATCATCAATTAAAGTGGAGTTACAGATTTTCAACTACTTGGAAAATACACAAGGTAGGTTTGTAATTTACCTTGTTTCAACAAAATGAGATGGGGAATATGTACATGAAAATAGAATATTGTACTTTAAAATGGAATTATGTGGGAATTGGCATCTCTTGCCCCTGGGCTCCATCTATAGTCAGGACATGGAGTTTGTGTTTTTAGTCACCTGTAAAGGACACACTTTTTACAGGCATTTTACAAGCTAAAAGATACAGAACCAGCCCTAAACATGAAAGAAGCATGTGAGTCAGTAGTATATAATATAACTTTGGTTACACAACATTATGCTCTCACGATTGTTGTCCTACCCACTTTTCCAGAGATATATAGTGCAGTTTCTTGTGTGCTGAGCTCAGCTCAGAGTTGCAAAAATAGTGGTGCTGTTCTCCTTACAGGTCTGTGGGGCATCAACATGATACTCAAGCTGTTATTTTCAGTTTTTACTTTTGTGTTACGATTCCAAACATTATTGTAGTAACTTTGTTTCAGATTATTTGGAAAAGAATTACATTAAGAATTGTTTTAATGTTATTTATAAGCTATGTGTTAATAAACCTGTGGATCCACAAGGAAGGAGAGAAACAGCTTCATATTGCCGAACACTGTTCTATGAAATCTCCTTAAACCTTTTTGTGTAGGGCACTGAAATGATGTGTTTTTACAACTGCTTTGCTTATCAAATGCCATGTTGTTGACACAGAGCTTATCAAATATAGGGTGGGGGGGGGGGGGGGGGTTAGCTGTCATGGCTGAACCAGCGCTTGTTGTCAAATGGTTTTGTGTATGACTGACACCATGCCTTTATTCAAAGTCAAGTAAAGTGACAGCCACAAGGGGCTATGCTAGGGGCAGCGTGTTCCATACCACCATCACTTTATTCCAGACGTAAAGAATTACGCCTACTCATAGTGGCCATGTTCGGTTCTGTCGAGATGCATCTCCTGGACTGCAGCAGAACATGTTTTTTTGTCTTCTCCCAAGGGGTTTTAAAAAGAAAAGAACTGTGTATACACTCACCAGATTGGCAAGGATGTAATGGTATCCTCGGCTGTTCTTGCCCAGGGTTACGACCTGTGGGTGGAGAAACAATAATAGTTAGCTGTCCATGTTTAAAAAGTGCCACCAGGCAGAGCTCATGCACCAAGGTAAGCTCTGCAGAGCTTCACGTAGAACACTGTCTTAAACATAACTATGGCTTCCAGTGAGGTGACAAGGGAGCTCAGTGCTGATGGATGTCTCTTTGCGCTGGGAGGGCTGCCTGAGGTGTTGCCATGCTGCGAATAACAAGCTTTGCTTTAACTGAAGTAGCTACATGCGTTTCTGTGTTTTAAAAATAGCAAGGTACTATTTATCATATACAAGCATGTAGCCGTGTAGAGACCGGGGGTCTACCTTCTTCAAAGATTTTAAATACAAATATGAACTTGTTTTCTTCAAGATTTTAAAAATGAGTGGCCTTGAGTTGCAGAAATTTTTTGCTGTTATATTTACAGCCTATTTACATTCGTTTTTAACAGGTTCAAGCCTGCAAAAGTCTGCAAAGTCTTTTATTCCATTTGTTTAGTGTTCAAACGACATGGCAAAAATGACAACATTTCATAAAACTGTCATGAACATCTTTCACCAATGAACAATGGCGTGTCAGAGTGACCAAAAGATTAGATTTCACACTTTTCACAGAAATTCTTCTTTTGCTTGTTTTAATAAGCTATGAATGTTTTTATTGTCATAATGCATTAATGGTGATGTCTAAGAGTTTAAGACTAACCAGGTGTGTTTTGAGGAAAACAATATTAACCAGAACATTAGAATCAATGCTTCTTTGTGAGAAATTGCAAAGCCCACACATTTCATCCCCTTGTTCAAACTGCAAAACATTTTCACTACCAGGGACACTGAATTCAGTCCAGCCTTAATTCCTGATGTTAACAGATATTGCCCATTGATGCCCTCTCTAGTATACTGTGGTGGCAGCACTCAGCACTCTTTCTGATATTTTAACCACATTCAGTCAACCAAAGGGAATTTAGATCATTTTTAATCTTCAAACTAAGGACAATGCTGAACATACTGAATAATGAACATAAAGAGATGAGTGTTGCAAAGTGCAGTGATGTTCAAAAATGCAGTGAAGTTAAAAAAACTAAGAGCAAAAACCTAGAAATAAATAAAGAATTAAATTAAACAAAGCAATTATGGCAAACAAAATGCACTTCTACACATGCAAAAATGAGGGTTCCTTAAAGGTTCTTCAGTAAAGAAAATGGTTTTAAATAGAACCATGAGCACTCAAAGGGCACTTTGCTTTATTAAAGAGTTCTTTGCATCACGAAAGTAATGTGATGTAGAGGGTTCTGTATAGAACCTTTTTGAAAAGGGTTCTGTAGCACCAAAAATTGTTGTACTATTGTTACAAGTTATATCGTTCAATACATTCTCCAACAGTCTAAAGAACATTTTCTTTATGCAAAGAACCCTTTAATCAGGCAAACTGTTCTTTGAGTGTTCACGGGTCTATATTCATGCTCATCATAAGCTGTTGCACTAACTTTTGGAGTCCTTGTAGCCTGAAAGCACTCTCTCATCACAGGCTTTTTCACACTAGCATTTTTTCTCCAGGAGTGCCAGTTCTGAGAGTCTGGTACATTTGGTCAAGTGTGAAAGTTGTTTTCAAACCCAGGAGCAGTCCAAAGAACCAATCTCTGGTCCTTCTAAATTTGGTAGACTGGGGTTTGCTTCAAGCAGACTCTGTTTTGAACTGCTGCATGTTTGGAAGATATCTGCTCCTGGCGCAGTGTATGGGGCTGCCTGGTACATTTTGTCATGTGACAGTTTTCCCTTATCAGCTGCATGACTAAAAACCCTATGACTGCTTGTTTTCAGGTTCCTTTGTGTGAAAGCAAATCAGTGAAAACATATATATATATATATATATATATGTGTGTGTGTGTGTGTGTGTGTGTGTGTGTGTGTGTGTGTGTGATATTTATGTAAAAATAGCTTCAAAATTATGTTGATACTTAACTGACCTGTAATAAGCGAGCAGCACTTCAATCACTTCTACTCATGACTCAGTATGTGGGCTACTGAATTAAATAAAATAGACAGGACAGGACAACACTGACAGGAACTGCATAATATGGTATGACACTGCGTAACTCATATTTGTATACAATCCTGTAATATCACTCTATCAGTCTACATACTTGTTTTATTTCAGATTCCAATTTTCACCTTGTCCAGACATGCATGTGAAAATCATGTCCTGTCGGGGTGGCTCAAAACACAAGATAAACTTCCTGACTCTAGTTGGTGCCCAGGAGCAAGAAATGCCAATTCTCACATAATGCTGCTTTACATTAGAAAATAATGGAAAACAGAACAATTGGTCACAGATTCCAGAAGGTATGGATTATAAAATTGCTGTTTTGGGTTAAATAATTTTCAGGTACTTTGCAGGTCATTTTTCTTTCTGAATTAAAAAATTGTAATGGCTAAAAGACATTACATCAGACAGGCAGTGTACTCTAAATCTAATCACCTAAACTAGGCTTGCTTGAACTTTTCCATGTTTACATTTTCAAGTTTGCAGAAAGACTGAACAAAGCTTTGCCCGGCTCCTTTGCTGACGTGGCCAAGGGACTGCCATGTGTCTTCCACATGAAAAGAAAGTCACATGAGGGAGCTGAGCTTTCCTTCAACTGGCTGCTGAAGTAGGTCAGTCCATTCTGACAGTGACAACGTCGCAAATTCACATCATGCAGGGGAGGGGACAGAGAGTGTCTGGAAGAGTGGCATGAGAGAGACAGAATGAAGAGGGCCAAGAGAGAGAGAGAGCGATGAGAGAGATATGAAAGCCTATGAGTGGAAGGAGAAAGCCATTGACACTTCTGCTGTACTGCAGTGCTGCAATGACTTGCAAAACCTGGGAGGATTGCGAGTTCTGATTTGCCCTGCTGTACTTGAAATGTACATTATATATACACAAATATTGGGACACCTGTTTATCCTGTTTTTGTTGGAATAATTCTACTCTGGATTTAATTTCATTTAGCAACAAGAGCATTACTGAGGTCAGGATTTTGGATAATCATCTTGGGAACACCTCATCCCAACTCCCAAAGTTATTTCAAAAGTATTAGATGGAGCACCATCATTCCAAAGAACACAGTTCCACTCTAGCCAATGCCTTGAATTAAACATGGTGCTTATAAGTTAAAGTTGATCTGTTCCAGAGTGTCCAAAAGTATTGAATGGAGTGCTGTCATTCCAGAGAATACTGTTCCAGTACTCCCTAGCTCAATGCTCAATGCTCAATGTACTTCTCTTCAGGGACAAGACCATTTGTGTCAGCAGTGGGTGCATTGGATAGTAGCTGAATGCACTCATTAGAATGGGTGTCCACAAACATTTGGATATATGATGCATTTGCATAATTGCATAGATAATTCAAGGTTTAAGGTACACTTACAATCCCGTCTAAAGGTATTGGAAGAGTGAGGCCAATTACTTTGTTTTGCTGTAGAATGAAAACATTTGGTTTTTGACGTTAAAAGATGAATATTAGACAAAAGAGCAATATTTCAGCATCCCTGCCCATTTCTCTTGTGGGCAAAAGTATTGGAACATGTGACTGACAGGTGTGTTTTGTTACATTGATTATTAAACAATAAATGGTGCTGAATGTCTATGCTCAGTTTCAGAGTTGGGTTTTGCCTGTGCAGACTGTACATTTATAGTTAGAGGAGCAACCAACATGATAACCAGAGAGCTGTCTGTGGGTAAAAAACATGTAGCTGTGAAGCTGAGAGAAGATGGAAAATCAATCAGAGCAACTGCCCAAACATTGGCCTTAGACAGTACAACCAATTGAAATTTCCTGATGAAGAAAAACCTCACTGGTGTACTCAGTAACAGATATCAAACAGGTAGACTAAAGAAAACAACATCAGCTGATGACAGAAACAATGGTAGTTCTGTAACGAAAGACCCTAAAACAACTGTTAGTATCATCAGTAACAACCTCCAGAGGGCAAGAGTGAAGATCTCACAATCTACCGTTTGCAGAAGACTTCATGAACATGTTTTATGGACTGATGAGACAGAGATTACCAATTTAATGGAAAAGCTAAAGTTTGGACAAAGAAAGGATCTGCTCATGATCCAAAGCTCATCTGTGAAACATGGTGGAGGTGTGTAAATTTGTAAATAATAAATAAATAAAATAAAAGCTGAGATGTTGATCTTTTGTCTCATATTCATCTTTTAATGCCAATCTCAAATATTTTCAGTCTATAGCAACATTAACGGGATTGCCCTCACTGTTGCAATACTTTTGGAGAAGAGTGTACATTTGGTTTCATACACTAAGCTATTAGAGCTAGGCCTTCATGTCTCCAATGTCTCTAAACACAGTCATCTTTATAAACTTTACAATTATGATAATTTTGCACTCAAAGGTTTCTACCAGTAAATAAACAGCAACAGTAAAATAAAACAATCATAGAGCAAGATTTGACAGTTTAAAGAACATCCTTCTGATGCAATATCTTGAAGGTTTGTCGTTGCTGCGTTTATAAGTCTATAGACCATGTGTTAGGTTAGAAGTCAGACTTGGTTGAGCATCAGGGATGGTCAATTCTTGCACGACATATTTGCGTAACGTACAGTACGTATACAAGGACAGAAAACATGAAACAGAGGAGACAGAGGGATACCATGCTACACTGCAGAATGCTAACATCACAAATAGCATATTAAATGCTATTAAATGCCCTTTAACTTAGAACCGTGTGAACTTTTAAACTTTCCAAACCACAGCCCTGCAAAGATGAACATTGTCCCTCATCTAATACCAAGGCCAGCTGCTCAGTTAGCTAAAGCCTTGGGTACACTGAACAACTTTTACATTCGTATTATGTGAAATTAGATTATAAATATGCTGGGTCTATCACACTTGTCTATTGAGTTTTGCTGACTTCTAAAAAAAATATCCATCACACACCAACGACAAGGGATTATATGCTACACAACCTCAACTTGCTCCCGAACACACCACAAAACATGTGTGCCTCCTGCTAACTAGCTTTCTGCTCTTTGTTCTCATCTTTATTTGAGTCACTGTTTGTGCTGACCTTAAATTTCTGTTCCACCTTACATGGTGCTGCAATATGGGACAGATTCTAGCACCAGCTTTCCGACTAGTCTAAAATGAAATTGGGAGGCCAAAAACTGCAGTCACACGCAACTTGAGCTAAAATCTGTTTTATCCCTGTCTGTGCAGGTTGGCTCGAGCTCACAGGTATTTTCAACAGTTGGAATTGACAGTTGGAGAGAGAATCTGTGGGGCATAGACTCTGATTTTTGGTCTTCAGATCAGTCAGCATATGAGACTAGATGCTTAATTTAGTATTGTATACTGGTCATTGGCTCTATCTAAATGGGTTCCATCAATAGCTAATGATAACTGAGTACAAATAGTAAACACAGGATATAGACGACAAAATAAAACAGGGTTCATGTTTAATTTCACAATTTTGTACTAGCTTGTGTCCAATACAGCAGCAACGGAATGGAAATTAACATACAAAGCAAACATCTACCATACCATCATACGTAAGGAGGCTTCTGATATGTCCTGTCTACCCATGACCTTACTACTGAGTTTTTTAACATAACACGTCCAAAACAAATGGCAGCCAGTAGTGGAGCCAGCCATTTTAAACACACAGGTCTAAGCCCAAATGTTCAAAATCATGCTCGCTGTCATGCATATTATTATTATTATTATTATTATTATTATTATTATTATTATTATTATTATTATTATTATTATTATTATTATTATTATCAGCCTGGTTTACACACATAATATAAATGAAATCATTATGAAATATTTCAAATCTGTGAAATGTTCCCGTTTCTAAATTTGACATTTTGTTAGACCATCTAAAGAGACACAAGTCAGGCATTCCTCCTGTTTTAATGAATCAGAAAAACACATTTTTGACTCAGACATAAATCTCACAAGCTCCTGTGCTCCATCTAACATTTTAGTCCTTAGTAAGTAAAACTTTATTAACATTCAGATTAGCCAAAGCGCTAATCTCAGCTAATGTGCATTACATCTACTGCTTCACACACAACCTTCCTGCCTCTGCTGAAAATGAGCTGCTTTCTGTTGATGATTGCTGTGAATCACTGTTCTTCAATAACATTCTTATGTCCATGTTTATTTCATTTCCACCACTGCTTGCTGTGGTGAACGATTGACAGGGTTGTCAGGTCTAGTGTTTCTCAGACCTTCAGCAAAAAGATCTTCCACTACTGTTTTTAAATTGTTTGTTAATTTTACTTCGAAGGTGAATGATTTACCCAGATATTATTTTCTTAAATGTTGATGGTGCCAGTCCAAGGCAGTTTAGGCAGATGTACGTCCATGTTTCTAGGTAATATGGGACATGTTTTGGAGTGTGTTCAGTTTGTTGTGTAGTGGAAAGACATGTTTGATCCTTAGTTGTTTAGTGTGCAATGGGCATTTTTTTCAATCGCCATAAAAATGAGCAAAACTGAGTTGGGAAGCGTGAGATACCCAGTGTTTTTATAATCTGCTCTGACTTTAAAAGTCGTGTAGTGTACCCAAGGCTTAAGTTGAATCAGGTGTGTTTAATGAGGCACAAGCCTGTAGTCTGCAGTGCTGTAGCCTACGAGCACAGCAGCATGACACGTGGAATACTAATAAGGTTCATTTCTAAACACCAGCGAAAAACCTACATCTCGAGTGACCTTTCATCATCATACCAAACAAAAAGGTCATTAGAAATGAACAAAGCAAAGCAACAAAAGCAAAAATACTTTTTTTTTTTATTATCATTCGTACTACAACAGCTACAAAACACTGCAGTTATGAGCACACTATGGATTGGTCAGTTCTTTCACCTGCTGATTTAATCAGGGACACACTTCATCTCTGATGAAGACCTCAAGCCCTGGTGCCTCTAAGAGAGCTGGCAACTCGATGTCCAAGACAATGTCCTTGACTTCTGGCTCAGGCAAAAATGAGGTCAGAGCCAACAAAGGTATCGGTCCTCTCCCACACACACAGCCAGTGCTGCAGGCACCTTACACACCTGAGTGGGAGATGGCTGCAGAACACTGCCTCACAAGCTGCCAGCCAGCAGGAACACTCCACAACCTTAGTTCAGGCACAGCAAGGGCTTAATGACACTGCTCTATCCAGAGGCACAGGCCAGCACTCACAACTCGCTGACTGCAGGACCATCAAAGGTGTGTTTCCACAAAAGCCAGCGGTGCACACACTAATTAATTTGCCTTTCCAAATGTAGGGCCCCAAGCCAGATCAAGCTAAGTTCTGGTCTCAGCATTTCAGTCTGTGATTTGCTAACCTTGAGAGTTCTTTTGTTTGCACCACAACAACCTTTAAAGGTAGAGTACCATTCTAAACTTCAGATGCATATTGAATATAGAGATTATTTTTTAAATATTAAGTCATTTGAACCATTTATTTTTTTTTTAATTACTACTATTTTCTTTTCTGGGACTCACACGGTACAGTGACTAATGTGTGCTTCCTCAGAGTCAGATGTCATTAGACAGCTGAAGATGCTTGGCGAAGAAAGCAATCTACAAGTTCATTAGCTAATGTAACTGGTTGGCGCTGACAGAAACACTACAGTAACCAAAATGGCCTGTTGACTTGTGTGCAGCGGAAAAGCATCACAGAATGCACAACACTATAAACTTTGAGGATAATGGGCCACAACAGCAGAAGACCAGGTCAGATTCCACTTCTGCTGACTAAAACAAAACAATTAAAGACTGGAAAAATGTAGCTTGGTTTGATGAATCTTGATTTTTGCTGAATAACACAGATGATAGAGGTTGAATTTACCACCAAAAGCATGAATCCACACAACCAGCCTTGGGTCAACAGATCCCAGTCTGGTGAAGGTGCTATAATGCTGTAGGGAGTGTTTTGGTTTACTTGGGGTCTGTAAATATATGTGTTTTCAAGGCCACGATTATGATTAAATGCTTGATATTTGTCTCTTAGTTGATTCTAATGAATGTTTGTGACTATGACAATGATTATGTCTCTCCAAAATATACATTTTGTATACACTCATTGTAAAAAAAAAATAGTACTGAGAACAAAATCACAGATTGCAATGCAATTCAGAAGGAATATAAAGGTTACCAGGAACAATAACTTATTGAACTTTTAGACTGACATGCAATATTTATCTATATACAGAAGTAGTGTCTCTCAGTACGGTGTCAGGCCTCCATGTTTACTTATGTGGCATGCAAGATGTCTTAGCATGGAGTTGTAGAGGTTCCTAATGGAGTCTTTGCCGCTTGAATTCTCACACAGTTCCTGAAGATTTTGCAAAAATTGCACCCCGCACCACAGTGTCATAACTTCTGACCATGGTGCCTCCACACATGGATTTGTTGGTCTTTTTCCACCAAAACAAAAGCAGGACTTGTCACTAAACACCCATTGCCATTTTATGTGACTCCATGACAGACTGGTATTACACCATTGCAGTCTTTGTCAATGCTGACGTGGTGTTTGGGGTAGTCCTTGTAATGCTCTGTGTGCACGTAGTCCTGCATAATGCAGCCATATGCCAATGGTGCTGGCACTATCAGGATGACTCATGAAGGGCATCACTGCTCTCTGAATGTCTGCAATCATGGCTGTTGAGTCACTCTGCGCATGTCAGGCAGTATTCCAGTGGTTTGGGCAAAACTTTATTTTGCGGGTGCATGTCATCTATCTACTGCCATCAACAGTGTTCTGTGGTAATATCTGCATGACCGGTATGGCATGGCATTGATACTTTAATAAGACTATCCCAGTCTACCTTGAAACCCCTCTAGAACTCTTTTAACTGCTCAAATTGCTTTGGAACTCTTCTTGACAGTATGAGTCGAAATGGAAAGCGTGAGCAATGGAACGACCTTATATAGTGAGTTAGGTGACTAAGGCATTTACTTGCTTACATCACAATCATGGCCGAGCGTGAAATTAGAATCATTCACATGCCTCACCATGTCAGACCTACCCGCCAAGTGTCAATCCCCTTGATTGATTCCTTCTGTGTGCAACAACAATTTTCTGACAAATGTATATAATATATGCCAACCAACAAGCACATCAGTGCCTGATGGAGTCTCAGCATGTGAGGAACTTCTTCAAGTCTGTTGGCAAAGCATCCAAGTAGCTCCTGATGACACTCCTTGGGAGAATGCCAAGAGTGTGTATCAAAGTAAAGATGGGCCAGTCTGAAGATTTTAACCCTACCTAATTCCAAATGTATTATTTTATGGTTTTTAAGTCTTCATAATCCTTCTACAATATGGACAGCAGTAAAATTGAATACACCCATCTATGAGTGAATGCTACATTGAACTCGCACCGTACCTCCATAAACAAATCATCTGGAGGTGCATTTTAATCTCATTCAGGCTTTATTTTAGGATCCGCAAAGATACCGGATTAGAGAGCCACAAGACTTTGTAATATTTCATAACAACCGATTAGTGATACTGAAATCCCCCTAATAAATATAGATGATAGTTTGAGGTGGGATTACTCCTCTAAGAGCACCACTGAAAGGCATTAGGGGACTGGATTAAAGCAATGGTTACAGTTATAGTGAAGCAAATACTGCAGGCCTCTTCTACCATGCCTGTAATCTTCCTCCTTTTCCTCCGTCTTGGCTGGCACACATTGATTCTACCTTCCCTCTTTTGTTCCCCCGAGGCAGAAAGAGGTTTTCTAGCCTTGAGAGAAGTTTCACTTCCCTGTGATGGGTGCAGACAGGCTTGGGGTGACCCCTGCGCTCACCCGAAGCTTCTGTCTATTCACCGGGCCCAGACAGAGAGAATAATGCAGGGGCCTATGACATGAAAGCCACAGCAATACATTCACTCTGGACATTCAATAAAAAGCCAAGGCCCGGGACTGCTGGGTCACACCGACTCGGGCCTGACCTTTAACTAAAAACGCCGCTCAGCACAAACGCCTGCACCCGAATTAGATATGTGAAAATGTCCACAAAAGGCCATAGACCAGTAAGAGCATGTAAACAGTCATATTCCCATCAGAAAATTATGCATGGGGGGTTGGGGGAAGAGTGTCATTAGTATGCATGGCGACATTATTGTGGCTCATATGATTGCCCTTTTCTACTGAGAGACTGGACATTTGTAATTTGGCTTCAGAAATCGACCTTATTACTGAGTCCTGGAGAGAGCTTTCTGAACTCGTTCACACAGATGTATAAAATGCACTCCTAAACAGGTTCTAAAGAGGTCACTGATGAATGGGTTCTAGGGTTTGAACATGAACATAAAGATACATTATTTTCATTCTGGATCATTTTTGAGTTTTCTTTATATTCTTAAAGCTGTGCCCTTACAGCAATGATAATAATACTGCTGGTAGCTGTGCCATGATCATGAACATAGCAGAATATATCTACAAATAAGCCATAATCCTTAAAGGAATGGTTCAGTCAATAATGCTAAAGTTATTAATTCATTAATGTCAATAGATGCCATTTAGGATAATAAACAAAACAAAACAAACAAAAAAACAAAACAAAAAAAAGAAATCTGGCTACTGGCCTATAGTCATGTCTAGCAAGATAATACATTGGTCTTATATATGTCTTTTTTTTTATTTACATTCTTTTTGGGATGTGAAAAATGTGTCTGGTCAGGATTTCTAAATTGTGTAAAATGTCAAGGATTGTATGTTGATTTCTCCTTAGCGTTTGTGTTGCAACACATTCTGAGTATTGATCTAGCTTTAATCACATCTATTTTAGCACCGCCTTAACACGACCACTATTGGTCACCAGATTCAGCAATATAAGCTATTAAGGCTATGGGTAAATGTTTATCTAGTAGTTTATTAACATAGTTGTATACTGTAACCTACTGGAATCCCCCTCAGCCACAACATCCTAACAACAATGAATGCCCATTTGTCCCCACTGTCCTCTTCTTTGAAGACCAAAATTTCGTCACCCTATATTTAAATATAACAATACATAAAACTTGTTCACCTACTTTTATTTGTTTATACCACTATGTAATTATCCAATCATATGACAGAAATATTGACCTGGTGCCAAACAGACTGGCTTGAGAATTTGTTGATCTGCTAGGATCAGTCTCAAGTGTTTACTCTCAGAAAAATGTAATAAAGGAAGAAATAAAAGTGAGTGGCAGTTCTATATGTCTTGTTGATGAGAGAGGAAAACCAAGAATGACCAGACAGGTTGAATCTGACAAAAGGAGTACAGTAGCTTGGCTTGTGGTGAGAAGATATCTTAGAATACACGACATGTCTAACCTTTCACATCTGCCATCCAGAAACAGAAAGGGGAGGCTGTGGTGGACAAAACAATCACCCAAACTGGACAATTAAAGAAAGGTAAACAACAACAACAACAACAAACAAAAACAAACAAACAAACAAACAAAAGCATCTTGATTTCTGCACAGATGGTAGGGTCAAAATTTAACATTCTGTTAATCCATTCAACCATCCCCCAGGAGGTGGTGTAATGGTGTGGAGAATGTTTCCTTGGGCCAGAGTGTTTTCTTGGCTTGTTAATATTTATAAACATGATAATGAGTTCAGTGGATCACTGGATCAGAATCCAATACACCTGTGGGATGCAGTCAAATTGGAGATTGGAGTGCTGCTGGAAAAAACTGTCACATGCCACAAAGACTTGTGAAAGTATTCACCCCCTTGGCTTTTTACCTATTTTGTTACAATATAATCAATATAATCTGTACTGAATTGTATGTGATCTAAATTGGTGAAGTGAAATAAGAAACTATATATCCATCCATCCATTTTCTATACCACTTATTCCTGAATAGGGTCACACGGGAGCCGGTGCCCAGCTGGCAACTCTGAGTGCAAGGGCGGGAAACAACCCTAGACAGGACGCTAGTCCATCATAGGGCTCACACACTAAGGGCCAATTTAGAGTCACCAATTCACCTACCGCACATGTGTTTTGACCGTGGGGGAAACTGGAGTACCCGGTGGAAACCCACGCGAACATGGGGAGAACATGCAAATTCCACATTGTAAATGTATTTGAATGGCCTAGCCCAGACCTTAATCCCATTAAGAATCTGTGGTCAGATTGAAAATGGCTGTTCACCAGTGACAACCATCTAACTTGAAGGAACTGGAACGGTTTTGCTTTGAAGAATGGGCAAAAATCCCAGTGGCAAGATGTGGCAAACTCAAGAGACTTATACAAAGCAACTTCTAGCTGTAGTTGCCACAAAAGGGGGCTCTACAAAGTATTGATTTTAGGTGGGTGAATGGTTATGTACAGTGAAGTGTTGTTATGTTCTATTTGTTATTTGCTTCACAATACAAAAAAAAAAAAAAAATTAAATGTTCATAGTCTTAAGCATGTTCTTTAAATGATCCATTTTAATTCCAGGATGTGATGTAGCAAAACACAAAAAATGCCAAGGGATGAATTTTTTGGCAAGACACTGTATATAATGTTCCTTATAAAGGTCTCATTTAATGAACATCTACTGTTCTACTACTGTTTACTTTATTGAACATTAGTGACATTTGTACTGCATTAAAATCACCACCAGGTAATTTCAGATGTAAAATTTAATATACACTCATCATCAAGAAAATAGTTGGAAGCGGAAGGGTGATGCTATTCGGAAAGAAGATATAAGGAACAATAAATTATTACAAAATTTAGACTTATATGGTTGATACAGTATTTATTAAACTACACATCCTGAACATAGTCTTTCAGTATGGTGTTGGCATGGAGTTGCAGAGGTTCCTAATGGCATCCTGCAATAATCCATCCCATGTATCTTGAATATTCTCACTCAGTTCATGCAGATTTTGCAGTAGGTGTTGATAGTGTGTCCAATAGCATCCCACACATTTACATTCAGAGACAGGTCTGGCAATGTGGCTTTTGGAATGGAGCACACACAGATTTGTTGGTCGTCTCCACCAAGACAAAAGTGAGACACTTGACTCCATGACAGTCTGGCACGACACCACTGCAGTCTTCAGTGATGCTGATGTGGTGTCAGGTACAGCACAGGCCTGTCATTGCTTACGTCACATTCGTGGCAGCTGATTGCTTCTGGGTGCAATAATTTATGAGTGTACATTCCCTGTCCTGTCTTGTTCTGACACTGTATGGAATAACATTTAGAGCAGAATTTAATGTTTTCCTAAAGAAAATATCTTACCGCAATATTCAAACATTCTTGAGAGGAGTTCATCGAATTGTCACCATGTTTATATCTTTTGAATTACAGTCTTATATAGTTACAATCAGAATATCTATTATCAAATATGTATTATATGTGCATTTTACTGTTATGGATATCTTTGGAATGTCCATAGTTTAATATGTGGTTCACAAAGATCTCAGATCTTTTTTCCATAGATATCTAAAGTTTAGTGGATTTGACCATCTTATACATCATACCATGCATGTTCCACTGCTTTTATCTTACTTTATTCTACTTTATTTATAATCTTTTTTAACTTGAGCTGTTTTGCAGCTATTCTCTGTCACTAGTGTGGTGGGTGGTAACTTGTTCACAAAAAAAGATAAATATATATATATATATATATATATATATATATATATATATATAATTTTTATATATTCACTCAAAGATTACAATCTAACAAGACATTTTTCTTGGAGAACAATGTTAAAACATTTCTTTTCGATTTCATTTTGACTTGAAAGCAAAACAATTCTCCCAGGAATCCAACAGTATTTCCTTATATTTATATATATATATATATATATATATATGTGTAGTTAGATTGTAATCTTTGAGTGAATTGCACTGACTCTTCCCTCTCCCTCCACTACCCCAAACTCTTATTGAGTTGGGGGGAATATTGTCATCATCGTCTGTTTGTAGAGGCTTCAATAAATATGATCCTGATAAAAACATTTATACTGTTCCCCATCCCCTTCCTTCTGCTCCTTGGCCTTGTGGCAGGTTCTGCTGGAAGCAAGCCGTCTTTCACACTTGTTTAAAGAGTAGTGTCCAGCTCAGCACATTGTTTGCTCTGAAACCTTCCCCTATCTACAACTGGCCCACCTGTCATGCATCACTGCATGGAGTATGGTATTTACTACACCACAGTATACATACACCAGCATGTTCGGCTCTCTCAATTGCATATGTTTGAGGCAGACTTTAAAAGGTTCATCAGATAAGGCGGCAGGCGATGGAACTCCAAATCAGATTTACTTAAGGCTTTTGCTGATACACGCCTGTCTGAATATTCCAAAGTTTGTTGGGGACACTGTTTATTCAGAGACAGATAAAGTAGCCAAGCACTGAGAGTCATGAGCCATCTCTTATCATGCATTTGCTGTATCAGATGACCCTCGATTACAAAAAACAACAACCCAACAAACAAAAAAACTGCTGTATCATCAGATCCGTCTAATGCAACAGTTGCTGTGTGGAATGACTAATCAATAAACTCTCATAAATCACCACTAGGGAAGGGTGAGGCTGGGGGAGGGCAGTAAAAATGGCCTCTGACTCTCTCCAAAAAGCTGACTAGAAGACTCAGTTTTCTTCATTTCTTCTCCCTCAGGCATGCTTTTTATGCAGGGAGGCCAGGAGCATGAGTGTTCTCGGGGGGATACATTCTAATTAACTGGCAGGAATATCCGCAGCTACCCTCTCGACTTGGCAGCCTGAAATTTATGCCTGAGTGGGTGGAGTACATTTGGCTCCCTTCCAGAAGAAGAAATGTTTGCAAAAATAAATAAATAAATAAATAAAATAAAAATGAAATTTGGCCAGTCAAGGCCATTTGGGTCTAAGTATCACCTTTCAAATGCTTCATGGCCATGTAACATTTTATTCCTCCCCACCCCTCTTTGTATCTCAGGCTAGAATCGTATGTACACTCCATTTGCAATATAGTTGGCAAGCAATTACTCGTTGCATTATTGAAAATAAGACCCACTGCTAAAATACAAAGCCTAGAAGACGAAAATACAGGCTTTTGAAGTAGCAGAAAGGAAGCAAGGAGCGTTTGGGGGTCCGTCACTTAAAACTAACCCTTTAATCCCATTAGATTCTGTAAGTTGAGACATTAAATGGTCCCTTGAGCTCAAGGCTGCGGCAAAGCTTTTAAGGCCTCAGTCTTCGGGGGCTTACTTCAAACGGAACTAGCTCACTAGCTATTTCTGGCCTCAACTGGTTGGCCCAGTTTTGTGCACTACAGTGACAATGCATTGAGGTGGGATCAGTGGCAACTTTGATTCCAACAGAGACACTCTCTAACCCATCTTACGCTAAGAGAGAGAGAACAGAGTGTGTATGTAGGAGGAAGCCAGTGGAACATCATTAAAGACGGAAATCAAAGTAATCAGGAGCTGCTTCTGCTTTTGAATGAGCTGCTTCTGTGTGCACCAATAAGACCTTTTTAATAAGACTTTAATTCAATGGGTTTCTTTCATTGAACCTCAGCTGAGGTTAATTTTGAGCGGCAGCTTCAGGCAAAAATCAAAAGCAATGTCAAAGATTCCAGGCTAATTCAAAGCCACTCTTGAAGTGAGAACTGGTAGAACTTTTTTTCTATTTTTTTTTTTTTTTTTTTTTTTTGGAGTGGGGGTGTCTAGATGCTGAGAAATCTAACCTGATGTTCTGAAAACTTTCTCTCTCTTCTATTCACTGTAAATCAGTCCTTTTGCTTATAGTGTTGTCACCGCATAAATACACGAAGCAAGATAATTCATCAAAGAAAGACCATCTGAAAGCAAGCAAGCCACGTCAGCATGTCTGTCGTCTGTGTCCTTGGTAGCCATCAAGCCAAATTCAGTTGCCATTGATAAGATATGGCGTTCAACTCATGGGTTTCAACACACCAGTTAGGTTGCCAAGTATCTGCTTGTTTTTTCCAAACAAATCCACCTGAATGGAGCAGGTGCTTTTCTTGAATAAAGGTGTTGACATGGTTGATATCACAAATGTGCTTAATCTAAACAGTACAATGAAAGCTTTTTATTTGATTTGTGTCTTTTGTGCTTTTTTTTTAATTATCAGAATTCTAAACCTCATACAAATTGCCAACCTGACTTTCAATTGGTGCTTAGAATTCCTGACCCCACAGTACAACTTTCTAATTTGTAGCTCATTGAAACAAGTGGAGATATTTGGTAGTTGAAGAGGGTATATTTACATATTATACATTATGATTGTGATATGATTCTTGTTTTACTTGTATGTTTTACAATTATTTAGAATATGTTATTTGATGTTAAAATACAAGTAAACAAACAAACAAAGCAGCATGGACAGCGATACTGGTCTGAGTCAAGGGGAAGCTGGTGGTGCAAAATATAGGGTTATTCTTCAGCAAAACCTGTTTCGGTCTGTCAGTGATTTGAGCCTGCGATGAAGGTTCACCTTCCAACAGGACATTGACCCAAAGCATATTGCTAAAGCTACACTTGAGTGGTTTAGGGGGAAATGTGTATATGTACTGGAATGGCCAAGTCAAAACAAAAAACCTTTATCCAACTGAGAATCTGTGACCTGAATTCAAGATTGCTGTTCAACATACACATAAAAAAATATTTGGAAATAAAAAAGTATATTAAAATTGTCATGTGCATATGTATTCACCCCCTTTGCATTAGCCCCTAAATAATTCTGGTGCAAAAAATACCTTCAGAGTCGCATGCTTAGTGAAATGAAGTCCACCAATGTGCAATTTAAGCGTCACATGATTTGTCAGTATATACACACCTTTTCTGACAGGGCCCAACACCAGGAGGCTGCAACACCATTAAACAAGAGGCACCACTACACAAACAACATTGTGAAGAAAAAAGAGATCTCCAAACAAATCAGGGACAAAGTTGTCGAAAGTAAAATCAGGGATGACTTATAAAAAAATATCCAGACAAGTCCTCCATGCACACTTCCCTGCTGCAGCCCACAGGTGATAGAAATCAGCAGACTCAAACTGCTTGTACACTACATGACAGATGTATGGATCAAAATCAGACAGTTGTACTATAATAAAAACACACCAGATGTTCCTGGATTTCAGACATGCCATTTCTTTAGACATGCTCCAGTAACAGACAAAAAGCAGTGATTATTTAAAGGCATTGGAAATCTGGTAAAACATTTTAGGTTAAGATGCTCAGATAGTATTTTATTTAACCACCTGGAAGACACAGCCATTTAAGGGATTAATGCAGTATGAATTTTCATCCCAAAACAGAAGAAATAAGCACAGAAACATCATTCTTTTAATTGAGTGTTTTCTTCCTTCAGTAATTACAAGTCAAGAAGATTTTAATGGCCTATTAAACCCTGTAAAATTACTGTAATATCCAATCTGGAGCAGTTTATTGGCTTTCATAGTACAATAATACAATATAATATCCAATTATAGAAATTATCATTATTAATATGTTATGATAAAGTTTTTTTTTTTCTATATCAGGAACATCCCACAGGATCCAGATGTCTGAACTCATAGTGGGGTCTTAGATCCTCATGCTTGGCCGTTTTTCCTGCTTTCCTGGCCTTTCCATAGCTGGCTGGATGGCTTGGATGACTCTCACTCTACATCATAACTAATTGTCATTCTAGCCAGTGTTATTGTTCTACTCCAGGCATTTTCTAAGCATCTTTGCTTGTCAACTGATGTCGCATTAGAAGTAGTTAAAACAGGTGCAGTGAAGGCAGCATATGCTAGTTTTCAGAGAGATCAGAGAGACCTAGCTGGGTAATAATTGCCAATTGAGTACTTGGACAAAATAGGAAAAAAAAGTGGTCAAATGGCCACATGCTCTTGTAGTTGTGGTGGACTTCACTAGTTGTGGTGGACATCAATACAGTACATTTTCATTTCTATTTCTGTACTTTGATAATACAAAACCATTACAATGCGCCCTGAGATGTCAGAATCAGTAAAGGGAGAGAAAAGATTTGATCAGTCTTTCTCAGAATATGCTTTCTTTTAAAGACTCCCCATTTCTGTTCCTGACCTCTACCTCCATGTTACACCTGGTGGAAGGAATCCCAGAGGGAAGAGCACTAACGTAGGATATATAGAACTGTCTCTTATCTGCTCTTTCCTTCTCCGTTCTTTAAAGATACATGACATATGACAAATGAGAAGCAGCAGGAAGTGTGGAAATGAGGGCCATCCTCTCCACACGTGAAAGAGATTGAATGGAATTAATTTTGTATTAATATTTCCACAGATCAGGAGGATCCTGTACTTCAGAGACAGAGTGCAGGCGTTTTTCCTCTGTCCTCCGCCGCAGGTGGTGTACAGACATATTTGGGAGGCTTTCCTGGAGCAGGTTTGCACTGCTGTTTTCTTCCTTTGGTTCTTCTGCCTGGTACTCTGCCTGCTCTCTCTGGCTGGCTCTACAAACTCCGGCACAGACTTTGAACAGCTTGCGAGCCTTGGGCTTGTCCCAGATGCCATTCATTCATGGGGCCTCATTCTTCAGAGAGTTCCTGAGCAGGCTGTTGCCTCTGAGCGGACTTCTGCACCAAAAGCCCAGGAGGGGCCGTCTTCACTGCCCAGACAATTGATAGATTTGAGGTGAACGAACACTCTCTGAATTCTGAATGTGGCTTTTTGAAATGCTTTTAAAACACATTTGCATGTCTTATTTACAACTTTTTGGTCAAAATATTTTGACTATGAATATTTAGAAAATCATTATTTAAATAAAACCTACCTTTCTCTCCAAACACCTTGAGATACATATTTAGCAAAACATTTCAATAATAGCTGTTATTTTATTATTAGAATGATAATAGTTGCTGTTTTATGTTAAAAAACTCAGACTATTGTTTTACATACTATTGAAAGTATGTAGAAATTCTGATGGTGCTTACGGTGAAGGGCTACTTTTTAATTAGACCACTGGTTACTGGGAAGTACTTAAGCTGTCCCTCCATTAATTAATTGGGTGGCTATGTTAGCAGAAATCAACCACCTAGTAACACTCTAGCAACCACCTAACAACACCCTAATAAAAAGCTCAAATATTACTGCAACCACCTAACGACACCCAGTTAACCACCTTCACCCACTAGAAATGAACAGGAAAACCAAGTGGACAATATTTTGCCCACTCCTTTCAGGTAATCTGAGTCCAGTAGCAACACCTTTGCAACAGCCATAGTAACCTAAAATATAGCAATAACCTAGTAATGTCTAATTAGCTACATTGGAATTATGTAAGCTTTCGTCAGTTTGAGAAATTTGTGATATGCAATTTCTTATCCTCAATTTATCCTGGCAGATCTGGTCTGAAGTAGTCCATCATTTATTTATTTATTTTTTTTCTAATCACACGTGAAATGGTTGACATAATCTACAAATGTCTGAAATGTGAATGCTTGAAACATTAAGGGAATTGCTGGAGACACCAGGTCTTGGAAGGCTTGGAAGATATGGTGGTCTTAGTGGGTTATGACCATCCAAAGGACCATGAACCCATTTGGCAACATTTGGAATTTGTGTGATTCCACAAATATCCTGATACAGTTTTATAGAAACTGAAAATGGTCCATGGAACCATATCTTATCCATAAGGGTTACACTACTTTCCCACTTTACCTGAGCATGTGTGATGGGAGATGCGATAGCCACATAATCTGAAGCTAGCTTTCCTCTGTAACAAGCAGTAGCCACGGGAGACTCTTTCTGCAGCAGTGTTGCTTAAAAACCATTAAGGCGAGTCCGCATACTCCACTGCTTTGCAATAAAGAACATCTCCCCTCCTCTTTGCGTGGCTTATCTCCAGCGCCAGTGCTCCCAGGAGGCCTGCTCTCACTCACAACCCACAGTCAGCAGGGGCTCATACACTGATGGAGCCTGCAGCTTCACCCTTCCCTTCCAGACAGTGGGTAGTCTAGTCTGAAGTAGGTAGTGGGCTGTACTGGCCTTTATTAATCAAAGCTGCATAAAATCCAGTGTAGATGTTAATTTCTTAATAATGTAAAATCTATTGTACTCCCAGTGACTCATAAAAGTGTCATAAGAGATTTGGTATCATTTTCATCTTCCTAAGTATTTTTCTTCAGTTTGTTCTTGAGGAAAGTCCTGAAAAACGTGTGTCCATGTCAGATTCATGATGCATTTTTAAGTATTTACAGCTCTGCTCTTATAATGATGGATCTCAAATTTCACAACCCCCCCCCACCAAAAAACAAACAAACAAAAACAAACAAACAAACAAACAAACAAACAAACAAACAAAAAACATTGGTGTCTGAATGCTTGCATTAGTTGGATTAAAGAAGTAATTACTTCTTAACAATTAGTGAATGGTGAATGAGGCCCATTGAAACTAGTGGTGAACTAATGAATCAGCACCAGCCCACTAAGCTCTTATTTGCATTTTATTTGCAAATGATACACCACAAATAAACTTTAATTTACGTATAATTTACATTATACACACCCTAATTAAGGTGTGGTGGTGTCTCCTGGGCAACCAGTTGGTTGCCATGAAAAACATTCACCAGGTCTTCTACGTCTGCTAGATTCTCCATTATTGCATGCTTGATCCTCAGGTATTTACCTGTTTATATTTCCTACACAATTAAAGGACTAATGAGAAAATAAAGATCCAAGTCTGTAAATGTCAGCTCACACTTATAAATGACATGTTGATGGTATTCAAACCTAATACAAGAACTGCTGTGTGCACTTTGGTTGCATGCTTATGATTACTGAAATCATTCATGATGCTCATAATAAATATGATTTGACTGTAAACCAAGCATGTTGAAGTTATGCTTTGAAGAATGATGGCTAACGTCATTCTAAATGGTGGGGGGAGAGGGAGGTCCATCCTTCCTGTTAAGGAATGTCATGCTCTCACAGACTCTCAATTATACATGATTCTTGTATCAGCAGAAACTGAATTTGCAATCTCTGCAAAGTTCTGTCCAACACTTAGACAGTTGCAGGACCTGGGAGCGCTATCATAATTATGCTCCTCATAACAACTGATGCAGTGAGTTCAGCTTATTTCCAGTTTACACCACATGCACTGCCAGCTGTGGCTATCTATAATTATTAAAATCAATAATGTAATAATTGGATCACTCCAAAAGACCAGCTTCTCTTGTTTTATTATTTACAGGCATGTGTTTTTGTCAAATAAAGGTTTTTTTATTTTATTCTAAAAAGCTTTGACTGTTGAATTCTCACAGCTGATTAGAAATATGACCTATGTTATACTCATCATCATCATCATCATCATCATCATCATCAACATCAACCAATCAACCAATTGCAATGCGTGACTGCAATGGTGCCATTTCATAGAGTCTCTCAGAATGGCAGTGGGTCATCGTCAGTGATGAGCCTCGCTTTTGTCTTGGTAGAGATGACCAATGAATCTGTGTGGACGCATTGTGGTCAGCACCAAGATGAACAGTTTGTGATCACATGTCACACATCACAGAAGGCTGGTGTCATAGTGTGTGCAATTTTGTACAATACCATATTACCTAGTCATCTTGAAGACAGATACTATGTCAAGGCCAGTTGTTTTGACACACCTGTTTGAAAATGCATGGGATGCATCTGGAAAAGCTATTAACACTTTACTCTACTTTACTTTACTTACTACCTACAAATCTGTAGTAACTGAATGAAACAATTCAAGCTGTAAGGGAGAGATTATCACATTACACCATTTGGAACCTCTCCAACTTTACTCGGAGACCATACTGAGAGACACTACTTCTGTATGTCTCACTTTTTAATCATCTATTGTTCCTGCTAACCCTCCTAATCTTCCTTCCCCACAACACTGCTTCCCACACTTCCTTCTGCGTGCATCTGTTTGGCCAACTTTTTTTCTGATGATGATGAGTGTATATAACATAAAACAGTACATTTCTAGATGGATTTACGTAGAACATAATGCATATCACATAGTCTACACCCCTGCTACCAAAGCTGGACCCGCAAAGCCTCCATGATGCTTCTCTGCACCTCTACAGCACAGCCAGAGCCAAGAAGATTAGTCCAAATTAGGTACAATTCAAGGCATGGGGTTAAAACGTGCAGGAGCAATGAACATGACCACCCTGGAGCAAAATAACAACAGGTTCCCACTGTAATTTCCCTAATTCTTGTCTCCTTCGCTTGTTCTCTTGTCTTCCCCTACTTAATCTGCTGAAATATTTAGTGTAGGCACACAGCCTGAGGAAAGGGCAGAGCATAAAACAGTCCTGCAAATGCTTTGATTTGAATTTTAGAGGACAGCGATTATAGATAATAATGCTGAATGACGTCACAACTGAGAATGAGTCAGAAAAACCACTGACACCGAAAAGCGACAGCTACTGTCACCCGCAAAGGACATTTGCGTAATTTGCAGTGTTTGGGCCCTTCTTTCCTTAGCTTATGATACCCTTCTGTCTAAGAGAGCTGAATAGAAAATAAGTGCAATTTAGTCTAAACTCATTGAGTATAGCAATTCACAACACAAGATGCAAAGACCCAAATTAGCCACATTAAATTAACGCTAAAAGCCGTTTGACGTCAAATTATGTCTCATGGCTCATATGAGATTCATCAAAACAATGAAAACTAGAACTCGATGACTGCAATTGTGCGATAGAAGGAAGCTAATGGATCTAAATTAATGCTAATGAGCAGAAACCAATTCAGCAGCTGACTGCCTCACACAGACTGATGTCAGAAAAGTATGCTGCAGAATTGGGATCCAGACAGAAGAGGAGAACTATAGGTAAACACAGCTTCATCTACTGATCTTAATTGTATTTCTAGTGAGCTGATCTCCACTCCTCTCATTTCCAATACGGCAGAATTGACACAGTTGGAGAGCTTAGGGAGCTTGAGATTTATTACTGAGGGATTAACATTCTGGGACGGCAAAAATGGCTTTTGCAGCCCACCTTCAGCCATGAGGATTGTGGGCAAGAAAGAGACTCAATTGACGTTAGGCTGCCAAGCCATTCAGACCACCAGAGAGATGTTAAGAAAGAAAGAGGCCCCTGGTGCTAAAGGCCTGCTGAAAAGGAAAGAGACCAGCAGAAAGTAAGAGAAAGTAAGAAAATAAGAGAAGGAGAGAAAAGACAGGGAGCGTTTACCTGCTCTAAGATGACGTTGATCCTGTCCACTTCACAGTCAATGAGATAACGCTTCTCCTGCCTCCTGTCCATTTCCTCAATGATGCGCTTGTACTCCTGAGGGTCTGTTATACTCCCCACTGACCGGGCCGTCACCTGCCAGTTGTTTGCCACTGCTGCTTCCATTATGGCCTGGAGTATGGAGAACCCTTCAGAGAGGAAATAACAGTTTTCAGGTTAGATTGGTATTAAAAAATGGTATGGTATAGGATGGCGGCTTCAAAGACACCAACAAGTACAGGTACTCCGTGTATGTCCAAAGCTAAATATGGGACTTGTTAAGCAGTATCACATTTCAACCAATGGGAACAGAACCGGGAAATGCATTTTATATGGTGTTTCTGGATAAGGATGATTGCATCCCCTAAAGCAACCACTAAAAGGTATCAGGGACCCAAAAGAACATCCATGTTATAACATTCAGAGATAATGTAGCACTGCTGCTGCCATAAGAAAACTACTTCATCTTAAACTACTGCTTACCTGAACCTCAGTACCCAAAAGAAATGTTTTTTTGCCACTTTCAATTTTAACCTCTTATACACAATGACGTGTATTACACCCGAAGGATTACTAATCAGTAATTGCATCCTAAGCAATTATTGAACTGAATTGAATGGGCATACTGACATTACAGAAAACAACAGACAAAAAACAATTAAAGTGCTTAAAATAGCCAAAACCAATCCTACTGCCAAGCAACTGATGGCAGAGCTCATTTAGTATTCTTTTGACTTCAGGCACAAAGGTCACGCTCCATCAGACAGTATGACATGTTTGACAATGGCCCTGATGGCCAAGAGGCAACAGTTCAATGCAATATATACTCAATGATTTTCTCCGAATGACTTAAAGACATTCAGATTCAGATACTTCTGGCGACTTTTTCCTTTCTGGCCCATTTTTGTGTCGGTCAATTTCACTTTCAGAGACATAACATTTTATTATGGCGACCAGGATGTTGTGTTAAGTCAGGATTTTAGAGCTATCATAACAGCAGGTGGACATTTTCAAGCCTAAGGTTGCCCTTCAGCTGTGACACATCAAGTTGTGAGTGGAGCATAAAGGGGAATTAATTGAAAGGCAATCCCATGTTCTGGAATGAAATGAGCAAGCCTATGTAAATTCAGCTTAGCTGTAGCGCACAAGGTTGACTTGGACACGAAAATAATTCGCATTCCACTGCTGGTGCCTGTCCTTGGGATTTAGGGCCGGCTCAAAGACGGGCAAAGACAAAAGCCCATTCTTCCTTTCTTCTGGGTGGAAAAAAATAATTATATTAAAGGAATATTGTGAGAACATTTTCATACATAATTCAGATGATGAAGATATTAGTTTAACTGAGCTCTCTGCTCCAGTATACCCAAATGACATTCTTTCAACTGATTTACTCCACAATGAATAGTAGGGTGAAAAATTGGCATGAATAAATTGCCTGGTTTTTGTACGAGCTTCGCTAAAAGGATTTACTCATTTCCAGTGTGCGGACCGAACCATAGAACGAACCAACATGAGCAGCAGTAATGCTAATCAACCATAGCCGGGATGTTTTATAAAGTAAGAGACAATGTAATTGTTTTCAAATATATGTGCTATAAGCCCTTTTTTCCATTAAGGCACAAGCGAGCCTGACTTGTCATATTTGCAAGAAAGGCCACAGAAATGTCTTGCAATGGCAAACTTTGCTGACCATGCTCCCCAAACACAGATGGGGAAAAAGCCTGATTTAGAACAATGATTAATACCAGTGCACAGCCAGCAACTGGCCAATGGGGGATTATGTAAATGGCTTAAATGCAGTCTGAATGGCATCCGGACAGAGAGAATGTATCGTATTGTTCCAGCTGCGCTGCCCCCTTAGCAGCCTTTATCGCCGAACGGGGTCTCGCAGGCACGATAGTGACAAAGCAAAGTGTCTCGCTGGCAAGTTTTTCCTGCTGAATAATTTGAGCCTCTTAAAGGGTGAATTATACTTCTGCATGTGCAAATCTGTGAACATGTGAGGACATTGTGCAACGATGATTCATAAATTCCTGCATTACATTGTACAAGAGGGAATGAATAGATGAAATCAAAAATGCCAAATTACAATTAAGCCACTGTCACACTAAGCCTCTTTCTGTGAGTGAAATTCTGCTGCATGGCATTTAAACTTGGATGTCACTTTAATTTTCAAGTAGGAAACTGGAACTGGAATGGCCCCACTAGTCAGATCTCATTCTCAGAAAACTTCATCAACTCCAAGCTCAAAATCTAGTAGTTTTTATGAGCAGTTATCAGTGTCTCATCACTCCTACACTCAGTACTGTCCAAATTCTATCTCTGTTTCATGTGCAAAATGCAGCATAATATATCTGGGAACCAAATATGGAGCATATTTTAGTTAGATTTGCAGTTATTTTTGAAATAGTATACAATTACCTGAGTGTTTAACTGGTCAATTTGGGTCTGACATCATTCCCAGCTCCAGCGTCTGACTTCTGAAGTTCATGTATGCAATTGTCTTGCATTATTAAGCTCACCTTTATAGCAACTGTTTGCTGTTTGCGCTAAATGAGATCGTTTTCTGGAGTCACTGCCCTTTCTTCCATCTTCACGACCCATTCATGCATGTGTACAGTGTAAAAGAAAGTTGTAGCAAGTTTACGTATTTGTCTAAGTGAAATGATATTACATAGCTGCATAACAAAGAAGCATGAAATTGTGAATGTATAATTTGTGTTCTACTACTGGCCAGAAAAACAGAAAAGGTATGTTAGCTATAATAATATAGCTAGACATAGTCATACTGTGTCATCAGTCGCATTAGCCGACTCAACAAACAACATTACTTGAACAAACATTAACTCATAGTTAGACTTACGTGTCTAGCTGAAGATTCTTATGCAGAAGCATATTGTTTTAAAGTAATTAATGCGGCTACAGCAGATGTTTTGGGCATACTGAACACATGACAAATAGAAAACCTGATTAAAATACATCAAAATATGAACAAATGTAAAAACGAATTTATTTCTAAAATAATTAGGAGATGATGAAACACAATATAAAGAAGGACTACAAAAAAACAAAACTAAAAACAGAAAGAAATAAGAATTTATAATAAAAGCAAAAGAGAGAAAACAAACAACAAAAAAAACAAAAAAATAGCAGTGATTTTATAAATTATATAACTATAAAATGCAGTAATAAACAATTAACTGAATTTCAAATAATTGCTAAAATAATGAACACTAAAAAAAAAAAAAACAAAAAAAAAAAAAAAAACAGAGCAAACAACTAAAATAAATGTCAGTTGTTCCCAGATTAAGACACTTTTCCTTCAATCCTTCTGTTCTTCGTGCCATCTTTTCAAAGACACTGGCTAATTTAGTCCATTTTTCTGACAGTAAGTCATCACTTAAACAAAGACTGCTGAACACTCCACTGTCATGTTAGATTTGTTGCTTGGTGACATGAGTTACCACGGTTACAGTGCTAACACAGTTTTATTCCAGGCAACATAGCCATCCATACAGCCACTGATGCTTATAGTCCCTAATGATTATCCAAACAGTGACGCTGATCTCTGTGAGAGTGGTATGCACTGGCCCATGTGTCAAACTGCAGGAGGCGTGAGAGTCTGGACTGTAGGACTGGACAACCATTAGAGTAGAAGTTGCATTTACATTATTGCTTTTGAATCTTGTCCCATCTCCACTGGATTTACCTCCCCGCTCAACCAGTCATTATAGAGTCACATAATCTGAGGTTAATATTGTGGAGGTGTGTGTGTGTACGTCACTGTGCTGCTACCAGGTTACCCATAACTCTCATCTCAGCATCCCTTATGCAAAAACATTCAGGTTCATCTTCAAAGAAGCATAAATCAGTCTTTATTCCTTCACTGTATTTGTTGTCTCAGGCCTGATGTCAGGCTGATCCCCTTTCAGCAAAATGACCATCGGGAAAAACAGCTCCGTGACGAGCACAAATAAACACCCAGACATGCCACCCATCTGCAAGAGTGGAGCGAAAATGGGCTGAAAAAAAAAATGGTGTCAACCATCCCAGCTTCATCTGGAAGAATGGAACGCAGGCGTGCAAAGGCGAGCAAGAATGACACTCTCATTAAGACAATGTTTCTGCTCCAGCTAGATAATACACAAGAGCCATATATGTGCAAATATGTGTGTATACAGCAGACGGAGCTCAAGGCCATCTCTGTGTTGCCGTTCATAGCCTTAAGAACCTTAAGAATTTTGCAATGCCTGATATTGAAGCGTTCCTTTTTACTTTTTCCTTTCATTCTGACACCGAGATAACTTACGTAACCCTGATTCATCAACCCCAAGTGACAGAATCAAATGACCATCAAGACAAAAATGTACTAAGGTTATGTATTAAGCTCCTGTTGAATATTCCAGGCAAATGACTCAGTCTGTGATACTATATCTACGTAATATAATGCAGCGTGACTCTTAGAAACTTCTGAAGCACCTCTGAAACCCTATTTTATTGCTATGCACTATAAACCAGATCTGAACACGGCATTCCTGCTCCATTAGAATGTTAATCTATTTTTTATTGGTTTTGCCTGATTTCACAGAACAAGACTCCATAACCGAGAAAAGCTTTCATAACCCATGTATTATTTACATGCACAGGTTATTTGGTTTCAGATATACACATATCTGGTGGACTAACGTTTGTCTGCAATTTTTTTCAATACTCCATACGTCCGATCTAGTGATTTTAAATATGCATTGTAACATTGAGTAGATTTAAGTGAATTTAATTTAAGTAATTTTAGATTGAATTAAATTTGCTTATTATTATGTCATTTAAATATGCAGTAAATTATTATTACAGTGCTTATGAGAATTGACACATTCTAATTGAATACCTTTAAAAAGGGGCAATGAATGGGCCAATAAAATGCTCCAAAATGCCAGATCCTTCTTCTTATGAAGAGCCATTCTGGAACAACCAGGACTCCGTTCACACCTGGCATTAACATGTGTCCTCGGTGACCTGATCACAAATAACTGCCAAAACACATTGCTGTTCACACCTGGCATTTTAAATGCATCTCTTTTGACTGCCTGTGGTTGGATAATCACATTATTTCTGCTGGAGGGGCATGGTGCAGGGTCCTCAGCCCAAATCAAGGCGAGGCACTTAGTTTCATTTGTGCACCAGCAATGTGTCTCACAGTCTTACCACAATGTGGTTTCCAGAAAAATTGATATGTAATTTATGACTGAAAGAGCATTTCGGTAGCCATGCTTTTGCAAAATGTGACATTTATGGTTTTCAGTATTCTTTTTTGATTGCAGAAGGGGATGGGTTAAGTGTCTTTGATGAGAGAGCACTCCCAGTGAATGGAAGGACATGGTGAATTGCAAGCAGGTCTCAGAATGTGTAAATACGTATGTAATGTGGGACATGCTGAAGTGTCAACTGGATCCATAAGCAGCTTGTCAACAAATGCATGTGTACTGATGTCCAGTGGGGGAAGCGATATTTATTTAGGACAGTAGTGTAACATTTGATTCTTTTTTGGAAACTATAGCACATTCCTCAATGAATACTGCTTAAAGTTAAGCAAATTATATTTAGATCAAAAAACTCTTTCTAAAGGAAAAGCCTTTAATCATGCAGAAATTCTTTCTGATATTTTTTTTTTTTGAGTGTTCGTAGAGTTAGTATGCTTTTAAATAAATGTTTCCATCTTCACTTTTGTGAAAATGTCCTCACTGATTTCAAGGCTTGCAAATGAAAACTAAATCTCTGCTTTTGTTCCTGCCAGTGATAAAGATGACTTCTAGGAGGTCTACTGTGTTCTTTAGAAGTCTCCACAGGCAGAAAGCTCACTCTCATTAGAAAAAGCTGGGATTGTAGATGATCTAATCAGATGGTTGATGGTCATTTAAGCTTTCACTCATGTTGTTCTAGGTTCTGCTAAGGGTGCCTTACCTCAGTGCTTGCCTTGTCATTGGCTGCCTCTGCATCTCATGTGAGAAGGGCTCGTGTCAGTGCTTATTCCATAGCCCACACGCTTATGATTAGCATCAAATCAGTCCTTTCACTTCAAAACAGATGATTAATACTGGCGCTATCTGAGCACAGTCCTACAAGGCTGATCTGAATGGGAACAACAGAATTCATTTAAGATTCTTAAAAAGATTCCCTGCCTCTCCAACTCCACATTTGTATGGAAATTAAGAGATGAAATCTGACTCGGAGTAAATATTCAACAGCGGAATTGGAGCGCTCTTGCCTTCAAAGTCAGCACAAAAGTTTTCTCTTCCAGACATCAATGCCAGATATGAAGAAACTATGAACCTTACAGAGGTCTGGCAGGCTGCAGAAGATGGAGCTGTCTGCTGAGAGACAGAACACAGTGCGCTGTGTAGATATATCTAAAATGTGACGGCCTCGTGAATTTACATTTGCATGCATATGAGATTAGACTAGCGCTACTAGTTTAACTAAGATATTACCATCAAGATCTGAAACAAACATCAGGACACTGCAAATTCATTCCCCAATGAAGACACAGTCGCCTGTGGCAAGGAGTCCAAGCTCCTTTCTCTCACCAACACACAGTGCAGACAGCTAAAACTGGCCGTGGGAAGAAGACAAATGTGGAGAAAATACAATGAACACCATGGTTTATTTACATGCTTTGACTGGAATTTACCTGACACTAATGCAACATGTCCACGTGACCTCACATACAAATGTCCATTGGTTGATTGCTTTGGTCCAAAATATTTATTATAAAAAGCCACTGGTAGGACTGTTGAGCAAAAAAAAAAAAAAAAAAAAAAAAGACACTCGTCTGTCATGTACTTGAATAAGAATTGACATAATAGTGCTGAGAAATAATGTTGTAGAAAATCCTGCTGTTATGAAATTTTTGGATCTTTTTATTGGAACTGAAATTAGTGGAGAAACTGTGAAGACTCCGTATTCCACTATAGCTATGTTTACTTTTAGATTCAGGGTTAACATTAAGTTTAGTTCTCTACGAAGTCTCACCTGAGTTCATTCTTTATTTTACATGGTGAAAAAATGTTTCAACACTTTTAACTGAAGGTGTTTCGTGCTGTAGTTCAAGCACACTATGCTGCTGCTTTAAATGGCATAGTCTCACATACTACCTAAAGTATATAGCTTGACCACGGTGTGAACATATGTACAGCTTAAGCTCCTCAATATATTAATTTTTGCTTTAAGTGACCATATGAGACCACGGTTAATTGACTTTTAAGCTTTGAATTGGAACAATTTGAGGATTCCCTTTCTGCATTTTCTGCCTTTTGCAGAGCCATTGTGTGTCACACGTCACTGCCAATAAGTCCTTGTTCTCCAGTGGCGATTTACAACAGACGAGCCGCTCCGCTCTTGGGCCAGTGGCCATCTAGGGCATTAGCTGATCAGAAAACACCCCCCACACACGACACCATGCCAAGCTAATTCCTTGCCATTGCCATTTTGCTTTTATTGACTACCCTGCAAGCCCTCTCTTCTCAAGCACCCCACACATACACACACTCTGGAACCTACATTCACCTCTTTAGGGAAGTGGGCCTGAGCTGTGCAGCATGACGACCAGTGTAATATGTTCGGCTACATAAATTCTGGAGACAACGACAAGATTTCCTTATCGAGATCTATAAATTCTGGGTGCCTAGGCAATGCTGTGTGGGCGATGGAGGCCGCCTCTGATTACCCTCCTCAGAGATCATCATTCCTTTTGAGCCGGGAGCTTTTTAAAATGCCATAAAGCTCTGAAGCGTTGCAGAGTCAGCGCGGGCGGCGCCCTCGCAGAGCCGGCTGCCCGCTAATTCACAAGGTGCAGTGCTGGAATCTCTCCATCTTACACACTGTCAAGTTCTTGTCTCCTGAATCTGCCACCTCCCTAGTTGCCACAAGCTCAGTTTTTAGCGGTTCTACATTTCTTAATCCACCCCCTTATCCATCCCATCCCCCATTCATGCAGCTGACTAGAAATTGCATTACCATCTTTGACATTCCTGGCCAGCTAGCAGTCGTGTTGACATCTTTGGAGATAAAGAAGCATAACAGGCTGCAGAGACCTCCCAACCCCCTCCATCACCACCACCCCTCAGCTGCGGGCCAACTCGGAGGGTGTTCAAACACTAAGCGCTGGCTCCACATTAATTTGTTTGCTGTTTATATGTGACATTCCACTCCAAGCCTTCTCGGACGTAATGCTGTAAATATAGGTTAGACTGTGCTGTACAGCTACAAGCTTTGGCATGGTTCCTATTGGTGTGATGTGTTCATTCCCCTCTCTCCAAGAAGTTGCCTTGCTTTTTCTACCTTCATTAAAGGATCTTCTTCTCCCACCCAAATCACTTCCTGCAAATGAGCAGATTAGGGATAGAGAGTATCAAAAGCTACATGTAGCAGCAGGTAACAGAAACAGACATTTCACCATCTACTTTATTACACCCACACTAGATGCCTCTAGACATTCTTTCTAATCAGTGAACTCAGCTAGTTTAAGGTGCAATGGCATCAATACATTTTTGTTTGATGGCCTAGAAGAACCAAAACAGAACCAGCAACCAGCCTATCAAGTGTTTTTTTTGGCATCTCAAGCAATATGTCACACTGCTAGAGATCAAGTATGGAGCATAATAAAATGTGCATAAAGGTTCTAGACTTATATTCACATATAGAACCTTTACATTACTAGAACATCCTTTAAATATTTAAAAGGTTGTTCAAACTTACAAATCTTTAACAGATAATTTAGAGAAAATTGGTTTTCCATCATGTTTGTGTGGACCTGATAAAATGGACAGTGAATGTAAAAACAAGGTGCTGGTCATAATGTTGGTCGATCAGTGTAGCACACTGGTTGCCATGCCATGTCATGGCACAACTGCTGAGAATAAGAATCTGTCCTTACAGACAGAGTATATCCATAATACACTCATCATCAAACCAAAAATAAATAAATAAAAATGCTGCACCCAAAAGGGAATCAACCAGTTGCAGTGCATGACTGCAGTCGTGGTCTGCAAGTCTGTTGTGAAGTCGACCAACAAATCTGTGGGTTTATTGTTCTGCACTGCACATACAGAAGGCCGGGTGTTCGGGTTCAATTTCGTACAAAGCCAGATCACCTTTCAGTACCCTTCAGGCACTTTGACAGCCCACTCTTACGTTATAAACATCCCAAGACCACTTTCTTACCCCAGTAAAGGCTGTTTCCGCTGTGCTGCTGTGGCCTATTGTAAATCCCAGATCATTATAAAGAGGACATTTCCTACCAACCCCACCTTCCCACAGAAGAGTCAGTAATGCCACCATGCAAGTGCTGCAGGCTGCTGGAGCAGTTCTTTGCGTAAAAGCTCCAGCCTCAACTGCACTCTGAGCCTGGCGGATCTTAACAGGATGAAGTTTGAAGCCTCACCCGTGGCGGCTCAACCGTAATTGAATTTACTTGTATCTAATCTCCTTCCCCTTCCTCCTATGCTTCTTTCCGGCGGCTCATTAAAGGACCCAGGCTGGTATGGCCTGTCACGGGCCTTCCCGAGCCCCGCGCTGCCCTATTCCTGTCTCAGAGGGCCTGGCTGTATTTAAACACCCCAATCAAGGGGAGTAAATTGTCCATTTCCCCCCCGAGTGCGCTCTGATCCGAGCCGTGACGGTGCCGCCACCTCCGGAGCAGCACTGCTGTCGTTTGGTTGCTTAGCATCCGCTGGCAGACAAGATGAGAGCTTTGAGAAGACTGCAGATCTTACTTTGCCGCTGGCTAAATATGCAAGAGGAGATGAAGGTGGAATAATTCCCGTCTCACAGAGAAACTGTTTCTGAAATGATTTTATGTTGTAGAGATTATGGATAAATAATAGTAGGTACTTTCTGTCACGTATATATGATAAAATAGTTTGCTGCTTATCAAACTTTCTCCATATGCCTGCAGCATGCACACGCTGGTTTAAAGGGTCCGTATTGTGGAAAAACAAACAAATTTCCATATTCCACCTACAGCATTTTAGCCCACCCAATTATGTTCACATTATAAGGAGCCTTTCCTCCTGGAGTGCTTTCTAATTGTGGCCCAATGTATTCAATCAGAACTGAGTATATCAAATGTCATTTATGTACAGTAGATCACTGTGCAAAAGTCTTTAGCATTGCAGGAAACCATAAACACATATATTTAGACAATTGTAGACATTTTATTTGTTATTTATGTGACAGAACACATGCAAATAAAATAAAACATTTCAGTTTGGGGTAAGTGTTAGTCTGAATATTTCCAAAGCACTCCATAAGGCCAGCGTTTACAGTTACAATCTGATGCCTAGTTTACCTAATCAGGTCTTCATTCATGTAAACTAATGGAAGCTGTGACTGGTGAGCGCAGTGACTGGTGAGCGCAGTCAGAAACCAAACATGGTTCTAGCTGTGGTCTTCTTATCAATCCCAAAATATTGAATCAGAAGTTATCAAAAACAACTGTTTTTTACTTATTTTTGATTGTAGAGACTTGAAACGGAAAGAATTGTAGATTTTTAAACAAAAAAGTTGTAGATAGGTGTTGAGAATAAGTTGAGAATATAAAAATTGTAATATAGCTTATTACTGTGACAAAATATATGATAACAATCAGACGGTCTTAATTTTTTGGAAGATTCTGCCTCTTGGATCCATGCCAAACTCTAAAACTGCTTGTCACATCAGCCCAAGCCTTGAAGTTATTTGTTCAGGGCCAATATGACCAACATCTCAGGTAATTTGGTAAATTGCTAAATTGCTTTATTAAATTGGATTTTAATAACAGGAGCTTATAAAAACATTTATAAATTTTACAAAAGTATGATTTTTTCACAATAAATTACTCGCAGATGCTTCACTGCACCACAATGAAATCAAAAGAGTAGGTTTTTAGGAAGGAGTGTCAAGGCATTCATGACTTATAAGGCTGAGAACACAAGGTGAGATTTTGCCCTCACAGTGAGGGCAGAGGTCTGAACCTATGAAGTAGCTTAAAGTAGCTGAATGCATTCATTAGAAGGGGTGTCCACAAATATTTGGACATATAGTGTTCCACACTATAATGAGATTGGAAAATTAAATATGTGACATGTTTTATTGCCTAAACTCATTACATTTCAACCTGCTAACAATGCAAATTTCAGTTTTTGAGCAGGATGTTCCACACATGTGACAGTAGTAGTTCTGCAGGTGGCCAAGTACAACCAGCAGTGTACAAATGTCTGTTTGCACCACCAATCAAAGATTTTTGTACTCCACTCCAGGAAAATTATTTTGTCTAATTAAGACTTTCTTACTGCTGTTCCACTTGTCAAAACAAGCTCCAGCTCCAAGTTTGTAGGTGAAAATGAGACGTGGTACTATGTTAAGCTTTGCTACAAAGGTGTTATCATATGAGCTGTCTATCACTCTTCAGTCAATTTCTCTAAAGAGCTTCACTTTTATAATGCTCTGTCATTTTCTTGTCATTATGAGAGCAATCTGAACTTGCAATGCTGTCTAATTACTGCAGAAGAAAGGGCAGTAACAGTGTTTAAACGCTGCTTTTATACAGACAATTGAATTGGAAGTGTTCTAAAACTATTGACTGGTAGTGTAAGTATCTCCTGTCTCTTTTTTCCTGTCTGCTTTCTTGGATTTTGGATTGGCCTCACTAAATACTGGCAAATCTGATGAGCATGACAATCTACATGGCTTTTAACTATTGGTCCTACTAACTATGCTGATCCACCATACCATTAACACCACTGACAGAATGTGAATGACACTGATGATCCGGTTCCAGTGGCACCTGTCAAGAGTAGGATATGCATATTCGCCAGTGAGTGAAGACTCAGTCCTTGAAGTTCATATGTTGTAAGTAGATAAAATGGGCAAACGTAAGGATGTGAGAGACTTGCACAGATTGTGATGACTAGACCAGAGTGTGGGTATTGCACTTGTCAATACCAAACATGGAACAAGGAACTGGTGAACTGGCAACAGAGTCATGGGACCCCAAGGCTCATTGATGGGATCCAAAGAGGTCCCATCTCACAACATACAGGACTTTTGAATCTGTTGCTAACGTCCCTGTGCCAGTTACCATGGAACACCTTCAGGGGTCTTGTGGAGCATGTGATAAAGAGCTTAAAAGGGATCAACTTTGAGTGCTTTTGGTACATAAACATGCAGAGGACGTGTATGAAGTAAGATATGGCCCCTTTTAAACATTAAAAAGTTGAGAAAGACATGTTGGATGAGCCCAGCAGACAACAGTGGATACAGGAAGATGAGGCCTGGGCCGTCATAATTGCCCCTTTCCTCTTTCCACTTGGCGTTTGAGTGAAGGAGCCACTGGAATAAATCAACAGCCTATTGGACCCTGTCCGTGGTGCTGAATTGCCACTGAAAATGAACAGAATGGAATCCATCGAGATAAGACATCCTAGTGCAGGAGATTACAGTGCAGGACTTTCCTGCATTCTTCGTTGGCACGAAATGGAAAGTTTCTCCCTGAAAATCCTTCTGAGATCCTTATTCGCTTCGACCGAGGCTGATAAAGACACAGCCAATTTCTGACCACACACACATTCAAGAAGCATTGTTATTTATAGAGTCTGGAGTTGCATTTCATAAACAAGGCAAAACGTGCCAGGAATAGGAAAAATAGGCAGGCAGCTGAATTTGGGAGAATATGTCGCTTCATTTTAACATCTTTTATTATGTGCAAAGCACTTGTACTCCAGAAGGAGCCCCCCATCCCCACTTCATTGCTGTCAATGAGAATGAGCATACATTAATGAGGTGGCATCTTCCTGGATACTTTATCGTCATTGTCCTTTGATGGAGGCAGTACAAATACTTACTCAATGTTTGATGAGTGTTTACCTTCACGTTGCTTGTTCATGCAGGAGCTTGACGCATCCCTAATACTGTGTACACAGAAGCTCAATGCACAGGGGCTCACACAAGCTGGGTGGTGGGGTTGTTGGGGAGGGGGGGAGGGGTGATTAGGCTGAGTCTGACTCATTAATTTGAGATTTTACGCAACTTCCCACTGGCCTTGGACATGTGCTGTTTGTTGTTGAAAGGAACAAAAGAAGAAGGGAGGGAACAAAGAGAAAGATGGGGGATTATAGAACTTTGTAGAGTCCATTTGCTAATGTGCTGAAAAGGTGGTGGGGTTGTGGGGGGGGGGCAGGTTCAGAAGCAGAGAGCTGTGCCTTTGATGTGGCATTTTCTCTCTAATTAAAACAATCTTGAGCCAAGTACAGTTTTAATCGGCCAGACAAGCTGATGTGCAGAGCAGAGCTACACCATAAAGCGTATCTTTAAAAGAGCACGCATTCACCGGGGTGGAGGGCCTCTCAGTGTTGCCTTTCATTTCTACAGCCCACAGACTGCTTCAGCCGGTGGCTACACACTTACACTCACACACACACACACACACACACAGATACACACAGGCACACACAAACACGACGGCGTTCGGCACAGAGCACACCTACGCAAAAAAACCACATAGCCTACACTCGCGGACACTATGCAATTATCTGTTACATCAGCCAACGATGAGTCATAAACTGAAGTGAAAATATAATTTCTTTCTCACAGAGGTAAAAAAAAAAAAACCTGAACTTAACATTGAATATTTAATCTATCTTAGCATTCGTTTTTGTTCCAAAGCCTTGGCAGCAAGATCTCATTTTCAAACTGTGATGAGGAAGGAAGAAATTGTGAAGATAATGGCCTCATTTCGCAAGGCATACAGTCTCTTGAAATGTTAAATTTTAACAAGGTATTTAGAAAAGATATCCAGCGTTTTCCAGTAAACCACCTCAAAAGAAGCACTTATGATGTTTGAACTGCTGAAGAGGTTCTGGTGTAACAAATCTGAAACACTTTCATATTTTTTTAAGGTGCACAGTCATTCAGTCCTTTTGGTAAGAAATACATAAAAGAGCAGAGGGCGTGTTAAAGCAACAAGTGCCATGCACTAGTAATTCTGTCGTCCTCTACTTGGAGCTTGTGCGAATGTTCAGCAGACCTTCACTGGTTTAAAACACGTTCAGGAGCAAGTTTAGACGTTTTACAGGCAGAATAATTTTGCACTTCTTGAATGAAATGATGGAAGGAGACCAAACTAAGGGGGATTTGGTTTGGATGGTCAGGAAAAGGAAGTCTTGCTGTGAACCAAAAGCTTCTGGAACGCCACACTAACTGACTACAGTCAAGCAAGATTTACAGTGGCATTAACTGACAGTCATCCAAGAGTCATCCCTGCTCCAAAACCGACACATTGAAGCTCGACTAATGTTTAACGCTTTAAAAAGGCACTACTTTAGGGTAGTGTGCCTCTTGGTAAATGATCACTGACTCCTAGGGATGTGTCTTTAATGCACTCAAGGACATTTTGCTCAATTGACAGATTTTTAGAGGGGACTCATCATTGGACTGAAAGAAGCTGGATGGTCATTTCAAAAAATGCCCATCACCTAGGCCATTCTGTCCAAGCTGTTAGGAGGTGGTAGGGAACTGGATTGAAACCATTATTTACCAGTGAATCCAGGTTCTGTGGTATTCAGGCTCAGGTTCAAGCATGTGATGTCATCAGCCCTGCCCCCTCTCACTGATCAGTCAGAGTCTGCATGCAGGTTGAGCATGTACATGTGGACAAAGCATTGGAAGGCCATTGACATTTAAATTGTGATTTAATTCAGTTGGAAATTTGTGAATTGTAGCTGTTTCTTCACTACGTAGAATTCTACTCTATGCAATGGGTACTCCTTAGGGTAGAGGGTAGGTTAAGTTTAGGTTATATTTAGGGTTAAGTTTAAATTTAGGCTGAGGTATAGACTCAGGAAATGAAATTTCACTAGTTGCTTTGAAACATTATCTGTTGAATGTACATAAAAATCACAATTATTATATACTGTATGAATTCTGAAATGGCCATATGTGTACAAATGTGTTCATTAGTGAAATATTTTTGCAAAAATGTGGATTGTTATTATTCTCCAACCTCGGTATAAGTTAACAGCCTCTGTGTTGAGTGCACAGCAAGTGAGCTGACTGTTTACCAGCGTTCAGTACGTAGCAAATGTCAAATGCTAATTCGAGCAATCCGTTCCCATAAACACACCTATCCTTTATTACACTAGTGAAGGACACGTGAGTTGATTGCATGTATCATTCCACTAATGGGCCTGAGATCGGTTTGCTTTCTGACATTATCCCAAACACGTTTGTGTACAACTGTGTGAGCTGTTTTTTTCTTTTTTTTTCTGTGCCTCCTGCGAACGTTAAATACCACCTCCTTATTTGTTTTACACTTTGAACAAATTGCCTGAAAAATCCCTGTTACGTAGTGTAGAATCAGAGCAATTGGTTTTCTTAGCTAGCTGCTCAAAGCAAAAGGGCAGGTCATTTTGTCTTGTGTAACGTTTCTAATGAAAGAAAAAGGAAAGAGTGCTCTCAGCTACAATTTCATGGTTGCCAGAGCCGGCACCGGGTAGGTGGGCAAATGGCCTTTTTCCAGGTTCAGTTAGCAGGAGAGGCTAGAAGGCGATCCCTGTTTTATTGTGTGGTTACTGCCTGATGAATCTCAACATGCTTTTATCGAAAGACACACATTTGCTTCAGAATAGCTTCAAGCCCCCAAACCACCCAACCCACCCTCTTTTTTTTTAACACTTCTGCAGATATGGAGAGGAAAGGGGATTGGCATTTTACTGTAACTCAAAGGGGGGATTTTGAGCCAAGTGTGCTGATTGAACACAGGACCGTCTAACTGCTTACAGATCTGTTAGGAGACCCCTTTCTTTTATAAGCCCCCCCCCTTGTGCTTAGTGTGTCTGTGTCTTTCCTTGCATGTCCTTTGCTGTCATGGTGTCAAAGCAGATATTTTCCACTTCATGCATATTTTAGCTCTCGTGAAACCAGGATGGTGCTAAAGCACCGGAGGCGACTGTGTAAAAGATCCACTGATGGTCTGTCTTTATGAGCCTCTCGTTGTTTAGTTGGTGGGCCTTTTTTGTGTTAATAGCAGCATGTTTTAGGTGCTGGTGCTGTTGGAAATTAATTTTGGAGAGGAAGTACTTCAGATATGAATAAATCAGATATTGGATGGGTTTGGCAGTGGTTTCTCTACATTGCAATCATAGCAAGAATGAACGAGGGCAATATTTATAGCCAGGTTTTTACTGAGAGACTTGACAGAATGGAGCAGGTCGCTGGGAGGAACCAGTGCAGCAGGCCAGTGAAATGGAGCATTAACAGTGCTGGCACACACATTCAAAATCAATGGGCGGACCCCCTAAACGAAGTATAGCATGGACAGCATGACTGTACAGCTGGCAGCTGTCCCAAAAACAAAGGTAAGTACATGCACTCACACAATTGTGTATAGACTTGTTTTGGTATCTTCATGAGGACTTTCCATTTAATCAGTGGTGAACCCTCAGGTCCTTCTATGGGTACCACCAAATGGCCTAGAACCTAAAGATTTACACATTTGTAATTGTTAGTTCTTCATATAGTTCTTTTCACTGGAAAATTTCAATTCAAATTGCTACGTTCTCTACATTCAGTCCTTATCCCCAAGCTAACCATCAATTTATATACCACGCTATACCTAAAACCAGTAGGCTACTGCAACCCTAGCCATAACATTAGCACCACTGACAGGTGAAGTGAAAAACATTGATTATCTTCATCTACAGTGATACACACAAACAAATTCACACATGCCTGGAGCAGTGGGCAGCACTACGCACAGAGGAGTTAAGTGCCTTACTCAAGGGCACTTTAGTCATAACCTGACAGGTCAGGGATTCGAACCAGCAACCTTCCAATCACAAGGCTGGTTCCCTAACCACCAGACACCATGTGTCTACAGGTCTTGAATGTAAACCTGCAGCCACACCGGCCATTGTGGTTGCATTTTGAGTCCTATGTTGTACACCATAGGGGCAGTTCTAGGCCCAGGCTAATGTGCTATAGCCTAGTCTATTTTCAGCAGCCCCAGGACAATGAATTCTAATTCTATAAATACAATTAGTCAGCAGTTGTCATGTACTGCCTTCCTTTAATAGCCTAAACTTAAACTTCAACACAATCCACACATAATGCAGTCATATTACCTAATCATGCAGTCATCTAGTATGCAGTCACCACGCATCACTGCTGCAACACCTGCACTGCACTCGAAAGCTTAAAAGCCTTGTTCCTTTCAGTAACAACCTTTGTGCCTTTCCAGAGAGCGTCGCTTTTAAAGATCAATGAATCTGCACAGTTCTGTGTGTTACTTGAGTGCACCCTTTCAGGTTTTAGGTTTCAGCAGTGTGACATCAATGTCACCTGTGTATCACTGCCAGTCAAATCAGCCAATTCTCCCACATGAGCCAATCATAATCATTCAGCCCTGGGGGCGCAGTGTGCCAGGAGGATGCCTGACGGATCCCTGCTGGGCCCATATCTCCTGATGAATAAATAAATGTAGACAAAAAAAATGGCAAGTCTCACAATCAGAGAGAAGTAGCAACAGGTTGATTGATATTCATATATTTTAAAAGACTACTAAATCCATAGATATTGGTTTCAACAATATTAAAGTCTGTTCCCCCGAAATAAATGTATATGGGGTGAGTTTTGATAGCTATGACAACAGCAATTACAACCAACAGGAGTCCCTTGACATTTCAGGGTGTTACTTACAAGCATTTCACCTGTCAGTGCCTTGAAAATGGTGTGATTTTCTCAACACAGTTGGGCTTTAAATGTGATGACATGATTACATGACTATTTGGTTCATTGTTGGGTTACCTGATATTTACAATAAATATAGCACACAGATCACCAGAAAAGTACAATTGCTGAAGGAACCACAGAATATTAGAACAGCTAATGTGGTTCCCATGTCCAGGTGTTTGTTAGGCTGGTGATACTGAACATGGTTACTAGGGTGATACTGTTAAGTTGCTTGGTATCAAATGCAGCAAATATAATATGATTGGTAGCAACTAAGTTAACTGGTTACTATAGTGTTACTAGGTGGTTGCTATGAGTTTGCTAGGCACTTGCAAGATTGTTGCTATGACATTTTTAACTGGATGAAATGTGGATGCTAGTTAGTTGCTAGGTGGTTGCTGTGCATTTCCTAAGAAGTTGGTTGGTGATTGCTGTGTTCCTGCTAAATTGATGCTTGATGATTTCTGAATAGTTACTAGGTGGTTGCTGTGGTATCCCAGATGATTGTTATAGGCTTCCAAGGTAGTTGCTAAGTGTTTGCAGTGGTGCTGCTAGGTGGTATCCCTGGTATTTGGTATTAGTTTGATAGGCAGTTGTTAGGTGGTTGATATGGTGTTTCCTACTGGATGCAAGGTGGCTGCTAGGTGGTTCTTATGGTTCTTCTAGGTAGCTGATATGGCTAACTTGTTGCCTTGATGTTGTTCAGGGTACACTAAGGTATGCCAGGAAGTTACTATGAGTTTGCTAGGCAGTTGCTATGGTGCTAGATGATTGCTAGGTAGTTGTCAGGTGGTTGCTTTAGTATGCCAGGTGGTTTTCATGATGTTGCAGGTATATTTAACTTAAATTATGTTACTCTCATGAGAAAGATCAGTAATACTTTCTGGAGGCCTATTAAAATGTAGACAATTATAGGAGTTTACTACAGAATATTACAATATTATACAGCCAAGAATAATGTCAGAGATTATGCTCCACAGTGTCACGACTGTCAAAAGGGCATCTTCATGAAACTGATTGGGTTTCTTGCAGAAACTTCTAGAAAACATGACGAGAGAGAAACGTGAAATTGCCTCTCCCACTTTCTGTGGATTTTGTCACAAACAGGGCAACATGGTCTAAGCAAGCCCGGTCATCTAATCATCTCATTCACAGACCACTTGGCCCACATGCCACTCAACCCTGCCAACTGTGCCAGGCTGCAACCGCCTCCCTTGTTAGTGGAACCTGCTGCTAAACAGAGCTCGTTATTGTGAATTATCTGGGCTTAATGCAGTGCCAGTGGCCTTTCATTAGAGCAGCTCTTTCAGATCAGTCAGTAAACGGGAGGTCAGGCCACAGAGCCTTGACATTAGCCAAATTCAGGTGCTGGCAAGATGGCCTATCAGAACACCCTGGCACACGTATCTGTCTTCTGTCACTGGCACACTGTGTTTTAATAGATTTTTGGATGGTGACAGCACTCTATGGGACATGAAGCTGCATCTGAAAGACTTAGAAATGGCCTGGGTTACATTAATGGAGGTCATGAAATATTTATTTCAGTATACAGTTCATGTGGGGCCGGTGGGTGGTAGGGTGTCTTTTGATCTGATTCCACCTTGTAAGTTGCTAATTTTAGACCACACCAGGAATTATTCATCTTGCAAGAGTGAGGACCTGACATGCAGGATTCTTGATGGTGTGTTTATGCTACTGTTGCTAAGCAGCTCCCCTTGATGGACATTTGATAAGAGATAATGCTAGTTAATGCTAATGTTAGTGTATTTTAGAGGATGAACGGTTAACCAGGAGGTACCTAACATAGTGGTTCACAGCTGACATTTCTACAGTACAGCAGGATGAATTTGCACTGAGCCAGAATTAATGAAAGTTTTTAACCAAAGCTAAATAAAAGTGAAACATCTGCCCAAATTTTTTTTTTACAATAGCATCAATTTGGTAAAAATTATTCTGTTTTTTCACTTTTTCCAATGAATACCGAAAATGCATTTTCAGTGCATTCTTAGTAAAAAGAGGTCATCTCTATGTCTCCAGCGGCCTATATTACCAGTTCCCTTTTTTTGTTTATTGAAATGGCTACAAGACTCCTGTGTGTCTAGCGTCCTATGTTTCCCAGGCCTTGCCGCAGACAACCCCCAGCATTTCCTAGGAAATAAAACTAATGTATAAACCTAACATTTACAAACATTCCAAGTGCTGTTTGGTTCACTTGCAAGACAGCAAGGACCACTTCAAATCCAGAGTGACAGAAGTGCAGTGATCCAAGAACAACTTGGCACCAGAGCAGCTATGTAGCTACTGACACCTACGGTGTTACCAGAGCAACACATTCGGATATGTTTGGGATTGTGTGGACATGTGAATCTGATCTGATCACTTGCAAATAACATTACAGACAGTCACCAGATCTGCAATGCAACAAAATTGATTTTGACTGAGATCTGAACGTAGCCTTAGGTAGGAGATACTCCAGTACCAGTTGGGAATGATCCACTGGGATGATCCACTGTCTTAATGGATTATATTGGTGTATTATATCTTGGTGTACACATATTGGCCTGAGGGCCCTGGGAACACAGAACCACACATGTAGTTGGGAGTGTATTTCTTTCTCTGGGGCAGTAGAGTGTCGTACTTAATGTGGTACTATACTACGAAGGTCTCCTGCTTCAACTGCATTAGAAAACATTGTGTTAGTACCATGTTTAATGAGTGTGTTAGTAGCAACATTTAATGAGTCCCAGTTGAATACAACATGAAGACTCATTCTACAGGGTTTATTTTTACAACATGATTAAGCCAGAGTGACGTTTCAATAGTGAAACTGTCCTGGAATCTCTTGGGACACAGTGACCCCATTTTTCATTCAGCTGGAAGAGCAGCATTAAAAGAGCAAAAGAAAGAATAAAAGACTAAGACATATATACTATATGGACAAAACTATTGGGACATCTGCTCGTCGGTGCTTCTAAAATCAAAGGTGTTAGAGTTTCTCCTGCTTTTGTTAGAGTAACTGGCTCTACTGTCCAGGGAAGGATTTCTACAAAATTTTAGACCATTAATTGCATTCGATGACAATTGCATGACCTATGTCAGGAAATCTTGGATAATCACCACCACCCCGCCTCATCCTCAACTTCCCTATGCATCCCAAAAGATTTGGATGGAGCACCATTGTTCCATGGCTCCACAGCTCAGTGATGAGGACTTTACCAGTATAACCCTCTAACACCTTACATCAGGTTCATCCGTCCATGCTTATCCGCTCCAGGAACCAGTGTTGACAGAATTTCTCTCCAGCCACTGGACAAGCTGTGTGTGCATTTGCACATCTGTGTTAGCAAGACGTGCAACTTAAAGTAGCTGAATGCATTCATTGGAAAGAACCATTTGGACGTACTATATGTCAAATTATTGTTCCTTCTCCGTCCAGACCACAATAGACTGTACTTGACATCTCTACGTTTAAGATAAGCCAGGAGTGTGTGCAAGGCTTATTGGAGAGATTAGCAGCACTTAGCATTGTTTTTCCTCTCTAAGAGGAAGATGAAAATGCTCCTCTGGTGTCAGCTCATTGATCATGAAGCCATCTGAGCACACCGACATGTCCTGTCATCGATTTCACCTTGTCAGAGATGTCCACAGGTGGCCTGAACACCTGAAGGACGCTCAAAGAGGCCAATTTGTTAGTAATTACTATGCACATATGAAGCTTATTATGGACTGCTACATCTGTTAGGCCATGTGGAGCTTTGGTGAACTCCTCAAGAACATCAGTGGCAGGCATCCTGCTGTGTCTTCCGGTCATTTAGATTTAGTGTTAGTGTTTAGTGTCTACTACATCAGGCTATGGTTTCTAACAGTAAGACAGTCTCCATATTTTTATAATGTATTTCCATCAAAACAGTGAGACTAGCCTATGGACTGTAAATGCACTTGACAGTGGGTGGAAAAAGCTTCCAAGGTTTGAGGAACTGGCTCGGGTGTTTTATTTACTCTAATGAAAAGCTTTTAGGTGATAAAGGAAGGAGATTTGTGGGATTTAGGCCTGACACACATCACAAACTATCTTCACTGAGCAGCAGCCCTGCCATTGAGAGCATAAAGTCTCAGGCTCAGTATGGTTCACAGCACATAGATTCTGGGAGAAGGAAAAACTGAACTGCATTGTTTAAGCTTGACCACGCTCGAGGTTCAGACGTGTAAATGCAAGATAAAACAGCACTCATGTTGCATCCCTTTGCTCTGCAAGTGTCTGAGGGAGCGGAATGTATTATGCAAATTTCACAGAGCACTCTAGCCTAAGCGAGCGTTGATTTCTGTCGAAAGGGTTTCAGGGAGCGGAATCTTGCTTATCGAGATGTCTTGCTGCTGCTGTCCCTACACATGTCAGTCATTTGTTTAACAGCTAATCGGGCCGAATGCTCCATTTCGTAACGGGACAATGAAATATTGTTCTTTTCCCCTCGGCCGCCCGCAAATTGAAAATGATGAATTTGTTTCTTCATCCGACGAGCTGGCTATTGACAGCGGAGGCAGTGAGCATTATGGAGATTAGTGCTGCATTGCACATCATCCCCCCACATTCAGTAATGGATCGTTGTCATTATGGCAATGCAAGCGTTCACAGGCTGAAACTATCGCGAGAACAACAGTAGCCTTGGTGTCTTAGCGCCAGCACTACAAGACACATGATGCAAGCAATACCTACTATAAAACAGCCTATTATAAAACACTCCCACTGCAAGACACACCTACTATAAAATAGCCTATTATAAAACACTCCCACTGCAAGACACACCTACTATAAAATAGCCTATTATAAAACACTCCTACTGCAAGACACACCTACTATAAAACAGCCTATTATAAAACACTCCCACTGCAAGACACACCTACTATAAAACAGCCTATTATCAAACACTCCCACTACAAGACGCACCTAGTATTAAATAAGCCTACTACAAGACATGGCCTGGATGCTCATTTCCATTATTGAGCACAAAACTGAAAGCTTGTGCACATTTTACACTTGTAGACCAATGAATCTTAGGAATGGATTACCAGGACAGTGTGCTCATATGATGAAAATCATTGTCCTGAATTATTCAAAGTGATGAACACATTCTAAAACTTATTTTGTCCACTCATCATCAATGTACTCCTTTTTAAGTATCATGAATCACCTTATCATTATTAATCATTAATAAATCCTAACAAAAGGCCTTTGTCAGGTTCATGGTGTACTATTAAACCACAGAATTGTTACAGCTATGCTCTTATAAAGATGGATCCCATTGTTCCCATAATTGAACAAATGGCATGCTAGATAGCATTGGTGAATGTCAAAATCTTGTCAAATGTCAAAAAACAGTGTGAAGGTTTTCTTTTCAATAATTGTCAAATATAGTTCATTGTGATTAATCACAATTAACTGCTCAAAACAATGTGATTAATCCTGAATAAGTACACAAATAATTTGATTAACTGCAAATAATAAAATGCAATTAATGGTGATTAGCTGTGTATAATAAAAACAACACAAAATATCACAATTAATAGTAATTATCCACAAAAACCTATAAATAACAGGGTTGTGTATGGAAAATCATAGAAGGAAGTAACTGTTCAGGGTATAGACTCAATTCAGTTTTTGGCAAGCCAAAAGGGGTCTTAAGTGTCTTAAGACACTTGCTCTCTACAATAATTGTCACACCAAATGCAAAGCTGGCAACCGTTTTTGCATCACATTTGTTGAGGAACTGGAGAACCTGGGGGTTCTGCAGTTGACATTGCACATAGCTACAGAAGCACTGTGTACTAGGATAAAATGCAGAGAGGGAAATGCAGTAGGGATAGCTGAGGGAAGACTTTTAAAACCATTAACCCGAGACACACAGAGAGCCCATCACTCAGCTTACAGTGAAAATCAGAGCACAGCTTAACTAACAACACAAACTAACACCAGCACTAAAGGTGATCTTAATGTGACAGTGTTACCCCAACCCTAATAGAAAATAAAAATGATAGCTTGACAGGCTATGAGGTTTGTTATTACTAGCAAATGTGTTACTGCTTTGTAATTCATGATTTTGACTTACTTACAGTATTTATTTCATTGAATTAATTTGTTATTGGTGCCGTAGAAAAACTTATTGTAATTACTGTGTTTTCCAGCATTAGCAGGGAGACTGGAGCGGGGTTTCTAGAGTGGGTGTGCCATGTAGTGGGAGTATCGTCTGCTGAATGAAAATCTGCGGGGCGAATTTACATGGTGAGTGAAAATGCACAGTACCTCATAGAATTTCAGATGGGCTGGCTTGGCACGCTTCACAGTTTGGACAACCGTAGGAAAATCTGCTTTGCTCTGTGCTACCACACACTGCTTTTATATAGGGATCGATTTGGCAACCTTTTCAGAGCTCGGGAACAGTAGTCATACTGTATTTACATAGCAGTGGCTCATAGCTGTATCATATTCAGTGCATTGATCTGGAGGGGGAGGGGGCAATTGGCAGTGAGCAGCCAGCCTTAATTTGCCAACACCTCCCTCTTGTTAGGGAGAAGAACACTTGCTGTCAATATAGCCTGGATCTCTTTCTTGGTCTTAAAATGCTATCATATGCCTAAATGGATGGAGTTTCCCCAGCCTCACCTGCAGAATGTCACTCCTAATGCCTTCCCTGGATTGCCAGTCACAAATGTCAATTGAAAGCAAAAGTGCTTTCAAAAAGCGTCAGCATGGGCTGGCTGGACTGCACCCTTGCTTTTCCCTATTCTCTTTTATACCCCCCCCACCCCACCCCCCTCTCACTCTTTGTTTTCCCTTCAGCTGTGGGTGTGCTGCAGAGGTGTTCTCGGCTAGCTGCAGCAGGGTAGATGAAGAGAGAGTAAGAGAGAGGGATGAGTGAGAGGGTGACTGAGAGAAATGAAAAGAAAGAAAGACAGAAAGAAAGAAAGAAAGAAAGAAAGAAAGAAAGAAAGAAAGAAAGAAAGAAAGAGAGAAAGAAAAAGAAAGACAGAAAGAAAGAAAGAAAGAAAGAAAGAAAGAAAGAAAGAAAGAAAGAAAGAAAGAAAGAAAGAAAGAAAGAAAGAAAGAAAAGGCAGAAATGAGTTGGCGCTGAAGAGAGACTATGCATGTGTGCATAGGAGATAAAGAAGTGTACATGAGAGAGAGATTGCAAGCAGTAGAATGACAACAAGAGCAAGAGACAGGCAGAGAGTGAGAGAGAGTGAGAAAGAGAGAGACCCATAAATCAAGTGCCTGTGCTAGTGCTGAATCAGGGACATGAGGTAAGGTTGATTGTGCCTGGGAGAGACAATAAACCCCGTAATCATCCGTCTCTGCTGCACAAGCCTGGCAATTATCTGCCCATACCTGACCGGCGCCTCGCAAAGGGCAGAATCCATCTCACTTCCCTCTGCTGCTACCCCATATGCTTTTCTCTTCCCTTTCATTTGTGTGGATAAAGAGGAAAAATATATTCAGCAACAAGCCAAGTGCATGCTGGGGACAGTTCCAATGTACTAAAATCTAGGAAAAACAGGAGGCATTTAAAGCAGGTTGCATGTAAGGGCTTCACCTCATCAGATTATGCTGGATTCATGAAATGAAAGGAACACTTCTGGTGTCCCCAGAGTCTTCTGATTCAGAAAACACTTCATTTAGCCAGTGCTGGTAAGTCACTCTTTTTACTGGTGATAACAAATGTAAAGTACAAACTACATGCAGACCATGACTAACTGTGAAGCCCATAAATGTCAAACCTCTTCTATAACGATGGCCATTTGTAACACTACTACTAAGAGATTTCTAATAGCATGCAAGCTTGTAATACACATTACATGGGACAAGAACTAGTTATTGGGTTTTATGACTTTTATCATGTCCAATGGAAGCCAAAGGACACTGCACTGACCTGAGATATATACATGTGGGGCTCATGCAAGTGGGGCTCTTGGGGAATATGGATATGACTCTACCAGTCCCTTGTTTGTTTGCAATGACAATTCTAGCCAAATGCCACCATAACAATAATTTACCATCCACTGTGCTGTCCACTGAGTGTAGTAATGCTTTCTGTCCTGTCCTCATGGTACACACGTGACACTGTGAATCAAGAAACGGTAAATGCCCATACAGCTTCAGAAATGGGATTTTTTATTCGTCTGGCACCCACTATCATGCCTCGTCTGATGATTCACGTTGCCTTGCCATGAGCACACTGGCCAGTGTTTAACCTCACTCACAAGATAACACCTCACAACTTATACACGCAACACATCAAGATTAATTTCCATACCCTTAAGCCATGGCTTTTGCATGTCAGTATATAATATACAATTGCATACAATTGAGGTTCCAGTGATTTTAAACTGGTTTCTGGGGCAGAATCTGTTGGGTTTTTTGAAATGGGAATCAGAAAGCTTTATTAATCCCAGAGGAAAATTGTTATAAATAATTACAGCTGCACCCATTTATATAAGCAATAAACAGAATAAATACTTTGTATTATATACCTGTTAAAGTTCTTATGTAACACAGTTGCTATGGTAATAAATATGAAATATCGTGTGTAAAACAGTTCAAAATATTGCACCTCAGAGTTGTTGCACAAAGACATAAATAAATTGTAGTGTACTCTGTAGTGCATTTTGGAGGAATGAGTCTTACACTGAATGTGCTCCTGTGTCTCATCACTGTTTGCTAGAGTGGGTGGGAGCCATTGTCCATAATGGCCTGCAGCTTAGACAACATCCTCCTCTCCAACAGTGCCATCAGAGTCCAACTCAACTCCCACAACATCACTGGCCTTGCGGATCAGTTTGTTGAGTCTGTTGGCGTTTGCCGCTCTCAGACTGCTGCCCCAGCATGCAACAGCACAGAGGATAATACTTGCCACTACAGACTCCTGAGTGTCGTCCAGCAGATGTTGAAGGACCTCAGGTGCCTCTAAAAATAGAGACAACTTTAACCTTTCCTGTCAATGGCGTCAGTGTTCATTGAACAGTACAGTTCATTGTCAATTTATACTTCTAATGGGAGTGCTGTAACAGGCTGCACACACAGTTCTGTGAGTGCACACTTATAATCAACAAGTGTGGATTATAATCATCAAGTATGGCACGGTGGTACCACAAATGCACATAACACGGCTCCAGGGGCTTGGCACATTTGGTTGTGGGTTCATTCCCTGCTCTCATCCCTGTCTGTGAGTATTTTGGTGCTTCTCAAACTCTCAAAAATACAAATGACAGATTAACTGGCCATTTTGAATTATCCCCTAGGAGTGTGTGTGTGTGTGTGTGTGTGTGTGTGTGTGTGTGTGTGTGTGTGTGTGTGTGTGAATCCTTATGTGCGGTACTCTGTGATTGATTAGCATCCAGGGGGTATTCCTACCTTGTGCCTAATGACTCTGAGTAGGCTCTGGACCCTGACCAGGACCAAAATACACTATATTGGGAAAGGTCAGTGCAGATCACAGAAGGACGTTTGTAAGGAATGTCTCTTGCGGCCATTTATAAACAACAGCAAATTCCAAGATCGTCATTTCCCAAACTCTCACATTCTGCAGAGAGGAAATTGATTCAGATGGTAGGACAACTTAAAACACACAAAGACACAGGTGTGCCTGAATTAAAAGTTACCGGAACACTTGGTTCAAGCCATCTAAGAAAGAAGCCTCTGCTCCAGTGACACCTTCTATCTCAACTAAAAGCCTTCGCGAGGAAAGGTTCATGGTCAGATGGACCAAAGATCGAGTTGTTTGGCTGCAGTGACATTGAACCCCAAGAACACTGTACCACCCTTTCCACAGTAGATGGAAGTAATTGTTGCATTTCATTCCATGTTTATATATTATACTTATTTTTTTCCCCCATTGCTGACTTGTTTTTAAATCATTCTAAACAGAATTTTAACTTCTTCTCTTACTGTCACTTACTGTGACTCCAATTGTGCTCCATGTTGGCACAAAAAATGTGCTGAGCACTGATCATTAATATGCATGAGCTCATTAACTGAGGTCATGTGTAAAATGCTGCATTGCAAAAGAATTAGTGGCTGCAAAATCCCTCCATAACTTTATTAACACAACCTACATACTGTGCCACCCAAGCATGAGAACTGACAAGGTAGACTAGTATTGGGTGCTACACAGTGTTATACAGGTCTCGTGCAGCTCCCCCAGAGCTACATAGTGCAGTACTAGCATTCTGGCTGGGAGTGGAAATTAAATAAACATCATTCTCCCTATTACAGCCACTGTACCATCAGCATGATTCTGAAGTTGTTATTTCATGATAAAATTGCTACAAAATAATGTTTATTATTATTTATTATTAGCCCCTGATGATAACAGTTCTTATAGTGGTTAAGAAGTCCTCCTCTACAACGGGAACTCTTCCCACTGTCCTTTTTAGGACATTAACTTCAAGGCTGCAAGATGGCAGCTGTCTGTTACCTTTCTCAGATGGAGGCCTCCTGCATTGGGCCCTCAACCTTGACTGTAATTTGTGATCATAAACACAAGCTGAGTGATTTCATTGCTGATAGAGCTCTCCATCAAAACTGCAAATGTACTAAAATTTAGCATCTGATCAGGCAAATCTACCCTGAGTAAGCCGACTTGCAGGAAAGTGCTGGCTTAAAAGCAGCCTTTATAAGCCAATGCATGAACTTAACGAAAGTGACAGGGTGGTAATTAATCAACTCTATTGACTGAGAGGGAGAGGCAAATGGACGTGAAACAGCCTTTTCCCACCATTTCTTCTTAGTCCCTCAATTAACAGTCACTTTCAGCTAAAGGGTGAGGAAGGGTGTACAAAAAAATAGGCCAATTTCTTTATGACCTGCCACCATCACAGTGTGTTATGTAAAGTTCTGTGGAATGTGATTAGGCTGAGTTAGATCCCATTTTGAAAATGTTTTATTAATAAAGCCAGGTTTGAAATGAACATTGTGAACAAAGAATACGCAACACAATTATCAGCCTCTCTGCCCTCACAAACAAAACACTCCAACTTTAGTTTTTGCATTTTCTTTTTTTTTTTTTTTTTTTTTTTTGTCTGGGTCTAAATAGATTTAGTTACTAAAGGTCAGGCATTATAATTGCATAAAGAGGAAAAACCTCTCACTAAGCAACAACAAGAAAAGAAAGAAATGCTATAAATGCTGTGAGAATTATCACTGTAGTTTTGCACATTAATAATTAAGAATGGAAGTGTTAATGAGTGTGTTCTGGTACAGCTCAATGAATTAAGCCACTGGAATGTGAGATACAGCTTAATGCTATATCTGTGAACTTCATTTTGTTTCACAGTTCACAGGGGGTTTCTCAATTGGAAAGCTATTTAGTCCTTGTAAGTCCAAACAAAAAAACCCTTTCAACACTGAATTAATGAAAATCTATCTGTTTTCTGTTTCCAGAGTAAATATTGAAAATGTAGCAAAAGTGCAGTGGATAGCGCTGTTGCCTCACAACAAGAAGGACCTGGGTTCGATCCCCTGGTGGGGCGACCTGGGAAGTTTCTGTGTGGAGTTTGCATGTTCTCCCCGTGTTCGCGTGGGTTTCCTAGGTGCTGACTCTAAAGTGGCCCTTAGTGTGTGGATGTGGATGTGCGTGTGTGTGAGCCCTACGATGGATTAGCGCCCTGTCTAGGGTTGTTTCCCGCCCTTGCGCTCAGAGTTGCCGGCTGGGCACCGGCTCACCCGTGACCCTATTCAGGAATAAGCGGTTCAGAAAATGGATGGATGGATGGTACTAGTGCATATCAGGGATAAAAATAAAAGTTCCTTTTTGTTCAACATTTAAATCAAGAAGGTAAAGTGTCATATATGTTATAGTCATCACATATTATGTTATATATTCTAATATTCTAATTAAATATTCTAAGAACCTGAGATGCTGGGTTTAGGATTTATGATTTATGATTAGGATTTACATAACATATAAAATATGACAGCTTACCTCTCTGAATGAAATTCTGATAATGAATGGACTTCTTCCACATTATTGTACTAGTATTGCTGAATGTACTGAATGTATCCTAATTGAAACAAAAATTACATTTGCAGGCTCTACTTCATCAGTCCCAGTTTTAGTTGCAATACTTCTGGAAATTTGCTTATTTAGGTTCATTAACAGTGGTTCCGCATTTGTCTGACCCACTTGGGGAAAGATCTATGAGGTGGTAAACGGTACACCTGCTCATCAGCATAGTCTGTTGTGGGATCATTTAGCCAGGAATCAAATTGGTGCAGGTGGTGCTGTGGAAGTTCCTGAAAAGTTTTAAAAGTATGAGTGAGACTGACTGTTGGGAGAGCTTGGTTGCATTAGCCTGAGCAGCATGAACAGAAGTGAGCAGAGTAACCTAACTGAAGTAAAAGTACTTTAATATAATGACTAAATTGGGAAAAAAAAAATTGTAGCCAAGGCCAAGCTCGAGTGCAAACCAAGTATCAGGTCCTAATGGACCTTTACAGTACATACAGCATACAGTGCATAGCTGACAGACCAAGCCAAAACATTGCTTGGGTAGTTTTCAACTGTATGAACTGCAAAAGTTACATTTCTTTGGCCTGCATGTCAAAAAAACAAGTCTGCACAATCCCAGTGAAGATCTATAACCAGTTGCAGCTGGTGGAGAGAACTGTGTGGGTGTGTACTTACAGAAAAAAAAAATGTGATTGACTATTGACTTCTGATGCTTGTTGGCAACATTAGTCTCATAGTTGCAGCCCAAAACTGAAGCAACAAAAGTCAGAGTCCAACATTCAATGTCTTGGCTGATCAGCTACCTTGTCGGGGAACTCTGACACTCTGAACTCTTTGAAAAAAGAGAAGAGAGTGAGTCAATCCAAGCAGCCAGACAGAAGCTGTGAAAATGGACATTTGCAAAGGAGACAGTGAGTTTCACACCAAAACCACGCTGGACCTGTTGACAAAATATTAAACAAATTGAATCTGCCTAAGCTACAGGGGAATGGACAGACCTCAAGTTGGGCTACACTTATCAACCTAAGCTAACAGTTCAGCTCATGTTCTGTGCAGGTTATAGCTTGAAATTTTAACAAACCAATAATCCAGACTTTTGGCCAGTAAAGTGTCTCTGTATATGATGGTCTTATGGTTATGCAGAATTACAAAATAAAATTACCGCAGGATGGAGCTTGGCCCCTGAATTTCATCATAGTTAGACGCAGATATCAAATAACAAACAGTCTACAAAATCACACAATATTAAAAATAGAAGGGCTTAATATGGTTCTTTGAATGATAAAGCAATGCTTGTATTTGTTCCAAACTTGTTCCACGTGTTCCCATGTGGTTGAGCATTCAGTTGTGCACCTGTGACACAAGTTGGTGAATGCCGTGACAACCGGAGGTGATGTGACACACCTGTGAGGCACACTTACTTACTTGAATATCAACCTAGGAATACAGCAGAATATTGAATATTTCTTATTCATCTTATTTCAGCTTAACCATCCTCTGATTTAAATTGTTCAAATTTCAAAATTTATTTCTTATTTTCAGTTTTTGAACAAGGAAAATCGTGCTTAGAATCCGCTGTGCGTCACTGTCTCTTGACTTAGCCAAACTAAGATGAGCTTGTTAAGAAAAAAAAAATAAAAAATCTAAAATGGCATTCCCCATTGAGACAGGAACATTCGCGAACACTTATCTGAAGTGATAGGACAACTTCATTAAGTGAGAGGGTATTAACGAGATGCCTGAAAACATACCCTTTAGACTTGAAACTGTCGCAAGCTAAGACTGCTTAACCAGCCTAATCGAATTTGAATTCAGATGCGCCGAAGCTACAGAGTTGAGAGGGGGTTGGCTCAACATACACTACATGCACAATGGCACACGGCCCCTGGTCAGCTGATAGGGTCACATCTTCAAAACAGGTGTTGATTTGACCTGAAGAGTGCCAAGGTGTTGGCTGGAGTGCATCAATAAATTCTTTAATCCTTGCTGAAGGCCACAGTTCTCGCTTTAATAAGGATTACATTTCACTGCTGGCTATGAGGAAAGGATATAGGCTTGGCATGGTGTTTAGTACAGGATTACAATGGAAGTGTGAAACATAGACTACAGCATGCACGATGAATGGAAACTAGTAGGTCTACTGAACATTTAGAAGTGTGCACAAGACTTGTGATTGACATGTGATTACTGTGCCATTATAAGACTTGAATCTTTTAGAGTCTTTACTGTTAATTTGCTGCATATAATGTAGCTCTAAAATTATATTACTAGTTACATAATTGAACACATAAATGTATAATGCGATAAATCACAATTACATTTTAAATGTTTTTATTTCTTCATTTATAATGTGACTGTATCGGATTTATTTTCCTTGACATTTGTTTTAAAACCAGGTGACTCCTCTGTAGCACATAAAGCAACATGGTATCACAAAAAATACACACAGACACACAGACACACACTACTAAAGTACACCTCAAGGAAAACATAAAGTATTACATTTCCCAAGGACTTCCCAAGCACTGGTGGCTGTTTATCGCCAAATACAAATGATTCTCTAAGAATCCGTCTGCAATGTCCTCGGACAAGTGAGAATCATCACAGCAGCATGATGGTACGGGTTCCAGTAATATAATTCCACTGGGCTGCACTTGCAAAACATATCTGATGTAGCTTTTGGACACATAGCCATAAGCATATGTATATTGTAGATGGTGTGGTCTGTAAGTAGCATTTTTGGACTTGATACCAGGCTGCCATCAATAGAATGCCTTAAAAACAACATTTAAACCTCAACGTACAAACACACCAGCCTTCTGGAGTATGATCACATCTAGTATATAGAAGCTTCTTCTATGTTTAGGGTAACATATTACTCAAAATTACATATGTAATGACATCTAAATGATAGTATATGAACAACAGTATTGGGGCACCTGCTCATCCAGTGATATTTGTGTCTACTGTCCTAGAAAGACTTTTTACATTTTGGAGCATCACTTTAAAGATCTGATTGCATGTAGCAACAAGAGCGTAACTGAAGTTTGTAGGATTTACAAGACAGGCAGATGTGACCTTTGGATGAAGGAGCCACATGAAAGCCAGTTGTGGCTGTTTGAAGGACGTGACGCGACATTGTATTCACAGAGTAGCCCATGGAGCCTCCCTCCATTGTCTGATCTAATTAGCCACACATTATCTCTAAGAAACACTGTGAACTGCACCGAGGGCACAGTGGGGTTCTCCTATAGAGCATGGGCTCTTTTGATGACAATAATGATCCTGTTGCTGATATTAAAAGGCAATAGTTTCTCAAGTGACCCCTAATAATTAAATTAAACAACTTTTTAAAAACCATTTAAAAGGAACAGAGCTATTTTCTTGTGAGGAAAAAGTTGACACCAACACATTTATTTCTACTTAAAATATGTAAAGCTGGTATCAGGTGCACCACATCAGCTGCAGTGATTAGAGAGGATTTTGGAGGAGGCTGTTTTATTTGAACCTCAGACATTAGCATGGTTTACTCTTGATTGTTGAAGTGAGTGGTATAAGCATAGTGAGATCCAAAGAGCTCTCTTATGTCTTCAAAAAGAACTTTTTAGATGTCTGGAAAGGGTGTTGAAAAGCCTACTAGCAAGTTAAACTCAAGAGAAGAGCACAATAAATGTAAAAAGTCTCTGTCCTAAAATGTCATCCAATCAACAGACAGCTCTGTCCACAGCTGATGTGAAAGTACAGCAGCTACTGCAGATTCATTTCAATGGGAGGTGTGCAAGGAGGAAACCCTTACTGTAATCAGGGCATCAGGGCAAGACTACAGTTTGCCAGAGAACACTTATAGTACAAGGCAAATACAAGGAATTCTGGAACAATGTGCTTTGGACAGATGAATCTTTAGTCTTGTCCGACATGAACTTACCACTTACTCAATTTTCTAAAATCATCTCGAACCATGTTCTAAACATTTCTTTATGTTTTTTGGTTTACTTATGTGAACTCCATTTCTCAAACCTGTATAAATGAAGACAAATTAATATCTTGAAACAAACAAACAAACAAACAAACAAACAAATCTTTCATGAGATTCACCTGACCATAGCAATGCAGCACAAAAATGAAGGCAGTCTAACCCAATACCAGGCATCTGTAATTTTTTTTTTTTTCTGTTTATTAGAAGTGCCTACTTTGCCTACAGGTTCACTGACCATTTGTAGGTTTATAATTACTGACTGTAGCCCATCTGTTGCCCAGCTGTGCAGTTAATTAGCCACTCTCTACCAGAAACTGACCACTGCTAAAAGAGGACATGGACAAAAGCTGTAGTCTTTAGCTGAAACTATTTAGACTGCAGAGAACATATGAATTGTCTAAAGAACCTGTTCTTTTCCAATTTAAAGAACCTTTCTTTTTTAAGAGTTTATACTCTTATGCCACGACCATGTTGGTAGAATTGAGAACGGCTGACAACCAACATGATATCTGGTCTCTGCAGGTCCTTTGGTGGTTGATTACCGTTGACTGAATGAAGTAAAGGCTGGCTGACAAATTCTGCAGCAACAGATGGGCTGGAGATGGTCATTATAAACCTATAAAGTACAACTACTGTATGTGGTAGGTGGACCTGATAAAACAGCCAGTTAGTATAAATATAAACTGAAACTTTGCTAATTGTCTGTTACCTTACTCATGAGAGTAATAAAATAAAACAAATAAAAACAGATGTCAAGCGGTGAACATCTGGGCTATAAGACTATGACAGATTTTAGTATGGCAGACCATCTTTGTCAGTGTCCCAGTACTTATTACAGTACAGTCTCCTCAAAGGGTTTGTTTTTATTTAATAGTTTTCTTGGTTTTTAATGATGAACCATTATGATACATCACTGATTCTTCTCTTTTCTTGTTGACTTGCAATGAGGAATGGGGAAGACAACTTCCATAAACTGCACACAGTACATATGTATTACCTTAAATGACATTATTTCTGCTCTGGGATGCTAAATACGATGCAATGCTTTTAGCCTGTTGTGTACCATTCAATACCCAGTCTATACAAATACAGCTGCGCAATATGGACAAAAAAAAAATCACATCCTAATTTTTGCATATTTTAGCTCAATAACCATATTTGCTATATAATATACAATATATGATGTTAAAAATATAATGTGAAACAATAAGAACACCCCATGAACTCAGTCCTCTGTCTTTTTTTATTATATTTAATTATACTGAAATGTGATCTACATTTCTTCTTCATACACACTAATTCTTTATCCCCTCCATAGTGTGTATGTGAAAGCACAAATGGGGCAGAGAGGAGCAGAGTAGAGGAGGTGCTGAGAGCATGGGGCAGAGCACAGCGAGGGAAAATATAAAAAGGTTTACATAGTTTTCATAATTTGAACATTAGCTCTAGCATGCCAGTTTGTTAGCAAGCATCCTTAATTCTTATGATATCCTTAAGTGACGCATATCACACTGGGCATGGTAGGAGAAATGCTGCCACCTCTAATCTCTATTTGTGTCTAGTTTGGATGTTGCTGTGGTAAGTCCTCTGCGGGTGGTTGGATCTTAATGAAAGCACGGCCCACCTAGCTCAGCTTGTTTCCCTAAAAATTACACCGAGAGCTGACACTCTTGGAGATGGCAGATCAATATGTTTACCCCTTCCAAGTAATCTCCTCTGAAATGTTTCATTGCAGAGTAATAATGTGGTATGTGGGCATCTCCACTCTGCTAGTTCACAGGGTTCAGATTCTTGGCTGGATATGTGTGGAATTCTGCAAACGAGTGGCTTTCTAAATGAGATGTTCTGATAAAGTCTGCTGAAGAAAGAAACAAACAGGGTGATAAACAGGGTGATATTTACCCTGAATTTTGCATTGCCTTCTGGGCTGTTTATTGGCAAGAATGAAAACGATATGTATCACAATACAAGGGTTGAGTGTCAATATATTGTGATACTGTTAACAAAGTGATATATATTGTGAGATATTGTTACTCCTAAGGCCAATTTTGGTGGATATTTTGATACTTTATTCACCTGAACATTGAAAGAAATGATAGGGGACAGTCATACATGCCAGATAATGATATTTTCAGAGGATCCTATGCTAATATGAATTCATTTGAGATCTAAATCTAAATATTTAAATATAAATACTTTTTATGAGTTTTGTTTGTATAAATTAGATTTACAAGGATATTTTTGAGTATTTCTAAGCTATTTATAAAACTTATAAGACAGTGATCCAAACAAAGTTACATGAATAAATAATAATAATAATAATAATAACAATAATAATAATAATAATAATAATAATAATAATAATAATTATTATTATTATTATTATTATTATTATTATTATTATTATTATTATTATTATTATTATTATCCCAACTCCTAATCTTACACACCTGATCCAAATAATAGAGGCCTTTGCAGCTTTCTGAGGTAGGAGTATGTTGGATCTGTATTTTTTCAGGGTGGTATATCTCCAAGATGAGGATTAAATATAGCTACAATTACTGAATATACATTACAAATACATTACAAGACTACATACTTACCTTTATACTCTTGTCACTCCAGTGAATTTAATTTACTCATTACATAATTTTACAGTTGTTGAGTGGATGCTCCATCCAATGTGTATTTATGCATGAAAAATAAAAGCCTAGTAGTCTGGGATTTTTGGACCTTACTGTACTGCCCTATGCTGTTCCAGAGAGGGGTTCCAAAAGAATCATTTCATGGGACAGGGAGCTATGATATTTTTGTGTGTGGGTACAGACAGGACAGGACATTTCCATCTGCTGTTGCAAGATACAGTAGGTATGAAAAAAGAGATATACACTAATCATGTCAAGGTGAAACGTTTGAAGGTGGCTTGAAGTTTTTAGCTGAAAGCTGGATGACTCATCTTTACACTCCCTATCAGCAGAGCCAGGTGCACTTTACCACTAGTATTTACCCTGACCCCTTAACCCAGGTTAATAGTCTTTGTGGAATTAGTGTAGGCATTTCCAAGCACTTCTAGTTTAGACTGCCATTCTGAAAAAAAGATGGTTGACCTGCTCAGCTATTGACCAGCATAGGGTATGCTTTTATTTAATGGAATGGCTTAGATGATCAACCAGCATGAGCAACTTGACCAAGCTAGTCCACCACTAACCAAGCTGGGTGACCATGATGAACAATATGACCAAGCTGGTTTACCACAATGACTATACTAGTTCAATCTTGTTCCTGGAGGCACACCATAACGTTTTGACTAAGGTGGTTGACTACAATCGACTGACTACATGACTACACTTGTCAACCAACTTAAACAGTATGACCATACTGAACAGGTTAGACAACCACTATGATCAAGCAGATTCCCCAGCATGGCCACACCAGTCAACCAGCTTGACAAGCATGACTACACTAGTCAACCAACTTGACCAGCATGACCAACTTGGTATTTTTTCAACTGGATGACAACCATTGGCCTACAAAGGCCATCTTAAATCCTCTAAAACCAGCTACCAGAAAAGACTTGTCTTGAACTGTATTTTTCATGATAGCTGTTTTTATATTCCTGGTTTTTGATGATCACAGCTCAGTTAGTTGAATAGTATGACAAAATTTATTATTGGCTACCATATAAACTAGAGTACAGATGAACATAATATAAACAGGAAACAAAGAATGGAATGATACTCTACAATATGGCTATTCATATAAAAATGTCAAAAAATGAATAAATAAAATAAAATAATAAATAAATAATAATCACAGAATTAATTTCAAACATGGCCAGTTACTGTCATAAAATTAATGAAAATTTTCCAATAAGCTTGGAAACTGAAATCTGGGAGTCTGGCTGCTATTTCGATACCTCTTGTTATAATGTTCAGACACTACCACGCCAAATGGCACCAGTGTGGCAACATGCTGGAGCACTAATGCATGTAGCTGTGTGCAGGTGTGTCAGTACATCTCAGACAATTACGGGTGCTCTGCTGTAAGCAGTGATTCAAAAGGCTTGTTTCGATCCAAAGTGCTTGAGTTTAATGAATTGCTTAATTTGAAGGCAGAACGATAGTGTTTTCCTTCATGGGCAGAGGGCCGGTTTAACAGTGTGCAATACTTGAGCTGCTCCACAGACTGCAGTGCTGACAGAGAGAGACAGCGCAGATGTTAGGAAGATTAGACCAGACTGAGTTATCGCTATTGCTCTCTTTGCTGTCTACAGAGACAGGGGAAGTGCTGGCCAGGTCTCTAGAGGGCCTGGTAAGGTTCAAAAACCTTTGAGTGATGAAAAACATAAATAAACACACAACAAACCCACTGGACAGGTGCATCCAAAAAGACACTATGAGGGAATATTCTGTTCATCTGAAAGGTTACGACTTTCTCCTCTCCCATCGCAGAACATGCAGATAAAATACTCATGAAAGATGAACTGGATTTGCTCTTTGACGTCAGTGCAGATACAGTATTATTCTAATATTCAAAAAAAACATTTGAATGTTATATTCAAGGCAGTGGGCTGACTGCTTAGAGACCGTGTGTATGTGTACCCTTGATGTGAGGCTCAGAAACAGAATAAAAAATAAAGCAGCTCATTCTGAGCTGCACCAATATTTTATCATTTCCATTCCTGCATTCCACCTCAAACACAGCACTTATGACATCGCAAGTCATTTTTTACAATCAGTGCTTTGTTTTGTTTATAATACTGATGGATTAAAATTCTGAAAATAGTAAGAAATTGGTAAGACTTTCTTTGGTTGAATATGTCTTCAATACTGGTATTAAGTAAATACACATGGTATGATAACTATCAATTTACACACCCACACACATGTTTGGATTCCCTGTCTGTCCCTTCCTGTCATCGTTCTGTTTTGTTTTGGTTCCCCAAGTGCTTTTGAGCACAGGTATGTGTTTTGATTTGGTCTTGTCTCCGCCCTAGTTCCACACCTATGTCTCATTTTCAGCCCTGCCCATTTGGAATCAGCCCCTGAGGTTCCAGACAAAGCTACAGTGTTTGCGGGGCCCACTGCATCAGTTTCAACATCAGCTGCACCAGCCCCAGTGTTGCCAGTGCCCGCTGCATTCACTTCAGTGCCTGCGGTACCCTCTTTGTCAGGGTTGACTAATAGACAGTCTATCGCTTTGTCGGCCTCCAGAACTGTGCCCAGTCTGGCTCCTTGAACTGTACAAGGGATGTTAGCCGGTTCTGGGCCTATGTCTATGCCCATGTCCATGCCCTTGTCTCAGTCTATGCCCATGCTAATGCTTAAAGTCTGCCTCTTTGCCTTGTCTGACATAAAAATGGACCAAAAAATGGATGTAGCATGGTATTTTGGGAAGTGTTTGGCAGTCCATGTGAGCCCTTTGGCATGGGCTCTGTCATGCCAGATGCAGCTCCAGCATCCATGGCTGTCACTGCACCTGCTCCAGAATCTGTGGAGCCAGATGTAGCTCCAGTGACCACAGCTCCCACCACATCTACTTCAGTGTCTGTGGTGCCAGACATAGCTCCAGTGTCCGTGGCTCCTGCTGCATCTGCTCCAGCATCTGCGGTGCCAGATGCACTATCAGTGTCTGCAGGGCACATGGCATCATTGCCAACACCACTCACCACATCAGTTTAAGCATCAGCAGCACTGTTTGTGCTTTAGTTCCAGTGTCTGTTCCTGTTTTGGTTCCTGTGTCTGGTTTAGTTGTCCCTATCCTATCACCATTTATGTGTCTGTCCCAGTCAGTGTGTTTGTTCCAGTTCACTTGCCCTGTCCTGCCATGTCCAATTCCCAGTCTGAAGTCCACTTCCCTACCATGTCTAGCATTCCCCAGTTCAGTCCTCTTCCAGTCTCCATGTCTGTCTAGTGTCTCATCTTTTGTTTGTCTGCCCTGTCAGCCATTTGTTCAGCCTCCTGTCTTGTTTCACGGATCTCATACATCCCAATCTTAGTCCCCTGTCATGTCTATTGGTCTCTATGTCCAGTCTTCTGTCATGTTCAATGTTCCCCTAAAAAATTCTGGTCTTGCCATGTGTTCCCCAAGTCAAGTCTCCTGTCTCATCTCCTGTCTTGTTCCCTGATCCGTCTTCATTTTTGTTTTGTATCCAGTCCCCTGTTTTGTCTCATATTCAGCCCCAGTTCCTGTCAAGTCTATAGTCTCATGTGTGTGTCTAGTTGTCCTGTTCCTGTTTGCTTGGTCCTTCTCCTTCACCATTTCTTCGTGGCATGATTCAAATAGAAATACTCTATATGGACAAAATCTGGTACTGGGACACCCAATCACTCTTTACCTGCACCTGATCAACTAATCATCATCTAGCATATTAGCCAGTAGGCTCATATATTCTACTGGCAGTTGTGGTTATGTATCTAAGTTTAACATAAAGTAGCTGAATGCATTCGTTAGAAGAGGTTTCCACAAACAACTGGAGATATAGAGTATGAATTTTACCACCTCAGAATTCTTTGCCCACACATTTCCTCTTTCCATCACTAGGTATAGCCTGGAATAGGCTGGAATCCAGTAGAGTTGTTATGGTTTCTTGGTTTAATGGTTAATCAACGTTTATTGTCACATCTGATTACACAGGTAAGAGTGAGTGAAAACTCACAGTAGTAAAACAGATGAATAAAAAAACAGGAGAAGAAAATTAAAATAAATAAATGTTTACAGGTAATATAAATTTACAACTAACTTACACTATACATACATTCTACATACATTATTGTTCTGTAGAAGATCTGTGTATGTAGAAAATATAAAAATAATGTTTGCATTATATTTACATGTGCACTGGGTATATATTTCAAATTAGCTGTAGTGTGAGAATGTTGTGTGAGTCTTTGTTGGGTGAAGTGGGAGGCAGTCTTTGGTGGGTGCAATGGGGGGTCTTTGGAGGGTGTAGTGTAACTAAGCAGTAAGTTGCTGCTCCAGTAGTGAGTAAAGTGCAGGTGCAGAAAGAGTTTATGTAGTGTAAAGATGTGATGGGTTGTGACTAGCTATGGACTGGAACACTGGGCTATTGGCTGTTTAGCAGCTTGGTTGCTTGGGGGAAGAAGCTATCTCAGAACTGTCCACATGTTTCTGCACCTCCTACTGCTGGGCAGCTTTGAGAATATGCAGTGGCTTGGGTGGGTGGAGTCTATTATAATTGTCCTGGTCTTCCTCAGATAGCAGCTGGTATATAAATCCAGAAGGTTTAGGAGCTGAACCCTGATAATGGGCTGGGTGCTTTGCACCGCCCTCTGCAGATATTTGTTCTCGAGAGCAGTGCAGTTCCCATAACAGGTGGTGATGCAGCCCATCAGGATGCTCTCCACTGTGCAAGGGTAGAAATCCTCAGGATACAGGAATTCAGACCAAACCTCTTTAGCCTCCTGAGGCAGAAAAGGTGCTGTTGTGCCTTCTTCACAACCTGTATGTTGTGTTCTGGTCATGTAAGCTTCCATTAGATGTAAAAACCAAGGAACTTGATGCTGCTGACCCTCTCTACAGTGGTCCCATTGATGGAGACAGGGGAGTGCTCTCTCTCCTGCTTTCTGAAGTCCACTATCAGCCCATTGGTTTTGCTGCCATTTAGAGAGAGGTTGTTATCTTGGTACCAGTGTATCAGGAGGCTGACCTCCTCTCTGTAGGCTGCCTCATTTTCATTGGAGCTCAGGCCAATGATTGTTGTATTGTCAGCAAATTTAACAATGACGTTGGAGCTGAGCTTCCACTTTGTCTCTCTATTCATGTTTTGCTGACTTTTTTATACTCTTGCATGTTCCCAGGCTTAAAAGCAGTGGTACATACATCTAGAGCTGTGTGAACTTTACAGTTGAGCCATGACTTCTGATTGGGGTAAACTGTCTTTGTGGGCACAGCATCCTCTTTTCATTTTCTGATGAATCCAGTGACTGAATCCGCATATTCATCAGTGGTAGATGAATTACAGAACATCTCCCAGTCCATGTGATTAAAACAGCCCTGGAATACAGAGTCTGATTGGTCTGACCAGTGGCGAAATTGCTTGATGATCCTGTTTCAGTTTTGGAATATAGGTGGGCATGAGCAGGACGGAGGAGTGATCTCATTTGCTGAATGGAGGGCGGGTGAAGGCTTTGTATGCCTACCAGAGGGTGATGTAACAATGGTCTAGTACTTCAGAGCGACTTTCTTCAGCTCTATTTCCACATCTGCTTTACAACACAACCTGCACTGCAGCATAGTATATGCCGTGGATAATAAATATACAGAATACAAATGAAAAAAAAAATACAACTGTACAGGTCTTTCAAAGACATCTATTAAGGCTATGTTTTATGCACTTTTTGGCTTAGTTTAGAGAAATGGTACATTAAACATCAAAATGTTTGTGGACAGCCCCTTTAACTTCATTAACTTCAACTTCAAGATGACCCTGCAGAGATGGCATCCAGTTGCAGTAGCCATGCAACTGATGTTTATTCCAGAGATTAGCTGTTAGTTTTCAGCAATGCAGTTGTGCTACCGCAGGTGAGGCATGACATCCCCCAGAAGCTGTGAAAGAGGAGGTGGAGAAGATGGGCTGGAGTGCAGTGTCATGCACAGAGGAGATATTACAAGCCCATAATTCCCTCTGTTATTATGGGAAACATGAGATCACTTCTCAACAAGATGGACAAGCTCATGCCATTTTCATGAAGGAATATTGGGAATGTAGTATCATGGTATTTACAGAGTCATGGCTAGAGACCTCTGTCATGGCTATCACCTCACCTCACAGGGAAAAGGAAGCAAACTGGCAATATCTGTGAATGATAGATGGTGTAATTTTGGACACATCACTGTTAAAGAACAAATCTGCTGGAAGAACATTAAACTGTTAGCATGAGACCACATTTCCTCCCAAGGAAAATTTTGAATGTTATCGTGATAGCTGCATATGTTTCCCCATATTTCACCTGCTAACGCTGATGAGGCTTGTGACATCCTACACTCAACTGTGTGCAGACTGCAAACACAGCACCCACAAGCATTCATCTTTATCTCTGGAGATTTTAATCATGCTTTTCCATCCTCCACTTTTCCCACCTTCACCCAGTATGTAACCTGCCACACCAGAGACAATAAACTACTGGACTTGTTTTATGCCAACATAAAGGAGACATATAACTGCTCACCGTGCCCTCTGCTGGGAACATCCAACCTTAATCTAGTTAATTTTTTGCCTGTGTACAAACCCCATGTACAAAGAGAACAAACAGTGACTCGCAAATGAGCTAAGGAGTCTGAAGGGCCTCTGCAGAACTGTTTTGAAACCACAGTGATGGAGGAATTGTATAGTTCTCTGGTGAAGTTTTCTGATGACTCTGTGATCATCTGCCTCATAAATAGTGAGGAGGTCAGTGAGTACAGAGAACTGATTCAGGACTTTGTAGACTGGTGTACAGAACCACCTCCAGATAAATGCGAGAAAGACCAAAGAGCTGGTGGTGGACTTCTGCAGGTGCATACAAACCCCTCCTTAGTGAACATCCAGGGAATGGACATTGAGAGAGTGGACTCTTATAAGCACTTGGGTGTTCACTTAAACACCAAACTGGACCGGTCAGTTAACACCACTACACATTACAAAAGATTCTAGAGCATCTCCACCTACAGAGAAATTGATGTCATTTGGACTACAGGGAGCACTCATGATGAACTTAATTGACAGTGGTGGCATCTACCATGTTTAGTAGTGTGGTTTGCTGGGGAAGCAATATTTCAATGGCAGACAGGAAGAGACTGAACAAACACATTAAGAGGGCCAATTCTGTCTGGGGAAGCCCTGTAAACCCAGTGCAGAGGTGGAAGACAGAAAGATGTTGGCCAAGCTGGCATCCATGCTGGAGAATGACTCCAACCCAATGCACAAGACCCTGGCAGCACTGGGCAGCTCCTTCAGTGACAGCCTGCTTCACCTTAAGTGTATGAAGGAGCAGTATAACAGTTCTTTCTGCTGCTGTTAGACTATAAAACCAACACTGCTCTCAGCAGACAACAGACACACACACTTAAAATGCCGACACTGCTGACACTGATGTGCAACTGCACACATGCAGCTTGTTTACTTCCTGTAGAGAAGTATTGCCAATAGAATAGGACTCTCATTAAAATGGTGAATTTACAGGAGAAGGCAAAAACTCTGTGTGTGAAATAAGAGTAATTCACCAAAATTTAGAGCATTTCTATTGGTCTATTCATCCACAATTATACACAGTGCATGGCGCAGTGATCAAACCATAGAGAAAACTAAAAATGGAAACAAATGAACAAGGAGATATTTGGTTATATTAGATATATTAGGAGTGTTTTCATAGACAGAATCCTGTCTATAGACATTACTTGAACTAATTTGGGTGAAACCATTGCAAGTGTCAGAAAACACTTACCTCTGTCTGTGTCATACAGATACACAAATTTCTCCCATCGATAATAGGTCAGGAGACTGAGGACAGCTCCCTTTAGGGGTGGGCGCATCTGGATGACGAACTGGACATCGGAGTCGATGGGGTAACTGGGTGTAACGAAAGAAGTGTGGAGAGCGCCACAGAAGGAGGTCAGCGTGTTCATGGACTTCTTGTCATAGAAACCAAAGATGGCATACACCCCTCTGGAGAACTGTGAGCAGACTGGAATCAGAGCAAGAAAAGAGAGAGGAAAAGAGTGTGAGCATTAGCTTGTTACAATCATTCAGGGCCTTGGGAAGCAAAAAAGAAGGAGGATGCATCAAGTACAGAATCTGTTTCCACAGAAAGGAGTTACACAGCCTACACATGAGATGTAAAGGCCCTCTACACAAAATGAGAGCTCACAAATAGGAACTGGGTGACTTTCATCTGTTAGCAGTGTGAATTAATCTGTATCAGCATAGCAAAGTGCGCTGATTACATGGATGTGAGAGGAGAAATAATTGCATTTTTTTTTTCAGCTGAGCGAAGGGCTGTGTTGAGGCTGACAGTGAGAGCTCATCAACAGACTCTTGCCCCAAACCAAAACCCGTCTGATTGGCTGATCAACTGTTCCTAATCTTCCTGAAACACTTGAAGCAAATGAATGGTAATTATGAACGTCTCTGTGAACTGGTAACATCCAATTAGACTTAGATTTTTAATGGTTTGTTGACTACTTCTGTTCATTTGAGTTATTTAGCCCAGGGCAGTGCGATGATTTGTTTTTGAATGCAAGAGATGTATTAATCTGAGCAATGCTACTTCCAAATGTTTGTCAGGACTTTGGCTTGACAGAGCTTCATTAATGGTCTCGAAATGTATTGAGCGGAATCCCGCAAATGGAGCTAAACGTGAGTGCATTTTCACTGCTGGGTTTTCAATTCTGAACACCAAGGTACTGGTGAACCTATTCTAATATATCTATAGCCTTGGGTCCTTGTAAAACATAGTCTGTTAAAGAGGAACAGAGTTCATATGAGGCAGCTTCATTGGCCAGACTGCTGTGATACTCTCTGAAAAATAAAGGTGTCAGTTGTTCCTGACTTGAATGATGCAGACTTCAAATGAATAACAAAAATGGCTCTTAAAGAGGAATAGTTCTTTAGGAAACTACTTTTAGGAAACTTCATGATGCCATAAATAGTGAGCCAAGGGTTGGTTTGCATTGATGTAAAGCATCCTCAAAGAACAAAAAGCAGCAAAATTCCACAATGTTTAGGATTTATGGGTTGCCGTTGACCTGAGGTATGTTGCTATGGGTTACTATGCTGTTGGGCATTGTACAGTCCCTCTGAGCTTTGCCCTGTTAGCTGTAACTGTGGTGTTGCCTGCCTCTTCCACTAAACCTCTGCCTTTATTTTCCTTTTGACAGACTGCTGCCTCCATAGTTCCAGGTGTACACATGCACGCTGATACATCACTTGAGCCTGCATAACAGACCTACAGCAGTGAAAGGGGAAGCTGTGTGTGTGTGTGTGTGTGTGTGTGTGCGTGTCCGTGTGTGTGTGTGTGTCTGTGTCTGTGTGTGTTTGCGCACATGCACTGCAGTTGGCTCCTCGTGGCGCTTCTGACAGCGCCTCAGTGCTTTTTCCCTCAGTTTGCTAATAATTTGGGCCAGCTCTGACACAGTGTCTCTCCTGAGAGGTGGGGAGCACTTCCCTTCCTTCAGCTGTACAAGGCTTATTAGGCCCAGCTCTTTGAACGAGTGCATGCCAGTCGGATAAATATGTCTCTGCCTGCCTGCCGCCTCACCACTCCGATTGAACCCCTCTTTTGTGCCGGCCCGCCTTCCCCCTAACCATCTGGCCTCTCCCTTAAGCATACAAGCTCTTCAGGCTTGGCAACTTCTCTTCACCTGAACGCCTCTCCACTCAGATCGTATCTGGGGATATGCCTCGGCTGCCAGACCACAGCTGTTCCAGTGGACTGCCTGGACATTTACAGGGTTGATCGGAAAGGAAAGAGAAGAAAGAGAAGAAAAAAGGTTCCAAATGAAGGCTTAGTACTCTCAGACGTTCTGCCTTTGCAATTAAGGGAGACTGATATAAATGTCAATTGAGGAAAACACTCTGAGGCTTATTTCGTCCAGCCACTCAGCTCATCGCTTCTCATAAGTCGCGGAGGGGCCCAAGGTGTCATGTCGCATTTCAATAACGGGTATTTACTCTGCAGCAGGGCATGATGGCTGCCGTGCCGGCATCATTTCAGCTCAGTGAGCAGCTCACTAAGTGACATCAACTCAGACTATGCAGCTCTCATCTTGGCAAGAGTGTCATGTTCCAATTTCCCCTTTCTCTGCAGTGGCTAGTCATCTTCAAACATCATCCATTGCTAAATCCAGCAAGAACTCAGCAAGAGGCACACAGTTTCAGGGCATGATAAAGTTTTATGCTCAACCTCTTTCAGATTTGGGTTAGAGTATGAGCATCTGAGGGCTCAGTAAGTTCTCAGTATTCTGCCAGGAACTAGGTAGCACCAGTCATGTGGGTTAAAGCCTTAGTTTAGTACGTAGACCTCTGCGGTTACCCTGCTTTTGTTTATGTTTGGCAGGAATGATTCACTAGGTCCCTGTGATCGGATCATCTCCATAGGTGTGTGGTTGAAGTCAAACTGATGTTTGTGCAGCGAATGTTGATATCCAGCAGGGCCTGTCTGCACTCATGAGTGAGTCGAGCAAAAACATTGGAGATTACTAAGTAAATAATGACTAAATTGCAATATATATATATATATATGTATATGCAAATTGGTATGTGCATTTGTATTCACCCCTTTTGCTGAAGCCCCTAAATAGTTCAGGGGCAACCAATTACCTTCAGAATTCATGTGCTTAGTGAAATTGAGTCCACCTATGTGCAATCTAAGTGTCACATGACCTGTCAGTATATAGACACTTTTTCTGAAAGGCCCCAGAGGCTGCAACACCATTAAGTAAGAGGTACCACAAACGGATCTCCAAAGTCTGGGTTACAAAGTTATTGAAAAGTACAAGTCTGGCTTAGGTTATAAAAAATGTCCAAATCTCTGTTGATCCTCCGGAGCACCATCAAATCCATTATCATCAAATGGAAAGAACACGGTACTACAACAAACCTGCCAAGAGAGTCCATCAACATTCTCAAGTAGGATGCAAACAGGGCATTAATCAGAGAGCCAGCACAGAGTGCCAATCAGACACTGGAGTACCTGTCCATATGACCACAATAAGCCATACACTCCTTAGAGCTGGGCTTCATGGAACAATGGTCAGGAAAAGACTGGACCTCCTCGGGTGGGTTTTACCATTAACCTTAGGCAAAATAAAAATTATTACATTTCTTTGATTTTGCTTTGTTTTCTAACCACTTTGTTTTGTGCTGCTTTACAAATAGCATTATCAGTGTCTCAGTTTTATACAGCAAGTCTGGTCAGTAGCTGTTAGACTATTAGGCTAAAATACTATCTCAGCATTTTAAATACAATTTATTAAGTGACTAATCTAAATGTTCTGTTTTATCTAGGTGGTCCACTAAGCTGATATCACACATGAATTCATGGACAGCTGTAGAAACAACCAACAAATTAGTGGTTATTTCATCAAGTGCATGTTTACTTAACCTTTTTTCTGGTGTTGCTTGATGATGATAATAATAAACACATTTATTATTTATTATTAAACATTTTATTTATTAACTATTAACATTTATTTAGTGACTTGTTTAATCTTTTTTCTGCCCTGATTATCTATCTGTGCCTTGCATATTTTTACTTGTTTTCTTTTTGTACCTGATGCAGTTAATGTGATTAGCAAAAGTTAAATTGGGTGTAGCTAAAAAAACAACAACACATATGCATAAAATAAGCAGAGCAGAGTGAATTCAGGACCAGATTGGGTTGTGGGTTTGTGTTGTGGTGTGTTTCATCATTGACAAACTACCTAGTTATTCTTATAGAACAAAGCATTCCAATAAATAGTTGAAGTAAATACTGTCTTAATATAAGTTACTAATTATTAAAATTCTAATGTAATATGTAAACAGTTTTGCTCTCTGGAATAGAGATGAGAGTGCAGAAATGAGAGCGACACATTAAGCATATTCCCAGAGTCCTGATAACAAAATCTCATGCCTTATTATTATTCTCAAAATAACAAACCTGTAAAAGCCTGGATTAACACTAAATAACTTATTATTAAGTAATTAAGAGCTGATTATATCAGCTGACATGTTCTTTCTTCAGATACCACACCTGTATCGCTTGTAAATTGTCAACAGATATATGTTTAGAGATGAGGAACAAGGGGAGCTCGAACAGCAGTTTGTATGTACAACAGTGACGTTAAAGGGAATGATACTGCCCAACTCTAGGGACAGCCCATTATCAATAAATAACATTTCTAATGTATGGTTGATAGGCTAATACAACAGTGTAAAATGGAGTGGGTGGAGTCAACACAGAGCCAAATCTAAAGTATAATGCACATGACGCATGCTTTGCTTTAGCTCCACCCCTGCTGACTGTGTCTTGATCCTGTGTGCATTCACACCTGTGTCTTATCAAAATGTAATTGGAGTTTTCTTTCAGTCTATTATTCATGAGACATCTGTTTAGGTCACAGACCTTAAATGTAACTAACTACTCTTCATATGACCCCTGCTGAGGAACTTTAAAGTTATTGACCTTGAATTTTGGAGAGATGCCCTTATTAAATCAACTGGGCTGTGTGCATCCCTCTACCTCTCAAGTGTTACAATGCAAAGCTGCTCCAAGCGGATTTGTGGCTTCATAGCCACTAGTATTGAAACCATAAGATTCATTAGACATGGCCATGTCCCACAGGCAGCCTTTCAGCCTGATATAATGTAATCACAGGCCCATGCGCTCCAGCCGCCTCTCGCCACCACAATCATACATGGCCCAGGGAGTGGGAGCGAAATGCTGGAAATGTCAGCGCTGATCGCCTGGCTTTTGCTTCCCACTGCAACCCCCTCCTTTTTCGTTTTCTTCCCCTCATTTTCTCTCCCTCTCTCTTGAATCCACTCACTTATTGCCACTGTCTGCAGCTTGGAAACGCTGTCAGAGCGGCATAATTCATTAGTGTTTTTGAGGATGGAGGAGAGTGGTTGGGTGGGGAGTGGGGCATACTAAGATGTAAAAAGCTTCAAACCATTTACTTCAAATGTCAGCCAAAAAATCTCCATTGTGATAATGCATGTGACCCTTTGAAAGAAATATCTGTGCTCATGGACTTAGATTATATACCCAGATAGCTTTATATACATCAAATTACCATTTTATTAGGTCCTTCTATCTTTTACAGCTACACTCATGGGCCACATTATCAAGTACACCCACAACAGATGCCCAAAACATTGTGCATTTAGTGACTGTAGCCCATCTGCTGCATCTTGTTTAGTTTTCTCAGCCACCTTCTACTCTGCTCATCAAAGGTACAGACGAGGGTTTCTTAACCTACTGGCCGATTGGCCTATTGTTTAGTTAAGCTGTTACTCAGGGACAAATTCTCTCATTTTCTTAGGGTGGAAAAGGTTGAGAACCCCTGGAATAGACCGCCACAAGATTCACAGCTGACCAATGGTGGGCCATTCTCAGCACAGCAGTCACACCAACATGGGAGTGGAACATTAGTGTGGGTTACACGGCTATTTCTGTATTAGACACTGTCATTTTGCTCGGGCGTTAAAACCTTTTGGACACTTCGTGTCTACTTTACACACCTACCTTTATGGCAAACCTTGTTCAGACTACAGCTCAGCTGTTCATGCATGATTTGTGGTTTATCATCATCTGCCGCTTCATCAATGTTAAGTGGTTCTGACCCCAGGAACACTTCTGGCTGGGTGTTTTTGATAGGTAGGCTTGTCTTAACCCAGCAGTGACCCCAAGAATGACAAACACAACACTACATATACTAACACAAACTTTGGGTGTGGATGATGTGCTGCTAGCTGATTAATACTGAAGTGAAATCACTTTATTTTTAGTCAATGTTCATATAATGAGGCATTCTGCACTACTTTAGCTATTTAGTTTAATAGCAACTTTTCTAAAAATGACTGGTTTACAGTGTGATTTACATCTTCTTGTCAGGTATCTGTCTCATCCCTCTGCTCTGTCTTTGTTTTGTTTACCTTCACATGTGCTTCTGTAGGACATGTCATGTCTCCGCCCATTCCCGGCTGTGTTCCATCTGTAACCCTGCCCCATCGTTATCATGTCCCAGGTGTGATCAATGTTATCTTGTGTGTATATAAGTCCCTTGTCTCAGTTAGTCCTTGTATTTGTTCTTGATGGTCATGTTTTCTACTCGTCCTTGTCGCGTCTACTCATATTGATGGTTAGTGTACCTTGTTTGTATAAGTTATCAGTTAATAAACTCAACCCTGCAAGTACTTCCACCTCCACCTCCTTCTGTGAGCCCTCAAACGTTACACTTCTAAACCAGACTGACTGATTCCATGACTATTCAGCTATTTGTTGTGTGTGTGTGTGTGTGTGTGTGTGTGTGTATAAATATATATATATATATATATATATATATATATATATATATATATATATATATTCATGACATCTTGGCTTTTCCAAGAAAATGTCTGTTAGTGGCATCTTAACCATGGTTAAAACTAAGACTCTGCTCTTGGTACATCACTACAATTGACCAGTCGAATCGCTATACAATATCTTTAAGTTCATTTAACTATAAGTTCATTTAAAAAAAAGTTGCCCTTTTTATGTATAGGTAATAATGTGTTAATCAAAATAATAACCATTAATGCACTGATTTTAACACATTAACATGTTTATTGCACACTTTTATAGCTTAAAAATAGGCCGTTTTTTTGCATTTTAGTTATTGTAGCTGGGAAGTGTAACACAGCTGGGAAATTAAGGGGTTAAACAATCTATAAGCCCATTATAAGGGTAGGCTTGTTGTAATGTTATACCCTAAATTGTGGTCAATTGTGGTCATGGAATTTCATGGATTTTTAATTCTGGTTGAGTTCTATAATCTTTACATTTTACTCATAAATCCTTTATGTGGAAGTGTCTGTTTTTGGACTATTTGTACTGACTATTTTTTTTTCAGCATCAGATATTCATTATTTTAATTAGCATAGCAGACTACATGTTCAGAGTAAATGCAGTGAGAGTAACAAGCCTTGTAGAATCTTTCTGCAGGCTCCCTAGTGGCCGTTCAGTCAGCCTAATGGAAATCGAAATCTGGTTATTTATTTATTTATTTATTTATTTATTTATTTATTTTTTGACAGGTTTAAATCTGCCACCTGGTTAGATCTGCACGTGGATTCATTTTTTCCTTGTATGCTACCATGTTTTTATGAGCGTTTTTGTCCATGTGTCATAATAATGCAACAAATATTGTGCATGTGAAAATGTCTTTAAATATCCTCATATAATGTTTTTACCCGGCCCTAACTTTACTATTCATAAATTGTCTTGTTCTGAAGATTTCTGACAGTATCAAATGCCTAAGACAAAAATCTCTGCATTTGAACTATCCCAACTGAGTTCAAAACTTGGTAAATCTATGCTCTCAGAGAGCCTCATCTGAAAAGTGCTGCAGGTGACTGATAACCGTAGTCCAGTGTGTTAGACCTCCCTGCGCTGCCTTTTTTGTGTTTGTGATGTATCACTTGGAGGACAGTGTTCTGTTCCTCCCTGTTGTGTTTAAATCCATGTCTTACTCTCTGTGCCATAGGTTCTGACTCACCGTGCCAGGCCAACAAGCAAAGCGCGCGCACACACACACACACACACACACACACACACACACACACACACACACACACACATTAATGCTCCTTCTCTCTCTCTCTCTCAGATCCACTGCAGATATCCTTCTGTGCCCCAGCCAGGAGGACATGCCACCTCCATGACACCAGCACTCAAAGCGGGCACTGACCAATGAACTAGCTGTCAGGCTCCACACAGCCGCCCACTCCATCTTCGGGAAGACATATCATACCTGCCTGCTTTGGCAGCATGCCCTCCCAATCTGCAGTTCACATGTCCTGGGGTTGCTTAAGGAGCTCTGCAGGTCTACAATAAGGACACAGTGTTTGCTGAGCTGTGTTGGTGACCAATGAAAGCTTAACATGATGAACTAACCTTAGTGGTGGTGGGGAGCACTGGTCTCAACGGAGTGCATAAAAAGTGCTATAGCAAACATTTAAAATCACATTTCATTGGTCCTGAAGAAGTATCAACAAAGTGACTGCTAAGCACACACTGATATAATCATGTAGCCCAGAGGTGGAAGCTGGTAAACAGCAGGGAAGAACACTTTGGGTTTTTATCGGAAGGCAGCTCTGACTTCAAAAACTCAAGTATTTGTTATAAGCATTAAACAATTAAATACACTTCTTAAAACAAGCCACGTTATCTGTCTCGCTAATGAGACATTAACTTAATAAAATGACTTAAGGCAAATATATACTGTCGAAGAACAATTATTTACTATCCTAATAAATAATGTAGTTGCAAGCAGCAATTTATGGGGTCCAAGCACTTTTGGGTACAATTAGGAATGACCTGTAATCACTATATCCCTGTTGTGAACGGAACAGTATGCATCCTATTACATATATACAATTACAATCTCAGGATACTGTTGGAGAGACTTAGTATTTAAACCTGCAATGCTTGGACCTCTAACCATATCACATTGTCACAACAAGCAAAATAGACCATGACCACTTTCATATTAATAGATACATGCCAAACTGTTAAATAACAGGTGCATTTATATGCACTCAGCAATCTGATTATAGATCAGATTAAGGCTCAAAAATTCAAATAAGAAATCTAATAAACAGATCAATAAACCTGCTTACTGACAAGCTGCAGCTGTCCCTGATAAGGGGAGGAGTATGTAGTATGAACCAGCTTGGCCAAAGTGTGACTCCACCTTCTTCTTGCCTCGTTCTTCAGTGATTGTCAAGCAGAAATCTGATGACTGCCTCACTTTTCTATTATCTGAGTTTTTCCATTATCAGATAACCCAAGAGCATATGACCACACTGATCAGTTAGCTGACAAAATCTGATTTTCTGCAGGTATTGGATTTTTGAGTGCAAAAATATAGTTCTTAACTTAACTAATTGTTAGTTTTTTTTGACCATCACATCTTCCTGTTAAACTATCTTAGATGACAGGGTATCCTTTTTGCAGTCAATGTACATATAACTGCAGTTCACAGTGTAATTATGCCATGTAATCTCTATGGGCAAGTGTCCCATAGGATACAGTTGGCTGCGTTTGCACACAGAGGAAAGGACAGAAGGAATGGCCTCAGCCCCACTGCTTCACAATGTACCAACTCACTAACTGGAACTAACTGGTGCCATTAGAGCCAAGATAACACTAGTAACACTATTAACCTTTAGAACCCTCCTTTAGAACCCTAGGACAGTACTGTGGGGTATATATATATATATATATATATATATATATATATATAATGTTTTGGTGAATGAAGGTATGTCATTGATAAAAGTAAAGAACTGTTGCTTATTACAATGCATGATTGTAGTTAGTGCCTTTGCAAACAGGGACAACAGGATGAAAAATAAGGCAGTAAGACAAAACATCAGCTTTGATAACACTCTAATGACTTTCAAGCAAACTGGTGGAGCTTTTCTAAACTTACATAACAATTCCAAACTCATGATCTGATTTTCTGAAAAGGATCCTGCCTGTGTTGTCATACCTGCCAACAATGTATTTATTCCCTGTAGCATTCTGCTGACCAACAGTTGCTAAGTAACAAAGGTAGTCACAACATACCACTTGTCAAGGGACTTTTTTTTGGAGAAGAAAATTTGCCAGAGGGAAACCTACAGGGCTTTCGAGGTCTTCAGATAAGGCATAATGATTTCTGGGAACTAATAGATTTACTTGTTTATTTTTATTTCACATTGGTATCATCATGTAGTATGTAAACCCTGCAAGTATTGCATTATATTATACTGTAAATATGCTTATTTCACAAATTCTCAGGGTTAGGGATATCACGGTTTCTCAGATACTCAATATGACTTATCTGTGTTTTGAGACATACAGAGCCTCTAGAACGTATTAACAGTGCTTCACGTTTTGCATTTTGTTATATTACAGCCTTATTTCAAAATTGATTAAATTAATTTCCCCCCCTTCCTACACACAGTGCCCCACAAGTGAGAAAGGTTGCAATTTTTTGCAAATGTATTAATAATAAAATACAAAAGTATAACATACATAAGTATTCACTGACTTTTGCTCAATACTTTGTTGAAGCACCTTTGGCAACAATTTGGCAGATATAATCAAGTTTTTTGGAGTTTGATGCTACAAGCTTGGCACACCTGTTTATGGGATGATTCTCCCATTCTCCTTTGGAGAACCTCTTAAGCTCCATCAGATTGAATGGGGAGTGCTAGTGCACCCCCAAGGTAAGATCAAGAATGTCACTCTCAACCCTGACTAGACAAGTCAGTTCCCCCTGCAGGAAAAATATCCCCACCGCATAATGCTGCCACCACCATGCTTCACTGTAGGAATGGTATTGGCTAGGTGATGATCAATGCCTGGTATACACCAGACATGACACTTGGCATTCAGTCCAAAAAGTTCAATCTTTGTTTCATCAAACCAGACAATTTTGTCATGTGCTTTTTATTGAGGACTGTCTTTGTTCTGGCCACTCTGCCATACAGGCCTGATTGGTGGCATGCTGCAGAAATGGTTGACCTTCTGGGAGGTTCTCCTCTCTCCACAGAGCAACACTGGAGCTCAGTCCGAGTGACCATTGGGATCGAAGATCACTCAGTTTGGCCAGGCGACCTGCTCTAGGATCAGTCCTGGTGTTTCTAAACTTCTTCCATTTATTGATGATGAGAGCACTGTGCTCAGTGGGACCTTCAAAGCAGCAGAAATGTTTTTGTACCCTTCTCCAGATCAGTATCTCAATACAATCCTGTCTCAGAGGTTTACTAGGCTTAGACCTCATGGCTTAGTTTGCGCTCTGACATGCACTGTCTACTATTGGACCTTATATAAACAGGTCCTTCCCAAATCATGTCCAATCAACTGAATTTACCACAGGTGACCAATCAAGCTGTAGTAACATCTGAAGGATGATCAGTGGAACCAAGATGCACCTGAGCTTAATTTTGAGTGTCAAGGCAAAGGCTGTGAATGCTTATGTGCATTATATTTGTGTGCTTTATCTTTAATACGTTTCCAAAGATTCAAAACAAAAACATTTTTCACTTTGTCATTGTGGGCTGTTGTGTGAAGTTTGAGTGACAAAATGAATTCAATCCATTTTGGATTAAGGTTGTTACATAACAAAATGTGCAAAAAGTGAAGCACTGTGGACGCTTTGAATGCACCCCCACTGTGAATGCACTGTATGTAGCTAAGTAAACCTTCCCATTGCTTAGGCCTTCAGGAGCTGAAGAGAAGGCTCAACAGATTAGATTAAATACCAACAAAATAATGAAGCTTATCTAAGTTATAAAGCCTAGAGGTAACATATTATTAGAAACCACACAGAGGTACTAGCAGAAACCGATCACTTAACATTGTTGACTCAAAAATCATATATTTCAAATAATTATTGAGATTTCTTTGGTTTAAACTTTATAATAAAAAAAGTAGATCGATTAAGGTTGTATAACAGAGTCATAATCACTGTATTTTAAGAATTATAACCACAAAAGTCTGTTAGAACTTCCAATGAGTTTTCTGTTAGCTCTGTGCTTTTTTTGTCCCCAACAAGATGTGTAAATAAACAGCTTTCCGCAGTTGAATAAACTTATGAAAAAAGGCAAGATAGAGCAGAGAAAGGGCAGAGAAGCAGTTCTATTTAAGAGACCTCTATCAGAAAGATGGTTGCCATGATTACCAAAACAATTACCACCCTGAGTCTCAGCAGTACAAAGGAGTTTCACTGAGCGGCCTGAGGAACAGCACTGGTGATAAAAAAACCATGCTCCAGCAGAATGGTACTTTTTGGAATGGAAATGAGAGATAACACTGCTTTCTGTTGGGTACCAAAGATGGGTAGATGTGCTAGGAGTTAATTCATACATGAGACACCACCTTTGTGAACAGGACCAGTAATGCCACAGTAGCTTGTCTGCGATGGAAGAAACAAAAAGGCAAGGTATGCAAATAACTACAATCTTCATTCTGCCAGTCGCCCTAAAAAGTGATTAAAAATATACTGTATTGGAAGGGAATTTCAGAGAGGCTGATGAACAGGCAATTTGCTTCAACATTGCAGTGCATTGGGGATTTTTTTTTTTTTTTTGTGGGGGCGACTTCTGACATCCAAGCACACCAGAGAACAGAGTGTGCATTGATGATTCTTTAGCTACATTCACATTAGAAGCCTTATTGCTCACTTTCAATTTGCCACCCTGTCTGCCTGGTTCACATTCCTGTCTGTCTTACTTTAATAAGTGTGAGGAAATTATTTAGATATGTGTTATTATTTATTAGATTATGGACAAATCAATGTGGATCAATCATGTCTTAGGTCTATATATATATAAATACTAGCTTTGCACCATGCCATGCAAACCATGACACACACACACACACACACACACACACACACACACACACACACACACACACACACACATATATATATATATATATGTGTGTGTGTGTGTGTGTGTGTGTGTGTGTATGTATATATGTCATGATTTGCATGGCATGGTGCAAAGCTAGTTAACAGACTGTATAAAAAGGGTGCATTTACTTGTAAATATACCATGAATTGTTCTAATCAGGATGTTGTCTAGATATGACGTGGTGGTCAGCAGTATTTGGCCTATAGTGACACATATCTGTCACTAGTGTGTACAGACTGTCCCCCTAAACTGTATCTGTAAAATACAAGTTAGCAGTACTATGCATGTACACTGACATGCCAAAAGCCATGTGACATTTATGATATCGCTTGCCTGTTTGTACAGACCATTCGAGCTGGACACTGCTGGACATGATCATTAATTGCCCACTGTAGGTAATAATAACCTTCTATGAGGCACTCATGTAATGCTGTGGTTTGCATAACTTAGGAAACAGAATATCCCACCCATCTGGCACAAACTACCAGGCCTCCAAATCCATGTCACTTTGCCACTAACACAATGGGCAGTGTTCAACTACACTCACAAGATAACACCTCACAAGTTATACAGGTGTGGGGTTCACAATCTCCAGGCATACCACTTCATAATCAATGTACTGCTCTGCTGTAACTTTTGGAATGTGAGTGTACATAACGTACTAACATTGTAGCTATGTACAAACACTGAACACTTTGCCAATTTTCATCAGAACTGCGGACACTGTTCTCTGTTGAGCACTAAACCCAGAATATCTTGGTTCTCATGATAGAGCCCATACCCTTACCAAGCTGCTGCCTACCCTGCTATTGTCTGAATATTGCTGTGAATCTGCCCACACTCTGCAGAGAAGCACATCTGAAGGACATTCGCACCACACAGTTTCGTGCCTGTTTTTTTTTTTCCCCACAGAGGTTTCTGAAAGGGTTTGATACATGTAAGGCTTATGAAATTCTGTAATTGGATTCCAAGAAAGCTGTTGACAAAGTCTCCCACGAGCACCTAATCCCCAATCAGCAGTGCGGAGCTCCGGCATGCTCCAGGAGCTGAATAGAAAGTAACCTAAACAAGTGAGAGGTGGCAGCCATCAGAAAACAGCAGTAATAAGACATGAGCCCATATTTATCGCATTTCTCAAATTAAGACGACTTACCCTGGAGCAGTTTCTGCCCTTCGTCCCAGCAAATGTGACTACAGCAGAAGGACAGATAATCCTGATCCTCACTGTGAGACACATACTGTAACACCAAGAGTCAGAGGGAACTACTCATATGTTATGATACACACCAGGAATGGAGGCATACATATAGAAAACAGACAACCTGCACTAAACTACTGTTATTCCCTCAACCAGTAACATGTTACATGTGTAGTTCTATTTGTGGAGTGAGTGCTGGGTGGTCGGAGTGTGGATGCTTTCCAAAAGCACTTCGGGCAGCATTTCTCTCCGAGCAGAATGTCCAAAAGAGTTTCAGAGACGTTCAGAAAGGCACCGAGTGGTCACTCAGGTCACAGCTCAACGAGCTTCCAAAAACATCCAACACACTTCTTCAAGCAAACGTGAGCATAAAGGAACAGAGCAATTAGGAAGGAGCCTAATGACATCACATGTCCGATCTCCTTGGCTTGACTTTTGGCCTCCATAGCTAATGCAAAAAGCCTCCTCTGTTAGTATAAACGTTGAGGAACACATTCATATGTCTAGATAAGCTAGCTAGTTGGCCAGTACAACTGGACACAAAGCAGAACGCAGAGGTAGCAGTGTTGTCATGGTAACAGTGTGTACAAAGTGTTGGCACCAAAAAAGATACATGGTAGTGCTTAGTCTTAGTCGAACACAGCCCGAGGCCTGTTTAACACACACTGCTTCTGTGGCACGAGTCACATGGCAGTGCGTGTTGGCCGCACACAAATGACCAGTAAATACCATGCTTGTAAGCAAGATCTGCTACATCCTCTTCTCAAACCTTTTCCATTTTTTTCCCTCCTTTTATTCGTACAAATGAAAGATAATTCATATGATAGCACTTTCTCAGCTTGTTGTTTTCTGACTTGTGATCAGGCAATAATTTTGAACATTGATCCAAGATCCATAAAATGTGTATGTAGCCCAAGACTAACTTTTATAACCCAAAATCTGCAATTTGCAGGCAGTGCAGAATTAAATCAATGCCAAAGAAGTCTTCCAGTGCCTGTTTACTGCTAGATGCACATGATCAACCTGCATGCAGAATTTGACTAATATGTGAGAGCTATTGGGTTATAGAGGAAAAAATGAGAAGGGAGGGTTTTATTGCTCTACTTTGTTTGCTGTGTTCAAATTTCAGAATTAGACCTGCGAAAGGTTAATACTGAAAAAATAATAAAGGACATTCAGGTTGTTTTTCATTGTACTTTTAATTTGTTATTTAATTTGGACTGCTAGTAAATAATAACCAGAATTACTGCATTTTCAACACAAGAACATTTCTGGATGATCACCATCCAACAGGGTTTCAGTCCTTATAAGCAAAACAACAAACAAAAACAAAACAACAACAAGCAAAACAAAAACAACTATCTCAATTTTGTTAATATTAACAAGTGAAGACTCATTTGAGTAGCCAAGGATCTCCTGAAAATAATATCTGGTATTTGTGACTGTCTCCTATAAATTCTTTTAAAATTATTAGGGAAATAAACAATAAATATTTAAAACCACAAAAACATCCCAGAAGATTAGGGTTTTAAAGGTTAAGGTGCTAAAGCAGGCATTCTATTATATGACCATTCTGTTAGTTTAATTTCTATAGCAAAGCCTTGAAAATAGAAGGCAAACATGAGTCTGAAGTCACCATGCTCATATAGAGGGATATAAAGTCCCCGAGCACTGGGATGTACAGCAGTGGAGCTGTGACCTCTGGAGTGGTAGACTATTTTTCAACTGGCATGAGTTGCAGTTGTGTTTGTGATTAAAACCTAATGATCTGACCCAACCAATGCCTTCACTGGATGCAGAGAATCCCCTTTTTGTACTTTTCAGAAGAAATACTGGATGAGCAGGTAGTTTAGGTCAAATTTTGAATCATGTTATAAGATAAGATACTGCTCCTTCACTCACTTAGGGTGGAGCAGCTTGTCACTGAAGCAGCTGTCCAGTGCTACCAGAGTTTCCTGCATGGGGTGGAAGTCATTCTCCAGCATGGACGCCAACTCAGCTAACATTCTTCTGTCTCCCACCACCTCCACTGGGTCTAAGGGGTTTCCCAGGACAGAACTGGCCCTCTTAATGAGTTTGTTCTGTCTCTTACTGTCAGCCTTTGAAATACTGCTGCACCAGTGCTCCCTGCACTCCAAATGACCTCAGTTTTCTCAGTAGTTGGAGTCTGCTCTGACCTCTTTTGTAAACACCTGGGTTTTTATAAAGATCCACTTTTTCACTCTTTCAATCCCTGGATGTTCACTGGGGAGAGGTGCATCTGCACGTGCTTAATTCCACCATTAGTCCTTTGGTCCTTCTCGAGTTTATCTGGAGCTGGTTCTCCAGACATCATTTCACAAAGCCCTGTATTAGTTCTCTGTGATCAAGGAGTCATCAGAGAATGTCTGGAGGTGACCAGATGGTGAGCTGTACAAAAAGTCAACAGTGTACAGGGTGAAGAGGAACAGTACTAGGACTGTTCCTTGAGGGGCCCCTGTCCTGCTAACTATCTTCCTGAGCCCTCACATACTGTGGTCAGTTGGTAAGGTAGTCCAGTTTCCAGTTTTACAGGTGACTGTCCACACCAATATGTTCCAGCTTGTCATTCAGCAGTCCAGGCTGTATAGTGTTAATGGCTCTGGAGAATTCGAAGAATGTGATACTTAGTGTTCTCAGGCTGCTCAACATGAGAAAGAGCTCTGTAGAAGACACCAGGCTGGTAGGCAAACTGAAGAGGGTCCTTAGTTGTGTGAGATAGGTAAGGGCCAGCCTCTTCAGTGACTTCCTCAAATGAGACGTTAGTGCCACCAGCCTGTAGCTGCTGAGGCCCTTTGGGTGACGCATGTTTGGTACAGATACCACACATGATTTTTTTCCACAGTTGTGGTACTCTTCCCAGCTTCAGGGTCATGTTGAACATGTGCTTACCAACCCTACAGAGCTGATCTTGGGGGACTTGAGGTGCTTGGCATTGACGGGCAGAAGATATAGTGAGGGCAGTTATTTTACTGGCATTAAATGACATTTGCGTTTATACAGTGTACAGTAAGAACACCAAAGGAGCTAATCTGGAGGCGGCACTCCATCATGAGTAGGACTTTCTCTGTATTCTGGCTTTGGGCTGCCCTGAAAACTCACTTTATTTGATTTTTTTTTAGGCTGGGGCAGAGAGTGACAGGCTTCGCTTCAGCGTTCTAACTTTTGCATATCACCACACTCTCCCCGGAGCATGAGCCAGAGAGGAACGGAGAGCCTTATCAGAGTGAGAGCTTAAGGGAATAGTTAAAGAGGACATTTTCAAATAGCCTCTCCTCCTCAGAGTGGCTAAGCTGCAGTCTGGGAGAGGCCATTTTTAAGAAGAAAAAAAAAAAAATAGAAGCGCGTGGGTGGGCTCGTTTTCGGCTGGGTTCAGCACTATGCGCAATGAAACAATGGCGAGAGAAATGCCACTCAGTCTGCTCTCTCTCTCTGTCTCTCTCTCTGTCTCTCTCTCTCTCTCTCTCTCTCTCTCTCTCTCTCTTTCCCTCCTTCTCACTCACTGTGCAGAAAGCTGGCTCGCTCTCAGCACCCACACAAGCATCCATCGCGACCTCCTCCACAGCACCCCTGCTAACCTATTTGTGAGTCGATGGCTTTCAGCCAGGTCTAAATGAAAAGCTAGCAAGCCTCACTCTCTGCTAATCATTGCGTTGGAGAAAGGAGGCATGTTCTAAGGCTGTATTTCATTCCGGTACGTCCTTACACTGCACATAGCAGCTGCTTTATTGCAGCCATTTAGCTTTATGGTATGTATAGAGCTAAATAGACTAATAGCTCATGTTTTCATTATTTGCATTAGACCTTTAGATCTTCATAAATTGTATTTTTTTTTGGCCGGTAGACTGTTCCCTACAAGTGTCACTCTTGCATTGATATTCTGTCTGTATGTATGCAAATAAAAGCCTCAGCAGAGCTGATTTGCCTGGAGAATGCCTGCAGAAATAAAGTTAGTGATAGAAACAAGCAAGTGATCCTCAAAATTTGGGTGATGGGTCCTTCATAGCACCACAGTGACACTGACATGGTGGTGGTGTTAGTGTGTGTTGTGGTGGTAAGAGTGGATCACACACAGCATTGCTGCTGGAGTGTTTAAACCACTGTGTCCACATGTTGTCCACTCTATTGGATGCTTCGACCAAGTCGCTCCACCTCGCAGATGTAAAGTCGTGCCTAGCTCATTTGTTTCTTCTCCATTTGTTATGTTCACAGGACGTTGTCCACGGGACATTGTTGGCTGGATATTTCTGGTTAGTGGACTATTCTCAGTCCAGCATAGTCCTGGACTAACTGTGGGGTTTAAACACTCCAGCAGCACTGCTGTGTCTAATCCTCTCATACCAGTGAAAACATACAAAGTGCACTGTATGGTAAGTGGATAAAATGGAATATCAACCCCTAGTGATGCATAAAAAGAAGCTCCCCAGACACACAAGGGGAACAGAGAACTGATGATGAGGCTGGGGGAGAGACGGAGGGTGACAGAGTGAGCTCAGGGTTTTAAAAAGGGGAAAAATGTGCCCCTTATAAACAAGGAAGTCCCGATAGCCACCGTGTGATTCATTTTGATCATTAACGATGGTGTTTGTGTTGGTGAAATATTTGGATAAAGCCCCTATAAGACACTCCAGTCCATGTTTTCCATGTGCATTGGCTACTTTAGGAATCAAAAGCAAAGTGAAAAAGGCTCGGAGCTAATGGAAAGAGAAAAGGGGCAATAAGAGGAAGCACCACTGTGGGCTTCTTACAGCAACACCATCCACCAGGATATATTACAATATTACACTGTTCTTGTTACAGTGCTCCTGTGAGACATTGCTGTGATAAGAGCTGGACTGGCAAATTAATTCAACCCTGGATTTTCATACAGACTCGTCCAGCTTTGTCTAAGGGGGAGAAGTTTTGTTTGGTCAACTGGGTTGGGAGTCTGCTGGCCCCTTCAGGATTTTGCCAGGTTTTCCTGATGACCAGTCCATCTCCACCGTTAGATGTAAACCAGTCAAAGAAAGCAGAACTTTCTGTCTTCCATGTCTAATAGCAAGAGGATAACGGACCACTGGTGGGCCACTGACCGTAGTCCACTGGAATACACTAGTGATTAAGCAGAGTATTAGAAATGGTGCCAATTTCATTGCATGTTTTCCACCAACAGTTCCTTCATTTCTTACTTTTGTTTATTGTTCATTTTCAGCAACGTTTTGAAATAAATAATTTCTATAAGACCTAGTGATTATAATTCTTTTCTCAGTTATTTGTAATATTTGTATTCATTATATTTTCTAAAATAAAAGTCTTTAAAAACTAGTTAGATTTGTACACACAGCAGTTGTCTGTGTGGTCAGAGGGTGGACCACAGTGGCAAACAGTCAGTGCCAATCTTTATCAGCGGGGTGCCATCCAACCAATATGTACTAGCTATGAGGAAATTCTGAGGCAATATAACGGAGTCATAAATATTGCTTCTTTTGGAATAATCTTGCTTTCAAAAGACTTTCAGGAAAGGCTGGTTTGTTTTATGCAATAATGAAAAGTTGCTTTGCCTCTACTAGCAGTAAAAGGACACAAACCTGGCTGCTCAATGTGCCTTTGCTCACCACTTTTTGCTCTGTTACACTGTGAGCAATACTTCCATCCCATTACAACTAATAAAGCCAGAATGTGTACAATAGAACAGATTTCATCAGCTATCACAGACTCATATGTAGGTGATTTAGGCAGCTCTAATCAAATGATATTTCAGAGCTCATGATTAACAGCACTGATAAAACTAAAATAATCATTTAAAAAAAGGCCTGATCCAAGCAAGAGAGAAATTTGCATTGTTTGCTAGATTACAGCCATGAATTTTAAACAAATTCTCTGAGGGTCTGGCCATCTCACAGCCTGGACCTGCCGTTTTCTGCCCAGAATAACTAAACAGGGCAGGGGTGGGAGGCAGTGGGCGATTTAACCTTGAAGGCATCGTTTAAAAAAAAAGAAAAAAAAAACTCATTCTGTGAGACTCATTCTCACTCCCTCTCTCTCTCTCTCTCTCTCTTTCTCTTAACTTGTACACTCTCTCACTCTTTTTAAAGCAAGAGAAGTCCTCTTTCCTTATTTCATTTTTCAGGAGCCATGGCCGAGGCTGTATAATGTAGGAGGAGAGTGGGGGAGTGGTGGCCTACTTTATCACATAGAGAGCCACGCCAGCCCTTCATTTCGCCGCCTGGTGATCTGAGGAAGGCTTCCACGTTACTGAAGCTTCACCTCACGAGTGGATGCTGCTTCTGGAAGATGTAAGCAATGAGGTGAGATAAAGAGAGACAGCCTGTCCCCCCCCATACACAGAAGGGCCTATGAGCACTGAAGCATCCAGATTAGTGGAGAGACAGGCTCCAGGTTTGATTTGCAAAAGTTGAATGACTAAAGTTCAAAAGTTTGGAAGCAACATTTGTGTTTGGAAAATGCTAAGTTTTGAATATTCTAGTACTTTTTGTATTTTCTGATTAGAGATAACCTACTGTAACCTTATTTTAAACCTATTTTTTTCTAATTATGAGATGGGTTTTTGTAGATGTTTTAACCTTATGGCCCCCAGGTGAAGTTTGTGGGATATTTTTGGAGTTTTCTTTTAAGTATTTCTAAGAGACAGTCACACAGAGCATTTGTTATTTACATGACATGTAAGTACTAACAGAATATAGATATTCAGTATTAATTTGACAATGTTTTGATAAAAAAATACTTTGTCTACAATTCTTTTGTAAGGACAATAAGAACTCTACATCTCAGAACTCCTGTTGGAATTTGAACGTCCAGAGTATTGAGCTGAAGATGTAATCATTGTAATAAAGAGTCATTTTAATGATTAAACTGAAAGGTTATGTATAATAATAAGTTCTTTAAAATTGTTGACAGTAGTCAAAAAAAAAAAAAATTCTGAAATTTGAAAAATGGGTGTTTCCTTTATAACCCAATATCTGGGCCTGTGACATCATCGGCCATGCCCTCTCTCACTGATCAGTCACAGTCTGCATGCAGGTTGAGCATGTACACATGGACATACCAGTAAATAGACACTGTGTGGCTCCTATGGCATTTAAACTGGGATTTAATTGAGTTGGAAAAAAAGTTTTCCAAGCTGGAATATGTGCTTATACTTGCTTACATGATGTCATATGTCGAAGAAACAAATGTTTGATAAGTTGTAGCTTGTTATGATATGAGCATCCTGTCTGTATGTTACTCTCATTCTGAGTTATGAAGCCTTAAAAACAGCATGTAATTGCTTGCACAAATTTAGAGAAGAGCAGATTGTAGTAGATTCTTTTTCATCACAGAATTATCATAGCATGTGAAATGACCTTCCTGTTTCAGATTTCAGATGTACATATATATGACAATGTGATTTTCTTTTAAAAATCTGTGCTTGGTTCCAAAATCATGTCCTGTGGTGTAAATGCAACCGTTCTGACATGGAGCCTATTAGGCCTGCTGTGGACACCTATGGCTGTATCTTGACAGCGTGGCCAAGACAGAATGTTGGGGGCATGGGGGGCAGATGGGGTGAGAAGGAGGTAAGCAAAAAGAGAGGGAGAGAGAGAGAGAGAGAGAGAGCAGTGGAGCAGAGTAGTATGTGTTTACAGGAAGCTGCAGTGTGGCGTGAACGGCGTAGGCCATGTGAGTAATGGAAGGAGACGCAGTGCCCTTGAGAGGCCTCAACATACCCCGAGGGGCCCTCTGGGTTTAACCTGGTGCCAGGGCGGCGGCCACGAGACGGAGTACACAGGTGATGGAAGTGACAGGCATGTCCATGCCGGGGCAGCCAGCAACCGAGCAGTACACACCCTGCTTGTACACACCAGAGTCGCTTATGAGCTCACAGGCCACAGAAACCAGTGCCAAAGCATGATGGCAAGCTGCAGTGTCTCCGAAAAACTACAGCCTTCTTATGTGGTTTCATAAGGCCACTAGGCCTTTTTTCCTACTGAGCCCCACTGTTTTTGTGCATTCACGTCTTTATTTTGGTATTACAGGTCTGAGAAAAGAAGGGAGGGGGCCAAAAATGCAAGACAGGCATCCAATGGAATGAGACTAGCATGAAAAGGGCCCAGATTGTCTTTTCAGGCCGCAGCTGGGCAGGATTAGAAGCCGTCTCTGGCAGGGACGAGCTTCCTGAGTCTCAAGCGAGGCCAATAACAAACCAGCATGGCTGAGGAGAGCCAGATAGATGGGAATGCGATGGAGAGAGAAGGAAAGAGAGAAATGAAAAGTGAAGTCTTCTCAGACCTCTTCACCAAAATCAGTGCTGAGGAAACAACCTCAGCAACCAGGAAGCGATAGGGGCCTTGCTTAAGGGTGCCTCATCTGTGGATACTATAGCAATCCAGCTAAGAATGTATCCATAAAAGATACAATATCCTAGAGTTTACAATTCATGGAGACCATAGTAACCTCTTAGACTCTGGCAACCACCGGCAACATCACACTGACTGGCTAGGAACCAATTTAGATCCACCTACCAACCATCTGCGATATTTTAGCAATGATCAATCAACACCTTAGAAACCACATAATACAGAAATAACAGAAAACATTTATGTACATCCTAGCAACTAGCTTAGTTACACAGAAACCATGTAAATCTGCCTCAACGGCTAGTATCAGGTTGGCACAAACAATCTAGCTTTGCAATACCCTTTTCCAGTTGCACTATATTTTTTATGTGCTATATTTTGAATTCACTATATGTTTGCGCTGTTGCAACAGAGTAACACTAATCTGCATTCTGGTGGCATCTCAAGAGCTTGCCTTGAAGACACAGATACTATGCCATGGCTAGCATCAGCAGATCTATCCCTGATAGTGTGGGATGCATTTTGAATGTGTGGGATTTTAGTGGACATGCTATTAACACTCCACCCCAACTACAAAATCTGAAGGGACTGCATGAGGAACTGCAAACCCAATGCCATGCTGAGAGACTACTTCTGTATGTGTAGCTCAATTAATATTGTCCATTTAAGTCTAAACTTTTAATCATTTATTGTTTCTGCTAAACGTTATCTTTTGAATAGTCTTGCAATCCGACATTTCCTTCTGGGTATGTAGTTTATTCTTTCGCGATGCTTGTGAAGATTAATTTTGAAGAACTTCTCTACTTGACACCATCTTTCTTGTAATATCAAAGTGTATTTCAAAGAAGGTATCATTCAAACAGGCTCCATGGTAGCCTGGAGAGGTATGTGGCTGATGTCCTCTGAGTTTTCTGCCTCTGAGCTCCAAGCTCAGAGCTAGAGAGAGAGAGAGAGAGGGAGAGAGAGAGAGAGAGAGAGAGAGTCAGACCCATGAGACCTTCACCTTTGACATGGGCCTCTTGCTCAATGTATATATATATCTCACATGCAATTCAATACGGTGCCTCTGTATGGACCCATTTTTCTCCTGTCCTCAGCATTACTGTATTACTGCATGCATATAGTAACTCTGTTTTTCCATTATTATTACATTATTGTTCAACTAAATGAATTGTACAACTATTTTCTTAGTTTATATGTGTGTTATTCATGTAAAATAGACATATTTCATAACTTTACATGAATTCTAAACACCATTCATTCTTTGTTTTTGTCTGGTCCTCATCACCTGCACTTTATCAAAATGTTATGCCAAACCCAACCTCCCTTACGAAACTAATGTTGGGTTGCTCTGCAATTAGGGAGTGAGGATCAGGCTGATGAGAAATACCAGTTGCATATCCAGTAGCACAACAGTCTACCTGAGTGGACCAACTGGGAACATCCCGCCACACCACCCTGCAGACTCTTCTTCCAATATCGATCGGACATTCAGAGAAACAAACAGTACAGCTGGACTGGATACTACACAATAGGGCTAATGGCAGGGTCGATAATAAGCCACGGGACCTAGGAAGGGGAATCTCGTTGTGAGGTTATGCGGAATACATTTTCCTTTATGTCCATTCCCTATTGAGGTTCACCACAATTATGTACCACTGAGCTGTTGTGCTTGGCTTTTGTGTGCCATGTGAAGGTGGCAGATTTTGTCCAATTGCTCAGGTTTATCTGAAACTCAAGACAAGAATCAATGGCAAATGATGAGACCCCTCCGCTTGGATAATGCTACTTTAAGGTATTGAGCTTTGATTGATGTATCTAAGGACTGCTGCCAGTTATTTTAACTCACATTATTGTGGCTACTGTAATTTTGAACCACTTGAATAATTCAGTTTTGTCTCGCCTCACTCTCTGAGGGAATGGGGAGAAAGGCTTACTCCCTGTCACACACACATAGACATATACACACCGAAACAACACTGCGCAAATGGGGGCCAGCTGCTCCATTCTCTAATCCTAAGAACACTGAGTATGTGGTACATTAGGCAAAACATCTCAAATGCTTAGTTGAAATTACACCACAAATCCAAAGCTGTATAGGGAAGCTGAAAACACTCATAAATTAAAGTAGTCTCATTGCAGTATTTGAGCTTGGCTAACGCATTATATGCATCAATGGTTGCACAAGTCAGGGCTATTACCAAACATTTTGTGGCTGTAAGCAAATTCCTATGAGTTGGTTTGTACAACTTGCACACCAAAGGTGTGTTTTAAGCAGGAACAGGTTGAAACAATGATCTGCCATTTGCCCCCATCCCCACCAATATAGATAACAGATGTTAGAATATTTTATTGCATTATGTGATGTTCTGTAATCAGCACAGGGTCAAATACATACATGAAGGGTTTGAAACATATACTCACTCAGACAATTAATTCAGCTGTGTTGAAAGTTCCAAAATGCCAACTTCCAACTTCCAACTTGCCAAGTCTAAGGCCTCTAAACCTCCTGTTAGTGACCACGGTTGACTACAGATAGTAGCTTTTTCTTTGCCTGAATAAAAAGGGTTTATTAGGTACCACTCATTAGTTTGGCCAACATACATCATACTGGGAAAGTCCAATGAACTCAGTGCAGATCTGAGAAGCAAGATTGTAGTCTCTTGGAGCCATTTCTAAACAACTGTATATTCCCAGATCACTAGTTCTAACAGCTGTATGTATGTATAAGTTAACCAAATAAAGTCACCTTGCCAAGATCTGGAAGAAGACCCAAAACTGGAAATTGGAAGCTCATATGATCTGGAACAACCCAAGAACTGCCAAAGCACAAGTCTGCCATGAACTGAACACTGCTGGAACACAATGACTCCAAAAAGGTGATTGTGGAATGGATAAAACAGGCTAAAATTAATATATCAATATATTTAGGGTTTGTGAGAAGAACAAACACAATCCCTTTAAATGGTATGTGCATCATTTGATCATAAGAAATTTCCCAGCCTGTGTCAGACTTGACACTAATTACTTTCAAAAAGCTCCAGATACATAAAAGCTACATATTAACTAGGCTTCCATATGTCTTGGGGCCCTAAGAGCATGTTTACACTATTTAAAACAAGAAACTGACCTGATATAGACACTGTTATATAACACTATGCAGAGCATTAAACAGTTTGTTTCGATTCTGGAAAATGTAGATTCTTTCCAAATGAGAAAACAAGCTCTAGGATATATGCTAATGCAGTCCACTCTTGTCCATGACATCTCAAGGGAGATCACAGAGCTTAGAGCTTCAGTCTGACTGAATGTTCACGTCCATTCAACTCTTTTCTGGGAAGCCACAGCTAAAATCCCAGTAGTGGGCAGACTTAGGACATCATCGTGAATCTGGGAACCTATTTGTGCACTATGTGAATGAAGTGTTGAGAGCCTTGCCACCATCATGCCACTGCAATTTGTAAGGAAAGTAAAAGCTCTTTTCATCTCGGTCTTTCGTAACCTTTTGTGCTGTCTCTTCAACACAGCTACATGGCCCAGAGAGCAAGGTCCATGAACAATGGACTAGGTTTTGTCAAGCAGAACCTATTATTGCAACAACAGACTGCTAATTTCTTTTCCGTTGTTGTTTGTGGGGGTGTCAGAAAAGGGCTGTCAAGTGGTAAATGCATTGGGGAACGTTGCTCTGAACATTGTGAAGTCATTACAAAGTCAATGGGACAGCCAAATAACACACTGGTGGCATCCACAAGCTAAGATAAAACAGGGCAGTGGTCTTGAAAGTGTTTGAATCAGGATGTATAAGCACAATCTGCAGTGGAGGGATCAAAGATTGCCTGATTACTGCTATTGTGAGCATTGTGAGTTGATTGAGGCTGGATGGAGGAGCCTCCGGAAATTGAGATGGCTTTTGTGGAGAGCCTTTTGAAGACAACAGGGAGAACACGTCAAGGAGCTCACCAAGTGACACGTCTTCAGGCATTTGGCTCTCCCAGCAGTTCCTTATTGGACTTCTGAGTGATTCATCCCGTAATGCAGCTGATGTTTAGCCATAATCGGAAGCCGTCGGATCACGGTATCCCCAGTTGCTCATCTCAGGGTGACGAATAGACTTCAATAATGAGTCACTTTCACTTGTTCAATTGTGTGAGAGCTATTCCGCTGTTGGGTTTGTCATAAAGCAGCCGCAGACTTGCTCTCAGATAAATGTGCTCAAGACTAAATGAGATTTTATGGCTTCACGCACTTGTTTGGAGCGGACTGATGGCAGAGGGGGTTACTGGTGTATATTATTGCTTTTTTATGGTCAGCGGAGCATTCTTCTCATATCAGCACATTGATATCATCTTGTGCAATAAGAACGAAGGCTGCACCTGTCATCCTGTGACTTAGCACTTCATGGCATAAAGGGAGCATGCTGAAACACGGTGTAACAACAGCAGAAACACCACCAACACCACAACAAAAAGTGGGTCTCCTTCAAACTGCAAACCACTAACACTAAAATGCTGCCGTAGCATTTTCTCATGTCTTAATATAGTTTGCTTTGCTATTTAAGCTGGATAAGGAGGGAAATTTCACTCTTCAAAAGTACTATGGAGGAGACAGTTTTGAAAGCTGTTGTTTTATCAAACAGCATCTGTGAGGGGTAGTTGATCCAAGGCAAATGAGGCCTCCCGACAGCAACCCTTCTTTTCGAGTTCACTTAAAGGGAATTGCTTGATATCCTGATTAAAAATGCATTGTGTTTTATCTGCCTCCGAGTCAGTGGGTTGTTCGTTGCATGCATAATATCATCTCTCAATGGGGCTTCTGGTACAAGTGCAATCCAGACTATTGGGCTAGAAGATAGCGCTGTGTCCATCACACCTGAAGAGATGAACCTGGTATTTTAAGACACACCTTTACCTTTTCAGGGATGGATACAGTGCACAGGGGGCTTGATGTAAGCCCGGTTTGAGCAAGCTTCAGGTATAAATTGGATACACTAGACACACATACTTTCTGCCCTGGTGTTTTGTACAAACCTAACACACAAGGCTGAAGGTGGGCTTATGGACTATGTATTTGAAAAACACCAAATCCTTGCTTTGTCCCGTCGAGAAAATTATACAAACCCTTGGTCACACATTGATGGATTTGCTGATGTGGGGGAGATTGGTTTCTCAGACCTCATACTTAATTCAGTAGTGAATACTTTACTGCTGTTGCAGACAGCTAACCAATCTAACCACCATCCATCCAGCTAACAAACATCACGGTTATTGAAAAGAAGCTACAGAAAGATAAATCTCAAGATGATGACAAGACAATTTTGATGACTAGATATTTGATAATAAGAGCTTTAGGGCTAATTCAGGGTGCTTTCACGTCTACCTTGACATGGTGTGGATGAAAGGACCGGAATTTGGTCTAACCTAAAGAGGTGCTCTCAGTCTGGATCATCTGAAGCATGGTATAGTTTGTTTGCAGTGTGAAAACACTTTTCTGGGTGGTTTTGACTTTCCAACCAATTGTGGAAAGTTGAGACTATAATCATAAATCAAACAAGAGAAGGTGAAAAATAATTGGCATTGTACCAAAATCTGACTTCGAATCTGGTGATAATCTGCCATGTTCACTGCTGTGGTTTGGATTTCACAACACCTGGAATGGTAAGGCTCATTGCATTGGTAACACAAACTGCTCTATAACCCAATCATTGTGTAGTTTAGGTGATAATGACAGTGCACTTGGTGAACTGCAGTGTAAATCCACACCTACCTGGATTAAAAGTATACAGTGTAACAGGAACACAAACCTTGGTTCAGACCTTGATCCAACCTTTCAGGTGTGATGATGAGATAATGACAATGATGTGAATTCATACAGCATCATACCTCAGTACACATGTATTTGTTAACAAGCAGATCTTGACTGTTCCTATATATATATATATATATATATATATATATATATATTTAAAAAGGAGTCAAACTGGTATGGACTCAAATAAGAGAAAATAGCTCTCATTGCCCATCCAGTCTACTTGAAGTTGTGGTGGTCAAACATATTTGATGACCAGATTTCACTACTCCACAGCCAGCACACACTGTGTGGATCCAGCAGACTTTTCCATTGAAATGAATAGGATGTGGTGCAGCAGAGCTGTGTAAGCCTTTGAAATCCTGTGAAACCTCACAAGCATGCATAGTAAGAATGTGGTGCTCTGCACAATTTGCATGATTAGCTGGAGCCATAGTGCATCGAATGTTAATTTCAGACACACTGTGAGGCCATACTGTGATCACAATAAAGCACATTTTTGTAATACACCTGTGCTTGTACGTACATCTGTCCCAGGATATTGTCCTCATCCCTTAATGGCCTTTTAAAATATCTGGTCATATGTAATTCCTATCTGCTTCACACACAAAAATGCACACACACACACACACACACACACACACACACACACACACACACACACACACACATACACACACACACTATTAACTCTTTCAAACCCTGCTGCCATCTCTTCTTGAGGGTTTCTTTTAATTCCTGCCTCGGCCCTCTCAAGGTGTCATGGTGCCCTTCTCTTTAATGCCTTAGCCTATTATTTCTATCCTTGAATGCTCTCCATTGTATAGAATACAAATGCTTGTCCAGAGCTCTCTGCTGCTTGAACCATTCTGCTGGTGTCTTCTAGGCGCATATTAAATGGACCGTTGTCCATGCCTTTTGTGGAAGAAGGTTAGCTAGAGGTCTTTTATCTCATTTTCAAATGGGTTTGATTTGATCAGCACATGTATGATTTAATAAAGCCACCTCCAAACATACAGAAATGCAAGCATGATGTGATTACCTCTGATCAGAGCTAAATACTAACGAGGTGGAACCCTTGGTATTACTTACCAGCAGCCTCCTTATTTGGGGTAAATGGGATGTGACAGATTCATATGAGGAGGTTAGTCTCTGCATTGGGTTGTATACATGAACTCAAGTGAAATTAAATGATTAGCGAGTCACAGGCATCCTTTGAGGTGGCTGTGGAGGACTCTTGAGGATTTACAGCTACGGCACACTGGCAAAACGAAACATTTCATTTGTTTGATACAGTGATTGCAATGAGCTTCGTAGATTAGAGCTTCACTGCTGCTCTCATCAAAAGAAACAAGTTTTCAGCTATAAATCACAGTGCAGCCGCAGCACTGCAAGGCAGCGGCAATATCAGATTATTAACAGTTGAGGATTTGACCCTGCCTGATATCGTGGAAAGGAGGTTAACCTGAAGTTTTTATTTATTTATTTATGTATTAATTTGTTTGTTTGTTTGTTTGTTTGTTTGTTTGTTTGTTTGTTTGTTTGTTTGTTTGTTTGTAGTTCACAGACATCAGCATTTGTCAACTGATTATAATACTGTCCAGGGAAGGCTTTATAGTAGATTCTGGAACACTGCTCTAAGGATTTGATTGCATTCAGTCACAATAGCATTAGTCAGAGTGTTGGATGATCCCCAAATCCCAACTCACCACAACAGTACTGGATGGAGCACTGTCATTCCACAAAACCCAGTTCCAAAACTCTGCAGCTCAATCATTAGGGGCTTTATAACCTAGCATTGTGCCAATAGGTGCCAATAGGTTAGACAATATGTCTGTGTGTGTGTGTGTATTTGAACATACATGTCACCAATGTGTGCAACCTAAAGTATGCATGTATTACAAGGGTGTACATTTGTACATACACTGTATTATATACAATTATACGAACTATTGGGGTCCAGAAAACAAGCTACAGCCACTGTTCTATAAAACACAGCACAACATGGCTGTTATCAGTGGTTAGAAAAATTATTTAAAAAAAAAATACTAAAATACTTAAGAGAATACTAAAGTCTGGAATCCAGTAAAAATTGCTGGGTTTAAATTTGTATCAGTCAGCTGCATTTGTCATTTGATTTCGCCCCAGAAAAGCTGGAGTGCCCTCATTCATACAGCTGAATGCTCTACTTTTGGGTTTTTTTTATCAGAGGGGCATAAGCAAAAGCATCCCAAAGAGGATCACATGAATTCTAATGATGTATCTGCCTGTATGTGTTGTATACAAAGCTATCTGATATGTTCTGTATATGTATCCACAAGATCACTCTAACTGTATAATAAGACATTAAGTAGGCAGATAAAAAAATAAAAAATAAAATAAAATAACCTTCAAAACAGTCTTTGAAAGCAACGTATGCATCAAGGCCACATGCTGTGGGAGAGTAGCAATGTTATGTCGGTGTGTCAGTGTGTGAGTGAGTGCGTGGGTGGGGGAAGGGGCGGGGGGCTTTTGTGTGTGTCCTCAGTGTTGCACTGCAGCAGGGGAACAGCTGAGCCGTGGCGTGACCCTTGTTGCCCTAAAGACATCCTCCCTGCCTCTCACTGCTCTCTCTCTCTCTCTCTCTCTCTCTCTCACTCTCTCTTTCTCTCTCTCTCACTCTCTCTTTCTCTCTCAATCACTGCTCTCTCTCTCTCTCTCTCACACTCTCTCTTTCTCTCTCTCTCACTCTCTCTTTCTCTCTCTCTCTCTCTCTCTCTATCTCTCTCTCTCTCTCTCTCTCTCTCTCTCACTCTCTCTCTCTCTCTGTATAGATTGTGCAAGGAATTCTCAATCCACACTTTCACTAGTGTACCAGAAATATGTCATAGAAGGCATTACCACATACAGTGGACAGCACAGTGGGTGATATTCATATACAACTGCATCTCAAAAATGTTGAATATTATGAATATATTTCAGATTCAAGACATTTAAAGTGATGTATTTCAAGCTTTTCTGTTTTAAAATTGATACTATGATTAGTAATAAATTTGAATAATTTGAAATTCTGGATTTCTGGTTTTCACGAGATGTAAAGACAAACAGTAAAATCAAAAAAGATCAACAGTAAAAAAAAAAGGTTTGAAATGTCACTTTACACTTAAGGAATATAATATATCATAATATCAGTTTACCTTTCTGAATGACACTGTGATCATAAGCAAGCTTTTAAATGATATTCACATATTTTTCGAGAAACGCAGTTCTGCACAATGGGTTGGAGGAATAACACACATTAAATACCACGTTATATCTTTTAGGAGCATTTGATGTGTTGCCTCATATACAATACATATATATTTGTTTTTGTCCAATGCTTGTTCTTCCATTGATGCAGTGCAGACTTCCAAAGACCCTTGTGATATATAATGCATACAGAAAAAAATCTATTGCTTTCACAGCTATTATATCCCATTACATCTCCAGTATTACAACATGTACCAGAGACTGCTTCCCAAAACTAAACACTAGTGCCTCTCTTGCATTGGCCATCAATGCAGAGCCCATACATGACTTCACAACTGTATGGAAAAAGAAAAAAAAAAAAACAAGTCTTTCATCTCCCAGCCTTCCATTATCCATGCCCTTTGTTAGACTGAGCTGCACTGCAGCGCAAGCTGTGCTTTTCAAACATCTTCTCTATTCCCTGAGGCTTGTGCTGGAGAGTGGAGGTGGACAAAAGTTCTTACTTCAATGAGGAACCGAGGGTTAGCCTAAGATACTTTCCAAAACAGCTCTCCAAGGCAAATGACTCATGACGACCAGAGCGGATTCAGTAAACAGCCGGCCTGGTGATAAGATAAACATATTTCCTTTTGGCTATGAATAATGGGGCCTGATTTGGCAGAATTCATGCACATTCTGTAATTATGTTACATAAGCTGAGGAAGGAATCATCCTGACTTTACATTTGCTCTTGTGCATAATTGTATAGTCCGAGTAATAAGCAATTGTTTTCCTATTTGGAGTGAGCGAATATGGACTAAGTAGTCTGGGCAATGTTGTATTGGAAGGGGACAATCAAGAGGAGATTATATAACTGGAACAAGGAGACGTCAAACAAAAGATTTAATCTAAGCCATCGTTTTTATGATATGATCATTTAACAGATGGCAAAAAATCATTAAAAGAAAGCAGACAGCAGCCAATGTATACAGTAAACTAACTTAGCATCAGAGCTAAACACCACTTGGCTAGAGGCGTTAAAAACTATAGGATAATAACATTGTTAGAAATATAGATTATTTAAAAGAAAGCAGACACACGATTGGTAAACTCGCTCAAGTAAAATTATTTAGATAAAGTAATTTTAATTACAAGAAGTATTTCCTGTACTGTAACTGTAGCTTTTATAGGTTTTATGAACAATTTCTGTGTGTCTGGCAGTTTCAGGTAGTTTAAAATACTACCAGTTTAAAAATACCTCGTAAACACGGGCCTCGCTAATCAACGAATACATTTATTCTTAAATCCTGAGTCTGACATAGACTATTGTTAGGATGCTGTTCAAGAACAAAAATGGAAAAAAAAAAAAAAAAAAAAAAGGTATTATGAAGATATTGGTTAATGAAGCCCAAAGTGACGATGCATTCAAATGCAAAAGCTTGTAATAGAGAAGTGCAAAGCCTTGCCCCTGAACATCGGGTGGTCTGTATTTAAAGGTGCGCTTTAGTGAGAGACTCTATGATTGGTTCTAAAGTGCATCATATCCTTTTAAGCATTTTATGAAACCCATTTTCTACCATTTCAGAGAAAGAAGTATGGACAAATGTGCAGACGATGGGATGTGCACTGTGAAATATTGTGGTATGAAAGTACCAGTCTAAAAAACTTTTATAAAGTACATATTCAAGAAAAATATTTACAGTATTGCAGTAAATATACTTTGGCCCTGTATACCACTGGCTACCGTACCGCACTTAAATATAAAGATGCTACAAAAGAGTTATTATATGATTCCATTAAAGAAACACTTTTGGTTCCCTGAGAAACCATTTTTGTCAAATAAATTGCTCAAATATCTCTTCTAAAAACATGACTCTTAGGAAACCAAAGGCATTTATTCTATTCTATCACTCAAAGAACCATTTGTGGCAGCATTTTTCTTAAATTAATATGATAAAACTGTTACAAAAATCAATTGATACATTTTTTATAATATTTTTGCTCTTGGTGGTGCAGTGGATGGCGCTGTTGCCTCACAGCAAGAAGGACCTGGGTTCAATCCCTGGGTTGGGCATCCTGGGAAATTTCTGTGTGATGTTTGCGTGGTACTTTTCTGGTTTCCCCCACAGTCCAAAGACATGTGCGGTAGGTGAATTGGTGACTCTAAAGTGGCCCTTAGTGTGTGAATGTGTGTGTGAGCCCTACAATGGAGTTGCGCCCTGTCTAGGGTTGTTTCCTGCCCTTGCGCTCAGAGTTGCCAGCTGGGCACCGGCTCCCCCGTGACCCTATTCAGGAATAAGCGGTATAGAAGATGGATGGATGGATGGATGGATGGATAGTTGAAACAAATGGATCGAAGCCAAGCTCTATCCTCTTCATGTACAATAGTAATTTAAAGTAAATAATGTCATGTATTATGTAATTACATTTGAACCATGCACCAAAACTGAAGTCATCCATCTTGTCTTGTAATTTGGAAAGGTTTGTTGAATGCATTTAAATATAATAAATGCTTGCCTACATATAAACCCGAGACTCCCCTCGGTACCTGAGCTCACAGTGTCTGGCAACACTCTTTCGAGGTCATGAAGCATATAATGAAGAAGATGTACATTATGGTTGGATGGTGCCATTTTTTAAATTGAACCTGTCAACTTTCATCTTTTCGTAGTCTGTGATGCCGACTGGCTAATTCTCGCCGTGTTTCGTGTGCAACACCTGTTTGCAGGAATCGACAGACCAATATGTCATCCTACTGAGAGGGTGAAACAGCTCAAATGCCATGAATCAGTCAGTGTGTCTGATTTGGAATGTGCTTAAAGCTGAATTCCACAGATTTTTCCACATTGTTTGCATAATTAAACTGCTACGTTGCTGAAATGAGTCATTCCAGTGGTTTGATTTGAAATGTTCTACTGTAGAGAAAGTTCCTATTTCTGATTTTTTGACAGTAGTGGTGACAGGAACCGAGGTGTCATAATGTCTGCAATACAAATATGGCTGTTAATTAAAGTGGAATGTTGCATCACTTTCAGAGCTCAACATATGGATTCACCCCACCAGTTTTAGGCACATTAGGCAGGCCTCCTCTATGGGCAGCCAAGGGAATGGCACCATGGCATACAATTAAAATGCATCTTCGTGGTTCTCTTTTGTTTGTTCGCTCACAGCATAAAAACTGCCGACTGCACGGCGGCATGGCCAAATAACCATCTGCTTGCCGGGTGTTTAAGAACCTGGAGGATCCAATAAAAAAGGGGTAGGCACATGTAAAATCTTGGCAGAGGGGACACACGCCATTAGCTTAATGACAGAATGAAGGATGGGCGACTTTGTGCAGACGAAGCGGCGAGATTAAAGAGCCCAGGACCGCAAGTTTTCCTTTAACAGAAATCAAGATGAGTGAGCTAATATATACCCTTGGGGGATGGGGGACCCTATAGGTTGCAGTGGGCTTGATGTTTCATTGTCTCAGATGGGAGGGAGATTCAAGAGTGCCTGTAATTCAAGATAAAGAAGAGCAAGGAAGAAAAAGAAGGACCCAACACTGTCCCCACTTCTGCCTTTTTATGTTGCCCCAGCTGCTTTGAACTGCTCATCCTGCTGCACTAAATGCACCTTCAGCTTTAAGCTTTGAATGACATAACAGGCCAAACGCAAGTAATTAGAGAATTTTTTCTTTTGTCATGTCTTCCTTTTTTTTTTTTTTTTTTTTTTTTTTTTTTCCCTCTCACCTACTTCAAAGTAACACAACTCTCACTCAGAGAGAAGAAATGTACAAAGCCATGCCTGGAGGATTAACGCAGCCATATTGTTTTGCTGCTGGCCACTAATTCAATTAATTGTGCAGCTTAGAAAAATGACTCAGACAGAAGTTTCGGTTCATTGAGGCCACGAGGAAAAGGTGTTTCTTCCAAACAAGGACATGTGAATTCACAGAGGTGAGTTAAGGTTGAGAGAAATTGAACTCGTAAAGTTTAGGGTTGACTACAATGGACTGGCATTCAAATGCATTTTCCTACAATGGAAAACCTGAAGACCTGAAGCATATTTATAATGAAAACAGATCAGCAATTGCATTATTCTGCCAATAAATCTATAAAAGTATATAATAGCAACACTACACATTAAAGTGCTGAGGATAGGGCTGCCCACTGCTCTGGGCACGTGTGCTCACTGCCCCCTGGTGTGTGCATCACTGTGTTTGGATGGGTTAAATGTGGAGGATTAATTCCTGTGTGGGCACAATACAGTGGGTTAAAAAGTATAATTACCTACTTATGTATTAATGCAGTTTAATTGTAGTAAGTGCAAGGTTACTAACTACAATGGAATAGTTCCCCAATATCAACCCAATTTGGGTTAAATTGAGCTAAAAATTGTGAGCAGCAGTCCATTCAGAACTGCAACAGTGTCAGCTCACCAAATGATTTGGAGCATGAATGTACCACCACATCTGCTGTAATGGTCAGGTGTACTGAAGTAATGATAGCTGGATGGTAGCAGTAACAGTAACAATAACACAGTGCTATCCAGGCCCTGGGCAGTGGACATAACAGAACGGGCAATTAGTGTTCTTCTCCAAGCGTGTCGAGCTGTCCAGTGATTTACAGCAATTTAGAAATTTGCAGGAAACTGGATTCATGTGTATTGGAGGAAGCACATGTTAACCTTTACTCTCCCGTATTTGATAGCATGGTGTGCTGAGTCTTTCTGCTGGTGTGAAGAGTTTGTTAGTAGGAACGTGCATTGATGAAATGGGGGAGAAAATCGTAGACAAAATTCCATGCTGGCAATAGTAAAATTAATCTGGATATGGAACTGAAGCTGGATCTGAGCCAATCTGACCAAAGCTTAAATATGATGGTCAGATGCATGGATCAGAAAACATTTCAAAAACATCAGGCAGGTCTTTCAGAGCTGGTTTGGTATTCTTCAATATGAAGAATGGTGGTTTTAATGTTAAGAAAATGTGTGAGTTCAACAAAATATGTCCATATTATTGTTTGATGGTACAAATTAGGTTGAGCAACACTGGAGTTTTCTTTTATCCTCTTGATTCTCAATCTCCCCAACCTGCATTGCCTCCGTATGGAATGATAGTGTAGATTATGGATTCCATCAGTGGAAAAAGTCGGGCTAATTTTATCTTGCAAGAACAGTGAACTGTAACGCTTGAACAATGTACACAGAGGCAAGGGGTAGATCTTGTAGATATTATTGATCAATTCGTGACCCAGCAACAAATACTGCTCGCTGTACTTTAGAAAGTGCAGGTAACAGAAAAGCAGTGGATTTACTTGAACAGTAAATACTTTGCAAGCTGCTGTTCCCATCCCCATTTGCAACATAATATTTTCCCACTTAATAATGCAACACTCATGTCTTGTCTAGCTTGTGTAGCTTTCATTGGCGTGACATTTTCAAGTGCAGCGTTGAAGCTCATGCTAAATTTGTCAACAATTTTGGCTTCCTATGAGTCACTGTGACTGACGGTATACTCCCTAATGGTTGAAAGAGAGGTTCTAGACGAGTTAAAAATAAAGGTACTGCAAAGGTGGCTTCATGTAATGCTATAGAAAAACCTCTTTTGGTTTCAAAAGACCTGCGAATGTGAAGAACCCTTAAGTTGGTAAAGAACTTTTACATGCTGTAAAAAACGAGTAGGACCTTGAGTAGGACTACATTCCTCTAACACACCAACCTGCAGTGACAGAATTCAAGTTTCTAAATACAAAGAAGTAAATGTCTTGAATCTTGATGCTCTGTCAATGGATTACTTAGAAAAAGTATATTTATTGTAATATGTTCCATAAAGTGGACTTAATATGTTACTTCCTTTAAGCAAAACCTAAACCCAACCTTATCCAAAACTTAACCATACCACTGGCTCTAAATCTGACCTTAACCTCAATCCAAAACCTAGCCTTAACCCTGGCCCTAATCCAAACCTTAATTTAACCTTAATCCAAAACCTAATCCTTATTCATCATTCTGGCCCTAAACATAATACCCTCAGCCCAAACAATAATCCTAAATCTCATCCTGGACCTAATCTTAAACCTAATTTCAACCCAAAACCTAATTCGAACCTCTAGTATGTCACCAGTTTCACCAATCCTCCCCCTTCTGCAATAAGGGTAACGAATGGAATGCCGTGAAATGGCCCAGGACTGCTGAAGTGAATGGCATATTCATTTCTAAAGGTCTCCTCTTATTCTCATTAAAAACCCTTCAGCATACTCTTCCTCTATGTTGAGTAAATGTAAAACTAAACATGCACATAGAGAGCATAGAGGGAAATTGGTCCTCCGCATTAAACTCATCCATGCAGTGAAACACTTGCATTCATACACTAGCAGGCAGTGAGCACACATGCTCAGAGCAGTGGGCAGCCCTCTCCATGGTGCCCAGGGAGCAGTTGGGCAGTTGAGTGCCTGCCAGTTCAAGGAATCAAAATAGCAACCTTCCAGTCACAAGGCTTGTACCCTAACCACCTGGCCAAAGATGCCCCAAGAGTGCCTCAGGGGGATAAAGAAGAAGGCAGGACACTTAGTGTACGTTAAAGGGAGGAAAGCCACTGGAGCCAACTATCTCGGCCAAAACCGGACCCGAAGTTACTATCTGCACAAAACCTTATATAAATTTAAATAGATAAACACTTAACCCAGCAACATTTCTGGATCAATCACACTGACATGGCAAAGGTAATGGCATAGTACTATGTACATTGATCATGAATTGGTGTTACTACAGGGAACAGCTTCGGAGTGCCCACACGTGTATTAGCTGCGAAGTGTTATCATGGGAGCCACCATGTAATCTAGCACCACAGTAATATTGAAAGAGCACATGTTTCATATCTAAAAGACATTACCAGAGTACATCTGTAATGCTAATTACTGATTTGCCCAATCTGATACCTGCATAAATGACAAGGATAGGGGTGTTTACTTGACTTATGCAATGTTGTCAAACAAGGGCAGTTAAATCCCTCCAGCGTCTGCATATAAAAGACACCCTAATGCTTATCTGTCCTACCCACAAATATAATCTATAAATCGAAATTACAAATCTATGAATCTTCCTGTTTTTAGAGTGTAGAACTATCCAAAACCAGCCAGTTATGACCACAAACAAAATTAATATTTCAGACCAGTCAAAACAAAAGCTGAGTGAAGAGTGTCCTTGTGCTAATTGGTCTTGCTAGTTACATTTAATTGGCTCTTGTCATTCAAAGAATATTACAGCATGAAGCTTATTCATTCCACTTAACCTGATGTCCCACTTTATATGTTTTCACATTTTAGAGTTTGTGGCCGATAGTGTGGTATTTTGTTTCTCCTCTCTCCTTGTGTGCATATTCAAGAAAAACTGAAAACTCATTTTACACAACAGGCTGGAGTATTGAACAACATGTCTTTCAATACAGGATTAAGCTGGCCTTATTTCTGTGGTTCGTTTTATAATAGAGTCTTTAAAAAGAATAATAAGAATAAAATAAAAAAGTACCAAAAGGACAGAAATTCCAAAAAAACAATTTATCATGGGAACCACCAGGTAATGATGCTGCCACCACTATGCGTCACTCTGGGGATGTTGTTTTTTGGGGTGATGTGTTTGTTTTGCGTCATGGCATTTTCCTTGGTGGCTGAAAAGTTCAGTTCATAGAGCACATTCCTCTATACCTTTGGAGACTTTCCTACATGACTTCTGGCAAACTCAAAATGAGCCTTCCTATTTCTGTCTGTAAGTAAAAAAAAAAAATTCTGGCCACTTTGCTTGGGAACGCTGCACCTCCTTCGGGCTTACCTTTGGTCTCTGTGCTGCCTCTCTGATTAATGCCCTCCTTGTCCATTCTAAGAGTTTTGGTGGGCAACCCTCTCTTGGCAGCTCTCTCTTTGTTGTGGCTTGTTGTGGTACCATGTTCTTTCCGTGTGTGTGTGTGTGTGTGTGTGTGTGTGTGTGTGTGTGTGTATATATATATATATATATATATATATATATATATGTACACACACACACACACATATATATATATATATAATTTCCCTGAGGGAACCCTCCCAAGGGATCAATAAAGTTCTATCCTATCCTATATATATTGTGCAGATGCATTACATACAATCCAGATAACAGAACACATTTAAATACAGGCTGCAATTGCAACAAAAAGAGGGAGGGGGGTGAATACTTTTACAAGACATTGTATACGTAAATATTTTCAAAGGACATTTGAAATGCTTAAGACCAATTTCTACTGGTTTATCCCTGTATAAATGATACAAATAGAGGTATTTACTCATTGTTGATTTACGTATTATGGCTTCCACTGCTCACCAATAGAGAATATATGTCATTTATGTTATCTAACACTCTGCCTCGGTGGCTGGAGATTTTACACTCGATCATCTAAATCTCCACAGGAGAATTATGTGAGGATGTTGTGCACTGAAGGTTGGTTATAGAAAAGATCTGAAAATAAAAGAGATGTTTACCACAATGCCAATTCACACCAGATTAATATTGGATTATAATTTCTGTTCTTTCGTTTTCAGTTCAGTAGGTAATAAAAATCATAGTCTGGTTTACAGATTGGTTTAAATGTTCTTCTTTCCATTCTTTTGCTCCATTCCAGCTTCTGGCCTTAGTGAAACATCTTGTGTTTGTTTTGTTTGGTTCCATTTCTCCGCCCATGTCTCCACCTATGAGCCCTCCTTTTAATCGTTGTTCTCATCTATGTGTTATTCCATCCCCCCTTATTATCACTGTGTTTTTCATAAGTATAACGTAGCCCTCAGGTTACCATGTACTTTAATCTGCTCTCTATGTTTATCCTTTTATGTACTTTTTCGTTGACTTCGCCCATTTTTGTTTTCTGTTTTGTTGTGTTTGTTTTTGGTTTAATGAGCTAATGAGTACGAACCAAATGAGTATGGAAGCAAAATATACTTTATTGGAATTAAAAAATGATCATCATTAAAAGTAATGAAGTAAATAAAAGCAAAAACATAAATCAACACATAAATAAATGTTTTCCTTCATGAAATGCTGTGTGATGGTGTTTATGTCACAGTTATTGATTGGCAATTATGGAAAGTGGTGGGCAGTTTAAGTGATATTGAATGAATTTGATTGGATGTTTAAATAGTAACAATCAATGTAATAAAAAACTGATTTTAAAGTATGATTTGTATTGAGTATTCTGAAGAGTCTTACGAATACAAAGTAGGAAGAAAAAATTGAGCACAAGAACTGAATATTAGCCTGCATTTCAATAACACAGTAACTTAGACTGCAGTACAGTATCAACTGCACTTAAGAAGTACAATAACAAAGTACACTTTCTCAAGTATTTTTCACCCTAGCGCAAAAAAAAGAACAAAACTACAAATCAAGTCAAGGATATGGGTAAAGGAAGCAGATTGAACAAGACCACAATTCACCCCGGCCCCGGCCCCGGCCCCAGCCCTGAACAACACAGGCAAACGGAGAACTGAGGCCACAGCATTTTCAAAACAAACCTCAGATTGGTTTAAGATTGCCTGGCTGGGAATGAAAAATGAGGCGTGGCAGATTTAGCCGCAGCAAGGAAGCCTGAGCCTGAACAATGGCAAAGTGTTGACGAAGTTCAGGCTCTCAAAGCACCGTTTCAGGGCTGAGTCTCTGTGATACAAGACTTGGCAGAAAACGAATGAGGGGATTAGAATCACTGTAGCAGAGCAATGACACGTGCTCAGAAAAAAAAAAAAAAGGAAGGCAAAGCTTTTGAAAGCTGATGACAACGAGAACAATTCAATGTTTACAGTGCCAACAGATGTTACCAGTTAAGCCCAATATGTTGAAATATGGAACATTTCATATGCTTAGTTTTATTACATATGAAGATACTCCCCAAGTGCTAAATATCTAAGGGCATAATCCTGGACGATTCTCAGGGAACGCGTATCTCATTACAGTGAGGAATGTTTAGCTGTGAAACATGCTTCTGCTGCAAATGAATCTAAGCAAAACATGCACAAATATGCTGCTTTGGCTTTCAGATGCCACCATATTGTGCATATTAGCCTCACAGCTTGAATCACAGTTGATATTTTATGTTGGTATAGTGCCTTCACTGAGGACATGGGGAAGTGCGTGCACTCCACTCCATGGCACAAGCTTCATCAATAGGCTTGTGCAGCAAAACACTTTTTAATCTGCAGTTTATTTTATTGCTTTCTGCTGAGCAGACTAAACCTCCAGCAGTCGAACGGGCATTTCGCAAGACACGACCATGAGCCAGACAGTTTTGACAGTTTTGCCTTAAGAATATGAACGTCCTTCCATTGCCCCGACTCACTGGCTTGGCCTTATCTTCTGAGACAGTTTCTTTACTCGAGTGTGGGTTTTGCGCAGACAATGCTTAAAAAATGAGAGCAAGAAAGAAGCACAAGATCAGCCAGAACTGTTTTTGTCTGTCTGGCTGAAGTGACTGCTGCAATAGGCATGTGCCCCTCTCCCTGTCAGGCTGGGTTGGATGTCACAGCATGCCATTTAGTGAAATCGCTCATTCAAAGCAGCATCCGCTGTGCAGAAAGTCTGTGGTCCAAGAAATCACCATCCATTGCTTTGGTTGTTTGAAACCAATATAAGGCCTAGTACTCATAACATGAAATGCTGAACATTGAGGCCAATGGCAGCTGTCATTTTGCATTCCATTCTATTTTTCATTATAGATCATATCAGCATGATCGTTTAAAAAGCAGAATCTGTGGTATTGTATTGGGGCTGGGGAGCCCCAATGGTGGGAATTCAAAAAGGGGTGGTGGCTGGCTTCACATGTATCAGAGGTGGCATGTGCTTTTCTTCACCCTCGTAGTTATGGCAGCATCATATGTGATATGTGGAGAATCCTAACAGGGTTGGGTTAGGAATTGAGAAACTATCATCTTGTAATTATTAGAGAACTGATCTCCAATTCACAAGGATGCAGCACCACCTGCATAAGTGCAACAGAAAAACATGAACTATGGACTGGGATAAGTCACTGGTACAGAGCTGGGGGGCCCTGGCATTGTATTGATGCTGAGGACCCGTGGGTGGCATCCTAGTGGCAGGAGCATCATATGTGATGTCTTAATATTGGGGTGGGGGGGGTGGGGGGGGGGCAGGACTATGATAATGCTTAAATCAATTTAAGTTTTGGTTCATAAACCCACACAATTTGCTCTAAAATACAAAGAGATTAGGCTGTGGAAACTAGGCCTGTTTTGAACCAGTGTTTTTTCATATAGTAGATTAACCGTTTAGTCCCACCCACAAACTCTGACATTTTAAGTGTTTAGGTCCAGACTGCTTTATGAATGAGACACAACTCAGGACAGACAATCACAGCAGAGATCATCTGAAGTCATTTCAAAAATTTTACAGTCAGTCCCAAGCTTTACACATTTTAATCAACATCAAAGTGTCCCTTTATCTGACCCCAGTGCTGTTGTAAGGGCACTCTTGTGTTTGGAGTACACGAGCCAATTTCTCGAACAATCATAAAACACGGCTCTCCAATAGCTTCTACGTCTCCGAAGCCAGGATTGCTTCTGTTTGCTCATTTGTCCAAGTGAACTGAATTTACAGAGCCTGGATGCTCTCTGTGATGATATTTCATCATTTAAGCTCTCTGAGCCAAACCTGATGAGAGTGATACAACTTGTTTCTCTCTCCGAAAGGAAGGGATGAGCGATCTTTCGTATTTCCAGCTGCACAAATGTGGGCCATTCAGAGCTGCCATTAATGAAGGCTTGCAGATAGACACGTGGCCTGTCCAGAGCACAGCACAGCATCAACATCATCTCCTTTAAATAGATTCACCTTACAAGACTTGGGCTCCCATGTGCCGAAAAGAAAGCGAAATTAACTGGAGACATATCATGTTACTGCTGATAAAGTGTGGAGCCAAGCAGACTTGTTCTGTTGAGGTTTAAAAAAGTTCTCTTTAAAAGCTTTTTGTTTAACTTTTTGCAAAGGTTCACCTTCCACTAGACCTCTCCAAAAGGGCACGGGGCCACTACTGCCCAGAAGCCATGATGAATCACCCTTAAAGGGGCTTGTACTTTACATTTTTCTTGGGTTTTGCTTTTAGGTCCACTTATGATGTTTGTATGGCTTGATGCACCAAAAATAACCTTTCAAATGAAACAGGCTGTTTTTGATACTGTGCCTTTAAGGGAAAAATATGTAAATTGGCTCTGCTCTAATTGGCTACATTATAGTGTGCCTTCTTCAAAAAGCAGTCAAGTATTTTGCTTGAACAACAACCTTATGTACAAAACAGTGTGTTGTGGTGTACCTATAACTTACATCAACCACCGTCCAAAGAGGACCTGTGTCACTCTGCATATTAAACATCCACCGAAACAACTGCAGATCTGTCTGCTCTTACCATTCTGTGGGAATCAGCTCCAGAACATTCTTACTCAGAGAAATGGCTCGGTTCTGAAGCTCCAGTGATGCAGGCATGTCGGGTAGTGTTAGAACTTTTTTAGAGCATAGGTCTTAGGCTAACATTGTACTCAACAACCTCACAGACAGTGCATACACCTCACCAGAGCTTAATAACAAAGTTATTTGACTGGGTAAGAATGTTCGGTTTTGGATTCCCTTCCATGAAACGGTAACAGCAGACATATAAACATTTGCGTGGCCATTATGTTTAGCTCCTTCGGACACATATGCATGTCCTCAGGTGTCCCACAACATTCAGATCTTTTTGTTCCATTCATAACATTGCTGTTCAAGTGAATGTTCTTCTCCCTAATATTGTGCCACTCAGCATATCATACTTCTCATTTTCTGTGTTTGTTATTGTTGTGGTTGTAAAAAAAGAAAGAAAAAGAAAAAAAAAAGAAACTCGAAAGTGAACTTGGTGAAAAAGGTTAAAAAATACTGTATAACAGCATGAATGGGTTCGGCTGAATGGCTATATTCTGTGAAATTTGACTTTGTGACGTCACAAAAACATTTTTCTGCTTTTCATTTATGAACTAGGTAGAATATGAAGTTTCAGCAGTGTTTACATCCTACATGAAACGATTTGGTTTTACATGAAATAAGTATTTCAATAAAAGCATAGAGAAGAATGGAATGAGATACAATGACCTTTTTTATGTCTCATTTCTGAAAACTACAGAAGATTTTGCAGTTCCTGCAAGCTTGCACCGATGCTCCGCTTGAGTATCTTCAAACAGTGCTTCCATAAAGTGGGGGGCTCAGTTCTTTGGCACAGTCTTGCACTGAAATCCCCTGACAGTGTCTTGTTTTGTTGGAGAACTGATCTCCAATTTGCCATGAAGCGGCACCACCTGGATAAGTGCAACAAGAAAATGTGAAGCCTTTGTAAGGTCTATGACAAGCCCAGCTTGAACCATCATTTATACATGCTCAGTTTGACAATGTTCCCAAGATACTTCCTAACAAGTCTCGGATGTTACATTGTACCGATCAGGTACAAAACAACAGTTGCTGTTCTAGAGTAATGAAGAGCGCACTTTCGGAAGACACTTGTTCTAGGTCATGCAGGAAATCAGTTTCTCTGGGAATCCCCTTAGCATCAAGAACGACACAGCATAAATAATTAAGATGATATTTACAGATGTTTTCATGACATGTGCCTGCAAATTGTTCAGCCTTTCCAAAACTGACAGGTTACTAAACAGGCACTGTCCATCTTCCAATATAGGACTGTGAACACTGGGATAACACTGTGTTCAAGACATAAAGGGTCAATATCATGGAAAAAAAAACACATTTTACTCAATTTTTGAAATAAAACTTCAAGATATACCACTGTATAATGCATTTGTGGAAAACAGCTTGCATACAATTATCCATTCACCTTTATCCACTCATTCATCGTTGAGATTGCTTTTGTTGCAGTAACTATGTCTGCTGTAAAGGAAAAACTTCCCAGAAGTATTTAAGGATTTGATTGGATTAACAACACCTCCCCTTACCCCCAACTTCCCAGCTCATCCTAAAAATACTGGATAGAGCACCGTCATTCCAGAAACCATAGGTTCACTGTTCCACAGTTCAGTGCTGGGGAGGGGGGGGGGGGTACTTCTCTACATGGACTAGACAAGCTGTGTGTTTATTTGTGCATTTGCACAGATGCGTCAGCAATGGGTGCAACTTAAAGTAGTTAAATGCATTCATTAGATGGGGTGTCCAGCTACCATATGGACATATGGTGTTTATCAGATAAATACAGGAAACCTTTACAATATCTATATTTCAAAAGCAGTGCTCTTCAGCCTCAATTTCTAGATGCCCTGAAGTGCCTGAAGTGGAATCACTCACCCCATTTGAAGACAGGGAAGAGATGCTGTACAGAAGCTGGTCATTTTCTTTTAGTGCTTACAGTAACGAGACAAAAAAGCCAAGATTTCTTTCCTGGATTCTTTTGATGAGCATTGTACAATAATAGATATTAATAAGATTGATAGATATTAATCATTGCTGCAGTAAAGGCCCCCAGTTTTTGGCACTAGATGTTGGGAAAGTGCTGTGAGGATCTGACTGCAGTTAGCTACAAAAGCATTAGTGAGGTCAGATACTGATGTTGGAGGTTTAGTTCTGGATCCCAAACAACAACCCACAACACCCCACAACAACCCATATCTCCTAAACAAGAAATTCTCCGTTACTCCAGAGAACACAGTTCCACTGCTTCAGAACCTAATGCTGGGGCTTTAAACCTTCTGTTTAAGTTAATGCTTGGCACTGGGTGCAAAACGTAGTGCTTTGATGCACAACAGTGGCAGACTACTTAACATTGGTATTGGACCTACAACCCTTTAGTCAATATCCCAGAGTTGTAACCACTGAGGTTGGTCCAATGTTCAAATAATGGGTGAACCTAATATCTACATTCTGTTGTGTCTACACATGTGCTTTTCTTGGTTTTAACATTGGCTTTTTCTGGTGCCATTGTCACCTATGTGATCATCTGCTGATGACGTTATCCTATATTGCTGGTTCCCAATATATGTGGTAGGTTCAGTCTGGCACCTCTGCTAAGACCTTTCTGCCATGGGAGACCATGAAGGAGTTAAGACTCCAGGCATCATAGCTCTCCGCTTCTCTGATGCATACACGCCTTCTCACCTCATCAAGCCACTATATCATGAGAACACGACTGAGGAAGAGCTGATGTTTCCTCCCAAGCCCAGCTTGGGCATATGACATGGCTAATCCAGGCTGAAATTGACAAGATCTACGAACAGGACATACTGCTGGTGATCGGACCCTGGAATACAAAGGCCGTGAGTGCGAAGGTAGGAAACGCAGTTGGACAACACAGATTTGGAAACAGGAATAAGGCATGAGAGTGACTAATCAACTATTGTTACTACAATGATTTCTTCATCACCAGCACATTTTTCAAGCAACCAAAGTGATGTATGTGGTTTGCTCACTAGGGGGTCTATTTCTTATCCTTTGTTCCTGTGCTAACCTTTATTTTTTGATTTCTGTAAAGCTGCTCTGTGACATCAGCTGTATACAAATACAAATACATTTTCATTTGATACGTATGTACACCTAGACATCACCAGAGAGTCAAGACAGAGTCGGAGACAGGAACAAAATCGACAGTATTCTTTGCACCAAGAGATGGAAGAGCTCCATTTTAATTGCAAAGACTTGGCCTGGGGCTGACTGTGGAACAGATCACAAACTACTAATGTGCAAGATCCAAGTGAAGCTGAGAAAAAAACAATCAAACTCAAAGAGGTCACCCGAGAAGAATCAGAGAAAAACCTGGGAAGAATGAAAAGGATAAAGAAATCAAAGTGGATGTCTGATGAAAGACTGGAGGAAGATGACAGAGGATTCAGGATTTGTGGAAGAAACATCAATAAGCTTCGATATGCAGATGACACAACAGTCATAGCAGGAAGTCTGGAAGACCTGAAGGCCCTTATGAAAAAGGTTAAAGAACAGAGTGAAAAGATGGGACTTCAGCTCAATATGAAGAAGACTTATGATGACAGGAAACAGTTCCAGCTTTAACACTGATGGAGAAGATGTGGAGATGTTGGACAGCTTTTGCCTACTCGGTTCGGTTATTAACAACAAAGGATCCAGCACTCAAAATTCAACACACGATTGTCACTCAGCAGGAAGAGGATGAAGGAACTTGAAACGATCTTCAAATGTAAATATCTGTCTTTACAAACAAAAATCCACATTATTCAGACAATGTTTTTTTTTTTCCAGCTGTATGGCTGCGGAAGCAGGACAATAAACTAGACAGGAGAAATACAGAAGACTTTGAACTTTGATATTGGACCAAATCAAACCTAACCTCAAGCTGGAATCCTAGATGGTCAGGCTGAAACGCATTTATTTTGGACACATTATTAGAAGTACTGATTCATTGGAAAAAATCATCATGCTTAGAAGAGTTGCAGGTAACTATCCATTATACACAATCCATATGGCCACCAGGAGCTGGAAACAGTTGCAGTAATAGTAATAATAATAATAATAATAATAATAATAATAATAATAATAATAATAATAATAATAATAATAATAATTATTATTATTATTATTATTATTATTATTGTTATTATTATTATTATTCCTATTATTATTATTATTTACAACACAAGAGTTAAGCTAATCTAAACAGAATACACTACATTTGCCTTTAAATTCTCATTTTCAAACAATATCTATTTGAATGTTACTGAAGTTCAAGGTGTCCATGTGTAAAGCAGGTGATATCAGCTATAAAAACTGTGTGTGTACAATTGGAGGCCTGTGTAATCAACGGCAACCTCAAATAGAGCAAGATTCACTTATTACAATGGGTCTCGTGATATTTTCGATGCACATTGCAAACAGTACTTGCTAACATAATCTTCCTCAAGACCGCTGTTCTCTGCAGGTCTCAGATCTTTATTTTTTTTATTATTATTTTTTTTTTTTTAACACAGTCAGTCCGAGTGGGTGAACCAGCTCAATTAGAAAGCTGCCTTTCAAGATCACACTTAAACGCTGTACGAAAGCGATTCATTTCAATATTAAGTGAAAGATGGGGGATACAGTTTTGACAGTGGCACATCTGTTGATATGCATATCAAAGGCAAGCTATGAATGTTGTTGACAACTTCCAGTACTATCAGCGTACGGAGCGCGAATTTGGAAGAATGACACAATCTGCCATCATCAAAGGGCCTCCAAAGTGTTTCGTATGTTAAAGGCAGTTTAGAAACATGTTCTTGATGGAGCTGTGAAAGGCAAGGCAGTGGGAGAGCAATAAATAAATAAATAAATAAATAAATAAATAAATAAATAAATAAATAAATAAATAATAGAAATGGGGCAAGCGCTCCCACGGGACATGCATAGATCTCACCAGCACTGTGCCCTTACATTTAATTGGACTGTAAATATCCAACCTCTTCTCTCCTCTGTAATGCTGCGGCCCCTTGGCCTGTGTGAACTTGCAGGTCCATTATCAAATATTTGGCTATTGTGTGCTCTTATATGGTGACGGGCTCATTAGGAATAGGCCGCTGCCAGCTGTGATGTGCAGCTTCACGGACACTTTTGCCTTGAACCCCTTCCTTTCCCCTCCCCCCCCCAAATCTGGCTTTAGTGCCTTCATTGACTGATGTGGGCTGAGGAGGTATGGATTTTTTTTCATTGACTGTCAGTGCAGAGAGGCAAAATGAGATCTGTTTGTTAATGAGTGCCCACTGCAGAGCTTGGGAGTTGGGATTTCCTCAGATGCACATCTAAGTGTTGTGGACGGCCATAGGAAGGGTGCTTTTTTAACGGAACGTCCTGTCATTTTTTTCCATAATTGATCATTGAAGATGTAATCAACATCATCCTGAGTGAAATGCACCATTCTAGAGTAATTAGTGCTACAGAAATCTAGAGAAATGCGTTACAGTTTACCACAGTGGGGGTGAATGGAATCAGTCATCTGATGAGATTAATGCTTCTGAAAGCTACATTACAGAGAGTTGTTACCTGAAAAGGTTGTAAATATGTTTTTTATGATCATTCTCATTATTCTTATCTGAAATATGATTAAATTTTGCTCTTTTCTGCTCATGGTTGAAGGATGCATCCATGGTGTTCTACAGCAAAGTTCCAAAAGATAAGCTTCACTGGTTATCCTGGATAGCAATTAAAATGGCCACATGTACTCTACAAAATCAGTGGATATCTCATATATCATCCCTATACTCCTAAAGTCCCCAAGAGAGTGGACAAAGTGAAGGAACTTAGTGTCCTGATAAACGAAAATAAAATGTATTGCCTTCACAAAACAACCTATAACACAAAAATGTACACTGATGTACAAATGTACACTGTATACAGTATACAGAATATGGTTGCCACAGTTAATACATGAAGAACAAGTGTTACCTTAAAGGCAGTGCACATTTTTACCAAAGAACTTTAGGAAAAATAACTGAATATTATCTCTCTACATGCTATCACTATCTATCTACATGCACAGTTCTTGAAAGCCCTGCTTGCATAATCAGACATGCAATCTTTTCAACAACTATCAGGAACCTCGGCAGAGCCCGGGTTAGTCCGCGTTGCCAAGGGAACTTGTTTTGAATTCAAAGAGATTTTGAGTCAGAAATACCAACACTGTAACCCACAAAGCGCTTCCACCGCACACGATTCATCCTCTTATTGTGAAACACTTTCACTTGCAAATCAGAGTGGACAACCATGAGAGCTGCAAAGCATTGCTTTGGTGTGTGTGTGTGTGTGTGTGTGCGTGTGTGTGTGTGTGTGTGTGCACCTGTGTGTCTGTGTGTACAGTGGTGGTGTGTGTGTATGTGTGTTGGGGGGGGGGGTAAAAAGTGCATCTTTGGCATGTATGAAACTGAAACTTCAGATCAACATGCTTGTGCATGGGAGGAGAGTGAAACCAAGGCTACCATAGATAACATTTATAAGGAGATATGGTTGGGGCTGATGGGTTGGGGGTATGGAATTGATGGGGGCAATTGTATGGTTTGGGGTTGGGGGATTGGGATAGATGGGATAGTGTAGATTGGAAAAGGTGAATGGGATGGGTTGAAGGGGCAGATGGGATGGGGCGGGTGGGTGGTGTAGAAAGGGTTTAAGCAGGACTTTCCAGCCGATAGAATAAATAAACATCACCGTAAATCTCTTGTAAGGCAAGGAGTTGTGGAACATGAGCAGGCTGTGCATTATTCGTCTAAAAGCCAGAAATTGGATTGCTCATATGAGGCTTATGGGATTACATGCTGAGGCAACTGAGTTGTCATCCTTGCAAAGAACCCAGGTACTTTTCGTGTGTTGCTGGAATTGCTGGAAATGAGTAATTGATAAGGTCACTATTGCTGGAAAGGAACAGGGAATGAATGAGCTCCATAATGAGCATATTTGTGTGAATGCCCCAGCCCAGAATCAGGGACTAAACCAATAACCCTGTGCTTTAGCAGCAGCATCAGCAGCAGCACTGTCTCCTGCAGACCTTTGCCGAGTACTTACAAGCATGGGTGACAGAGAAGCTGTTGGAGGATTCGAGGTTATCTACGTTGTAATTCAGATGGAAGGGCTTCTCGGTCATGTTTTGGTTGGTGTTGTAGAGCTGCACGGCGAACCTGAACGCGCTGTGCTCCTGCACCGTCGAGCGCATGAAGAGCCCACCTTTGGGGATGGACAGAAGAAGCAATGAATATCTGGAGCAGGAGATCAAACACTGTTCCAACTGTCTACACATTTGTTTCCCATTGGACTAAACTGGCAGTGCATCTGTTAATATTGCAATGAATGCAATGCAAGCACATTGCACCAGTTAAGAATCAGGTCCAGAAGGTCCAGATCACTTATAAGAATCATGTCTTCTTCTTCTTTTTTTTTTTTTTTTCATTCAACAGAACTTTAGAAGTTACCCCACCTTTAAAACCCCTGCATTATTCGACACCTTATTGCTCTTGCGCTTTAATTAAAGCACATCTAAGCAGGAGCAACACAGGCGAGAGTTCAATGTGCATTCGGTTAAGTTGGTGTTAAAGACAGAGGGCAGTGGGCAGTAATCCCAGGCGGGTCTTCTCCTTCTTACACACCGTTTGTCTCCACCGATCCAGCGCGAGATGGAAGAGGAAGCAGCAGCAAGACTTACCTATGTTGATCTGGTTGGGGAAGCCTCCGAGCGATCTGCCAAAAAGCCACATTAGAAAAAGGAGCAGGCTTCGTGCCATTTTCAGATCTTCCCCCCACAAAACAAAAATCAGCCCCTTAAAGAACAGCTGAATGCATACACGCAGTCGCGGGGCGCAAAGAAGACCCGCAAATCCTCCAGATCAGTGCGCTGCGCTCACAGTGCACCAGTGGGGTTCACTGAGGTGCGAGTGGAGCTGCAGGACCTCCAGAGAGAGAGAGAGAGAGAGAGAGAGAGAGAGAGAGAGAGAGAGAGAGAGAGAGAGAGAGAAATGTTCTGCAACTGAGAGACCGAAAAAAGAGGACTTATCCCAAAGATGGTGGTTGGCGAGTGTGGCGGATCGGATCGCGAGAAAACGGCTCCTCCAATTGGACCAGCGGGCTGATATTGATCAAACTTGAACTGACGTTGAATATGGAGAAGAGGAGGAAGAAGGAGAGGAGGTGGAAGAAGGAGGAGGAGGAGGAGGAGGAGGAGGAGAGCTCTCTCTATGCATCTGACTTGGAGGAGACCCTGGCTGCGTGGCGCTGCGTGTCAGTGCGGGGATCGATGGCTGCGCGGACGGGTTTGGATAAATAAGCAGTGACCGTCAAGGATTCGCCAAAGAAGTTCATTGGGCGAGCAGGCAGAGACGGAGAGGAACACGTGCGATCTCTCTCTCTCTCTCTCTCTCTCTCTCTCTCTCTCTCTCTCTCTGATTAAAGCCCAGCGCTGATAGCAGGGAATAAGAGCCCCCGCGCCCCCACTCACACACCACCCCACATCCACTCATCCACCCATCCATCCATTCATCCTTCCATCCATCCATCCAGTTACATGGAGAAGTGAAGCTGTGCAACGCGAAGCTCCCCTTATTGAACACCATCGATTGCTTTTTGTTCAATCCCCCAACCACACACACACACACACACACACACACACACACAGACGCACGCACACCTTATCGGTTGGCCATTGGACAAACAATATGGCAAGGAGGGTGAGGGGTGAGGGCTTTGGGGGGGATGTTTGGTAATAAAATAAACACCCATAATTGCACCAGTAAAGCAGACAGCAGTGCAGGGGAAACGACAAGACCGGCTTGCCAGACAGTGGCCACAGAGGCGTGGGCTATCATACTGACCTCAAATGCCCCCTGACCCACCACCCCATTCCCCTCACCCTTTGCTGTGCCTTCTGTTTGGTATCGATTTAGGAACCATCTGCAGCGGTTGTGCCGCGCACACAGACGGGCAGGCAGTGCGGGAGGCGCTGTCCGCGGTGCTGAAATGACGGGGCGCTGAACTGAATGCAGCGCACCTCGTTTTGCTGCAGTCTGATTTGATTTCAAGAGCAAAACTTCTCTAAAACACCTTTCTCGCCCACCACCCCCAACCATGCACTCACTAGTTCTTCGTCCTTTAGACACTGACATTTATTTCTTTAGTAACAGCCACCTATAGGCTGCCCGCTGTGTATTGCAGGCAAAGAGAGAAAAAAAAACAACAAAAACAGAACACCAGGATTACAGCCCGGTCATCACACTCCGCAAAGTTTCTCCCAGCCTGAGTTTTTAATTGCATTGCAAATGGGGAAGACTTCAGCTATTGATACTGTATTTGGCTCAATTTCTCACCACCCTGTGCAGTCGAATAGAGAGGAACTTCACGGGCCACTGCAGTTCATAGATCGCAAGGAAGGTGCTACCAGTAATGAGTTATAAAGACAGATATACCCCATCTAATCTGCTCAGCTGCCCTGCATTGTGTTTAGCCTGCAAGGACTCAGATTGTCAGTTAGGGATCGCCCTCTCCTTAAGATCTGTTGATTAGAACAAAATGCATGGAATTGGCTCTAGACAGAAAGGAAAAATGGGTACTATATACAGTGGTCCCTGCACTTTGGCCCCTAACAATATCTGAACCATTTTTGATGCTACATACAACCTGTTTAAAGGGCTCTTTTTAAATGACTGTGTACTTTCTCCTTCATAAAAAAAAAGTAAGAACCTTTTGACCTGAATCATGGCTCAGCCGTTCAGTAACCTGATAAACACAAATACAACAACTATCTAAAACATAAGAATTATGTTATTTTATTGTAAATTGAAATTAGCTAACCGTCAGAAGTGATGCAAACAATTGCCTTGTTATAGGGATTGTATATAGTACTAACTGATGCTTATTTTGAATAGCTTGCTATACTTTGTACAAACACAGCACTGTATGTAGGTAAGTAAATTACATGAATTGAAGTTATTAAGTATACTCTTAGTAATTTCCATTAACCAAATGACATTCTCACATAAGGATGAAAGCATAATTATGAATTAAAGAATGGGTGTGGCATTGAACACACATAGCCACCCACAGCAGCAGAAAAAGTTGTTCTTGGAACTTGTTCTTATAGCCTTCAACACTAGATGTAGGCAAGTACAATACATTTTTTATTAGCAGTGGCAATGATGGTGAGTGAAAAGTGGAAGACACACCTTACAAAAATAGATGGTGCAAGGAGACATGTTTACCCTCAGTGGTGCAATGAACACACATAAGGACCACCCTAAATGTCACCAGTAAACACAGGCATGTATATCTTATGTTTAAATATCATTAGTCCTGTTCGACCCCCAGCCTCAAATAAACATGAATTATATATATAGTAAATATATTGTGTGTGTGTGTGTGTGTGTGTGTGTGTGTGTGTGTGCGCTGTGGTGTGGTTCTTTTTAGTCTAAATATTACACTAATAATTTTTCCTCTATAAAATAAATGCTCAAGAACATAACTGCTTTGACATTTTGTTGCTTAAATAAACAAACAAAATCTCATATCTCTGCTCCCAGATGCTGCATTGAAGGATGCTCACTATTATGTCCACTAGTGTGTATGTCTGTGCTTCAATGTATGGACGGGTTGAAGCAGTGTCAAATTCTTATCTGTGTCCAAAACAAAAGGTGATTGTGGGTTGTTGGAGAGTTGTTTCCTATCAGTGTTGGGGCTCAAATCGATGACCTTGGATGAAGGTCTTTGCAATCAAATGAAAGCAATAAAGTGCCCTGTTTCCAAGATAATGACATACCACTGCTAGGTGTTAGTGTTTAGCTTTGTTATCCTGATTAAGACATTGTACTTGGATTCACACAAACCTTGGTCCCTTCCTACCTCAGGATATTGTCTGAGAAGGCCAAATTTGTTTCAGATGCAGAAATGATGTACATATAGTTATGGGAATCTGAACTGAAATTTAGCTGACATATCTGATGTTTGCTAGTATTGGTTGGAGAAATTATTTGTTATCTATAAAATGTACTCATCAAGATGCAGATTCAAGATTCAAGTTAATTGTCATATGCACAGTAAGTAGGCAGTTACATTGTACATTGAAAAGGGGTACAAGGGGTACAGCAAGCGCTTTGAGATTCTGTCCCAGTGTGGGAAAAGGGATTAACATTGTCAGGTTCATGCGAACAAGCACATGAATCATTACCACCAACAACATGAAAATTAAGATTAAAAACTACAGATGACACTTTCTGCCATTAATACTGATATAATGTACTTTATTATTCTGTTTTAATCAATATATTTTATAACATCTCGGCCAATGACGGTGGTTATGCTTACTATGAATGCCTGGAATTAGAATGAAGGCCATAACAGTTCCTGTAAGTGTAATGGTTGGGTGTCCTAATGTTTTTCCATATATTGCATCAGCATAACAACAGTGAAGCTTATTTCGTCCACATTGTATCTATAGATACGTACTGCCTAACATTAACTAACTTCACCATGTGGAAGCTGTAATGTGCCAAGGCAGCTCTCAATGCTTCTAAATGCTAGACCTTAAAGTAACGTGTTCTGTGACACACAAGTCAACACAACACATAGATGAGAAATACTTACAAAGAGAAAAAATACTTTGATGGTACAAAGAGTCTTCAGAGTGAATCTGGAGAATATCTGTCCAATTACTGTCTAACTTTGCAGGCCACGTTGCTATGGCAACATGAGAAGATGACCAAAAGCATGCTCCACTTTCTCTTTAATCATTAAAACAACAGATTTTTCCCAGTGTTAGGCCTTGCCCTGTCATGTTGCAGTTGCTTGTATGTGACAGGAGCATAACATGTCACAAATGGCATTCAATGCTTTTCACACCAGCCCCTGTAACTTGATATCTTGCACTGAGCATTGTCTTTTAGGGGTCAAAGGTTGAGGCACTATATTCATCTCCAATGAATGCCTCTAAAGGCTCAAAGTAGCAGAAAGCCTGGAGCACATACAGATGGACATGTTGGATTCGAAGTGGAATCCAGTCATAAGTACTTTCACTGAAAGATCATACAGAATCATACAGTATATTTGTTAAATCTCAAACTCAGTAGCCTGAGTAAGATAAGCACACTGCAAATGGATCACAACTAAAAGGGTCAAAGGTCTAAATGACTACCCTCTAATGAAGCACATATGGTCTAGAAAGGTGGTGTATATTGCCCATGTAGAGGAGAGAGAGCATATCGAAGGACACAATGAAAACAACTAAATATTATCAGTCATAATTGTAACAGGACATTGGAGGCTGAGTCACAATGTTATTTAGAACAATGGGATTATATGGGATTGTAAGTAGGACTCTGAAAACATCTGAAGGATATTAAGAGTATGAAGAGTATGAGACTCCTTTGTGAGAGGTCTGCAACATGTCCATGCATAAAATCAGGTTGGTTATTAATATTTATTCTAATGTAAGCATTCTTAAGCAGGTAAACCCTTACTGGCCAGATAAGTAGCTCTAAACCTTTTCATTTTCACACAGCAGACTCAGAGACACAGGACTGAGTAAATATAGGTGCAGATGAATATGCTGTAATGAGTTTCTGCCAATCAGACATGTATACAGCATGTTTGTATACTAGAGCTGTCGACAATAAAAATAACCAATTAACCTCTGTGGCATCACAGCTAATCATGATTAAGATTTTTGTCTTATGTTTTCATAGTTTGATGTACCTTTATTTGCCAAATAGGAGATTTATGACATAGTATATTGTTATTTTAGATGATCGTATGCTACTCAAACATGTCTTTATGAAAAATGAACAGAAATTAAAATATTAATATATATATTGATTAAATATTAAATTTACTTGCTGAAATCCAGTTGGAAACTAATCATCAGCTAAGTGTTTTTGAGCCCAAAATGCAATAATTTTGATGAGTTGTTTGTTCAATAATTAGATTGATCAGCATATGTATAATAATATGTTCTACGAAATACTTGACAGCAGTCCAAGTAAATAAAAAATCCAGAATCTCATTTATTATTTTCATTATTTATTTTATGCATCAGTATTACCCCTTTCATGACTTGTATTCTGAAATTTGAGCAGTGTGAGCAAAGAAAGAGCAAAAAAGAAAGAGACTTCTCCTGTTCTTTTGGAAGGTGGTTGTGAAACACAGGACTGCATGCGTGCAGACCGTTTTGACAACTGCCCTTAACACCATGTCAACATCACCAAAGACTGCAGTGGTGTCGTGCCAGACTGTCACAGAGTCACTCAGAATGGCAGGAGCTCATCTTCAGTGACAAGCCCCACTATTGTCTTAGTATTATATATATATATATATATATATATATATATATATATATATATATATATATATATATATTGCCTTAAAAAGTATTTATCCCTATTTATCTCATAAAATGGAATTGAAATTGATTATTTGAGGGTTTGCATCATTTCATTTGCACTTGAACATTTGATGTATTTTTGATATTGTCAAGCAAATAGAACAAAATATCAGAGAACTTTGCATAGTGTTCATTCACCCCCTAAAATTAGTACTATTTAGAGCCCTCTTTTGTGACAATTACAGCTGCAAGTCAATTTGGAAAAGTCTCAATGAGCTTGCCACATCTGACTTATTTCTTAACAACTTTGTCCCTTGTTTGGAGATCTGCTTGGTCTTATTAGTGTTTTTTGGTTAGTGGTGCCTAATGGTGTTGCGGCCTCTGGGGCTTTTCAGAAAAGGTTTATATTGTGTTTATATTGAGAGATTATGTGATTGTGGATTTCATTTCACTAAACAAGTGACTTCTGAAGTTAATTGTTTGCACCAGAATTATTTAGGAGCTTCATAGTAAAGGGGGCGAATACATAAGCACATGCCAATTTATTATTTTTATTTTTTATTTCAAATTCAACTTTTATTATATATATATATATATTTGCATATCACCAATGATTATTTTATGCAAAAGCATCACATACAATTCAGATTAGCAAAAGCATTTAAGGCTGGAATGTAACAAAATGCCTTTACTTTTGCAATGCACTGTGTGTATATATCACAGGGACCACCTGACAGGTGTCACTGTAAAGAGATTATTAATATCGTTCACTGATTGATTTTATTAGTTGTCAGTTTTTATGTTATAGCTGATCATTGTATATTAAGGTCATTTTCTTGAATATAGATATACAGTATATGTGCAGTGAAAGTAGGATACATACACACTGGTGTATGAAGGAAGAGTCCAGTTCAGAGCTGGATGAGTAGGTGCTACTTTGAGAAGCAGCTGATTTGATTTATCTATCTGTACCGTAGGTGGTGACCAGGAGGGGAAAGGTTAGGATTGACTTCATAATTACTATGTACAATGGAACACACTGTGTCTGTGAGAGGTCAAATTATTCAGCAGTTGCAGGTAGATTAACCTATGTTGAGGGTTCTGATGTGGGTTTTCTCATTCCATTTGAGGTACTGTAATTGGATAGAAGGTATTTCATTAGGCCAACCACAGGTGTCAACCATACAGTCTAGTCTTAATAGCCCAGCTTTTCGTTTCACATACATTTTATAGTCTAATGCAGATAACATTGGACAATTTCATCAGTCATTCTGTAGCCTTCAGATTGATTTTTGTATATTTTGTCTTATTAGACTTATAATCCTACAAAATGTACATCAGACTGTGGGACATCGTGTGGGAGTTTAGCCATAATATCATCATGCTTGAGAACTGGGCCAAGCCATCAGAGTGTCTGTCAGCTGATCTCAGAGCAGAGCCCAACTCTCTCTCTTTCTGTCTCTATCTTTCTGACTGCTTTAGTTGTGTTTGACCTTGCAATGGACTTGTGCCCTGTCCAGGGGGTATTTCTGCCCTATTCCCAGATTCCAGACCCACCAATGACCCTGACATAGAAGAATGAATGAATGAATGAATGAATGAATGAATGAATGAATGAATGAATGAGTTCTATACATATAAAATACATTTCAGGGAAATAGAAAAGCAGAAAATGTGTATTTTGTCATCATTTATTAAAAAGGTCATACACTGTATATCATATTCATTACATGTAAATGCAAATATTTCAAGCCTTTTTGTTTATTTTGTATCAGTATGGCTTATAGTTCATGAACATCAGAAATCCAGATTCTCATATTAGAATATTTCATTTGAATGCATTAATACTTAAACAGAACATATACCATATCTAGTTCAGCACATGCATCTGGAATCATTGGGAAAGCTATTGACCTGGCTGATGTTGAGAAGACACCCTCCATCAATAGGAAGTTATAATAAGCTATAGAAGAACACTGCTTGCTATTATCAGAGTGCTGTATCAAAGCATATAATGAACAGTGGCCTGGAAGGGGCAAATGTGGTGGGAAAATGTACAAGAGCAACAGGGATGACCACAGCCTTGAGAGGATTGCCATGAAAAGTCAATTCAAGAACTTGGAGGAGCTTCACAAGGAGTGAACTGAAACTAGTGCCAGTGCATCAAGAGTCACCTTGCAAAGATGTTTCCAGGAAAGAGACATTCCTAATATCAAAACCCTTCGGAAACTGGAGCAATGTTCAGGTGGAAGTGATTTACATGATCTAAGGAGAAAAAGAACTGGGTATTGCTCAGTGCTTCAAAGTCCTCCAAGATGTCAAAGTTGGACAGCTATGGCCTGGTGTTTAGGGAACCAGCCTTGTGACTGGAAGATTGCTGGTTTGATTCCCTTAACTGGCAGAACATGACAGAATTGCCCTTGAGCATGGCACGGAACTCCCTTGCTGCTTCCGGAGCACCATGGATAGGGCTTCCCACCACTTTGGGCATGTGAGCTCAGTGCCCTCTAGTGTGTGAATTCACCAGTGTATATGAGTGTGTTTTAATGCCTGGATTGGCAACATTCAGAGGACAAATTTCCCTGTGTGCAAACACAGTGGATCTGTATGCACATTTACGTTAACGTGTGAAGTCCATTGTGTCTTATCAAGTTCAGAGTCTAATTTAATACAGATAGTGGGTTTAAATGCAATGTCTCCTGTCTTGTCTTCTATCCTGAATAATTTCAGAAAAAGAGGAATTTAAATCAAGAGGACAGTTGTCTTCTGAAGTATCTGCTATGTTTTGTGGATGCCTAAGATCCAGATTGTTGTGACTGTCCCAGAATGATGGATGTTCTCACCCTGGTCTATATGTGGACTATAATGTCTATATTGTTGGACATAAGGGCCATCTGAGTGGAGATGTCCACAAGCTTGAGAAGCTTGACAGACAGTAATTTGCGGTGCAATTATTGGTGTAAAGGGTGAAGAGTATTGGGGACAGCAGACCTCCCCGGAGGTTACATTGCTGAAGGCGAGACGGTCCGACCTGTATTGGCAGAGCGACTCACACTTTGACCCAATCAAGAGCCTTTTATCTCAGAATCATGGTGTGTTCTTCCATTTAAGTCCATTTCTTTTACCTTTTGCACAACACACTACTAAATTCGTCCATTTACACATGCAGCATGTTCACAGCAGCATGAGGCCAGACATCAATCAATGTCTGAAAAAAAAACAAAACAAAAAAAAACAACAACAACAAAAAAAACACTCTCCTTCACTGAGCCTATTACAGAAACATTCAGGGCTTTTTATTTTTGCTAGGAAGCTCTAGAAGGTTTTGAATAGGACTCCTGAACAACTTCATAAACACAAGTCTGAATTTGAAGTATTTTATTTTATTTTATTTTATTTTATTTTATTTTATTTTATTTTATTTTATTTTATTTTATTTTATTATTTTTGTTTATCAGTGATGATATTGGAAGAAAGGTGCTGTTGATGACTGGAATTATTTCACTTCCACAAAATCAAGAATGTGTCAAATAAACACATTGCAATGATTATATTATGAATATAGATCATTTAATCATTCATGTACACCCACACATGCTTCATTTCCAGTAATATTATGCAGAAATAAAATGAAACATAAAAATGTGCAAAAAAGTATTTTTTACCCAGCAGCTTGTTTCCATCAAACTGACATCATTTTTTTCATGTATGCTGTTAATTACATAACATATGCCTCCTTGACACTTTCCTTTTAAAACACTCTCATCTCCTCAGTCCAACTACACCTCTCAGTGTTTGCATCCCACACCACAAACTTCTGTTCTTACTACACTAATGAACGAACTTCTAATAGTGTTACAATATATTTTATGCTCTGTTTAGTGTGGGAGTGTGTGAGGAGGAGGCATGTGAGACAAATCTGTCATGTCCCTGCTGAAAAAATCAGCTCAAGACCATCTTTTGGTGGTAGATGTTTTCAGATGGTTTAAGTTGGTCTTTGAAAGTCAAGGTGGTTGAAAAGCTGGTCGTCCAGAGGAAAACCTACCCTATGCTGGTAATCTGTGCATTTGATTGTGGTCATGCTGGTTGACCAGTGTGGTCTTACTGGTCAACCAGCTTGGTGATGCTAGTCATTCTGGTTGAACTGTTATTTTGATTATTTAGCCTGGTTTTACACCAACTAAACCATCAAACACAAATACAAACATACCTTTTGTTGGTATCTTTTGAAGCTTGTGCTCCAACCTTGTTTTTCAGCAAGGATGACATTATATGTATGTATAAATGCACTGTCCATAAATATTTAATAGCCAGGGTTTGTCAGTGCAAGAAATGTTTCCAGTGTAGGAAATGTTTCTTGCACTGACAAGCCAGTTATCCAAGTTTAACAGATAAAAATGTTAGTCAACATTCATTAGAAATTATGGACAATCCCTTTATACATGCCCCAACACTGACATACTTTTCAGTTTTAGTAGTAAATATGTATATGGATATATACTGTATATAGTAGTTTACTCTATATACACTTGTAGTCATGGTTTACTGTATAAACACTAGCAGTCAGGGTTCACTGTATATACTTTAGAAGTTATGCTTTACTTTATATGCACTCGTCGTCATGGTTTACTCTTCATACACTAAAAGGCACATTTTACTGTATATACACCAGAATCTGGTCTATATACAGGTCTTGCAGGCACATGTAGCTTCAACTAGTGCTAGTTCAACTAGCTAGTGTGTTAACTGTGAAAGGGATGCTATTGACCCCTTCAAAGTTTGGAAAGAATCATGATGTCACAGCTATTTTCCCATTGGCTCAGCAGATTTGTGCTAGCAACAACTACAGTTTGCCAATTATTTTTCCTTAGGCACTTTATAAATGTCCGACACATATGTTTACAGATGCTCCAGTTACACATCCTTTTATGAAATAGGAGACAGCAATAATTATAGAATGCTCAGAGATTTTACTCTTAGTTATTAATTTTACGTGTTTTATGAAAATAACAGCATTACAAACAAACCATATTTTAATGATAATAATAATAATAAAGTAAAAATCTATTATTGCTATTATTATTATTATTATTATTATTATTATTATTATTATTATTATTATTATTATTATTATTATTATTATAATTATTGGACAGCATGATTTATTGGTTTGAAATAATTTGGAAAATGATAGAATGCCATTATACTTACAAAGAGAGCAGCAAGAGACAAAGTATAGACAAAGAAAAGAAGTTGTAATGTCTGAGCCATTCTCAGAAAGCGAGGTGGGAGCAGGGCCGGGAGGAGACACAAAATAACTACTTCAATAGTGATAATCCTAAATCCACTACAATTCCCACAATGCTATGCAAATCCAAACTTTACTTATTAACGGCTTACAGCTTAAGGTATCTGTGTGACACTCACACTTGTGAAGTTTGGTTCCACATTACACTTATTGACTTCTTTCCAACCTCTATGGACACATCATTCATAGTTTATCTTTTGGATTCTCTATACGACTTCATTCACCATATGTACACTGTACCATTCCTTATAGCGCTAGTAGGTATTAAACCTTAATATCAGACGAATATTCTTTTTTTATTCTTTGTGCAATATGATATGACTAGTGGTTGCTGATTCTCCATGTAGGATGTTGCTGCTCAAAATGATCAGGATGATCGGAAACACAGAACACAGAAGCAATTTGTGTTTCGCACGGCTCCATTAAAAGGTGAGGTTCCACAACCCCGGCTTGTGTTACTCGTGACCTAGAAGTGTCAAAGCCATCCACAGCAGTCATTGTACTTCCCATCAACCATGCTCTGCAAACGCTAGAGCCCAGCTCCACTGCAATATAATAGCTAGGACAAATTTGTTATCGCTGAAAGGGCCTACGGCTGGAGAGTCAGTGTCAGTAGCAGCCTGTTGGGTGACATTTGGAGGGTTGTACAGAGTCTATCACTCCCCCGCAGATGGGTGAAACTGATAGTGGATGAATTTAAGAGATAACACCACCCCCTCCACTCCAAAACTGAGAGTGCATATTTGACCAAGGATGTACTCAAAAATAAATATTTGAATGTTATGTTTTAGGGGGATTTTTAGCATTGCCAGATTTTTTTGTTAAATATGACATCAGTTATTATGGCACAGATTTCCATCGACTTGAAATGAGTTTTTTTCATCTGGTATTTGCCCAAATGAAGCCCTTTCATCCATGTAAAAATGTAACCCTTGCTCCTAGAAACCATTCCTATTGCACTTCATGGTAAACAGGAGCTTTTTCAAATATATGTCTATATTTGCAACTTTCCCTGAATGGTACTGGGTCCTCTGATTTACATGTCATGAAGTAGGTTTAGTTCATATATATACATTCATATATAGCAAAAAACAAACATACAAACAAACAAACAAACAAACTCTTAATATATGTAGCCAACACTTAATATTGGCATCACTAAATTGTACGGCTACAAATATACTATTCTATACTTCACCAACTCTAAACGTCCAAAGTAGCTGGGTTGTATTTTCTGCATCTTGGAGTCCAAAACACATTCAGTGATGCTGATGGTCATTTTCATTTCTCAGGGACAAAGATTTTTTTTTATCTTTCACAGTTTGTCTGACAAAGGCCAGCCAAGAACTCAGTTTTGGTAAAATTTGATTTGATTTTTCCATTCTAATATAATATTCTATCTAACCTCATCTATTGAAAAACTGCTCCAGGGCTCCTTTTACAGATGAGGAGTGAAATTTATTTTTATTTATCATTCATACAAACAAAACTAAAGTGCATCCCAAGAAATACATTCCATTGTCTACTAGCTAAGGATGTTCTAAGCAAACAGCAAAGCACTTTTGTAAGTCGCTCTGGATAAGGGCGTCTGCTAAATGCTGCAAATGTAAATGTAAATATAAATTTGGCTAAACATAGTTAGAATATTTCATACATGGAGCTCCCATCCACTGGTGGTGCTGTTTTGCCAAATGTTGGACGCACAATCCAGCCATCTACTTGAGAATACAACAGAGCCACAGCATGTTGCTTTTTCCATTATGGAGCTTCAAACGAAAGGAAATAATGGACAAAAACCACGCAAAAAGGTAATAGTTTCACCTTCTACTGGTTATGGTTAGAGTTAGGCTCTGAGTAACAGTTAGGATGAAGTTAAGAATTTAAGGTCATGGTTAACCATTAAGGTCATGGTTAAGGTTAGGATGAGGTCAAATTTACAAAATGTTTAGGTTATGGTTTATGATTAAGAATAGAGTAAGTGTATTTTGCCAAGTGTATGTTGGTTAAGGTCAGTGTAAGGCTTGGGATAAGTTATGGTTAAGGTTAGTTTAAATTCAGGTTATGGTTAAACGTTAGCTAAGGGTAAAGGTTATGTTAAGTTTAGGTTATGGATACGGCTATGGTTAGGGTAAGGGATAGGTTAAGATTAGGTTTAGATTGAGGTGTTGATTATCTAGTACACGTTGTACAAATTCTGAATTGGCCATTTAGTCACATATGTACGTATTCTTCCTAAGACCAGGCTGTTCTTATCCACTGATATGAACACAAATATCATATGGTACACATGGATTTCTGGACAGGCTGAGAAATACTGTGCTGAAGTGAACTGAAGTGGTGTAGAAAAAATAATAATATACACTTATACGTTTCCATTAATGTGTGCACAGGAATATTGCAGGATTTTGCACAAATATGATTAAGATAACACCCTTACATAGATCACATGAGAGGACACTGGGCAGTCAGTAGAGTGAATATGATTTTGAAGCATTGCTATGGTACATTTTTTTTTTTAAATTTTGCTTTAAATGAATGAATTGTTGCCTCTCACCTTTGCATAGTATGTATGGACTGTTACCTGTTACTGTTATCTGTTACTGTTAAATACAAATGCAATTATTGTCAGTGTTTGTAGTCGGTTTGGGTCAGTTTGTGTAAGAGTAAGTTTGAAACACATACCCAAGCTCGTATGTGCTCAAATCAGTGTGCTAATATCATATAATCTGTCTCTAAATGACACAGTTGGGCTCACTGGGTGACATTATTAAATTACCATTACTTGCTGTATAACTGTTTACAAGCTTGCTTGTCTATGACTGTGGTAAGCCAGCTTTATTGGGGGATATGCGAGAGGAAAAGCTGTGGAAGTGCTCCAACAGTTACAGAGAGCTTGGTGTGAGATCATATTCTACAAAATGCATCCTAGCTTCTGAGCAGGCATGACGAAGTTGGTGAAATAAGTGCTCAGACTGCACCGACATGCTGCATAGAGAGCGGCGTCACAATCCCTACTCATGCGATCTGGTTACTCCACTCAAACACTCTTTGGCAGAAGTGTGACGGAGACTGCTGTGTTATCAGCTGCACAGGCGACACACTTTTCTCCTTGGGTCCCCGGGGGCTGACACAGGCCCAGCCCATGTGATGGCTCTCCTCGACATGGCCGGTAGATGTCTTTACTGCAAAGCGATCAGAGAGAGTGGAGCAGGAGGGCAGAGAAGCAAGAGTCGCTTCAGGTAATAGAATTATCAGTGCAGGGTGATCAGAACCAGTGGGGTTTAACAGTGCTTTAAACCATATTAAAAGATTTGTTGCTGTATTGTACTAAACAGTGCAACTTTCAGTGTGGAAATTCAGAAATTTTAGATTGTTCTAAGATTTAAGATGTTCCATTAAGCTTTAGTAAACACTGCACTGGCAATCAGAGATCACTGCACTATGAATAAGTAAGTTTAGGAATAGAACTGTTAGACTTCTCTATTCCACAGCTCACTGCTACTGCCAGGTTTTATAAATCTACTTCATTGTGTAGAACTCTTTGGCGTCCATATGTTCTTAGCATTCATAAAACTAAAGATTCATAAATGGTACCAGGGAAACCATGTCATTTTGTTTTTTTACACACACTCACAAAAAAAGATCCAGATTCTTCTGGGGACCAAAGCAATTCTTCTGTGGGATCATTTTGAACACTTTTGCTAGCATATACATTTTTGGTAACACTTTATAATAACTTTCATTTATATACCATTAAGTAACTAGTAGCTAACATTACAAATGACTGTTCTTATAGTTACTAATGTGTGTAATCATATGTTACAAATGTTAACAAATCTCATCGCTAACATCACTCATTGTTGATCATTTCAAAACGAATAAATGTTTATCAATAACAGTTCATGCTGCCAATATGTGCATTAGTAGTTACAGATATGTTAACAGATCATTAGTTCATCAATCATTTGAAAATGTACAAATGATTGACAGCTCGTATACAGCAGTGTGTCATCTTAGAACAGTGATATATGGCAGTATGTGGTGCTGCTGCAAATGTATTACACTCACTGGTGTGGCTGCAGTTCCACACCTCAGACTCACTGCCAGGTTAACAGCGTCCAACACCCAAACATATTCAGTTAAGAGCAGAGGTGTGATTCTGTTCACCAGTGGGAACGTCAGTGTAGCTGTGTCCAGTAAAGTGTCCATAAATCTGTCGTGGATAAATATTAAGGTTGCTACTTCAAATCCAAAGAGGTTTCTTTAATTCTAGACTATTTTTAGTGCATGGAGATGAAAACATTCATATTTAGTTAAAGTTAATATTCGCTTACAAACCATAAGAGCTGACATCAAACATGTTTAAGCTAATTACACTACTGTTGTAGACTTTTGTTGCAGTACCTGAACTAAACTTTTTATTATCAGTTAATATTCTTAAAGGCTTACAACTTATTAGTCAATATGAATTCATATTTCATATGCAAATTAACACATAATATATTACATACACTTATGCATGATTGATGTATAATTTTTTACAGTGCTTAGGTTGTTAAATATTGTAAATGTCTATAATCCTGAGGTCATCATTTTGCACACATTTAAAGATCATCAATTCAAAGGAAAGTACAATGACATGAAACAATGAGTTTTTGTTACAAAAAAAGCATTGCTTTATATTTTTTCACAACCTAATCTTGATCTTAAGCTCAAGTCATAAACAAACACACAAAACAGTCCACCCATCAGACACTTATTTTATGTTAATGCACCACACAAAGGGCATTCATTTGGCCTATGAATTGTACAGCAAGAACAAAAATGTCTACAGTGTTTGAAAACTCCAATAAATACATGACAATCTGCCAGTAAGGACATAAAGTAAATAAATGAGTAAATCTATACACTGGAATGACAAAATGAATGTTTATGATTTGAGTTATATATTCTGTTTACAATTCTATATTCTGTTCTTCGAACAGTTAAATAAATCTGTGGCAGACCCCTTTGTCCTTGTTCTCCTTCTTCTTGCGCTTCTTCTGCTTGTTATTTTTCTTAAAGCCATTATCAGAAGGGAATGCTTTCCCAAAAGTCAAAGTTTAGTTGTTGAACAGAATGCAAAAAAATGAGATATTTTTGTTATGGCGATCCTGATACAGAGTTGATCAAATGAACCGGTAAGGTTCATCTGCAAGCTACACTACTGTAGAGCCAAGTGATTATTCTCTTAAAAAAAAAAAAACATTTGTTGCGTATACAATAAAGAGCTCTTGATAAAACGTACACATACTTTACCCATGAATACAGTATCAGTACCAGTGCTTCTAAATGTTAGGTTTCTATTCCAATTTGGATAAATCAGGTAAATAAAAAGCCAACACATTTCATATATACAGTAATTAACCTTGATAACGTACAATGAACTTGTTCATGTGGTTCATCTCTCTGTGTGGAGTATATTTCCGCCTTCTCTTTCTCCAGCTGTTGTTTTAATTTGGTGGCCACCAAGCTGTCTGTTGGCGATACACCTACACATGAGAAGAAATGTGTACACCCAATGAAAAGCTAAGACCATCTGAAACCAGCTACCAGAAAGGGCTGGTGTTGTGCAGGAGGATTCAGCAGGTTATCTGCAATTTTTACATTTCAGGCCTGATTTAAGATTTTTTTTTTTTTTTTTCATTTAGGTTACAAGCTACCATAGCAGACACCTGTTAATACCACAGAAATATCTGAGCTTTCTACTTGCTCTGAATTGACTCAGTACACCCACACTCCATACACTCCATAGCTACCTGAAGTGTTCGACTGTTGTTGCCCCATAACCCAACGCTTCTTGGCCGGACTGTGTGGTCAGTTTAGATAATTGTTTGGAGCAATGGAATGTTCCACCTTAATTAAGTGGAAGCGGGCATATCTCATTTTTACAGCAAACGTCTCATTGGCTCAACAGGTTGACTGATTTAAGCAGTATGATACAATTCTCAGTTTAAAGTGGGCTTTCAAAAGAAACCGGTGCCAAATGTCAAACAGGAAAACAAAACTATTACAGAAACCAGGGCAATATGCTTAATATAGCACCGTAGCATTCTTGCAGCATCTATAGTCCTACTTGACTGCATTGTGTTCTCAGTGGGAGACACCTGTAAAGAAAATATTACTTGTTTTGTCAGTAATAATTGCTGTAAACGCCAACAAAAAAAAGCAAGGTTGAGCAAATTTAGTCTGTGTCACGTGTCACATGATCACATTCACCACAGCTGCAATCAAATGGTCAAGGACAGACTGTTTCCAGCCACAGTCTGATTTCATTTACGTTTCAGAAAGTTTTTGTTTTAGAAAGCTGTTGTTTAGAGACTCCCAATGTTTTTAATAGCCACCCGAGGAGCTGTGAAATGTGCTTTCGGAGACAAAATATAACCATAAACCTTTTTTCGAACAGATGTGAATTCAGATGGGACAGAAATGATCATACAATCACTGAGTTCAGCAGGTAATTCAGTCTGTAAATTTCTCAGAGGACAACCAAGAAAAACACAGACATAGTCAATGTGAATGGGAATAAAATCACAGAGGAGCCCCTATGAAAGGGGACCGCAAGGACCCCATGGAAATGTAATCTCATCCAAATAGAGTTTATGGCAACATCATAAGACGTCTGCTGTGAGATCTCATGATTTATACTAATGACATATTGGCTGGTGGCTGCTCTAAGTTAATCTTTACATTAATCCTTTAACTCTTTGCCAGTCACTCACTCACAGCATGTCTCTCCCACAGGCAGGAAAATCTAGAGTTTGAGAAGGAGGGTTTGTTGTGCAGGGGGGACACTGCATGGCACACTTATTATACACACTTATATTATTAGACTATGAAGTTAGGATGAAGTTATGATGTGCTTTTTGTAATATTTAGAAATAATAATATACATTGTTTCAGTAAAAAAATTAAAAGTCAGAATGAATGTTTTAGTTGAATTGTCCCTTTGGGTTGACGGCACCTCTAGCACTAACTTATACCACCTAAGCCACAGCCTGGCTCTCGTAGTAGAATGGCTCTTGGCCGTGGATCTGTGTGATCCCCTGCAGTGGGTTGGGTCTGGACCCTTTGCCCTTTGACCAGGAAGAAGTGGATAAGTGCAGCCAAATGACCAAAAAGGCAAATGGAGGAGAAAAAAATCATATAGAGGTATTCCTAAAAATAAATGGTCGAAAATAGAAAATTATAAATATCACAAGGTGGATGTTATGGTTGATAAATAATAAATTATGTTGCTCTGCTTTGGATTCTTAATGACTTAATGACTACATGTTGAAGAATTTGGAAAAACAAACAACATAATGATAAATATTTAAGTCAGTAAAGAAGTGAATCACAAATGGATTATGTATTCAGACATATGCTTAATGATTTTTTAATATTGCAATTTACACCAATTATTCATAACATAATGAAGTCCTCCTTTTTTCTAGACTCACTGTTAACATTGCCGGCTCTATTTACCGCACAGGACCCATTTGTAGTTTGTAGACTCCATAAGGGTGTATTAGTGTGTGTTGTGGTAGCATGAGTGAATCAGACACAGTGGTGCTGCTGGAGTTTTTAACCCCCTCAGTGTCACTAATAGACTGAGAATTCACCTAACAGGAATGCTTCGCTAACAGTATCCTGTGAGCAGTGATGAAGGACTAGAAGAATATTAACAAAATCCGGGGCTTGTGAGATTTGTGTCTGAAAAATTCACCTAAAGGTGGGTGAAACATTTTATTTGAAATATATTTGACAATAAGTTAAAGATGGTAAATTGCTGTGCTTATACAGTTAAGCATTGTGTTAATATTATGTAACATCTGAGGCACGAATTGTAACTAAAATGTAAATAACAAGCATAACATTGGAAACACCAGTGAGGTCATATTGTGTTGGTCCCCCTTTTGCTGCCATAACAGCTCTGACTCATTGATGAATTGACCGACAGCTTTTTAATCAGACCCAAAATGTACTTTTTTTTTTTTTTTTGTCTGCAATTTCAGCTACAGTAGCTCATCTGTTGGATTGGACCACACAGGCCAACCTTAAAGAGCAAATGTTCTTCAGCAAGCATTTTATTTCATTTTGAGATGTTTGAAGGCCTATTTATTGAGCATTTTTTGGGATCCTTCATTTCAGTGAATTTCATGAGTGCCATTTATTTATCCATAAATGAGTTCCAAACATTTCTATACGTATATATACGGTGTATTTTTTTCCAAAAATAATTCTTATCCATTTGGGCAGATTCAGATACTGGCAACACTATGGGACATTTTATTATCTTAAGTGTTTAGATCATTTGCATGGCATAATTATGTGAACCATCTGTCAGCATGCACCCCAAGCACAAACAATGTTTTTTCGTCTGTTTTTTTTTGCCAAAGGTGAAATTCTCCATCACAACAATTGCCCCCCTCCATCCTCACCCGCTCTTCCCACTAATTAAATCAATTGGATTCATCACAGGGCTTGCGTTCGTGGTGAATTCGCCCCTCTAATGGAACTGTCTCTGAAGAGTAGCAGCGCCTGCCACCTTGCCACTCTGTTCCTCACACCTTATTACAATCAATTATGCACCAGAGCCAGCCTTTCAAAATGCCAGTGAGAACAGGCCGGCGTTCGGCGTCATTACACGACATCCCATCACCATGGATATCACGGCAGTGGACAGCCCAGGGCCCGCTTCGCTGATCTGATGGTTGCATTAGAGGCCCCTGCGCTCTGATTTGTTTCAGGCAGCTGCCGCAGATACTCTGCAGCCAGCTTTGTCCAGAAAAGTGGGTATTGTTCCAGAGTCGTGCAGCTAATTGAGGGGAAAAGACGAGGGTGCCACGGTTAATGAGGGAAAGGTGAGGCAGCGTGTCATTTAGGCAGTTCTCCTTTTCAATCATCACTGATTTAATTCGGTTTGGCAATGCTGTTAGAGGGCATGATCTGTGAATCTACAAGAATGGACAGCATTGTGGGTCACGCTGCTCAAGACCCCAGTGTGATCCTGGTGTTAGATTAAAAACAAACTGTTTGTTCCAAATGAGAACAGAAAGGGCTAAAGCAAAGTAATGTAAGGGCTGGAGAGATGCGGAGACTGCTATATTAGCAACACTGGTAACACTTTGTTTTTGTTGATTGTCTTGCTCCACTGACCTGTAATACAGACAATAGCATCACTGTCATTGCTACTCCTGGCTTGGCACGCTGTAAACTGCACTCTATAACTGTGGTGATTCTGGTTAAGCTAAGTGGTCACTCAAAGGACACTTTATAACACCTTTATTGTTAGAGGTTTTTGGACAGGCCCACTGTCCAGGGGGTACTCCTGCCTTTTGCTGTGTGATTCTGTGTAGTCTCTGGCTTCACCCCAGCCCTGAGCAGAGAGACATGGATGAAAAGAGAAATGCATAATAATGTATTCAAAAATAGTTTTAACTCAATTACACTGAAATGCTCGTAGAGGTTCCAGATATCAGTTAATTGGGATAGGCTACAAACTCCCGAACATAATTGTTTTAGCTAAAATAGTGGTAAGGATTCAAATGTATTTAAAAATGATTGGAGTGCACTCTCATAACTTGTGGATGTTTTTTCTACACAAATGCTGAGTGATGTCACCACTGGCTAGTTAATATGTAATCTAGTGGCAGGATTAATGACTATGTCAGAGTGATAACCCAGCCAATGCGTTAATTATCAGCATTAATAGCACTCGAAGAACTGATTTGTGCAGTCTCACTTTAACACAGTGTTAACAGTTAGTGCCTGTTTACCCAACAGGTGATTCACCTCTTATTCAAACTGTGAATTCAGTGCCTGCTTCTAATACCTTCAGGTGAGTTTGGATTGATGAATAATGGAGGAAGGCCATTTCACTTAAAACTATTGCCAGACAGCAAAAAAAGAATGCTGTTGTAGTTGCTGACTCACATCCAGTCATATGCCATCAGATGCAAGCGCACATCAGCATCAGCAGCATGTCCATATGCAACAACATGGACACAACAACCTACAGGCTGATCCAGTGACTCAGCTTAGCTCTGCAGGTCAGTCTCTCTCTCTCTCTCTCTCTCTCTCTCTCTCTCTCTCTCTCTCACACACACACACACACACACACACCAACGTATTCAGCTGTGATAAAGGCCAGTTAAAGTTTGGTAGGACTGTCTCTGTTCAGTCCTCACATCAATCTAACTGACATTCAGCACTACATCTTGTGAGTGAATATAAGGTAAAAAGAACTTAAGTGCATTTAGTGTGAAACGCAATGTGTCCACTTCTCTCAATATAATGTCACTGCAGTAAAACATTTTCATTGGGTTAAAAGTCAATTAATGCAATTAATCCCAAATACATTTTGCAATTGCTTGACAGCCCTAGTTTTACTTCAAGTAGAAACAATATTGTAATCTGTAATTAAAATATCTATAATGAGAGCTGTTTATGTGCGAGTGGTGGAATTACCCAATTACCCAACATTATTTCCCCATTGATTCAGTCATAACATTAAAACCACTAACAGGTGAAGTGAATAACATTGATTTTCTGGTTACAAAGGGTGGGATATACACATTAAGCAGCCTGTTGAAGCAGGAAAATCTGGCAAGCATGAGAATCTAAGACACTTTGACAAGTGAGTCAACAGGAGCTCCTAAACAGGAGATTTTGTGGGATGTTCCCTGTATGTATTAATAAGTACCTACCAAAATTGAATCAAGGTAGGACCACTAGTGGCAGGGTCATGGGTGCCCAGTCTTAGATCACAGTAATCTCAAATAGTTCAAAGTAATTATGCATTTCAGTAACTCTTAACATCCATCTTTTTGGGCTGTTCATATAACTCAGTGATACTGTGCTGGGATGTGCAAATGAACAAATTGGGTTGTTTAGAACCCAGTATTTTTTAATGTAGCCAGTGCCACCCTGGCCACCTGGATATGCGACTGCCCCTTCTGACCAAATATAATTTGGATGGTAGACACTCAGGTATGAGTGCATTAAAAGCAGTGTTTTTTTTGCACAGATTAGTATCACCCAAAAACAAGCTGCTCTACAGTCAGATGCTGACCGTTGATGAAATCCTAGGAAAAAAACAAATTGGCCTTTAAAAAAAATAGGCTATGCTCTATAACTGTACACCAGCAAGCTGGAGTTTGTAGCTGGTGAATATGAACACTATATACAGTACATATATCTGCCTGACAGAGTTTCGTGAGAGCAATTCAACTGCACATTATTTAAAGAGCAAGTCTGATGTAAGAACAGACGCTCATTCAATATTAAAAACACAGCAAGTACATAGTGAAGGATCACGATCAGGTTAAGGAGGATGGGGAATCCACAAGCACTTTAGTAGATACAGTCAGTAAATTACACTGCAGCATCCCTGACAGTAGCTTACACTCAGAAAAACCATTGCCAGCACAGCATAGTTGCCCAGACTGGGAACTGAACCCTAGTCTCCCACATGGTATGGTGGCTTACTGGTGGTGTTATATGGTGCATCACACCAACCACATATTATATACACAATATATCACCCAAAGTGAACCACTGCTTCTTTTGAACCATTGCTAACACAACATCACTAGAAAGTTGAATGTATTTGGAGGAAAGCTCTCACTGCCATTTCTGTTCAGTTGACTACCGGACGCCCATACTGACTAGCACTGTACTGAGTAATGGGGGATGCTACCATCCTACCCACCCAGAGAAAGCAAAGCCAGTTGTTATCTCTGGGTCTCATGGCCACAGATGGTCAAAGCATCACAAGAGAATGAACTGGTAATCTGATGACTGGGTCTACAGGTGGCTTTGCCAGTTGGGAGCCCAGAGATGTTTTTAATAGCTTCACATTTGACCTCAGAGCAACTGTGTTTTGCTCATAAATTTACCTAAAATTGCCTAAAAGCTTGTGGACACCCTTCTAGTAACTGAAATCAGCTCCAACTACTGCTGACCCCAGCGTTCATTTGTGCAAACACAGCTTCATTGATGTAGAAAAGCACCATCAATAAAACAGGATGCTCTTGAAGAAAAGTCACATGACCTTAATCACTATCTCCAATGCCAATTATCAGTTAAAGGGTATAACGGCCATCCAGAATGGGGCTGTGGAGCTGTGTAACTGCACACTTTGGGGTGATGGGGCTCTTTGGTATGGGTTGTAGTGTGCTACTTTTGCTGCTCCACACAAAAAAAATCTGTATCTTGCCCTGAATTTTCTGGGTGGTCCACTGGCATTTGAGCAGAGTATTACACAAAATGTTACTTTTTTTGTTTGTTCTCCATTCAGAGTGGCATTTATTCATTTATCTTTCTTTCTTTATCTGTTGTAAAGTAGTTTGGTTAATCCTTTCAACTAGCACAGTGTCAATAACATCAAAAAGGTTTGATATCAGACCCAGTCATTATTTTGTTCCTCACAGTTCTTTGAAAGATCTGCCTTAGTTTTCACTGGGAATTAAAGTCTCTGTGCATTTAAAATCTGGTTTTAGGAGATCAAACACTAGTTTTTTACACAGGAGAATATTTTTTTGTGGTCAGAGGATAGAACAGTAATGGCAAACAATCAGTTGAAACAAAGTTAAATTGCTCTTATTTTAGGCCTTGATGCCTCAGTTCACAATAACTTGTTCTGAATTTTGAATTTTGAACCTTAGTTTAGCTAGTTTGGTTAGAAATACAAAGAGTAGCTTACAGCATAGTGTTTCTTCCATTCAGACTAACTGCTGCACTATCAATACAAGCGCTGATGATTAAAAAAACACAAAAAAAAAAACAAAAAAAAAAAACGTTCCACCTAACTGAGGCTCAAATTACACACATTTAGATGATAAAGTCTGAATCAAGTCTTAGGAGAAACTTAACAGTCATAATTCATATCACATTAATTTATTGTTAAAATAGTAGATATCAATGCTGTCCAATGAAAAAAAAACATCTCTACTCTGGCGGCTTTATAGGAAAAGGCAAAAATGTGCTTAACTTTGAATGGATTTTTTTTGTTTTGTTTTGTTTTGTTTTGTTTTTTAACTAACTTTCATCCAGAATTATTCACGCAGTGTACAGAGCAGCTACCGTGTTCAAACCATAGCAATATATGAATAAAGGGTGCCTGTTTTTTTAGGTAGAAGTGTTTGTTGGATGGATTACCATCTCTATTAATATTTCCAGGCACATTTATCATTCATCCAGGTTTACTTGATTTTTATTTTTAATGAACCCACACGTAATTCATTTTTCCACCTGGTCTTGGAGGGCAACATCACAGTCAGTGAGCTCCCACTCAGCCCTCACTCCTGTGGCCCTCTCAAAGGCACAGATGGACGTGAGTTATTTTGGTTGTACACTAGAACAGAAACCTGACCCATCATACATAATTTTGAAATATTATTTGAATGCACTTTCACTTTCAGTGTCAGCTACTCACTGCACATGCTGGTACAGTGTAACAGTAGGTAACAGTGTAACATATGTAAACACTGTAAGACATCTGCAAGTTAAATAATCTTTAATCACGTTCTTCTGTTTTTCCTTATACAAATGCAGTGGCTATAACTTTAAACATGGCAACTTCTCTTATGGAACATCAGGTCTGTCTTCCCATTATTTAATTGCATGTGTTCAGCTGTTAGTGTTCTCCGTTGGTCACGAGCATGCAAACAATACAAGACTCAGGACCATTTCTGAAGTGTTCGGCAAAAGCACTTCCTCACAGTTTTTGTGCAGGTGTGTCCGCTACTATTCTGGGTTCAGGCAGACATAGTGTCATCAAACCGTCTAGAGAAAACAGCAAAAATGTACATTTGTATTGCATCCATCTGCAATTCACTGACAATCACTCTATCTGTCCATTTCTTTCTGCCTCTTTTAGAGACAAAAAAAGAAGTAAACAAAAAAAAAAAAAACTAAACCCACAACATATTCCCATTCTCTAAAAAAACAGACATTTTCTTCCAGTGGGAGAATAAGCACTAAATAATTTAACATCCATCAAACTTGCAGCTATCAAGGTGGTGCTATAATGAAACATTGAACAGTTTTGCAGAATAAATATTACACAAACTCCCATGCCATGCTATGCGGCAAAGGGGCCATTCCTCCAAAGTCTTGTCTTTTATCCCAGGAAACAGATGTGTGCCCGGAAAGAGCTCCTGCTGTTCATTAGTCCATGGCATGCTGGTTAATGCCTTGCTTAGCAAATTGGAAATTATATTTTCTGCACCTGCAATTTGATTTTCAAAAGTGAAAAGCCTGTATGATTAGCCTAAACAAAGGCGCTACTGCTTCAGACTTAATGGTCACACTGAATAATGTGGTGCCGGTAATAAACTAACTTTGCACATCTTTCTATGCCAATCAATAAAATTGGATTGTCAGCATTATGTGAAGTCTAAGCTGTTTGTGTGCATGCAGGAGGTTTATTAAAAGTATGTATGGAATACATAATGGAGAAAATATTGCTCAATATAATGAGCACGACAAGAAACTTCTTTCGGCATAATTCCATAACTTGTTGCTTTGCATAACAGACTACAGATTAAGTCGACGGGAAAACAACTTCCTGGAAATACTGGACAACTACTCTGAAAAATCCATGATCATATGGTTTCTATTTAAGTAGAAAGGTTTGTGATTTAATTAAGTTAAAATGTTAAAATCCTGTTCAGTTCCTCTTTTGAACAATGCTTTCATGTGTAATATATTCAATGTTGAAAATTATTTGTAGTGTATTGAGCAAGTCTATTTTTTTTTGTAAGGTAAGGTTTGGGGGGTGAGCATTACACAGCTTTACCGTTTAAAATGCTTTGTACAGCATTTTATAGGCTTCAATTTGTTTTTGTTTCATAATTAATTTCAATGATTTTTAGTGAATTACATTAAAAAATGTCAACAATCAAACTCTTTTGTTAGATTAAGAATCATAAGTAGGCCCCTTAAATGATAAAAAAAGGTCAATTGGCAAGCAGAACATTCTGAAGTGTCTTTCTCCCCAGTAACAGTCTACTGAGTGATAGAATCGGATTCATTTTCATGTCTACAGATCATCTTTTTTTGTCAATTTCACTAAATGTGAGATTGTATCAGCTCCTTAAGTCTCAACCATTCCAGTAGTTCTACTTCACAAACTACATATACTGTAATTGTACATTGTACATTTATGCCACCTATTTTATTTTGTTTCTAAAAAGGCAATATTTCCTATTTTATCAAGCAAAATGAAAAATAATCAGCTTGTGTAACTTCAATATTCATTGATTTTAAGCTGTCCAGTTCAAGTCCAGCGAATAACCTGAAATGGTACAAATTCAAGTGACCTCAAAAGGTAGAAAGGTCAAATTTAAAAAGGTAAATCCATAAGTATTTGGACAGTGGCACAGTTTATTTTTTCCTATGTACACTAACTCATTAGATTTCAAATGAAACAATCAAACACGATCTAACTGTAATGTTCATTAAACTAAGACTGGAAATGTTTGAATGATTCAGAGACTGATAGCACATGAATGTCAACAAATTATTGTAGCTGCTTATATTGTAGCTATATTGACTCTGTCAGCATTAAATAATCAACTGTGTATTAATACATACTGTATATAATATTTATTTGCAGTCATTAAAAATGATTTGATCGTGCTCACATTTAAAGATTTGTGGCACCTGTTCTCATAAAAAAATGAAATGTAACTGTAACCTAATTGTTTAGGCCAGCTGTAAAATGGTATTTCATATTTGAACTGTTATGAATATATATGAAATGCAAATTTCAATACACAGTTTAAAGAAATAAAGTAAAATCCTAACGTGACTGAACTGAAATGTTGCTCTGGAGATGAGGGTAGCCCACCAACTCTGAATTATTCATAATCATATGTTTTATCATATAAGGTTTGTGATTCATTACCATTTGAAATTCCCATTTCATATATCACTGCCAAGCTCAATATCTACAATATTGGCAATTCACTACTAGTATATTTAGCCATTACCTCCACAGAGTAGGAAACACAGAAGTGTGGATTATTCTAAGAACTCCAGAGAGTTACTCATATTTTCATCATGCACTGAAATTTTCCTTCTCAGAATAGTGACGCGCACAACGCCTCATCAATGAGGGAGCACAGTCCGTTTCAATTAGTGAGAAGTCTCAGTGGTGAGGGCTTCTCCCCGCCAGGCCCAAACAGGCCTTGGCGTGAATGAATGAACCCATGAATAAATTGCTGTTTTGCGAATGAAGATGTCAGGTAAGAAGCTCTGCTTTGTGCAGTCACATTCGGGTTGGGTGATTTGCATAACCCTCTGTGCAGGGTGCTGGAATTAAAGTCGACAGTCACACTTAGAACGGCAGTGTTACATCAGAGAGCAGCAAACAGGACCTGCAGGGCAATGCACCACTCCAATCATCTCCTTAAACATATCCTTTCTGTGAGCTTGGAGAAGATAGTGTTGCTTAAAGCCAGTGACATGCCAACATTGAGCGTGCTGGGAATGCAGATGAATATGAATATTATTTAGAAGTTGAGCTAATAAAAATATGCATATTAATAGACCTAAACAAGTTTTACATTTTTTAACATCAAGATAAAAGCAGAAAATATATTCAAAAAAGCATTACATATGTCTCAGTAACTAAATATAAATGTAAATATAAATATAAATATAAATATATGTTTCAGTATTTGCTGTCTATCCTTTATTGGAACTTCCATTCTACCATAACCAACATGTGCCTACAACTTTTCTGCCCAAATAGGTTTCCTAAACAGAATAGAAGTTGATGATCTGAAGTCTAGGGCTGTCAGTTCATAGTTCTGTGAATTATTATATTTTTTGGTTTATTTGTTTTAATCTGTTTTTCTCATGAAGACTTTCTAGATCATCTCCACATTCATTAAGACTCACAGCTGTCTTCTCTCTTTTTTTTTTCAGAGATTTTTCAGATCTGAAATGAGTGGGACTTTTTTCAAATATGAAAGCTTTAAGTGCTGTTAATCTGATTGGGGCAGTAGTCACATACAATATTCTATGACCATAATTCTAAAACCACAATTCTAAGACCAGCATTCTAAGACAGCTTTCTAGATTTTTATTGGAATGTTGATCTCTTGGTGGTGATAGAATGTTGTTCCAGAATTCTAAGACCAGCATTCTGAGACCAACGTTGTTTGACCAGCATTCTAGAATCATGATCTTACAATGTTGGTCTTAATATATTGGTCTCTTCTAAAAATATTGGTCTTAGAATGCTGGTCGTAGAATGTTGGTCATAGAATGCTGGTCTAATGGTGTTGGTCTTATAATACTGGTCTTAGAATGTTGGTCCAAAAAGTCACTCATATTTACTATTTACTCAATCAGGAATACATTTGCTGGCCATTATTTGTAAGCACAATATTTTAATGATTCAATTCTGAGTAACTATGGTTACTGATAGTATTTTAGGTTTCCTTTTACTTACTGTTAACATACTAATAAATTATCCACAAAGGAACAGGATTTTTTCCATTTTAGATCTGAAATGTATGTCCTGAACTGAAGACCTGCCTCTAAGAGTTACAGTTCACCCCTGTCATGGTATGTGAATGCAAATATGACATACAGTATGTATCTGCCTGTGTCAAATATGGGACTTAAAAGGTATATTTTCATATGAGTCTCTGATCCTCCCTGGTTTGACCTTGATCCTTCACATTGTGTTGACTGTCTTTTTAATATTGTATGAGTGGCTGGTCAGTGGTTGCTTTTTATATAAATGTGCAGTTGAGCTTTTCCCATGGACATTTGTAAGGCAGTGGTGACAATATATATATACTGTACATTAAATGGATTTTATTGAAACACCATTTTGTTACATGACTGGTGTAGAGTTGATGCACAGTTATGTATTTCTAAATCTTAATCAGTAGTCAGTCTCTGACCACAGAGGGGCTTTTGGCTGGACATTTTTGTTGGTGGATAACTTTTGGGTGGTGGATAAAATAATACAATGTGGTATGTTATTAAGAAATGGTTATTCATTGTGAATTACACTGGTAAAATTGATATTTATTTCATACTGTTAAATAAAAAGTATATTTTATACTGTAAAATCACTAAGCCTTTTCTGAAACCTCTGGACGAAGTGAGCTCAAAAAGAAACAAATGTTTTTTTCTCCTGAAGGAGGCGCTGCTGTGCTGCGTGTGCTGTGATGTGGCGAAAGTGTTGTAAGCAGCTTTATTAGCTGCAGCTGAAACTCTGGCTGTGAATCTCAAAACTCCAAGCTCAGTGTGAAGACAACCCATATAGAGGTAAAGTGGTTTCAGAAATGTTCCTGTCTTGTAATGCTCCAGTAAGAGCTGGCGGATTACCATTCGGTTGTCATATGAATGGCTGAAACATGTCTTGCTAGTTTTCTATCTAAAAATTGTGTTTCACCCTTTATGCATTTGAAAAGAAGACCCTTCCTGGTTTTTGGAAGGTGTGTTGAGTAGTATGTTTCTAGGACAAATGTGTTTTGGTGAAAATTCTCCCTTGAGAGGGTTAAGAATCAATCTTGGCTTTATATGAATCAATATCCAATCATTTAAATGAACCCCCCTATTCTCTACTTTGGCCCCAACCTCATCCCATAATTCACTTTTTTTCTGAGTCTAATGACATTTTAGCAGTCCTGTATGGCAATGTAAACACAGTTTAGGAGGTAGATTACATTCTATTAATGCTTAAATATGGGCTAAATCTCAAAGCTACACACACAAAGCTGCTGCTTCTGTTCAACATACATTTGGCATGTTTACTGCTCTTGTCCAGCATGGTCAACACGGAATTATTGGGCAGAGAGGACACAGCAAACACTTCGCAGACAGTGACCCTAGTGAGTATTGAACCCACCGGCCCAGGCCACTGGAACTATTTTACACCCACACTACACTGCACCACTTACCCACTTTACTCCTCCCTTGCTTTATCCATCTGTTGACCTGCTTAAAAGATGTTAAAATGTTGAATAATTATTGTTATTATAATATTATTGTTTGAGCCATGCCCTACGATGGATTAGCGCCCTGTCTAGGGTTGTTTCCCGCCCTTGCGCTCAGAGTTGCCGGCTGGGCACCGGCTCACCCGTGACCCTATTCAGGAATAAGCGGTTTGGAAAATGAATGAATGAATGAATGTTTGAGCCATGAGCTACACAGCAGAAGCATTTTCTTCTCCATTAAAGCATCTGTCTATAAGCTTCATTGTGTTTGATGCTACATCTCTCCTTGAAACTTTAACTCAGCAAATGAACAGACTCAAAAATCTTTAAGATATTATGATAAAGTTAAAAAAGGTTTCCTTTAGACGTCCTTAGTGGCACCTCCAAGATAAATACAATCCCGTTTTATTGATCTTATATTATTTTAATTTATATTTAAGTGCTCTTTATTAAAAACTTCCATTTTAAGAAGATAGAAAAGTGTGACTAATTGCAATTACTTAAAGCAATATTGTGCAACTAATTACTTTTTTTAATTGACTGAGTCTAAGAAATATAAAAAAGTAACCTACAACCCTTACATAGAAAGAAGTCAATTTGATAACAATGCTACAATGCAATTTGTATCTGAACCCAATCTGGATTCAAGCTCTGCATGGGAAAATGGGAGGCAATAGGAGAATGAAGGAAGCTGAAAATCACAAAGTCGGATTAACATAATTTTATAGAAAAATCTGAGAAGTTGTTGTGGATGTTACTGCATCTTTAACAAGCAGATTCAATTTCATGTAAACAAATATTCATCCTTGAGAATATGGGGGCAGTTTTCTGGAAGCAGATTATAACAAGTCTAGCACCTCCACCAGATTCGCTGCCAAAATTTCTTTTTAGGATCACAAAATGATAAAGAACGCAATTGGGATCCATTAACATCATACAGAGGCAATTATGCTAACATAGTCATAATAATTCTTACTCATTGTTATCCATGTTAGCATATTTTTGCAGGGCTGGCCCTGTTCTTTCAGAAATATATGAATCCAGAGCCCAGGTACGTCAGACTATGGGGCTTACAAAACAAGAAATGCCTCTACACACACACACACACACACACACACACACACGCATACAGGCAGGCAGGCAGGCATGTGCACAGGTTTTTACCCATTTGGTATCACTTTAAATAATAAAAATCCTTAGAACACCATACATATGCACTAGGCATTTAATAAGGCCTTTAAATAAGGTCTTTAAACATATTTGTGCCAAGAGATATCATAAAGCCATAATCAGTCCCTGCACAGGGCCATAAGCAAAACCTATCTCTGACTGTCAACCCCTACATAAACCATGTACTGCTATCAAACATTTTCCTGTGCCCATAGCAGGGAACTCATCTAGCTGTCCCGGGAACTCCAAGACCAGGCACACTTATTTTCAATAAAATAGCTGCACCCAGAAGGAATCAACCAATTGCAATACATGACTGTAATGGTGTCATGCCATACTGTCTTGGAGTCACTCAGAATGGCAGTGTGTCATCTTCAGTGATGAGTCCTGTTTTGTCTTGTGGAGATGACCAACAAATCCATGGGTGGAGGCACCATAGTCTAGAGGTTCAAGGTTCAATAGCCAGTCACATCACCAGACCTATCCCCAAATCAAAATGTGTGGAATGCTATTGGACTCATTATCAATACTCAACCTCCATGACATAATCTGCAGTAACCGAGTGAGAATATTCAAGATTAGCACAGTACACCATTAGGAACTCCATTCCAAGATGTGTTATACCAAACATCATACTGAGTGTCACCACTACTGAGTGTGTAACTCAATATATATTGCCCATATCAGTTTAAATTTTTAATCATTCATTGTTCCTGGTAACATTTATCTTCCTTCCGAATAGCTTTGACATTTGACATTTCCTTCTGGGTGCAACATCTGTGCAACTATTTTTTTTGACGATGATGATGAGTGTATACGTATATGGTGTCATTCTTGCCATGGTGGGACCCTTTTGTTCAAATGTAACTTACCTGTTAATTGCCAAGCACAGTAGGTCTGTTAAAGCAGGGAAACCAGTAAACTGTGCTGGACTCTGGCCACCATTGCCCACCCCTGCTTTAGTTGGTGAGGAGCCCAATGCAACTTGTTTATTTTGAATATGGGATGAAATGGCACTGTTCTTAGCATTAAGTAGTTCATAAATTATACACATATTGCATGAGGCTTTCATTAAAATGAATGTTTCCAATGTAATAAGTCAGATGGCACATATATTTTTTTTAATTTATTTTCAAAATATAGTAGAAAACAGTCGTTGATTCAGTGAATTACATTTTGGAGGAAGTTTCTCACTTGTGTGGCCAGTACCCTTGAAATCATTGGGTAGCATTTCTGTCAGCAGCAGGACTTTACACAGTATAATAGGAATATTTCATGTCATTTCAGATATCTGGAATAATTAGTGTCATGGCTCTTTTTGGCCGGACATTAAAGATGCAGCCCCTATAAGATCATAATGAGATGCTAAGACATTCAAGTTTCCCAAACTGTGGCACTTACACCATGAACTCTCAATAGCATTTCAAAGGTTAAGTTCACTGGAAAGGTCAGAATCATTTAACATTTCAGTCTAAGTGATCCGTAAGTACATGCAGTGGGACAGTGCATATGAATACACTAATACTGCAGCTACATGTCCTGATTTAAACTGAACAGCTCTTGGCAAGTTTAATCAAATGAAGCTGGCAGTATTTTCCATGAATCCTTTGCAACCAGCTTGCATTTCCCAGAAATTAACCACTGCATAAGGCAGTTAAAGTCTAAGCTAATTTTATTTTCGCTGGGCCCATTAGGACTTGGTCATATAGTAGTCCACAATTTTATAAACATGAAAAAAAATGTAATCTATTGAATGTACTCAAATTAAACATGCACATCCTTGCCTCTTGAATAAAAAAAAATATATTAGTTCAGCACTTTCAGTCTTGGTTACTTTACTTTTGACAATAGTGCAGATGTAATTATTAGTGTGTAGTAGGAAATGCTTTGGGCATCAAAGAATAATACAATAGTTTGTAAATTAAAAAAATACATCTGATGTTTTCACGCTTGCATTTAAAGTTTACAATCTTATAATGTAAAGCAGAACAGTATCCAGTCGGGATTGTTTATCTCAGTGCTTTCCAGGTACATAGAGCTAAGTGAACTCACCCAGTGGTTCACACTTCATGAGCAGAACTAAAATCATAATACATCATATTATCCACCGACACCCTTGATTAATACTAGCTTTATACTCACAGTTACAGTCTGATGAAGATATGATCATTATTGGGTCACTGAAAGCTCTGACGCAGGTCAGTGCACACAGACACTACCTTGGATGTAGTATCTTGTGGCACAAGCTGCTGGTAATTAAAACTGTATCAGATGTCTGGGATTTCTGGGATTAAACTTGTATGTGTGTAAGTCCCACCCTTTCGCTGCCAATATTGGTCCACATGTACATGCATTCACATCAGCTGGTACAACAAAGAGGTAAACTCAGAAACAGAGCCCATCAGAGTCTTCTTTTCGGGGAGAGGTTGGACTTCTCTGGAAGGTTGGAGAGAACTGCCACAGCTAATTAATTCAGTAAACGTTTTTATTTCAGTGAACAAAACTAATATTATTACTTTTGTTCCAAAGGTGTTCCACACTGTGTGGTCTTTAGCTATGATGGAGGCTGAATGTAGAGTTAAACATTAGTCAGTCGTCTTTTATGAGTCAGAGAAAGATTTGTCATTTGTCAGCGATTCAGCCACTGTTTCTCTCGCAGCGCTCTTTAGTCAAAATGTGCTAATGATATTTAATTCTCCATTAGCAGTCTAAGAACTTCATGCTTCTTTTCGGAGTAAGTGTCTTGTCCGACCCGCTTGACACTGGACTGTGTGTAATGCAGCCTGTTATCTCAAATGAGTTTGCCACCCTGATCCACACCAACCATTTGGTGGAATCTTTTCTCAGACAGTGAGTGAGTAAGTGTGTGTGTGTGTGTGTGTGTGTGTGTGTGAGAGAGAGAGAGAGAGAGAGGGAGAGAGAGAGAGAGAGAGAGAGATGACTGCAGCCTTAAAATTAAACTGAACACTAATGTACATATGCAAATCAGTTACAGAACTCTGTAGGTCCAAGAAAATTCCATTTCAAATCAATAATTTGATTGGGTGGTTTTTTTTCAGTAATTGATTTTGGAATGTTTACATTATAGTGTACATTATAGTTCTGATTTATTTATTTATTTATTTATTTATTTATTTTGAAGCTCTTTTTCAATAACAATAAAGACTAGCTCGCGGAGGGGGCAAGATTGTTGATATCATGTGTGTTTTGCATCATACATTTGATTGAAATGTCTGAAGTAGCATTTGTTCTTTACCCTGTTTTGGACTCAACAGTATTTATAGGCTGACTTTTTATTTATTTATTTACTTACTTATTTATTTATTTTAGTAGAGACCACTCACTCACTTGACCTCCCCTCATCACTTGCTCGTGACACCAGGGGTCTAAGGACAAGCACCTACCTCATTGCTTTTTTTTTTTCCAACTGCCACCAGTGTAGTATCACTGGACAGACACTCTGCTCCGAGGAAAGCACCGGATCCACAGCTCTGATACATCAACCGACAGATGCCTGTGCTGGCCAACATCATGGTGGGAGTGATGGTGAGAAAGCATGGCCAATTATGCTTTCTTGGGGCACTAGCTCATGGTGACATAGCTACTGACTCAGGATTCCAGCTTGTGATTCTCAGGCCATACGGCGAGTGCATTAGTCTATTTTAACACTAACTCTACAGTATTTACATTTGGAAACATCCCAGATTTGAAAGTTGTTGTTTTTTTTATCAATAGTATTTGTACCTGGACTTGTCTCTTACTCAACAGTATTTGTACAGTATATGGAAATATCTCAGACTCAAAAGAAAAATCCCACTGGACCACTATGGCTGTGGTCCCCTGAGAGGGCCACTGGACAACAAACCAGAACTGTTCAAAAGGGACTTGTCTCTGTGGATGTAATGTCAATGCAATCTGAGATTTCAGCTGGATATTTCTTTTCACAGCTAGGTTTTGTTTTTTAATGTTTAAATGATAATTACATTTTATTCACAGAAATGATGCACCCCTTTTTTGATGTGCTCGGGCCTAAAAACAAGACTCTTCAGCATGCTCTTCAAATTCTTTAGGTCTACATAGCATAGTGTTAAGACACTGCCTTCTTCAATCTGACTTTGATCATAAAAGATGGTACTAAACCAAGGCAGTCTGGAGTTCAGGTGCTTAGGACTCCACCCAACTGTCCTCAGAGAACTCTTCAGTCAGCACATTTATGCCAGCAGCCGACATCTGCATATTCAGCACTTCTCTTCTGTAACGGCTCACATGGTGGGACAGAAGGCTGGCAGTACTGAGAGGGCCATTCTTCTGCTAATGTCTTCAGGATTCTTACATTCTTCACTGCCATAGATTAATGTAATCAACTTGAAAAGACTGCACCAGCTCCAGTCCAGCAGAGCTACAGCACTGCAGGTGTTTTCTCGGCTGTAACAGTACAAATACAGTTCTTGTTACCAAGCCTTCTATTGGATGAGCTGATCTTGTTACAGTGTTACAGCAGCAAAGGAATAGCAAGGCAGTCAGCAGAAAAACAATAGATAGATCCACAGTTTAGTATATACCAAATAAAAATGATAAATAACAAAATTAAACAGCTCTAAAGAAAAACCCATTGTGTTGTTAACCCATCCTTGCACAGTGATACACACATACACACTAGTGAATTCACACACCAGGGGGCAGTGAGCACACGTGCCCGGAGCGGTGGGCAGCCCTATGCACAGCGCCCAGGGAGCTGGGAAGTTCCATGCCTTGCTCAAGGGCACTTCAGTCCTGTCCTGCCAGTTCAGGAATTCAGCGGCGACCTTCCAGTCACAAGGCCGGTTCCCTAAACACCAGACCACAGCTGCTTCCAGCTCTGAGAAGCAAAAGTAAGTGTTTAATATCATTTAACATTTTATTTTTACAGTTACAATTTCACAGTTTTGCATAATCTGAATTCTCCTCGAACTCTCTGCAGGCTTTGACACAGTAGACCACAAGATCCTCCTGTCAGTCCTCAGTAGCCTTGGAATCACCAGTTCTGCATTGCAATGGTTTGCATCATACCTGGAAGAGCATTCTTACCAGGTCACATGGCAGGGAGCCACATCAGCTCCATGCAGACTCTCCACTGGTGTTCCACAAGGCTCAGTCCTCTTCTCTTTTCTCTCTACACTTACTTCTCTTGGTAAAGTAATATCCTCTCATGGTTTTACTTTCCGCTGCTATGCTGATGACACTCAACTCATCCTCTCTTTCCCAGCTTCTGACACCCAGGTCTCATCCTGTATCTCAGCTTGCCTCTCTGATGTCTCATCATGGATGGCAGTCCATCACCTCAAACTCAAACTCTATTCATTCCTGAAACCACTGGTCCTCATCCTGATCTCACCATTCTCCTTGAGAACTCACTGGTCACTCCATCTGCAGAAGCACGGAGCCTTGGTGTAGTAGTGTACAACATCAGGAGAATTTGACCCTTTCTGTCAAGAGACGCCACTCAGGTGCTTGTTCAGTGTCTTGTCATTTCAAGACTAGACTCCTGGAACTCCCTTCTAGCTGGCCTTCCTATGTGGACCATCAGACCATTGCAATTAATCCAGAATTCCCTTCATTGGCTTCCTGTAGCTGCCCGCATCAGATTCAAAATCTTGATGCTGGCCTACTAAGCCAAAAATGGACCAGCACCTCCATACATGATGGCAATTGTCAAAACTCAAGCTGTACCAAGAGCCCTTCAAGCTTCAATACAGCACGGCTTGACCCACCATCCCTCAAGACGAAGACTGCATCCAGACTCTTTTCTGTTCTGGCACCAAATTGGTGGAATGAGCTTTCCCTGGGGATCTTAACACCTGTGTTCAAATGCAGACTGAAGACTGATCTGTTTCAGGAGTATTTAACTCCATAAAGACATTTACGTTGAACAGGATCTAAGCATGAGGAATCTCTAGATTCCTGCCTTGTGTACTAGCTAAGGATATTTTCTGAGTGAACAGCAAAGCACTTTTTTAAGTCGCTCTGGAAAAGGGGGTCTGCTAAATGCCATAAATGTAAAGGTAAGTGTATATTTCTCATGTTTCATACAAACACAATAGCATGTTATCACCTTTGCTATGATTTAAAATGATGTTATTCCTTTTTTCCAGTTTCATGTTATTCTTTTTTTATATCAGCTGTCTAATTTCTTTGCATGTTTGTATGTTTTCTTGCCAACAGAATTCCTACAGGCTATTTTCTCACATTTCATTCAAACTTTTCATATTACAAAAATAACGCTTCAAAGCTTTCACTGTGTTATTCAATATTATTCACTCATTCTTCTGTTTCACATTCAATTTGTTACATCAACTGTCTTGAAACAAATCAACATATTGGATATTGGCGCATAGCCACATGGTGGATATTAATACAGGCTGTGTCTGAAATGGTCGACTTGCTTTTTCACTGACTATATAGATTGTTCTACACAGAACTTACTTACTTCAGAGCAAAAGTTTAGCAGTGTTTTCGTACTCAAGTCAAGAAATTATTTATTGATTGTACAATTATCAAAAAAAATATTCAACCAATCTTTAAGCTTTTGTGTCTTACTTAAGCACTTTTGTGCTACTTTAGTCTGCATTAACTTTCTGAGACCCAGTTTTCTAACCTGACTTAATTTCCTAAATGTCAAACCCAGTTCAATACTGTTTTTAACTGGTTCTCAGTGAAATCAATCCATTAAAACTCTGAACACCTGTATAGGTGGGTTTTTTTTTTCTACTCCAGTTCTAAGAAGCTATTGTCCTGCAGTTTTAGATATTTTAGACACCTGATTAACCTAATCAAGAGTTAAATACCCGACGAGCTAAATCAGATGTATTTCACATGTAATTACAGAGTGAAACTGCAGGCTGTGGTTTTGGCTGCATAAAGTAAGAAACACCTAATAAACCCCTTAACACTAAATATGCCACTTGTTAAAGCACACAAGGTTAAATGATTAACACCACCACTCATAAATAAATAAATAAAGATACATAACTGTGCAGTTTGTCAATAAACAACAATAATTTAAACCACTTAGGGGTGGTTTTCATTCTAAATAAAAAAAGAGAAAGTGTTTTTAATGATTCTCAACCTCCGAACTGACTTTATCTTTTTAATTCTCCACACCGACGACTGTGCTCTGTTTGGAGTGTAGAGTGTATTGGCTGTTCACTGATTTTATGACATATTTCAGTTTATATAGCAAATAGGGAATCATTTATTTCTCCCTGAGAATTTGGACAACACAATTTTTTTGGGAATTTGGACTACAAAATGGCTAACACCCAAAATATAAATGGTATATAGGGTGCGAATTCGTATACGTCTGTGAAACTCGGTTCGCAGCTTAAAAGGATCCGATTGGAAGGGTGCCTATCCCCCAACCCACCACTGGAATTAACTATCAAGACTGCTGAATTACATTTTCTCTATTTTATTGTAGCAGGAGCTTCTGGATATTAATTATATTACATAGATTTCTCTGTGTAATTTTTTTATTTAATTTTTATAGAGCATTTGGACAAAAGTATTGGGACACCTTGGGACATCCATTGTTTCTTTATGTTGCAATTGGTGCAACATACAGTAGCTCAAAGTATTTGCTATATTTGGGAATTTTGTCCTTTTGTGTTTCCTATGTTGAATTGTTATTGATCTTCTTGTCATAAAGATGGCAAGTCAGGTTCGCTTTAGATCTCAACTATAATTCTTTAATCTAGTAATTCCTTATGTTTATGTATAACTCCCAGCTTACCCACTCTGATTATAACAACACCCTTAACCATGTGAAAATCACAGTAATGAATGGCATAAAAAATAAGTTACGTATTAGAAGCATGTAAATCAAACATATTAAAATTGCATAATATTCATATTTACTCTTCTACTTTGTGAGGGAAAACTACTTAGACCTGAAAGCTAAATTGGTACAAACAGCAAATTAGCTGTTTGTATCTTTTTAACTGACTTTTAGCAACTGTAACAGTTGCTGCATCTGTTTTTTTGCCAGCATCTGTTTTTGGAGCAGCTGGTTGACAAGCTTTTTTTTTCCATATAGAACAATACACCACACAACAAACAAGCCTCTAAACCCTTCCACATTCTGCAGACTCACATGTTGTTACATCACTCTTACAGAAAATATTTGATCAAAACTGTTTACTGCTTCAAGGCATCTTTCCCCCCTCTAATACTGCAGTGAGATCTCCTGGGAGATACACAAGCACTGGTTTCCAGATTTTGGCATAAATATCATTGAACCTTCTGACTTTTGCATGATGTCATTAAATATTTCCCTATCCTACAGTCTAACTGTAGGTGATTTTCATTGATCCAGTTTGAGAAAATACATTTTATATCTAGGAATAGATGTTTACCCAATAGCATTGTATTGTAGGGATATTTATAGAGCTGTAGGTGTACAAGATTCACTTCTTGATCCCTGTGTATCCCACTTTTACAATTCAAACAAACGTATGATTTAGGACCAAAATTGATTAATGTGTAAATCCCAGTTTTGTTTTTGAACTTTGAACAAAATGATACATTTTACACACTGAATAAAAAGAGGAATGTTACACTTTGATAAAATTGCTGCATTCCTTTTCATATTCCTAAATTAAATCAGTTCCTTTTCCTACATTATCAATGCAATAATCATTTCATGTATGATGTGCATTGTAAAATTAATAATAAAAAAAAATAATGAGATAGCATTTATTAATTCAACCTCTACCTGTTAAAATTAACTGCATTTTTGGTGTAATTGTAACACTTAGTTTTATTTAAGTGATGCCATAGAAGAATCCCTTTTGCTTATATGTGCATAATGTACATTTATGAGCATTTGGTAAAACAGTGCCACCAGTGGACATAAGTTTATATTGAGTCATACTACATGTACAAAGTGTGTGGAAATTGTGCAAATTAAGCAAATGTTATGAAATTCTTGGGATACTCTTGGGATATTTTAATCAATATGTTTGTATTTTTGGAGAAATTATTATTAGATGATGGGTTTGAGAAGACAAAAGAAAAGTTAATACTTCTTTTGTACATTGTTTGTTTGTTTATTTCATTTAGACACTAGAGAAACTGTGCAACATTCAGCTGTTCTTGGTTCCTAAGGATCAAACAAGCATTTCACCAAGATCATTGCTAAACTTTCTTTAGCTAATGTTTTAATATGACTGTGAACTGATCTCTTGTATTGGATTGGTTATATGTTCTCTAGTACAACCTAGTGGAGTGACCTCTTTGTATACTCTTTCAAGCCAAGCCTATTAATCATTGGTTTAAACTCCACAAATCAGGCTTCATTTATAAGTCTTTCATTTTCAACTATTTTAATGTGTTAATATTAATTTTTCTTAAGTTGAGATCTGATTTTTTTATCATGGTCAACTTGTTGGCAGTTACATTCAGATGCACTGGATATGTTATTTAGTATTTATCGTGATACTGGTTTGTTTTTCACAAGTTTACAAATTATGCATTTTCTTATATTACATCCTGCCAAATATGATAAATCGTTCCTTAGAGTCCATAGTATAGTCCTTTTGCATTCATAATTTCATACAAGTCATTCTTTATATTCATTAAATGTAAAGGGGCATATTTCATTCTTTTTTTTTCTTATGTCTTAATTATTTGTTACATGTGCTGTTCACCTTAATGCTGCAATGTGACAAAATGAATTTACAAATAAACTTATATTTAATTTAGTTTGATTCACTTTCCTGAGAAGTTCAGATGCAACCATCAGCCAAGATACATACTGATAATTTTCAGATCCACTTTTTTGTATTGACTAGGTAACACCTGGTTCACAGCACAGTGTCAGACTTTACACATAATGAAATATTTCACTGATCTTTTCTGTCCTTTTTAGTCATTCAGTCATTTTAGTCACCAAGCTGCACAAATCTGACTGATAGCTCTGTCTCTCAGATCTTGTGAGCATATGTGACTTTAGATCAAAGGAAACCTGAAAACCTCACAGTAAATGGGGTGATGCATTTTTGAATCTGGGCCAGTGTCTTGCTGTAATACTGGCCCAGATTCAAAAATGCATCACCCCATTTACTGTGATGTTGAGAGCAAATCACACCTCAGTAACACATTTGTAGGTTTATAAACCAGATTACATGTGATTTTAAATTACAATTATATATATATATATATATATATATATATATATATTGTCAGCTGATTATGTGTTCATCCTGTAGAAAATAACATTACTTCACCTCCCCTGTAAAACTAATTCTATTCAAAGATACAGGATAAAGATACCAAAATGCTTATCAATTACTCAGCTTTACTCAGAACTCGGAAAAAAAACCTGCTCTGCTAAGCTTTCTTACAGCTCACGGTTATTCCTTCTAGCTGGACATCTAGAAGGTCAGACTTACTAAAGTGATCAAATTTACCAGAACAGCAAAACAATTGTCCTTAGACCTGCTATTCACAATAAGTGTATCATGATGATATTCATGATCACATGAAAATGACTAGTAAACATTAAGTTAATCAGTTAGCAACATCGCTAACTGATTAATATGTCAACTAGTCAGCTAGTCTATGAAGCACCTATCTGAGTGTCCTAGTTTGAAGCTGAAATGAATGGAAAGTTCAGACATATCTTTGTACAATCTTGAAGCTCAAACACACAAAACACATTCTGGTCTGTTAGGATTGAGCATCAATGCGAATGTTACACTGAAGTGGAAACTCATTTGTTGTTTTTGAGAAGGATTATCAGAGCACCAAAAGTAAGCCAGTCAGTATAACGATAACGCTTGACTGAAGAGTGATAATTCTGCCTCTCTCTCAGGATTTAAAGAGTTAAAATCATGAAGTCACAAAACTCAGATGAGTCTGTGGAATCAGAAGACAATGACAACTGATCATTTAAATGCATTAAATCAATGAAATGTTGATTTGGAAATTGATCATCTAGAGTGTTTTTGGGCTGAAAAAGCAACAATTTTGAGGTATTATTTATAATGATTAGAGTGACAAGGATATTTAGAATAATGTATTTTCATAAAATACTCAATGGTGGTCCAAATAGAAATAATATCTCAGTATTATCACTTCTCGGGACTTTTATTCTGAAATTTGAATACTGTGTGAGCAAAAAAAAAGTAGTGTAAACAGTCCCTTTTTATCTCATTTTCATTTAAAACTCAATCTCTGGGTCAGGGATGTCATTTGCCCCACCCCCGTGTTGCTGTTCTGTTGGATTCTGCATGCAGGTTGAGCAAACACATGCACTGGAAGCTCCTTTGGCCTTTAAACTGGGATTTAATTTAGTGAATTTGAGCTTTTTTCCAAGATGGATTACTCACCAATAATTCATTGCACAATGATGAAATGGATTATATAAGGTAAGTCTTCTATTTTATTATGACATGTGTATCATGACTGAAGTTATGCATCCCAGAAATTTGCAAGTAACTACCTGCAAAGTGTGGATCTCAGGTTCTAAGAGTTAAAGTCTGGAACCCTAAATGACAGTCAAAGTCTAAATTAAAAAAAAAAAAAAAACGTTTTGGGTCCATAATTTTAAGGTTGTAGCACCAACCCCAAGTTCAAATGTTTCCAAATTATTCCAGCATTATGGGAAAGTGTTCAAAATCATGTTCATCTTCAGCACGACAAGGTTCCAGCTCTTCTGGTCTCCATAATAACAAAGGTCATTGCAAAGATTCTAGTTTGCAGGATGTGTAAGGCCAATAGGTTTCTGATATTTAATTTTGCCTAGTGGTGCAATGACCACTTATCGGGAAAACACATCATCCATATATAATTATTCATGATTTGATCAGTGGACAGATTAGCTCATACACATCCTCAGGTGTTCGTGTTGATAACTCACAGACAAGGCGCTCAGGTGAAGAGTAACTGCTCAAGGGGTCAACAACAGCTCGATTTCCTATGTGGGCTGAGGGTGAGGCATGTTTCTCAGGCTGCAGTGTGCACTGCATTTTCTGAAACTCTCTGTCCAGCTGAAGGGCCAGATCAATTGTGTCACAAAAAAGTGCTCTGAAAATTACAGGTGTTGGGCAGTGCTCTTCAGTCTGAGCTGTCATTGATAGTAATCAGTCAAGCAGAGAAGATCATTTTAGAAAACATCCTCTTGAATCTTCTGAGACCCTTCCTTCAGATTCAGATACAGGGATGAAAAATTAATTCAGAAATTGTATTTTGTTATTTTGTTATTTTGTTAACATTATTTTGGAACATTGGAACATACACACACACATACACATACACACACACACACACACACACACACACACACACACACACACACACACATATATATATATATATATATATATGCTGCAGCCTTTATTCCAAGTGGATTGAATTCATTCTACACACATTATCCCACAGTGACAACATGAGAGAGGTTTGTTTGAAATCTTATATTTCAAATTATATTATATTATATAATATAATATTATATTATATTATATAAATATAACATGTATGATGCTACAGGTATGGCACACCTGTTTCTGGGAAGTTTCTCCCATTCTTCTTAACAGAACTTCTCAAGCTCCACCTCTCAAGATGTAAGGATGATCAGTATAAACAAGATGCATCTCAGCTCAATTTTGATTGTCATGGCAAAGGCATAGTTATGTACATATTGTAGTTTTGTGTCATATTGTATATCACCATTTAGCTAAAATGTGTAGGGATATGAGTGCATATTTCGCAGCTCTAATGTACAGTTTTAAAATGTCTAAATAACGTTCTGTTTCAATCTTGTGGAAACCTTTATTCTGTCTCTTCAATCTGTTCTGACCCTTGCACTCAGCACCTCTTCTACTCCGCCCATATACCCACTATGGTGAGGGCATAAGACTTATTGTGTATGACTAAATATAGCAAAAAGACATACATTGTATTTTCACATAATTTATTATATCATGCATCACATATTTCTATATATTGGGATATGATTTTTTTTGTCTACACTGAATTTAACTGTGGGCACAACAGAACTTGGGATTTATTTATTTTATTTATTTATTAAGTTTATATTATATATTAAATAATATTATTTTTTTGAGATTTCACTAGTCTAGTGCATCTGCAGCAAGTTTAAGCATTCCTGTGGAAGGTTAAGTGCCTCTAAACCCAGAACCCAGAGTGCACAGCCTCCTCTTGAACCCAATAACAGCTTTATCTTCCTCTTGTAGACAGGCCCAATACGGAAATGCACTTCAAGGTCAAATGGTGCACTTGCGCATGATAAATCAGGCACACTTGTCAGTTAGGAAAGGCATGTGTGTGTTTGTTTGTGTGTGTATGTTTGTGTGTGTGTGTGTGTGTGTCCATATCTGTGTCTTATCATTAGTTAAAGAATATCTCTGATTAAATTGCACTTTGTACAGCAACAACATACTTAAGATGCAAATGCCACATCACGTCATATTATGACTTCTTCTGTGCAGACATTAATAACACAACACACTGTATCAACACACTTACTGGAGGTCTGTGTATAAGTGTGAATGTACATACGGATCTAAGCTGACATTCTGCACTTTAAATTCACACTCATTGTTCCATTTCAGAAATCAATGTCCTGAAGCACAGAGGGAAAAGAGCAGAAATGTATCACTGTCCAATTTCTTACAGTCTGCACTCTGTAACCAAGCTTAGTGAAAGACCACATAGCTTCTGACTGTATGTACTTTGTCAAAATCCTACTCAGTTAAAAGTGGAAGTATGAAGCTAAAAATATATGAGTGGAAGCAGTGGTGGGCCTACAATCACGATGTTGATGTCTGCACCTCACACAATGATAATATCATCATGTCACCATGTGGGTCAAAGAACCATGTTGGAGTGAGTGCCCATATTAGGTGTCTGACTTATAGAGAAGTAGTGCAGGAGATGAGGAAGGTGTGTCTTTAGTAGCTCTGCCTGTATTGGCCTTTCTTTGACTGACCATCTACAGGCACTACCATGTCGGTAAAACAATAATGCACAATTCATGTGTTGTTCATGTGATGGTTGTTCAGAATGTTTAGAATGAGTTTAATACTGTATCTTTAATTAATTATTTAGCTATGTCCCCAGTGTTAAATATGCATGGCAATTACTGTATATTCATGCCATTTGATTTGGCATTTTTGTGTGTTCTTAAACATTTGACCTGTAGTGTTATTGTGTAGAGAAAAAAAAATGCAAAATAATGTTTTTAATCAAGAATATGAAATTGATTTGTTTCACTGGTTTACAATCAACCACAACTTTATGAACACCCCCTTGTTTCTGCACTCACTGTTCATTTCACTTACCACACACTTGACACTTACATAGTGGTGGTGTATTAGTGTGTGTTGTGCAGGTATGAGTGAATCAGACCCAGCAGTGCCGCACACCACTACCATTTCAGTGTCACTGCAGTACTGAGAATGACCCATCACCCACATAATACATGCCCTGTGGTGGTCCTGTTGGGTGCTGAACATTGAAGAACTCCAAGCCAAACAAGGTATGCCGAGAAAGAAATGGACAACAGTCTAATTATAGAACTACAAAGTGCTCCTGTGTGGTAAGTTAAGCTGATAAAAAAAAACAACAACAACAGTGAGTGCAGAAACTGGTTGATTCTAAACCAGTAACACAAATCAATTTCAGATAGTCATCATGCTGTAATGTGATCTCTTGATTAACAACATACCGCTGTATAATATATGAACACTACTGGTCAGAATAGTTTTGTTCTGAAACTTTTGATTGGCAGTGAATGTTGAACCACTCCCACATTCACTGGATTGGTTAACCTCCAGCGCTTGTGCATGACACTGAAATGTAGTGCCACACTGTAAGATTCTGTGAAGAGACCTGCAAGTTCCTTTTCACTTTCATTTATTTTTCTAATAGTTTATTTCATTTGACATGGCAACTTAGTGAAGCCGTGCACTCTTGAAACATGCTAGTAGAGAGAGATTTGGTCTGTTTTCTCATTGTGAAAGTGCTTCTTTCCCATTCTTGTCCAGCTCTTTGCACTCTCTTTGCACCTAGATGACCACATTGTTTACACCCAGGATCAGCTAGTCGCACTGACGTTTCTATCGATGGATTTCAGACTGTTCAGGCTGACTGGAGCTACACTGAGAGCTGTAAGCGCAGAGGAGGAGGGCTCTGGCTCTGGGCTCAGTGCTTGTTAATAAACACTGGTGTCACTCTGGTCACGTTACCAACACTGTTTACTGTTGCACTCTGGCCATATTATGTACCTTGTTAATACTTACATTATATATGTGGCTTTGTATGTCCCCTGTCTGTCAACCTGACATTGGTGTGTGATGTCATTCTTTGAACCATAGCACATCTCCAAACTCAGTGGAGTGTCTTTATCGCCATTTCAGGTGACTTCAACCATGTCACTAAGGCTAAAGCATTATCAAACTTCACTCAGTATGTAGACTGTTCTACCAGAGAGCAAAGGACACTGGACCTGCTGTATACTAATGTTAAGGACACATACAGCTGCTTTCCCTTCTCCTTCTCCTCAACTTGGCATTCCTCAGCCCCAGATACACACCGCTGGTGACCACACGAACAGTGAGGAGATGGTCCGAGGAGCCTTATGAAGCACTGCAGGACTGTTTGAGGCTACAGTGTTTTGTGAGTCACATGGAGAGGATGTTGACGGGCTTACAGGATGCCTAACGGACTACATCCATTTCTTTGTGGACTCCATTGTCCCATCGAAGACTGTCAAATGCTTCCCAAACAACAAGCCGTGGGTAACAAAGGACATTGAAGTTCTCCTCAATAAAAAGAAGTGGGCTTTCAAAACTGGATACAGGAAGGAGGTGAGAGTGATCAAGAAGGAGATATTGTCCTGTGTACTAGCTAATGTATCTTGTATCAGCAATCTGTGTAGAGTAGTCCTGTGTTATGTGCTGCATCATGAACCTAAAGAACGGTATTTAGTTCCACATGACCTCATTATTTCCATTATCTTTACCGGGCTGGTATTAACCACAGAATAAAGAGCAGAAAACATGTGGGACTCAGGGGAGCTTTAGTTTGATTATTTCATTGCATTATCTTGTGCTTATTTATTTATTTATCTATTTATTTTTATGACCAATAACACAGCTTATGAATAACACAGCTAATCCATCCTGCCCCTGTTGGTTTACATTTACATACCTATTATGAGGCATCAGTTTGTATATGAACTGTAATGTTTACATTCTACACCATAATATTTTATTTAAAAAAAAACATGAAGAAAAACAGCCGTGTCTTTAATATGCAGTTCATATTCCTATATATATTTTTTTTTTCATAAAATTAATATAAAACAATCTCCTTATTTCTGCTTTTAACTATCAATTTCACTGTGTAATAACTGCATCTTAAGCTCTATTGCAAGAGACATCGGGGCATTGGTGTTTCCCTACTGACTAAACAAGCCGTTATGTAATATTCCATACTCCTACAATTCCAAAGTCTGCCTCCCCCACTCCACAAACGTAGAAAGAAAAAGAAACAGCACCATATTTAGCAAGAATATCCATCAGCCACTCTTTGTCTTGTGGTCTATAGCTAATAAAACCATAAAAAAGATCTCATAAACAGCCCACTGTCTACTGTATGTTACTACATGGCAGGCAAAGGGTGAGAGAGGAAAAGGATAACGGCTCCTGCAGGAAGGTGAAATGTTTAAATTTTCCCAGACACTGGCACGTAGGGGAAGACAAGTCACCTCCGCATTCTGAGAGGTGATGTCTCACGACAATAGCCCAGCACGAGTCTCCATTGGTGCTTAAGCAGGTGGCCTGACCCGAGCAACATTTGTAACCGGCCTGCAATATATCTCTCAAAATGATGTCAATAAGTGTGCAGCGGCTGTTCAATCACTGTCAGCTTGGCCAATTATGGTGCGTGGGTGGCTGCGCACCTTTCATACGCTGCCGAGGCTGGACGGTCGCAGGGAGCTGTTGGTTGAGTGATGACACATGAACAAAACCTGAATTGTTCTGCAATAACATGACAGAAGCATTGCTATGCAGCCTGAGTTGCCATGGCGGCCCTCAGCCCTTGAGCTTGAAATGCTGACAGTGGGCGGGCCTCATCATGCAGAGTTACTTCCAGGAAAAGATTTTGAATACGATCAGTGCATCAAACTGAAAGTGCTGATTGTGTTTAGCTTGTGAATTTAATAAGGATAACTAAATCCTTGCTGTGATGTGGATGTTGAATTCATGAAGTGAATGTTTTATTGAAAGGTGACCTTCATGGTGTCCAGTTAGAGACCATTTAGACCATGTAGGCCATTTGCTCGTGTAGTTTCTTTTGCTTCTCATCAGTGACCAGTTTTTGACCACAGAACCCCTTTTTATGGATATTACTTAAAACAGCAGCCCAGGCCAGAACATTTCATTTGATATATCTTTGATAAAATTATTTTTGAATTCTTTGAACTAGTTCTTTGTATTAGTTTATTTCAATGCCATGAATGAATATGTCCATGTGGGTTTCCTCTGGGGAGTCCTCCTGGGGGTTTGCTACCAAAGTCCAAAGACATGGTGATCAGGAGAATAATAACATAATATCTTTATGATTTTAATGGTGGTTAATGTTCTTTTAGTCTAATATTACATTTTATTTATTTACTATAAATTATAAAAGCAATAAAAAAGTGGCAAATCATTTTTCATATTGCACCAGCATGTCCGGTAAAGAATTTGTAGACAATTATTAGTTTAGTAACTGCAGTTGGAATTTCTGAAATGACTTTTAACTTCTGGAAAGATTTTTTTTTATGAGCTACCTGATATATGTTGGAGCATTATTATTATGTTGGTATAATACAATGTGTGTGTGTGTGTGTGTGTGTGTGTGTGTGTGTGTGTGTGTGTGTGTGTGTGTGTTCACTGAGGACTTGACTCAGCCAGAAGTGTTAGAGAGGTCAGGATGTTGGATACTCTCCCCCTGACCTCTGCTGGGATACTAGGCATGGAACCAATATGTTCATTTTGATCTGCTCCAGGAAGTCTTAATCCATTCTATACATTAGACAAGCTGCATATGTGCATTTGCACATCTGTGTTAGCAATGGGTGCAACTTAAAGTTGCTGAATACATTCATTAGACGGGGTGTCCACAAACATTTGTGCATATAGTGTTGAGCTAGCACGTTCACAATGCCAACAAAATACACAGTTTGAGGAGTAAAATGTGCAGTAAAGGCCTGTGTGTTTGTGCAACCCTTTACATGCAAAAGAAACATAACATAACACTTATGATACTATTTAAATCTAGTTGTATTCAGGACTGCAATGCCAAATGCAGTCCAATACAGTCCAGATTAGGTCAAATGTATATACGTTTTTAAGGTGTTGCCTGGGAAAGCTATCTAACTTCTAAGGCACAAAGACTACCATGATGTTTTCATGTAACAGTGTCTTGTGCTACCCCTAGTGGTGTGTGCTTGTTACTGGCGCAGCATGCAGTAAAGAAAACACTGGAAAGAAGCTGTGGCATTAATTGAAGAATGCTTTTTAATGCACTAACACAATACACTTCAAATATAAGCAGTGGTGATTTAGGTGTAGAGACTGACCAAAGCCACGTTCATGTGGTTGGATGGCACCATCGGTGGCAAATCCATTTCATTATGTAGGCACAACATTGGTACAGAAAATGTTGTGCATGTTCAGTTAACATTATTGAGTATGCATTAGAAGCTAGCTGCAGCCACCAGAGGAAAATATTTTTTTTCTTAACAAGCAACATGAATTGCACACTTTTCATACAGTAATTCACACATAAAGCTAGACTGAGCAGAAGCTCTGCCTACTGGTTACGTTAGAGATTTCTGAGCTGCTTTCAGAACCATGTTGAGTGACACGAGTGCATGCCATGCCAGAATCATTGCTTGGTTGAGCACAGCTCAACAAATAAGAACTAAAACATTCATGACATCACAGTGGGATATTTAGCTATATTTAGACCACAGAAAGTTAAAAATCTCTGGTGTGGCTGAACTACAGCAGGGCTAATTCACAGTGTATCTCTTTTGTACTTTTGGTCAGATGCTAACTGCATTTCTTTGGGTTATAGGCCTACTTGTACTTTCTCAATGACAATAAAGTTGAAGCCAATCTAATCTCATCGAGTCTAATAAGAACAAATGAGCTCTAGTGTGTGATTGTACACATATACTATGATGTGGATCTATAAGATAGACGGAGTTCACACAGTGGCCACTGAACCGAAAATAAGGTAGGTGTTGTGAATAAAGTAAGGAATTAATGTAAAACACCTGATTATGCTCTGGGTAATGAATTTTAATATCTTTTGTAAGTCTCTGCACGCAGCACACTATTTTATGAGTCTATATGTGGTACAAAGATAACCCAAATGCTGTAATCTCGCTAGACCTGCTCACATAATGCAAAACCAAATCAATTGTGAATACTGAATACTAAACAGAATGGTTCGTGCCCGTACTAATCCGAAGGGTCTCTGCAATGTACAAATATTGGGATGGCCGACAGCGCAGATTATAAATGTGCTCCGGTAATAGAGCTGCCAGTGCTGCTTCAGCACAGCACGCTCACGTCTATTGTTCTTGGAGGCAGCCGAGGGAGATTCTTTGCCAGCACAGGCCTCCACTGACTATGCAGAGAAGTCACTGCAGTGGCTGGCCATCAAAAGCAAGCCCAGTGACACATTAGCGAGGAGCTTTTAATCAATTCTTTTGTCATTCTTTATGCTATGTGTTCACTTGCTACTGTGCTGCACCGCATTCTATTCCTTCCCATGAAGAGCTCTGATGAATCCATGCAGTGAGTTCTGGTCGAGGGGTAGCAAAATCGACCTTGCTGTGTGACAACAAATATTAGTGCATTTCGACTTTGCATAAAGAAGTTCTGCCACCTTGTCTTTAGACAGTCAGGTGATGGTAGAATAGTTCTTGTGACATACATTAAATTTTATTATGGCATGAGATCACTGTCTTTTAAATTTGAGCACTAATAAAGGGTTCACTTTCTACTCTATTTAGAATTACAACAGGAAATATATCAGAGGTCAAGGTTTACTAGGTAACTGCCTGAACAATCAATTGAAACAAACTTGGTTAAATTTGGTTGATATTCAGCAGAGATTCACCTTTCGCCCCTTCTCTTACTCCCAAAAAAATGCTCAAAATCAATGAAATTGCATTTTATAAATGCATTACAAACACATTTTACCAAATTAAAAGTTATAATATCGTTATTGGGTATCTGTTTGCTGCACCCACGTGTTTTCGTATATGTCATATTAGTGTGACAGTAATTATTTATTACTTTAAAGCATGTTGTAGTTCTTTAATTACAGACTAAAGTCCATCTATTTCTCTGCATGCTTTGTTAGCCTCCTTTCACCCTGTTCTTCAATTGTCAAGACCACACAGGACCAGCAGGTGTTATTTGGATGGTGGGTCATTCTCAGCACTTCAGTGGCACTAACATGATGGTGGTGTGCTTCTGTGGGATGTTACATTTTACACAAGAATATTCACAATGCAGTGTTAGATAAAACTAACATCAAAGAAAATTTCATCTGATAACTCCATCCTCTGTTGGACAGGAATAAGGCAGAGGTTGTGTGGATTGCAAAAATATCACGTGGACCCCAGAGCTTATACCTGGCAAGTGTTTCTGCAAGTAATTTCCTATGCCATGCTCGAGGCTCAGCAAGATCTTCAGTGTGTTTCATTGCATGTCCTAGAATAACACAGAGAGTGCCGAGTGGGTGAAAGCAAGACATGTGGGTGGTGGTGGCATGGTCGTCCTTGAAGGCCACATCACAAATGCCGGCTTTCTCTGGAACAGAATATCTTGTGTTGTTTGTTCCTTACATATACAGCCTGAAAAACCTGCATATTATAAATCAGAACAGACGCTGAGGGATACTTTGGCCTATTGTAACTGTAAAGAGCACTTGTGTGTTTTTGTAGGCAGAAAATGTGCACTTGCTGGAGAGAGACAGAGACTCTCAGCTAACCTTTTGATGTTGGAGATTGAGAGAGATTCAGAGGTAGAGCGAGAGAGAGAGAGAGATAGGGAGAGAGAGAGAGAGATGCTCCAAGACATGAGTGGGTGTTTTTATCCGTGATGCAGTCAAAACACATTTCTGCCCTTAATTTCTCATTTCGCAGCTGCACATCAAGAACACACTCCAGCATGCGGACAATAATTTGCATCTCACTTAACTCTGAGAACTGACCACTTGCTGTGCGGAGTGGAGGAACTCCAAGAGGAACTTCATTTGGAACTAGACATGTTTGAACATCAGCATTATAAATCAGATTTTTATATCTGTCTGAACCAAATTGAATTTTGAATACAGATATCAGTCAAATTCTGTGAATAATTGAAAATTTAGTAAATATAGAAAACATACTTCCCAAACATCCCATTTCTGGGCCACATCTAGGGCAGAGGATTTATTTTTAGAGTTCAGATATATTTGCCTGTAACTCTAACTAGATCTAGTGGTCAAAGCTAGTGGTTGGGGGGTTGGGGGGGTCAGTCAGTTTTGATAGTGATGGCTTAAAAGTGGCTGTAATGAACAGCATTGGGCCATTTCTCCATGCTCACTGTGTGTCAAAAAAAGACCAGGTCAATAGTTGCATCAGTTCCATTCAATACTAACTCCTTTTTCTTTTCTGAGTCATAGCTGAAAGTATTGGCACCCCAGAATTTTTTGTTCCCCAAAACGTTTCTCCTAGAATTGAATTGCAATTCAATTCGTGTTTATTTTCTTTTGTGTGCAGTACAATAACACAAACAAAACAACAATAATTTAAACAGATATAATTTCACACAACATTATTGGCACCTTCAAATTAACATTTGGTTTCACACCTGTTGGAAAAATAACTGAAATCGCTTCCTGTAGCCAAGCTTCTTACACCTCTCTAGCAAACTTTAGCAAACTGCTTCAGGTCTCTCATATTTGAAGGGTGTCTTCTCCCAACAGCAATATGAGGTTTTCTCCTTGGGTGTTCAATGGGATTTAGATCCAGACTCATTGCTGGCCAACCATTTCTGGCTGCTTTTACAAACCCAGCTTTCTGAAACTGAACCCTACACTGCAACCCAAAATCTTCAGATTTCAGGATGTCTTGCACCCAGTACCAGAGGCAGCAAAATAACCCCAAAACCTCTTTGAACCTCCACCATGTTTATCTGTAGATACTATGTTCTTTTCTTTTTATGCCTCATTCTGTAGAATGATGTGCTCCACCTAAAAGCTCTGTTTTGGTCTAGTCTGTCCACAAGACTTGACCTCAGAAGGATTTTGTCAAACTGCAAACTGCCATAGCATTTCATTTCATTCAAATGTCAATGGATAGTTCCTACTGACACTGCTCCCTGCAGGACAGCTTGAATTTCTTTGGATTTTGTTATTCCTTATTTTTTGTCTTCTTTGTGTTATACCAATACACACAAAGGAAATAAACATGTGTATGAAAAAACATCTAATTAAAATATTTTTCTGAGAGAAATTGTGCATTTTCTGGAAAAAATCCAGGGGTGATTGTATGTAAACATTTCTGCATGTTCCACATTGTGTGCATATTTACATGTTCTGTGACCTACTTGCAATTCACTATAATCTCCTGCACACTGATGGTGTTTTTTGACAAATGCACATAAGGCTTTCATGTGCACACAGGACAATAAAAAAAACTGGGGCTGATAATAAGAGACTTAATGAACAGAAACTCAAGCAGAAAGGCTAAGAACATCACATATTACTCTGTTTATGGTTCGGGTAAGATGTAGGTTTAAGTTGGACACGTATTGGCTTGCTAGCAGAATTGTGCATATTTACATGTTTCCTGTATGAGACAAGTCTGACCTCATCACTCACTAAACAAACATTTCATTATGTATAATATTCTGTGTTTATAAAACAGTTCATATACATAATTGAATTAAAAAAACTGTCAACTGTCATGTATTTTACACTCATCATCAAAAAAGGGTCGCACCCAGAATTTACTGTAGACTTCTTCTTTCGGCTGCTCCCTTTAGGGGTCGCCACAGCGGATCATCTGCCTCCATCTTGCTCTGTAGACTAATATGGGCAATATTTATTGAGCTACACTTACAGAAGCAGTGTCTCGCAGTAATGCAACAAGTTATGTGGCTTGAATATTCTTGGTTCTGCAGATTTTGTTAAACTTTAAACTTAGATTTTTTAAACTTTGATAGAACAGTAGAGAATGAAGTGTATCAGTGTTCCATATTATTACGACAGTACAACACTGTAACACATTACATTACTTGGCAGTAAAATTGTTGAATCATTTTATTGGATTTTTAGGATGATGTTAAAATTATGTTTTTTATTTTTTTATTTTATGTTTTAATTTATGTTCATATTTTTCAATATTTGATCTTCTTTCAAATATTATCTGTAGATAAAAGTGATATAATTGCAATAATAAATGATAATATACTTATCAAAAGATGCCAATTCATACTGAAGAAAAAGTTAGGATGCCCTATTCCCTAATAGCTGGTACTAAAATGTCATCACATGATCTACCAGTAGCTCTTCTCACAGTTGACATCAAAGTAAACAGCATGTTTCAGATCACTCCACAGCATCCCAATAGGATAAGATCCAGACTTTGCCTTGACCAGCCCAGAAATCCCCATTTCTTTCTTTTGAGACATTCTTTGGTGGATTTACTCAAATGTTTTGGGTCATAGTCATGCTCCATGGTCCACCTCTCCTCTTTAGTTTTGGGACAGGTGTTTTCATATTTTCCTTAAAATATAGAACATTTCATAGTAGATTCTATGATGGAGAGCTCTCCAGGCCCTGCTGCAGCAAAGCAGTCCCAGACCATGACATTCCCCATGTTTCACAATTTGTTTCTGTTCAAATGCTATGTTTGGTTTGTGCCGTACATACATTCTGTTACTGTGTCCAAATAATTCAATTATGATTCATTTGTCCCAGACGTCCTGCTCTTTGTTTAGACTCGACTATAGTCCTTCTTGCACACATCCCATGAAAAGTCTTTCTCTGATAGGTCCTGTGATGAAAATATAGGATTGGTGGAAACAAGACACATCTTGTAATCTGCTCTTGCGATGAACTTGCTAGGAAGTCCTGACCATATTGAAAGCTGTTTGAAATGTATTTTCCGAGCAGTGGAATGGCTGATTTCTAATGGCTTTAAGATATTTGCCAATCCCTTCCTACTTCTGAAGACCTCTGAAGATCCTGCAATGGTGATACCACACAACAATGAAGTGCAAACCAGACTAATGTCTGAGATTTAAATAAGATTTTTTTTTTTTAGATTATCTCTGTCTCTGTCCATATGTTTAAACATGTTAAAGAAGTCAAAGTTTGTATGGGTTGTGCAAATCCTTTTGCATGAAAGACTATATATTGTTAGACTGAAAGACTAGACTAGTCAGACAATTTTTATTAGTGTTTTACAAACCCTGTGTGTTGTATGTTTTGTGCACCCTGAGACCATAAATACTACAACTATTAAAATCAATATAATGGCCTTGGGTGGCATTTTGCTGGAATGGAACACGTGTTTGTACATGTGTTGTTAAAAGACTAGTATCCAAAGACTGTAAAACCTCTGCAGTTATGTAAACTCAGTGTCCCTCACAGGTATGACAGTTTTACAAGGGGACACGTCAGGGGACACAAAGCTCTGTCAGTCAGGCTGTCACACTCGCCCGATGAGCCATAAGGACTCCACGTGCCCAGCTGCTGCTACTATTAATTGTCTTTAGCTGGGCGCTGTTAGAGGCAGAGAAGGGCCTGGACCTCTTTCTGATCTTTGACCGTGTTGTCTCTTTGGATTGCGCTGAAAAGTGCAGCGCTCCCATCATAAATATGCATGATTGCTGTCTGAATCCTTTCAGGCAGAACATGGGCTCCCTGAGAATTTACAAACAGTGCTGGAAGGTTGCGCTGGCTCTAATTCATGAGTTAATTAGTTGCCGTGTGAACCGATAACCCAGCAACCACAATGTCACTGAATGAGGGCACAGCAACAAGCTTTTTGAGCAGGGACTGTTCAAAAATTATATTTGTGGTCCTAGTTTGTATTGTCTATAATAATTATGCAAATCCACATGAGTATCAAGTTTTGCATAGTTACTGCATCATAATGCAAATTGCAAATAAGACATTGCCATTGGCGGTAAAGTCATGCAACACATACATTGCTCAGCCATAACATTACAACCACTGACAGCTGAAGTGAATAGCATTGAATATATCAGTACAATAGCACCTGACAAGGGGTGGGAAAGACATAGAAAGCAAGTGAACACTGATGTGTTGGAAACAGGAAATATGGACAAGTCTAAGAATCCGAGCCACTTTGACAAATGCCACATTGTGATGTTTTAGGCAACTGGGTAGGAATATCTACAAAACATCAGGTACATGTACGTACCAAAAATGTTCCAAGGAAGGACCATCTGTAAACTGATGACTGGTTATGGGCCCTCAAGGCTCATATGGCATGCACATGGGGAAAGCCTGTGTAGTCAGGCCCATTAATGAATGCATACTCTTCACTGGTTTCTTGTAGCTGCTCACATCCGATTCAAAACCTTGATTCTGGCCTAGAAAGCCGAAAATGGACCAAACCCAATCTGTATCAAAAGCTCTTTGAGTATGGAAGACAAGCATCCAGACTTTTCTGTCCTGGCAACAAGGCGGTGGAATGATCTTCTCCAGGGGGTCCGAACAGCTGAATTATTTGCTGTCTTCAAAAAACAACCGAAGACCATCTCCTTCAAGAGCATTTTGTAGTCATGCACCCTCGTTATCTGATAAACTAGATAATTCTAGTTTCCTTTCTGTGTATAAGTAGCCCTTTATTTCAGTGTTTCTTTGTCTGTCATTGTGTGTGTATATATATATACATATACAGTACATATGCTCATTGCTTTGCTTTGTTCTTTAGATACCAGAGCCTTTGGTTTGAGTATCCACCACCTCAAAATCTCCCCACGCTCCAGTGTCATCGGCTGTGCCCACTCCCCCTGTTCCAGTGTCATCATTGGTGCCTGGCGCCCCTGCTCCATCCAGTTATCTACTCCAGGTGTGTCTGGTCTCTGTCTGTGTATAACTAGCCCTTTGTCTCTGTGTGTATTTGTCTGCTGATGTGTGTGTATATGTTCACCACCTTCACATGTGCTTTGTTCTTTGGCTTATGTACTCCATGTTTGTTTGGTTTCTCAGTATGTTTTCTTGTTTACTTTTCCATTACCTGCTCTTATGTCCACCTGCTGCACTCCACGCCATCGTCATCCGTGCCAGTGATACTGTAAATGTCCTTTTTTTCAGTCCTTTTTTTTTGTTTCATTATTGATCAGCATGGTTTGTTGCTCATGACAATATTAGAATATCTTAGAATATTTAATTTGGAAATTGAATAAGTTACTAATTAAATAATATCAACATTAAATCAACAAATGCTTGAAATATGCAAATTTGAATGTAAAGAATATAAAATATGACCGTTTACATTTTACATTTACAATGAACATGACATTTTTCACATTTGGTGAACATTTGGTGGTTTCTAATCTTAAAGGTAAGGGAAGAGGAAAAAAAATCACACCAGTTTCTTGAACTAGTAGGAAAAACAGTGAGAAGAAGTGATTTACTGAAGGCCTGCCTTGGCTTTAACTCTCAGTTCATTAAGCCGGTTTTGTTTGCCTGTCGAGAAAAAAAAGAACTGGTGATGATTATTTCATTGGACTGGTCTGCTGGCATTAGCAATCGTGACTTAGGAAATGGAAATGGAGCAGAGATATGCAAACATGGTCCCATTCTCCAAATATTACATATAACAAAAGCCTCACGAAACTGCCCACAGAAACCATTCTCCGCTCGACTCCATACACAGCCCTCTAAACTTATTGGAACTTGCCTCGTAAAGGCAATCCAAACTGAGGCTTCCAGATAAGGAGTAGGCAATCTGAATGTTACCACCACCACCCCCACCACTCCAACTCCACCACCAATTCACATTCATCACACCACAGCCACAACCTCGCACTGACTGCCGCACTTTCAATGCTAATATTATCGCTGCCATTAGGCTACTATCACCACTAACACGGATGTGGCTGCAGATGCCTATTAGTTAAAGTCTCTTTCAATCTCTTTTCCCCTCGTGCAATGCTTAGAGAAACGGCGGAGCGCTTGTTGTTTTCTGCACTGTAATGAGCTTCATTTTGCTCAGTGGACTGTGTGAATATGCAGTTTTATATTTAGCAGCCGCAGCACCCCCTCACCTCACCCCAACGCAGCAGGTCTGCGATGATGAATACGATGCTCGTGGCCATCCCTGCATTCTCCGCTTACGGCTTAAAGGAATGCATAGAGGTTGCAGAGAGGGGGTGTGATACTGGAGAAGAAAGGGAAGCCATGCTTTTTCTATAAAATATTCACATGCCAGAAGGAGCGCTCACACACACACACACACACACACACACACACACACACACACACACACACACAAGCACTCTGAGGCATGCCAAGAATATGGACCGACCTTGCCTAAGCAAACAGCATCTGCTGAATTTTTAACAACAGCCCACATATGATTAACATTATTTTGATATAAGTTCTAGTGAAGGACATATTTATTCTTACAGTGATACCTTATTTTGACACGGTCCTAGAGTTTCAGGAAAACACTTAGGGCCTTTTTGTGAAGGGATTGTTTTTTTATTAAGCATTACCATATTTTGGTTTTCAAAAAAGAGGATGCGGGGGGCATACGGGCACCCACTGTTGTTGGGATGTTGTGCCCAGTGGATGTTAAGTAAGACCGAGTTTTAGGACTGACATTTACTCATTTACCAACACTAATACATATCCTTAAAAGCCTATATGGCCACACATTCCCCTTTCAATTTTCAATACAGATATATATATATATATATATATATATATATATACACACACACACACACACACAATTTAGAAATCTTGGCTCTGAGTGGTTCAGCAGTAGTGCATTAGCACTATCAGCTGAGGATTGCAGGTTTGCATCCCAGGTCATACTCTCTCTGGGTAGGTAGATGGTGCCCACACCGAGTATGATGCTGGCTGGCATGTGGCATCTGTTCTCCATTGTATCAGAGCTGGGGATGCTTTCCTCCCAACCAGCAATGATGTTCAAAAGAGCCAGTGGTTAGCTTCACATATACCTGAAGAAACATGTGCTTGTCTTCACCCTCCAAGTATTGGGTCCATAATATGTGATGGGGGAGAGTTTGTGTTCCTTTTATCACTTTTCTTTTCAAAGGCACCTACATCCCGCATTCCTTCACACCCCCAGTCTGATGCACATGTGCCAAAAGGTCCAATCCTAGTTCGTTTCTTCTTTGCCAGCATCACAGGACCATTCATGCAGTTACAATGGCTGACAGCTGGGCTTATCACAGAGAAAGTAAAAAGCTTATTTGGACACAGCAACTTTTATGGTTAGTGTCCTTCATTTCTTTAAACTTTGCTTTTAAGCTTTCGATTTCCTTTTAACACTGCAGCCATGTCCTCCTGGAGCAGCATTTTGCTGTTTATTTAAACCAAATATTTATGAGGTCTTTTACTTCACTGTTCCAACACTGAAAACATCCCTCAATGCTGTCATCCATTTTTCATTCTCCTCAGTGTGTATTTATGAGGAATATTGAGTTGGATTGAACTAAGTCACATTACTGCGCATCAGATATGCAACAGACTTCAATACCACATATGAAAGTGTGGTTTGTGCTGTTAACTCTGCCACGTAAATTACACATCTGTATCACATATGATGAAAAAAACAGATTTGGCCCACTTTAAATTGCTGTGTGACCCAGGCCCAGTGGCCCAGACCTGTCATTGCTTTAACTCTTCCACATTTTGGAATGTTTGGTTTCTTTCTTTGCTCAGTGTTCAAATTATATAATATAAGCAATAATAAGGCGTAATACTGTTACATTTACAAAAAGCAAAATAATAAAATTTAAAAACTAATAATAATACTTTCATTTGGACTGCTGACTGGACAGCTATGTATTTTTAGGGGTCCAACAACTGCACACACCTTTGTTTTAGTTCTTCTTCTTCTTCTTCTTCTTCTTCTTCTTCTTCTTCTTCTTCTTCTTCCTCTTCTTCTTTGTTCTTCTTGTTCGTGTTCAGACTTAAAGATCCATATATATCTCCCAATCCCATAAGGACAGAGAAAAACTCATTACTTTCCTGATTACTTGTTTCAAGCCCTGCAAAAGTTTCCAGAACCATATAACCCACCTACTTAGATTTTTATTAATTAAGTATGATAGCGCAAAATCACACAAATGTTTGGCCAGCAAGGTAGTCTCTGAGCACCAATATGAACAAGTTTTGTATCATGAATTGTGCAATCTAATACGTTAATAATGATCAAGAAAATTCAACACTGTAAAGCAACCAGGCCCCAAAAGTATGTAGCATATATTGAAAGATTTATTGAGTAAAAATTACACATTTACTGTAACATAAAGTACAAATGACTGTCACAAGCTTGTCCTCTCATATGCTTCCTGTCCTGACTTTCATTAAATAGTCTGTTGTTTTTTTTTGTTTTTTATTTTTTATTCATTTCTGCATATGGTCTGCTTGTTTACTATCTACTATATGTTTGTCATGATCTAGAATAGAATGGTCGCATATTGGGCCTCATTAAACACATATGCTTGGGCCTCAATTATGGCTCCTTAGCTATGTTTTTTCTTATTATTTAAATATGCTTGTGAAATTAAATTATAAACAACTATGACATGCATTTTCCACTCAAACACACTGAAGGAACAATTTCGAACAGGATTTCTGAGATGTAAAGTGATTTTAGTTTTTATTAGCAAAACAAAATACAAAGATGTAGGAAGTATATGAAAACAAATTTGTGTAGCCTTGAATCTCCCTGGAAAATACCAATGTCTAGCATAAGACTCCTCCTATAAATACTTTTTGGTTGATAAAACTAATAATCAAACCACAAAAACAACCTGCAAAATTACCCCAGGATTCTGAAGGTTAACATATATTAAAATATAAAATTAAAAAGAGAGAATATTTATTACAATTACAGCTTGTACGTATCTGGAGGAAAATATTTTGTATCTTGCAGTATTTAAAATAGACTACTCAGGACAATGTCAGATTAAAGACTATACTGCGATCTGGATGAAGAGGCAAAAAAGAAAAGAAAAATAAAAGGTAACAGACTCCTTTCATTCATTCAAGATCCTTACTAAGTCCAGTACCTTACAGTCAATGTTTTTGAGATTAAAAAAATGCCAGAGGCAGCATTTGTCCATATGTATGAACGGCCTGGATGATGTGTGCAGATGTGGTTTTATCTTTCATTTCAACAAACTTCCATGATGTATGTGACACAGAAGAGTTTTAGTTGGCCCATTAGACCAGTGTTTCCCAACTCTGTTCTTTGAAGCACACCCGCTCTGCATATTTCAGACCTTACCCTACTCTCCAAACACCCGATTCAACTAATCAGCTCATTGGCAAGCCCTTCAGAGTAGCAAGGGGTGTGTTAAAGCGAAGACACGTAGGGCAGGTGTATCTCCAGGTACTGGATTGAGAAACACTGCTGTAGCTGTTGAGACTGCACTACAGAAGAGTAATGATAATTCTTGTGGCATGTATAAAATGCTGAGTAGGCCCATAATACAGTTATGATCAAGATGACAAGAACAAAAGATTCAAGTATTCTTGGAAAGAGGGTTCATTATTGGGGAATAGTATTGCAGATGCTTTCTTTAGTCACAAAATCGCCAAGCCTCAGCTGGCTAGCGTTTCAATAGGACCTAAGTGACTAAAGTGACCTCTGCGTTTAGATCTATCTATTATATCTGTCTACACATAGAGTACAGTTGTTAAAAGTAACTAACCCTTTAGGAAATAAAAGCAGATTGGATTTCTAAAGCAGAATAATAAACACAATATTGCTAAAATAATCACTGTGTTGTTCAAGTCATGTTATTATTGTTGTTTTAGTCATGTTATTATTATCAGATGTCTTGGCCTTGCCTTATATATATATATATATTTATAGATGTGTATATACTATATATATATATTTTTTATATATTATATATTGTTATATATATTATTATATATATTATATATTTAAATTATATATATATATATATATATATATATATATATATATATATATATATATATATATATATATATATATATATATTTATAGATGTGCTTGAAAATGTATGAACCCTTTTATCCTGAAAGTTTCTATACTGGTGCATTTCAGAAATTTAATTTAATATATATTCATTACATATTAAGGGATGTTTCAAGCTTTTCAAGATTTTGTTTTAATTTTTATACTAATTGTTTTTCAAGTCCAACCTAAAGTTAAATATTGTAATAATATAATAAAAATGCAACAATGATTCTGGATTTCAGATTCTGGATTTCAGATTCTGGATTTCAGATTTTCATGAGCCAGCCTAATCAACAGTTTAAAAAAAGGTATAAATTATGTCACTTTTTATGTGACTTTTTATATGATATTATGAACATATAATGAACCTTTGACACAAACCCTTAAAGTATATTTGATTATTAATTTATTTAATGGAGAGAAGACAAAATATGTATTCATGTTATATATATATATGACACAATGAAATATAATGTTTAAATCAGGCTTAAAGAGTAGATTTTTGGCTGCTGTTGAAGCAGCTAGGAGAGAAGTCTGCAACCTGGAAGAGGGAGCTACAGTATGGAATCATCATTAAGCAATAATAAAGATGGAGAGAGGGAGCAGTAGCGTAACCGATATTAGAGAGCACAGAGACTGTCTTACACCTGAATTTATGGATAATGGGTCATTCCCAAAACACATGTATTACTGTTCCAACTGTATTATTATCACAAAGATGGCAGTAGGGATCAGGGGCAAGCTTCATTTGAAATCTATGAAGAATAAAACTTATGTGATTGTTATGGATTAGCAATCTAGGAAATTTTAAGGTGAAATTCAGGTGTTCAGGATCATCAGGTGTTTTCAATCATGACAATCAGGTGTGAGAGGGATCTTTTTTTTTTTAAATAACAGGGATCTATCAATGTCTAATTTTTTTGTAAGTGTATCATGGTATGAACAAATAAGATATCTGGGGACCTCCAAAGAAGAGTTGTTGATGCTTATTAGGCTGGAAAAGGTTACAGAACCACGTCTAAACAGTTTGGTATCCAACAATCCACCGTGAGTCAGATTGTGTACAAATGGAGGAATGCACGACTCTTTTAACTCTGCAGTTGATATAAAAAGGAACACGCCCAGAGCAAGGCATGGAAAAATCTACAAGATCTATAAAAGGTCTTTCTCACATTGGCTAATGTTCATGAGTCTACCTTAAGGAGAACACTGAACAATGGTGTGCATGGCGAGGTTGCAAGGAGATAACTGCTGCTCTCCAAAAACAACATTGTTGTCAGTCTTCACACAGACAAGCCAGAATGCAGTTAGAACTATTTTTTATGGATGAGACCAAATTTTATTTCTCTTTTGGTTTAGAATTTGTTTAGAATTCTAAAGGAAAACACGGTGGAGCGGTTTGGTCTTGTTTTCCTTAATCTGGGCCAGACTTGTCATTATTGTTGGAACAATGAATTATGAATTATACCTGAAATTATAAAGGAAAATGTCAGGGCATCTGTGTGTGAGTTGAATTTCAAATGACCAAGACAATGATCCTAAGCAAACAAGTCATACTATCAACAAATGTTGATTTTATTTTATCTACTGCCTCCCATGTGTTTTGATGTGTAATAGACATTTCCACGTCTCAATAAGGGTAGACTTAAAGTAGACCAGGGTAGCTCTAGCAAGGCAGGAATTCAGTAAACTCTCATGTTATAAAGGCAGCCCATGACAGTGCCATATTGAAAGTCACTGGGCTGTTCAGGATCCTACTGCCAGTGTTTTTCTATGATTGTATTCTTGATTTTATTCACCTGTTAACAGAAGTGTTGATAAATTCTTGGCCACTTTGCTTAGCAGTATATTAACCTATGCAGAGTACAGTGTCTGTATACTTTACTATTTTTATACTACCTTGTTAAATATGCTTTTTTCACAGTCCTTTCAAAAAAACACAGAAGTAGTTCTTCTGAAGTGTTCATTTCTGAGAAGAGCAGAAAAATTCCCATTACTTTTTATAAAGAAATGAATACAAAAGTATTTGAAGTTTTAATGTGTTTTGTTAAGAAAGCACTGAGGAACAAAACTCTTTGCAGAGAAGAAAGACAGCTGTTTCTTTCTAATTACTGCATATAAAGCCACATACAGTACATCTCAGGGACTTTTTTCTCATTAATACAAGAACAAAACGCATCTGCTCCTAATTTATGCTCCCATTTGATTTTTTGCAGTTCATAAAGTAACCGGCTCGTTAGATTGTGTTATGAAAACATTGCATTTCCCATGAGACTTTCCAATGTGCAGACCAGCTCCCAATAGAATTGTAGCCTGTCCTTCTGTGTTCTCTGGGGGTGTAGTCTGTAGAACCTCCTCTGGGCATATAACCTTTCCATGCACCACTTGCACTTAGTATAACCACCAACTAATACCAAGTATGTTATTGTGCAGTAAATTAGGCAGTTGGTAACTGTGGCGGACGCTGTGATCAATGTTAAAAAGTTCCCTACAGTTTGCATGTTTGATAATCGATTTTGTATACTACTGCATATAAAAAAAATCATGAAAGTCACATACAAACCTTGTTCTTTACATTCAACATTTCATGATGAATAGAACAGAAATGTTCCAAAATAGATTGGAATGAAATGTTTTTACTTCCAGGGAAAAACCCTTAACTTTTTTGTAGGTACAAGGTTTAAGGTGTGACTGTCTCAGTAGAATATAGGCCTATGATTGTGCCAAAAAGGTCATGATCGTCTAATATGCTGTTGGTCTACAGCTCAATTTTTCAAACCCTCTGACAGTACCCTGTGGTACCTGATTCCAATATATTAACAGCAGATTCTTTATATTTTGTTTTATATGATATTTTCTTTATATTTTTGAGTTGCCACAGATTGGACTTTTTGCTGAAACATATTAGAAACACAATGGATGTTCAAATGGATTGAAATCTGTGGGAGTTTACCAGTATGATAATTTCCCTTCCCAAGGGAAATGGAACACACAAACCAAGGTCCTTCACATGATGTAAAGGAAACTACTTCTTCTATTTGAGTGAGTTCCTGTTCCAATGTTTGCATGCCCGTATTAAGTACTTTTGATAGTGAACAGTCTCCTCCAATCTCCTCAAGACTATAGACTATATTCTATTCTGGAGTTGCCCGTGGACAGAGGTGCAAGGCAGGAGTGGGCTTAATTATAGTTCCCCAGCTCTCCACCTGTACACTGGGGTTCTCTCTTGTGGATGAGAGGATTGTTTGTCTACATCTTCACACAGGGCTCTGACTGTTTGTGCATATGCACCAAACAGCAATTTGTAGTACTTCTTGGAGTCCTTGGAGGTGGTGCTGGAAAGTGTCCCTCCTTCTACTGGGAGATTTCAATGCTCATGTGAGCAACAACAGTGTGACATTAGAAGGGTGTGATTGAGAGGAATGGCCTCTCTGATCTGAACCTGGGTGCTGTTTTGATGTTGGATTTCTGATCTTGGTATGGTTTATCCATAATGAACACCATGTTCAAACACAAGGGTGTCCATAAATGCACTTTGCATCAGGATACCCTAGGCCACAGTTTGATAACTGACTTTATAGTTGTATCATCGGAACTGCAGCCATGTGTTCAGAGTATGCTGGACAGACTTGGCAGACCTAAATGTGTTATGAGGTTCTACTGGGAACGGTTTGTAAAGGAAACTGTAAGGAAGGTCTTCATCTTCCACATCCAGCAAAGCTTTGACTGCAGGGAGGTGGGGGAATTTGAGTCAGAATGGACAAATGTTCCATGCCTCCATTGTCGAGGTGGCAAATCGGAGCTGTGGATGCAAGGTTGTTGGTGCCTGTCATGGTGGCAATTCCTGAACCCAGTGGGAGACACAGTTAAGGGAGGCTGTCAAGCTGAAGAAAGAGTCCTATTGACCCTGTTTGGCTGTTGCCGAGGCAAAAACTGTGGTAAGGCTTGGTTTGGTCAGGATGGAAGTATGGAAATTGACTTTTGTTTGGCTGCAAGAAGATTCTGACAAATTGTCAGGTGACTCAACAATATGTACACAAACAAGAATCTGTTGTTATGATGTCAAACCCTTTATCTCATTCTTTGGTTAGTTTTCTGATCACATGTTCACGGCTGACCAGATATTGGTGGTGTGGACCATAATCGACACAATTGTAAGACAGATTTGGATGGTCCATAGTTGACCTCTTTGTTCAGAAACGGACAGGTTGGAGCATAGCTGAATGCTGAAACAAGCTAGTAATTTCTGATTCTGGTTTGCAAGGCAGTTTATGTTTGTGCAGAAGAGAAAATCAGAGTTGACTGCCTGTCTAAAGCAATTGTTATTTTAAAGCTTGCAAAATATGAAAACAATGTTATCTTGAGAGGGGCTTGTCAGCTTCATAACATCCCATGATCATCAGCATAACTGTGCACAAATTAATAATGATCTGAGTGGGATGTGAGATGTTACGCTGGACAGTCAAGTACAGAACTGATGAGAGAACATTTTGTAAGTGTTTATTTGTGTATGAATTTCAAGGCTAATTAGAAGAATTTCCATAAATATTGTCTGCTTTGCTGCTGAAGAGGAATAAAATGACCACTTTCAAAAGTTGTGTCCTGGGGCAGGGCTTGACACAGTAGAGGTTAATGCACTGTTTGGTACATCAATCATAATGCCATGGCTAAACGATGTATTTTAGGCATTTCAATTCTGTTATAGTCGTGATTTTTCAATATGTATTTTGGAATATGTACCAAACTAGCTTTAGACATTACCATCATAACCACTAGTTGTTTGAAATCATTGCCAGAAGTAAGTTCCATTACTGTAGCTCAGTTTTCACCAGCCTTGCTCTTGGAGAGCTACCTTCCTGCTGACTTTAGATTCAACCCTAATCCACCATAACTGATACAATTAAATACTGCCTTCGGATGTTCTCAGTTGACTGAATGAAGTGTGTAAGATTTAGTTTGGATTTGAAACCTACAGGAAGGTAGCTCTCCAAGACCAGAGATGGTGACCCCTGCTGTAGCTTTTAGTTGGTCTTTCAGATGAGACCAAAATAAGCACCAAACACATACCTAAAGTAGGTTTGGCATGGCAGATATAGCCATATCCTAAACAACCTCATCCCTACTGTGAAGTATGATGGTGGATCTATGATGCTGTGGGGCCATTTGCTCTTATCCAGAATGACTTACGAGTTTTACTCACATCAGGTTGGCCAGAGTAGTGTTAGAAGTGTTGCCCAAGGTCTTTTATTGGTGTAGCACAACATCGTTGCCCAGACTGGGAATCATACCCCAGTCTCCTACATGGTGTGGAAGCTCACTGGTGGTGTTATCTGTTGTGCCACCCCAGCCACCACAACAATTTGACATCATCACGTCCAAATATGACAAACTTTGTATCAGAAGAAAGATCCAAATCACATCCCACGATCAGCAACAGCAAATATTTGTTCACAGATCACAGAATTAAGGTCTTACTATGGTCATTCTCCTGACCTATAATCCATAGTCTGGACCTCAATGTGTAAAGGATCTGGAGAGAGGATCTCTGAGATCATTTTCTATGTATTCTCTTGTCTCATTACACATGGTTTGCCAATATTTGTGGGCATTTTTCATATTTTCCCGTTCAGCAGCTTTGGACCACCACTGTCAGATACAGGTTTCAATGCCTCACTCCTGCTTACGTAATTAAGGAATAATAGGTCTTAGGATGTGTCTGGGAATGTAAGGGGCTCCATTCACACCTGGCAATAACACGTGTCCCAGGTGATATGATCACAAATGATTACCAAAACACGTAGACGTTCATGCCTGGCATTTTAAACATGTCTTCTGTGTCCTCTGTGTGGTTTCTCACAAAATTTCCAATGGAGAGGCATGGCATACATGAACATCATCATTCCTCTGCTGCCTTTGTTCTGACACAGAAATGGCAAGCAACTCCTTTATCCGTTAGTGAATTTTTGTTTTATTGTAGCATGCCCAGCTAACTCATGCAGGTGGTGGAGGGTGTGTCCGGGCAATTATTAATTTTTTTTTCTGTCAGGAGCAGTGACTCCATTGATGAGGATGGTGTTTTGCTGTCGGGGACACATTGAGGTGCTTTGGCATTGACAGTACAAGAATAAATAGATCAAATGCGTCTTTGACCACCTCTGAACGTGGTTTGAGTGGCTGGATTACAATGTGTGCTCAAGATGCATTGTATCCCATTAACACCTGCACTTTGTGCTGGCCAATTATGAGCACCAGACATTAATGCCAAATGTGAATGTGGTTGTAGTTTCCAACCCCAATATTGCTGTCATTTTTTTTTTTATTTAATATGAAATTGAGCTTAATTTGAATCACATGCAGAATATTTATTTGTTGCTTTTAATGATCCATAGCAGTTATGCACAGGAAGTTCAGTTTATACAGTTTGACTTTAGACATAAATAGAGAATCATTTGGTTATGTGTGATGGGGAATTGCATTAAATGGCTACATCACATCTTTGCATCATCACATCTATGATTTTTTTTTTAAATATGGCCTCTATTTGAAACCATCAACCCTCAAATTCCACAGCAATGTTGTTGAATGTCCAAATGATAGTGTGAAAGGCCTGCAATTACAGGCTTGGCTCTTATGGTCACAAATGATGACATATGCAACTGTGTTACAAGCCAAAGACAGCTCAGAGCCAGGAGTTCTGCTCAGCCATACTAGAGTACAAAACCGAACAAGCCAACCTGGCACGCATGCTAGTGCCCAGAACCCAACTGGCTTCAGACTCAATAGCTGATCCCATTCAAAATGCATGTTGTACAATATTATTTCAGCTCATCTGGAAATAATCAGCGCCTCCTGGTGGACCCAAGGTGATTGTCGTTCTGCTTCTATCAATAAATGTCTCACTAGTCAAGCCCACTTTCCGAGTGTAATGTGTAGCTAGAGCACACTGATTCTGACAATTGAAACAACAAGAATTAAAGGATTGCTGTTCTCAATAAAGACTAATGACTGGATTTGACAGCCATAAATGTTATATGACTGATTATTTTGAGAGAAGCGAGCTGACAGTTTATTATGACAAAGCCTTGCTGTAAATTCATATTTACATAGCAAGCCTCAGAGGATTTGAATATTTAGGCTCAAAATCCCCCAATTTGCAGCCATTCATTTTGTTATCCTGTCCTGCAGCTTCTGAGCCATTTACAGGACTGAGCTGAGGTACAAAGGGGGCCTGCTGCCTTAATTCTTCAAGACTCCATTTGAAATGCAAAAAGAAGGGAAAGAAAAGGAGGAGGGGAGAAGCAAGCCTTCACTGGCAGTATCCTGGGCAATGAGGAATAATGCACTATTTTAGGTACAGTGCTGATCAGTAGGTGCCAGTAGCCTACATGAGACAGGAGAGAAATTTCACAGTTCTTCAGGGCACAAAACAACCACATACTGATCACGTGGAGGCTCTGTTGATAGAAACCCTTCGTGGTTGAATGACAAAGGCTATGGCTGTTGTGCCACTGGCCTGCCTGACAGGAGTACCAAAATGTCCTGTCTTTATAAATGAGATTTTAATCTCTGGTCCCCTGGAGATGGGCTATAGTGTTGCCCTCCGTGCTCAGACTCTGCTCAGCATTCACTCACATTGTCTGTCAAATACAGATTGCCTAGTCTGAAGACACACCACATCCCAAAAAGAATGGGGGCTGGCAGCCTACACTCTTGAGTATAAAGCACCAGTAGAAAATGTTCCCTAAGAACCAGTTTTCTGCAGTTCAAAGATGGTGTTATTGTCATTGCAATTTTCACATTGTTTAACAATCTGTTCTTCATCATTTAATTATTTACAATCTATGGAATTCCATCAACTGTTGTGTTTGGTTTCACAGAACATAATGTGTGAATGTTTGGCCCACTTGGGTAACTAATTAGCAGCAAAGTTTATGAAGAAAATAGGAGTATGGAGGAGAACTATTCCAAATATTGCTGGAATTTAACTTAATAAACAAACAGTAGATTAGTCTCTTATAGAATATGTGTAAATGTGCATGATTTTGCATGTGTACATATAATAATTATGGATGTAACATCCATAAGATCTAGGAAATTATTTGAAAAGGGAAATTCAGAAAGTAAGCAATGTGATTGCATGACCTGAACTTACATTTCCATCTAAACATATCCCCAACATAGCTTAGTTGTATATGTTTGTCAAAACAGTGCCACTAGTGGATGGGAATTGCATGTTAGTCAAATAATATGTAAATGTATATGTTATGTGGAATATGCAGAAACGTATAAATTCAAAACCATATAAAATTAGGTTTCAGCAACTATAAGAAGGTTGAATTTTACATTACATACATTTAATCCCAAATTGAGTAATGTAAACATCAACATATAATTAAGTTTAGTTTTGCTATTTCTTGATTCATATTGAACTATTAAAAGAATAAAATATTATTATTTAGGTCCATTTTATTTACCTAAATTTCAAAAGGTTTAATTAAACCCTTTGAGTTATTCTTGCCTAATATGTTTAAGCTGGATGATTTTTAAAACAAACAAAAGTGTAACTCATGGATTTTCTCAAAGTTTTTAAGTTAAATGAATTAATTAAGGCACAAATGTAAAGTGAATATGTTAGGTATTCATTTTTTATTTTATATTGTTTACAAAAGGTTAGAATAACTCATACATCTTTTATACTTTAAGTGGATCTTTTGAATTAACCCCAAATTTTACGAAGCCAGATTTTACTACAGATTCACTCTGAAGACAAACTTCAAGTTGTGTGTATAAGTATATATACATTATATATATACATATATATATATAATGTATGTACATACATTATATATAACACCTGTACTGTACACAAGTTGCATACTTCTCAAAATCACAAAATGAAGGGGGGGGGAAATGCACTACAGGGAGAGGAAACACTTTTCCACTCTGTGCATTTGGATACACTCACTTCCTTTGGCTGCTACCACAAACTGTCAGGGAAATGATCTTCCTTGGAATATTTGTCATAGAGAACTCCACTTCATGCCAAAACAGTCTAAACACATTTATTGCATGACTAACAAATGAGACTATTTGCCTGCGTGCCAATGTTGTCCTTTAATGTTGACGTATCTTCCGTATACAGGATGCCAAGGCTGGTTTCTTGCTAGGTGTGGGCAGTAAGACAATATGTTATCATAATTTTGACAAATTGCATCACACATCATTTTCGGAGTGTTTCTAGTGTATCATCAGCACTTTTAGAATGCTGAACACCTGCGTGCATCCTAAAAAAGACAGATTGAGACCAATTGCAGAGAACAGCATACACAGCATGCTTTTTATTTTACTCCTTTCCATGCTTTGTCTGTGCTATCCAGTGTTCACCAGAAGAGGATATATACAGGGGTTGGACAATGAAACTGAAACACCTGGCTTTAGACCACAATAATTTATTAGTATGGTGTACTAGGGCCTCCTTTTGTGGCCAATACAGTGTCAGTTCGTCTTGTGAATGACATTTTTTGGATACAATCCAGGTTAGCACCCCAACATCCCTTTCAGACAGCTTCCTCTTGTGTCCACAGTTAATCCTGTTGGATGTGGTTCGTCCTTGGTGGTGCTGACATCACCCTGGATACCGTAGCTCTTGATACATCACAAAGACTTGCTGTCTTGGTCAGCAAGCAAGATGTGCACCAACAATTTGTCCTCTTTTGAACTCTGGTATGTCACCCATAATGTTGTGTTCATTGCAATATTTTGAGCAAAACTGTGCTCTTACCTGCTAATTGAACCTTCACACTCTGCTCTTACTGGTGCAATGTGCAAATAATGAAGATTCTCCACCAGGCTGCTCCAATTTAGCCATGAATCCTCCCACACTAAAATGACAGGTGTTTCAGTTTCATTGTCAACATATATATATTATGTGGGTCCTGGTTAATTGTCACCTCTGCAGTGACACTGAAATGGTGGTTGTGTGTTAGTGTTGGTTGCACTGACATGAGTTTCTGACTTTACCTCTAAAGGTAGAGCAAACTAGTTTAAACACACTAATATATCACATGTATGTAATGTACCCACATAATACCTGCTCATTGAAGATCAGGGAGAAAAGGAGCCAAAAAAGTATGTTCCTCTGCACTACAGATGGACTACAGTCAGTAATTATAGAACTACAATGTGCTTCTGTATGATAAGTGGAGCTAATCAAATGGGCAGTGACGGTAGATACAAAAGGTGGTTATAATGTTATGGTTGATCAGTGAATGTGTTGATTGCTTCCAGTGATGTAATTAAATATCCCAGTATTATTGTGTATTTCTTAATACTCACTGTTTCACGATTGTGTGTAATTTTTGTTGATACAAACATATATGCAGCCCCAAGCTGGCCAATAAATCACATTTTAAACAATTATTCTCACACTGATAATGATTAAGAGGACTGTGTGTGTTTAGCATTGATTTATTTCTACTTAAGCTATTTAGAAGCTTTCAAACATAAAAAACAAAACAAAACAGGAGGCTAAATTTAATATACACATGAAAATCAGTAGAACAGTAATGGATAGTGGCAAAAAATGGCCAAACAAATGAAGCAAATAATTGTTCAGAAGTGTGTTAGTGCACCTTATCGGAAAGGTCAATGCATTACATGAAGATTTGTATTGAAAATAATACACATTTTCATCCATGTACAGTACCTTTTTTATCAATATGGAGTTTAGCTCAGCTCAATTTGCTGCTCACACAAGCTAGAGAAAGAGCTCTACTGCTGTGCCCTCTGGCCCACTTTAAAGCATGGTTATTCCTGCATTTGACAGTGGAAAACACCTTAAAGCACACCCACCATATACTTCCATTTTATTCTCCAAACAAGTAGATTTCATAATTAATAGAAATATTGTGTCACTCCTAATTTAAGTAGATGTCCAAGTGGGCATATTAATGCAGGCTTTGGGGAATTCTAGCTACTGAGTAAGCGGGTATTTTATAGTTCAATTACAGGTGCTGCACCTGCACTATGGTTCTATAAATGTATTACAATGTTTATAGGTGCTTAGGTGCTTGGTGCTGTTTCAGCATGTTAAGCACATGTCAGGGTAGTTACCGTGTCCATAAAACCTAGTATACCTAGTTGTTTGCCCAGCATGGTGGATGTTAAAGCAAGCTCAGTGAGTCATTGTTAGTGAATCAATTGAACCCTTGTGATTTCTGTGTCATTTCCCATGAGGCATCTAGCCTGCTTTCTCAATAAACAGCTCCTTGTTTTTTTTTGTGTTGTTTTGTTTTGTTTTGTTTTTCCAGCAAAATGTTGTCTGTCTCATCCTTTGTGGAGACAATACAGTGGCATCAGAAGTGGGACATAGCTGCCAAACTAAAGAAAGGCAGGCTGAAAGCAAGGTGGCTGGCTGGTGAAGATGGCAAATGACATGGTGAGGTTTGGCGACGCATCCTGGCATGAGGAAGAGAGAGAGAGAGAGAAATGGCGACTTTCGTGCTGGCAACTTCAGTACTACAATGGCAAGGGTGCCAGGAAAGTATGTGTCACACAGCTATGACTTGGAGCACCCTTGTCTGTGTCAACAACACAATGGACAGAACACAAAGCATGTAAGGCAGGCATAGCTAAACAAACAAACAAACGAATGAATGAATGAATGAATGAATGAATGAATGAATGAATGAATTTTAGCACTATGTGGTGCATAAACTATGGCAGCAGTCCAAGGCCAGGTGTTGGACTGCTGTGGTTAATGGGGATTGACACAGACTATTGTGGTCAAGAAACACTGTGTGGGCCAGAAGGCCAAAAAGAATTCTGGAGGCATCCTGTGCTAAAGATTTAATACTTAAAATCAATTATCCACTTGAAAGCACAACCAACCCAAATGCATCATAGCATGAAGATGATTCTTAAATGGATGAGTGGTCATCACGCTGAACACTGAACTGAACTCTCTCTACCAGTTAAGAGAATCTTAATGCTAAAATGCATTTTGGTAATCTGACGCTGTGTGTTTACAAATGTTGGTCTCAATTAACAGTTTAAACTTCATTTTTCTTCTGAAATTTGCTTCACTTTCATTTATGCTGCCTGCAACTGCAATAGTGTTCTGCACAATTTAAGGTGGAATTAAAACATTCCAGTAAGAAGTTGGCAAATAACTCTCACTGCTGCAGTCATGTTTGTTTACAGTGGTCATGTTAACAGCACACTCCAATTTCTTAGGTCAGAGTAAGGTCTAGAAATCCAATTAGGAATCTGATAGAGAGCTGGATTTTATCCCAGTAATCAGATTTCTCAGTGTGTGTGTTTGTGTGTGTGTGTATGTATGTGTGTGTGTACCTCTTTACCAGAGGTCTCTTGGATTTCTGAGTCTGTGTATGTAAGGAATGAGCATGCAGCATGGACAAACAGTGCATGAACAAACAGTGACTCTACCTCACTCATGCCTCATTCACATTGTTCTGTGAGGTTATTGGCTGAAATCTGACTGACTGAATTACTGACTAAATCTGATTTTCTGTACTTACCAGATTATTGAGTGCATGTGAACACACTGTTGTAAATCACCACATTCTGAATTTGATGCTAAAAATGTTAAACTAATGTGACATGAGGACTTGATGCAACCCTGACAGCAAAGCACTACCTGCATCAGCCATAACATTGTCCCAGCTGGCAAATACATACCATGGGACCACACCATCCACTCCTGCAAAATGTTAGCTGAGCATGCACCATTAACAAACTAATGCATAAGGCCAATAATCAGAGCTGATGTGCAAGCAGAAATATATGCCTTGTGTCAATTCAATGTATGTCACATCCCTCCTCCAGCAAAGCCGATGTGAGAAATCTGATCACAAGCAGTCAAAAGAGACACATTTCAAATGTCAGGTGCGAACGGCTGTGCCTTTTGGCTTTCACTTGTCATCGGATCAGCCAGGATGCATGTTAATGCCAGGTGCGAATGGGGCCAACGAGGTCTCATCTGCGTTTATTTTGAGCTTCGAACATGGAACTTGAAGGATAAGGGCAAAGCAAAAAGGTTAGATATATTATTTTGGTAATAGTTTAGAAGGTACACCATGGTCAAACCTGAATGTTCAGTGTTCCAAACCTACAGGTGTGACCATGCCACTGGTTTGGCCCTGTTTCAACAGAGTTAAAGGAAAGTGTTTTATTTACTGTTTATTATCATTTGTAAAATACTTGCACCATCTTAAGGTAATTTGCAGCCCAATCATCAGGGAGACCGGTAAAGTCGGATTGAAGCATTTTAATCACTATAAACAAATATTGTTTTTGTATTTTTGTTTGTTTGTTTGTTTTATTTGTAGTACTAATGAATAGTGAATGAATTAGAATGAATTAGTGTGAAATCTTTTGACTTGACTCTCCTGTTTTGGGGATGTTTCTCCCATTCTTCTTTGCAGAACCTCTCAAGCTCCATCAAATTGGATGGGGAACGTCAGTGCACAGCCATTTTTAGATCTCCCCAGAGATGTTTAACTGCAATCAAATCTGGGCTCTGGCTAAGCTACTCAAGGACCGAAGCCACCAAGAAGTATCTTGGCTGTTTGATTAGGGTTGTTGTCAAACCGTGATCCCAGTCTGAGGTCCAGGGGTTATAATCAAGGATGTCTCTATACATCACTGCAGTCATGTTTCCCCAGAGCCTGACTAGTCTCCTTGTTCCTGCTGTAGCAAAACATCCCAGCAGCATGATGCTGCCACCCCCATGCTTCACTGTAGGAATGGTATTGGCTAGGTGATAGTAACTGATTTCCTTCAAATATGACGCTTGGCATTCAGTCTGTTTTTCTGTTTTTGTTTCTTTTTGATCTGAGAGTTCTTTAGGTGCCTTTTGGCAAACTCCTGACAGGCTGTCTTGTGCCTTTTACTGAGGAGTGGCTTCCGTCTGGCCACTCTACGATACAAGCCTGATTGATGGAGTGTTGCAGAAAGGGTTGTCTTCTCTCAACAGAGCAACATTTGAGTCCTGTCAGAGTGACCATTGGGTTCTTGGTCACCTCCCTGACTAAGGTCCTACTACCTATATCATGTTTGGCTGTGCGGCCAGCTCTAGGAAGAGTCCTGGTGTTTCCAAAAGAACAGGTGTGTCTTTCCAAATCATGTCCAATCAACTGAATTTATCAAACGTGTAATCAAGCTGTAGAAACACCTGAAGGATGATCAGTGGAAAAAAGATGCATCTGAGCTCATTTTTTAATGTCTTGGCAAAGTCTGTGAATATGTATTTTCTCTATAATTTACAAATATTAGAATTTTGAGGGGAAAAATGAATTGAATCCATTTTGGAATAAGTCTGTAACATAACAGAATGTGCCCAGAGTTGAGCACTGTGAATATTTTCTAGATCCACTGTATGTCCAAATATTTGTGGGCAGCCCTTTGAATGAATGCATGCAGCCACTTTAAGTTGCACCCATTGCTGACACAGAAACACAAATGTGCACACACAGCTTGCCTAGTACCTGTAATGCAATAGATTAGGACTCTTTGAAGCAAATAAACATGGAGCTTTTCATTACGCCTGATGCCATGCATGTGCTAGAGGGGTATAAAGCCCCCAGCATTGAGCTGTGGATCAATGGAACTGTGCTCCAATGGAATGAGTTTACTTCTGTCAATTCTGACATCACTAATGCTCTTGTCGCTGAATGCAGTCAGATGGTCACCATGATGCAAAATACAAAATCTAGGAAAAAGTTTTTTTTTTTTTCAGACAACAGGATTAAAAGAGCAGGATAAATTCATTTAATACCCTTGATTTCAGGAGAAACAATGAATAAGCAGGTGTCCCAATATTTTTGTTCAAATAGTTTGTTTTGTCATTATCATGATTTATTATTATTATTATTATTAGTATTAGTATTAATATTATTTATTTATTTATTTATTTATTTATTTATTATTATTATTATTATTATTATTATTATTATCATCATTATTATTATTATTATTATTATTATTATTATTATTTGTATTTATTTATTTTATATATTTTTTAATTAATTAATTTATTTATTTAGTCACTTTCCCCAGTTTGCTTGACATGCTTGCTTACTTACTTGCTTTGCTTTGTTTTGTTATGTACTTGGAGCCAATGGCTGCCAAGGCAACAGTAAGTCTTAAGTCAGTATCTCAATCACAGCACATCCATCAGGTCAAACTGATAGCAGCAGCCATGTTTTTCACATCACAGTGAAATAAAAGTATTTTGTCGGAAAGATTTCCGAGCCCACTTCCCCTGCAGGAATGTGGTTTGCATTCTTTCACAGTCTTTTAATTGTGGTATTTGATTTAAATCATGGCTGGGAAAGAACTGCATGCATAAAGAATATTGCTGTTAAACTAATCCCATAAAAAGTTATTTTGCACTGGGAGAAACATATTCTGTGAAGGCCAGTGCCGTTTGGAAGGATGGGTTTCATTTCACGGTTCACATGCTCAACGTGATTAACAAGTTAAACACTGTTGAAGAAAAAGAGGCATCATTCATTCCCTGTGTAGTGAGAGCGTCTGTGAGGACAGGGCTGCTTGGGGCATACACAGCACCTGTCAGTCAAACTGGCATCACAAATCATTTGGGGCTTTTTCTGACAAGTTTGACTTACATCCTTCCACTGCTTTTTTTTTTTTTTTTAAAGCATAATGTGAGAATTGCCATTTCTTGCTCCTGGGCTCCCCCTACATTTGGGAAATGAATGAAGAGCCACCTCTAAAGGACACACTTTATACATGCATGCAGGACTGGCATCGGACCTTAAAGAATCATGTGGTCTGAAGTGGTAGAATATTGTCACTCAGTTTTTGCAAGTGTTTTCCTGCCCACTTTGTCACAAAAACACAGAAGAAATCTGAGCCCAGATTGGCCACAACAGCAGCTCTATTCTACCTACTACATGTCAGGGGAGCATCAAGATCATTCTGAAGCTGCTATTTTAAGGTAAAAACACTACATAATGCTGCTTTAAGGTGAAAACGGCTAAAGCATATTAATCACTACTAGTGTGAAAGAGCATGCTGTTGTTGACATGCATTGTTGGTATTTGTGAGGGGCACCGTTTGTCTTTCTCCTTTCTTTCGATATTGTTTGGAGCGTTTTTCATCATTTCCTAATTGTTTGCATCCTCACTTGAACTGCATAGAATTAGCATAGAAAATGACATGTTTTTGCATAGCCTTGTTATTGGCTTTCTATCCCCAGTGGAAATGTCAGACCTTTATTAATAAGTGCTGCTTGGAGAGAGAGAGAGAGAGAGAGAGAGAGAGAGAGAGAGAGAGAGAGAGAGAGAGTGTATGCCAGAGGCAAATAAAGCACAGGGAGGATTGAAGATCCGGAATTGCAGATTTGTCATTAAGTGACTTCACTCTCCTGTGTGGATGTTTTAATGTTATCTCACTGAACTGGGGAATTTGTGGCTTGTATACAGTAAACAGCTCCTCTGAATTCTGTACAGCTTATATTTTGATGAAGTAGTTGAACATTTGTAAATTGCAAATTATATCACATTCAACTAGGATTACCAATAGGAGATCTGGTGCTTGACGAATATCATGTTTTTGCTCTTGTGTAGTTATGTGATTGATAATGAGTGTGATCCTGATGCTTCAGAGATGTAAAGAGATCTGACATAGTATTGTGAGGGGAGTCCTATAAATTGGCATTTCCAGCTTCTGGGCACCCACTACAGCCAGGACGTGGAATCTGCACTTTGAGCCAGCAGTAAAAGACATACTTTGCACATGCATTTGTGGAAAAGCTGAGAGATATATTCCACAGTTCTAGCAAATGCTGTCCTGCCTGCTTCTCTAAAGTTACATCACTGTGATGTCGAAGTCTGCTCTGTCTTCATGTTCCCTCTTGTCTCCAGGTGTTTGTTGTCCTATGCCCTGACCAGTTTGTTATCTTTGTCAGCTGTGTGTCGTTTATCATTGTTACTTATAGTCCTGTTCGTCTCGGTCTTTGTCTAGCCTGTGTCATATATGAATTGTTATCTGTCATGTGTATGATTTGTGTTAATTCGTCCGATCTGCGTTGTCACGCTGCTTACCATTGTAGATTTGTGTTGCTTGTTCGGAGCTTGTTTCTGTTTTCTTTTCTAAATAAAAGACCTTGCACATAAATCCAGCCTCCACGAGCATTCGAGACAATAGACGTGTCCATAAAGAGGTGAAATACATGAAATAGAGAGGCCTTTACCTCTATTGTGTAATGGTGGGTGGTGACCTTTCCAATGTTAATGGTCTCATTGGTTACCTTGGCAACATAAGAAGCAGAGGAGCTTGACTGATTATTTTCTACACTGCTTGTTACACACCAAGCCACACATCCACACACTCATTCTCGACTCCCTAAAGTACATTTCTCAAATGTGCTGAGTGGGTGAGGGACCCACTGATACTGGGGGTGGATGTACTCTTTTAAGGTAAAATGCTGCATAATGTTTGTGTCTGATCCATATTGGTCAACAGCTCTTGCCTAATAGCAGTGGTTTCCTGCTCTGGTCCTGGAGTATCCTCTGTCCTGCACATACGTTGCTGCTTTCATGTAATAATTAGAACAATACCAAATATTAATGCAAGGCTTGGGTTGATGGCTACTTAATGGCTGGTGTGTAACATTATCCTAAACCTAACCGAACCTTTACGTAAGCCTAATTATAACCATAGAAGAAAGTCAAATGTGTATTGTTTGTGCACAAGTTCATCCATAAATAATGTATAATAATTCCATACTAGAGAAAAGCAGCATGCTGTGGTGATGCTTTATCCTCAACTCTTTACTGAGTATACAGCATGCTAGTTCAGCAATCCAGTTTGCTGATCTGATACTAAACATGTTAGTCTTTCCTTTTGTGCATTAAGATGTATAACATTGCTCTCAGGCTGACCCCTCCCCCTTTATGTGGCTTCAGGGTTTGTTTTTGACTGCTCTGAGTAGAGTTGTACTTTTAGTGCATGGCTAAAAATGGGTTGTGGAGATAAATTTAATATCAATACTGAATTTCTTCACTAAAAGTCATTCAAAACTTGAGCTTAATAGAATCCGGAAGCAAAAACTGCAAAAAAAAAATAGGAAACATGGAGCTCAGCATCAACTGTCTGAATGCTACAGGCAATCTTTATTTTTCTGGTTTGGGTCATTACATAATGGACTGGAGCAACTTTGGGAGAAAGCCAAAATTTAATCTCTGCCATTAATTACACAAGCCATATGGTCAACAGCGTCTAAATGCCATTTCCAGTTAGTCTCCTTGGGAGGTGCTGGAAGGCCTGCTGACATTTACACTAAGATCTCCAATCCGGCTTTTGCTTTTTGCTAAGACGGTCTGTCCCTGTCTCTCTGTAAAACAATGCTGGCTTTGGGCAACGAAGCTTTTAATGACCAAATGTTGAAACCATTATGTATGCAGGCAATGATGTAGCATAACAGCCTGTATTTTTCCATTAAAGAGGAAAAAAAAAAGAAGGCTTGGAGATCACAAGGAAAATGTTGGGAAAATATGACAGATGCCGAGGAGAGAGAGACTTGAAAGTCTGTGTTTTGCCCTTTCACTTGAGAATGAGAAAATGGAAATAGGAGATCAGCATTTATCAAAATTCTGACCACATAGGCGTCTAACCCTCGAATTGTTAGAGTGCCAGTCCTTCGCTGCACTTCACAATTACAAATAAAATCAAAGAGACAGCTTCTGGAAAACAGTTTCTCTGCAGTTCAGCTCGGAACGCTGTGGTGTCAGGGTGAGAAAGACTGCGTTAACATCAAAAAGCAATTCAGTGGTAATTACTCAAAATCAGTGGCTGCAGTAGTTAAGCATTTATTTAACAGTGTTCTGTGCCCTGTAGAAAAGACTACCTGGAAGGTTGGACCGCAGAAACTAATGCATGAATAAGCTTTGCATGGGTGTGTTTTGTTTTCAAAGTGTATAAACAATTATGTTGAAGTGCCTCTCGTGTTAATAAATCATCTAGACGTAGGGACAGGAAATATCTACATTAATATTCACTAACAGAAGTCCAAGTCTTAAATGGTGCTCACTTATAATGGAATATATAGTAAGGTCTGAAGAGTGACGGGGGTGTAAATTGAAAGGAAATGCTTCATTGGGCCCCCATTGAGACAAGGCTTGATGGAACACCTTGGGTATAACAAAAAATGGAAATTTAATTTCACAAATCCAAAGTAGCACAATCCTTATTTAATCAGAATGACAGCCGATCATCCTTGCCAGTGCCAAAGACACCAAAAGAGTGTATGGAGTAAGATGGATTTGATTCCCTCTTCTGGAGGCTGTACCTTCCATCGGTTTGCCAGCTTGTGTGTGTGTGTGTGTGTGTGTGTGTGGGTGTGTGTGTGTGTGTTTATTACCATTATTTTTTCCTGAGAGAGGGTGGCCCTGTGCAATGCAGCGAGTTCATTTTTCATTGACAAACATTACACGCGGCCTGAGGCAAACTGTATAAAACACAGAATCAACACATGGTGCTCCAGACAGGAGTGAATAATGGTCTATGTTCAGTGTCGCACACTCCTCCAGGTATCAGCAGACATGCTAAGCCTGTGTGCGAGCTCTGGAAATGAAGGACCGCTTGGCAGTGCCCATCTGTAACTCAGGATTGTACTCTCAAGTGATTTCCACTAGCTAATGCCCAGCAATAAGGGCAGTTATGGTACATTATACCAATTTGAAGCTGCTGGCTGCCACACACATAGACATACACTGGCAGGGAAAACCCAATGATAAAGTATTTTCTCTTGATTCGTGTTATTTAATGGAAGTCCGTCAAATCCGTTTTGTGATGACTTATTTTCATGATTTATACCCTCTTAAAAAAAAGATGCTATAGGGTTCTATAAACAGTGTCCTAGAAGAAGCATTTTTTTAAAAGTTGCATTTCATTTACCTGGTTGCTGTCTATTTTAGCCTTAGGATTCCAGTTGCTTTGGACATTTGGAATTAGAATTGAAGTGCATGTCATTTTGTGTCTGTGAACTTGTAGCACAAGTGTTTCATGTGTTTTTTGATTAACATTTTAATTTCCAGGGCATTCCATTACATCGTATGTTACCCATCTATGTGATGAACACAATTCCATTAGTGATTAGGGCAGTAAGAACACACACACCACCATGGATGCCTGTTCTGGGGATCAAACCAGCAGACTTCAGGTTTCAAGTCCACTTTTTAACAACTGCTGCCTCTGTTTAGCTTTGTTCCAGCATATATTCATATATTCATGCCATGAAAAGCATCAGAAATCTGTACATGCACCCTGTACTTGGCAGTTAAGCAGTCAGATTCTGAATGACAACTTTTTCATGGAAGATACCAAAGCTAATTTTCAGAATGCTGATTTTGCTCAGAATGGTTTGTTTCTTAGCTAGACTTACTGTAACTACAGCAGAAAATAAAGCTAGATATTAGTGCCACCCAAACATCGCTGTTAAAATTTCAAAATATTTAGGGTCCTAGATTGCCTTATGATCCAAGAGCATAAATAAAATAAAAAAATAAAAAAATAAATAAATAAATATATATAAAGTACTTTATTTTTAATTCAATTTAACAAATGAAATAACCTGCAGTTGTTACAAATCATAGGTCTAACGGGCCTAGATATGAACTTGAGCTGTACTGACAGACTGATCTGGCCACGTTGGCAGTTGTTTTAAATGCTCTCATTTTATTATGCATCCACCGACTTCTTTCTGAAGTCCTCAGAGAGCTCTTTTGATCTCGCCATGGTGATACCACTCACTTCAACAATCAAAAGCAAACCAAACTGATGTCTGAGGTTTAAATAATGCAGACATTCCTTCAGTTTTATTTTGTTAGTTATATCACCTCCATCCTTCAACATAGACTCACACGACTGTGCACATATATCATGCGTGTCTAAGCCACACGTATACAGATACAGCAAACACAGACACTGTCCACAACATGCAGCAGTGATATGCATTTAGTTAACTGCTTTACTATACTTTACCAAACTTCTTTACCCATTTCATCATTACTCGGGAAACGGTAATGGTTGCGCACAGACATCTGTGCTTCTACAAGCTGATCTATTTTAATGTGTGCAGCATGAACATGCATGTGCTGTAATTCCTCATATAACTCCAGTGTAATGGCCACAATGGGGCCTGGGAAAAGAGGCAATCAAGCAGTTTAAGTGTCTGCAGAATATAAGTACCTTAACCCCATAGAAGTGAATGCCTCATCAGCAACACATTTACACACTCTGGCAATGGAAATAGAGTTTCAGTGTATTCATGTTCACATTTATAGAACAGCAAAATCATGTTCTTTACATATAAAAATAAATAGAACAATGTTCATGAATCCAAGAGCTGATTAAAGGGCAGAAATAGGACCAGCTCACAGCAAAGTTAAAAATGAAAATAAAAACAATAATATCAGCCAGGATTTAGACTGTGTTTGATAGCCATCGTTTGTGCAAACACAATAAAAATAGCTTTAACCATGTCTGTTTTTTTAGCCACTTTATGTGAGCCTTATGCCACTACATACATGCCTTGCAACACTTATTGTAAAAACGTACCAAGAAATTGGCTAAAATTTACATTGCATATTTATAGATATCATTTGACTGTGCACAACTTTATGTGCATATTAACCCTTCACCACTTAGTCACTGAGTCACTAAGAACTACAAAAAATATATATTAGTATAATTGTGCTCCTGTATCTTCATTTAGGAGCTTTTTTCCTGATGAAAGCAGGGAAGGAATCAGGTATGCAAATCAACCAGCTGGTTCTATTATAGAACAGCCACTTTACAATATACGATACAATATAACTAGATTATAATCAAGCTTACCGTCCTAAATAAGACAAGGACAAACATGTCCATCCCTTCAATTATGAATGTCATATGCATATCATAGCAAAATGTACTGTTTATAGCTAGTTACCTATGTAGCTGTAGCTCCAGCTATTCAAAGAACAGTGTTCTTCAGTGAGGTTCAGTTGAAGGAACACTATCCATATGGTCGCCAGGAGTTGGAATCCGCTTGACGGCAATCAACAATAATAATAACTAGCTCATAAGAAAATGGCTTTAAATATATGCCAGTCCAATTAAAAAAAATGCAAAAAAAAAAATAAATAAATAAAAATAAAAATTAATTAATAATTTACATAAAAGGGAGGGTCACCTGACCTAGACTTCTGGGGCTATACCCCCAAATGTTTTTAATGAGCCTCATTTAAACCCTTAGAATATCATAACCCTCCTCTAGAGAAATCAAACATTCTGATCGCAAACCAAAAGTGAAACTGTTGGCTGGGAGCCCCACCCTCCAATGAGCAACAGCCCTGAGTCCCTATGCATTTAGGTGACACTCCTGCCATAAAATTGACAGAATTTTTAAAAAATAATGTGAAGCACATTTTTGGACATATTGCTCAGCTTTACCCTAACTGGCCAAATCTACTGAGTTGTCACACTGAGTGGCTTTTTGGGATCAACCTTCGTATACTTTTCTCATGTCAATATTCCATGTAGCTTGACGTAAATGTCTGAAGACCTGCATCATGCCAAAAAGTAAATAATACTGCAACATTTTTAAGAATAAACAACTTGTTGATCATAGAATCATCTAGAAAAACCATTTTACATTATCCCCCTAAGTGATGAGTGGAAGTACAATAAAGTGTTTCTTCCCACTCCTTCAAGCCCTGATACTAAAGGCACCTAAGAACAGCTTGCATATCACTCAAGCATAAGTATAGCACTAACAATGGCTTCAGGCCAGAAATGGACCAATGGATTCATCAAGGTTACACCCAAGAGATGCTTTTCAAAATAACCAAAATGGGTGAAACATACGCACTAATTAAGCCTCATCTTAATTATATGCACCAGATTGCTGAAGAGGACACAAGAAGGTTGTTGGAATCCAGTTTTAGTCACGGTACAGTTTGCAGTGTATCATTTGATAAATTAGAAACAAATAGAAAAGTCAAGTTACTCGGCTACTATACTATAGGGACAAAGACTTGAGTCGTGAAAGGTGCTACATAGCGATTTCTTTTTATAGTTTGTACTAAAAGATCCCTGTGAGAGATTCCAAGGTGTGGACCTTTCCTTGAAATATCACATTGTGGGATTAGTAGGGGTCTGCTGTGTTAAGACTCTCTTGCCTCCTATTTCCTAGGGGTAAAAAAGGAACCTTTGACTCCAGAGCTCTAGTGGGAGCACAGTTGTGTCAGATGGTTGGACAGATTGATATCAGATGGCGGCCCAGAGGAAAACAACATTCGCCTTTCAAAGCCCTTCTGGTCAATGACAGTCGTTTGCCCTAGACATCCACTTTGCTTCACAAGAAAATCCCAGGATTCTGAACAGCAGAAAAAACATGTTCTTTTACTTCAAAATGTGGACTTGCACCCCAGATGAGACTGCGATCATTGGACGAATTGCTGCAGAGCACTGAAGTTGACCCAGTTGTCCACATATAGGAGAAGCTGACACTGTCTTTTGAGGACTGTGAATTACAAAATTCTCCTGGAAGGTTAATTGCAAAAAAAAAAAAAAAGGACTCCCCCTGCATGGTTCTGCAGGTCTGTTGTGAATTTATACAGACCTGTCAAGATGCATGTGTTTAATGACTCAAGACTTCAAAGAACCATCCAGGGACCCCAGGTATCTGGTCTCCGGTAATTACAGGAGAAGAATGAAAACCAATAAGCATCCTTATTAGGGAAAATTAGAAAATCAGACAGTGGAGCCAAAATCTCAGTTCAGTGGGAGAGATTGGAGTTGGGGGAAATCTAAAAGCAGCTGCTCAGTACCGAGCAAGGGCATAAATGTTTCCCATTGACGAGTTACACGATACCTTCATCAGGCTTTGTTGATTGGCCATGTCTTGTTCCATAATAAGCTGACAAGGTTTGCCTGTGTTGCACCATTTGTGCATGTGATCAGTTCTGGCGTTGAGTTTCAAACATACGGTCGTCGAAGTTTCGCCTTTGATTCGTTTGCAGCACACGCCATGCATCGTATGTAGATACCATCTTCGGGGGACGTGCCCAGATGGTAGCAGAAGCCGTAGGGTCTGGACTGACCTATATTCACACACGTGTGCCGGCTCGGCCTGCCTGCTTCCTCATTCTTATGCGTGCAGCAGTCAGACAGGCCACTATCGCCTCTTATGTCCCACGGTGGATTTCTAATCGTCCTTGCAAGGGCTACAGGCCAGAGACTATTCCCCTTTTTTGATAGGAGCAAAAAGGTCAGCGTTTCAAAAATGGTAATGGGGTATCAGCGAGAGGTGAGTCAAAGACAAGTGGTGGAACGGTGTGGCAGCGGGGGCTGTCGAGAGAAACAACCCCCTGCTGCAGCCTCCCCTAAACTCTGTCTCCTTGGGATAAAAGACTTCTGACCTCCCCCCTCCTTCACCAACATATGCACTTCTAAATGCTCTGCAACATGATAACAGCAGAAACTGACATCAAGCTGCTGTCGGCCAAGTTCAAATGGAGCTCTCAATTGAGGGTTCAGCAGCACAGACCAGTCAGATATAGACAGAAGTACAGCAGAAGTTGGTGTTAGTATATTCCAGGGAAAGCTGTTTAGACAGGCTTATTTCGACACTTAATGTTAAACAAAAATCTCTCATCTTTGGCAGACGAGCACTTAACATGGCGAAGATTGCCTCTGCGAAGTTTATGTGTAATAACCTTTCTCAAAACATACTCTACAAGTGCTGCAGAAGGTTCTGAGCAATAGAACCATTTTTGGTTTGGAACACTACATCACTACATCACAGTGCAAAAATCAGAAACCACCCTTCATTTAATTTCTATCCAGTAAATACAAGCTTTTTTTTCCAGGTTTTAAAGCAACATCAATCTAACAGAAAATTACACAGAATTATTTACAACCAAATATATTATCAATTCATAAAATAGTATGAGAATATATTAAGTCAACTCCAATAAGTCATCTTTATTACTGATTTCATTTGTTTCATTCTGCAGGGAAATTTTTCATACCTCCAAAAGTCAGCCTTAGAGGTTTTTGTTTTGTGTTCTCGCCATCCAGGTTTTAAGACACAGTCAATAATGTTAAGGTCAGGACTCTGGGGTGCTGAGTCCCTTTTCAAAGTGGTGGAAGGCTGGACCTAAAAAATTGTGGGACTTTTTTAGATCTAAAGTGAGAAAAGGTATTGATCTTATTTAGCCTCTTAAAAACTAAAGTTTTCAGTGTTGTTTTTCTGATGGGGGCAGTTTTGGTGGGACACGAGGTCTACAGTTGTTTTCTATCTTGTTTCTTTAACTCCAGTTTTGAAGTCCCTAGTGCATCCATGTATACTCTGTAAAGTATACCCACACATAGTAAAGTATACCCACACATAGTAAAGTATACACATACATAGTAAAGTATACCCACACATAGTAAAGTATACCCATACATAGTAAAGTATACCCACACATAGTAAAGCATACCCACACATAGTAAAGTATACCCATGTATACTTTTATTATGGCATAAAGAACATATAGTGTTGTGGTAAAACATCATATATTCCCTCCTACAAAAATAATGACAAGGATTTAACGGAAAGAAGCTTAATAAATGTTTAAAGACATCATTTATTTAATTATCTTTCCCAAAATGTTTTCAAACATGTTTGGTCATGCAAACAAGTAATCAACCAATTATGCAGGTACACACTGAGTACACATGGCACAAACTTTATTGATATGGATTTCAGAGCACATTCTTACATAATTCAAGTATTTATTTATTTTTAATAAATGGTTAATTCAGGCAGGTAAAAACATATTGAGGGAAAATACAATTTGCTTTTCTTAAAAAATATATATATATAAATTTTCAATTATTTATTTATTTACTAAACAGAGCGTTTATGTAAAATGCTGGGACTCTGGATACTTTTTCTTTCACTTTTGCCACCCTTTCTTTTACTGGAAATTAAATATATTGTTACATATATTAATAATGTAACTTTACCAGATATTTCCATTCATATCTTTCCTGTTTTGCATTCTATTTTATATTTCACAAAACAGTACTTTAGGACTTCTGAGCTCCATTAAAGCATTCCACTAACTCTGGATGGTGGCAAACCAAGTTGGAGGTCAATTACAGGATCATCAACAGGCATCTCTTCTACTTAAGTCACATCATTGCATGATTCATACAAAAGTTAGCTGTCAGCTCACAAACAACTATGGACAGTTGAGAAATATGCTGCCCCTCAATTGATTGTGTCTATATAATTTTTGGTGGCCTCTGAAAGGCCAGTTTTCACCCTCATCCATTCTTCTACTGTAATCACACATTAAGACACTCTCCTTCTAGTCAGAGCATTTAATTAAAGTATCATCTGATCTTACACAATAGCTTGACATGACTGACTTTTGTGAGGCAACAGACTTGAAACAAGGATGAGTCACTCATTGAGTTAATAGAGCAGACAATCAAGAGTTCCCATTCTGATATGACTCAATGTGGTACTTTATGTTTTCAGACTGTACACAAATACACCGTTCCCAAGGATCTCTATTTGTGGTGATAGAAGAGACGTTTACATGGCAACAGCAGCATCCATACCTAGAAACTGCAGCTGGAAGGTGTAACCTGAAGCTGAGGAGCCTCCTGTGAATTTGTAATGAGAGAGAGAGAGAGAGAGAGAGAGACAGAGAGAGAGAAGGTTATTCCTAATGTTCACTGTCCTTTTGTCTTTAGAAACACATCACTGTACAGAGTGAAATGAAAGACTGGCACAATCTGCAGTGCTTTGACTTTTAAGCGTTCTCCTGATCGCCACAGGAAGAAGTGCTTTTGTACCATTGAAGAGGCTTTGGAAATAATATGTAGGGGAATTGGCCTTTATCTTGCTTTCCTTTTTCTTCCCTACCTTTTCTTCTGCAGGCAATTTGCATTTTAATTTGAAGCTTCAACCTATGCGTAATAGAATTAAATTGAGAGACGCTGTGACATGATTCCCTGACCCTCTCCAAGACCTGACTGAACACAAAAGCTCCAAGCACTGCTGGCCACCTGCAAAAAAAGGAAAAAAAAGTTACTGACCTCGAGGCGAGATAAGCAGAAAGGTAAACACAGACTCCCCTTTAAGAACACTGCATTATCATTAGCATTTTCAGGAACAGCCTGAAAGTAGGAATAGATTAGCCTTGGAAACCCATAATTGATGGAAAGCAGCTTTCAATTCAAATAAATAGTTTATCGGACCCGATGGTCTGTCTGTCTGGGTGTCTCCCCCTCTCCATTCAAGATGGCTGGCATTCGAATAAAGGAGTGTCCCCCCTCTCCCCTCTCTTTCTCTCTCAGATTGTGGATTGTTTCGCCTTGGTAACCGCAGGGCCTATATCTGTGAAATTGGAAGTGGCCTTGTCAGGCATTTGGCTGTTTACAGCGCCTTTGAATTTCACATTTGGGTCAATATTGGGTTAGGCTGCAAGGGAAATAGCTTGTGGGGAAGCAGTGCTGTGATGCATGAAGAGCCTTTGCCATCCTCCTGTGGAAAAACGAAGATGAAGTTTGGCATTTGATAATTAGAAATGAGAAACTGCTGCTGTAAACAATGTATAGTCCCTGACATCGAGGTCTTGCAACATGCTGCGGTGAAACGCCTGTGAAGGTACTGGTTTAATGGTGAGAACAGACAGTGTGCCGACTGCACAATTGTGTTGTGTAGAGCTGCCACAGTTACTGATCAGAGGTCAATTAAAAATGACCACCTTAATGAATTAGAAATTAGTTGCATATCGTCACTGTCTAATGAAAAAAGTGGTGACTTTACAAAAAAAGACAAAAATAAAAATAAAAAGTTTGTGAGGAAATAAAACTCTAGGCCTGCTATAAATGATTTCTATGTCCCTTGCTATGAATTCAAGCAACAGTCTAACCAAGAATCAGTCAGATGTTAGACATAGAAAACAGAGGTGGCTACTCTGTGTGTTTTTTTTTTTTAAAGCTTTTGTAGTCATGAATATATAGTAATTCCAAATGTTTAATAGTTCCTCAAGAGCACAAGTGTGTCATCAATAGGTTTCTTTACAGCAAAACCTAAATTGTTACGTAATGTCTAGACACATCATTTTGACAAAAGGTACATATTTTTGTGTCTGTGAGCTCTCACAGCGTTTCCATTCAAAAACAAATGCATGCATAGCTCAGTGAGATTTAATACTTATATTATACTCATTACATTTTAGAGATATATTGAATTCAAAATTAAATATATATAATATGTAATTTATGTATTTACAAAAAAAAAAAAAAAAAGTCAATTAGTTAAAAACACACAAACAAAAAACAAAACAAAAACTACTGCCTGATAATGAATCACATTATAAAACACGTCTACCCCTAGTATCATTAGGTCTTGTGCCCATATAACATGAAAAATGCATGTTAGGGGGTGTAGAACAATATGTGGAGCTGGCACTCAGCAAGGACCCAGCAGATGAAAAAGCAACCAGTCAGAGGTTTCTCTGCTATAGTCATTGTAATTCTTGGTGACAATCCATATGGCTTTGAGTCTCATTAGCTTTTAGACTCTTAGGCCTACAAATGATTGACAGTACACTTCTTCAAAAGTTCTTTAAAAACAACCAATACTGACAACTCTCTCTCTCTCTCTCTCTCTCTCTCAAGGCACAGTTTGTACCGGGTACAGGGTACTGTCTGGTGATTCATCAGGAAGGAAATGTTGGCAGCTCATTGAACTTATTCACTCTTAGTCGTTCTGTGGCAACCTCTTGGTTTTTTTTTTGTGACACTGAGAAAGTGGGAAGAAACTGGTGACACATCACTGAAGACCTATATAATTTATACTGTCAGTACAAACTCATAATACAAGACACTCCATATTCCTAACCATGGCTTGGTTATATGCCTGGGCCAACAGAGACTTTCTGAACACCAGCACTCTTTAACATGTATGCCTTGTAGTGCAGTGCAGGAGCTGTCAGCACTTAAAAAAAAAAAAAAATCAAAATCAATTTTGCAACTTAAAAGTACCCTCCCATCATGAAGAGATGTGCACTGACTTTTATTACTTCAGGACCGGACCCGCACAGTCACTGAGAAATGTATTCAGCTTTACATTGACTGCAGTTTCACAAAGTTAGATGCCAGTTTTAACTCAAACCAGTTATATCTTGATCACATCTTAATTTTTTAGGTTCTATTATGACATTAATTGATAATACATAATATAACAAGTTTCTTAAAAGCATTTTAGTACAAAGATGATTCTTAAATGGTGGAATGAACATTCAGGTTTTGTTTTGTTTTATTTTGTTTTTATTTAGAAACTGGGCCTTGAATTTTCTGTGTCCTTAAAAAGACATGGCTTTTTGACCTGTACTGTGCTTCACAACAAAAGCTGTGCAAGAGGCATAATGAATTCAGGGGCTACTGCTACCTTAATCCGATGTTACTTTGCCTCAGTCAAATGTTGTTTCTACAGATAGCTCCTGGTCTGATTTGGCATATCTTCTTTGGGCCTGACAAATTTACTATGGTCAGAAAGGCAAAAATAAAAAAATAAAAAAACTGCACTATAATGCAAGATTTCTTTGCTTTGAGGCTTCCAATATATTCATGAAGTGCAGATTTTAAAGTAGAATATGCTTACATGCATTTCTGGAATTTTGAGAGATACAGAACTGACTTTGAATGTGAAAGAAGCATGTGGACTAACACAGTAAAGTAATATTACAGGATTTTACACAAGTTTAACTTGGGTTACATAGTGTTATGCAGTTTTTGTAAGTGTTTCACATAGTACATATAGCAGCATGTTGAGTCCAGAGCAGCAAGAACAAAGATGCCATTTTCCTTTGTGCAGGTCAGTGAAACAAAAATATTTTGAAGCTTTTTTAAGGCAAACAAAATCTCATACATATATGATTCAAATGTACCCCAAGAATCCTGTACCACGTACAATTTTCACATAATATATTGAAAACTACACCACTAGTGGCCTTGTTTTGTCAACTATATACAAACCAGCTTTGTACATGCAGCTTTGTTAGGTTCTAGATTCAGTTTAAGTTAAGGTCAACTTATAGTATGTTTAGTGTCATAGTAAGGGTTAGGTGTAGGTGTAGGTTTTGCTGGTTCCTTTGTAATATTCTTTATAAATGTTTTTCATTTATTGGTCTCATTTGTTTGATTTGGTTCTCCTTATTTAGCTTCAAAAGCTAAACTGTCATATTTTATATTCATTACATGTATGTATGTGAATGTACAGTGACATTTCAAGCTTTTTGTCATTGTTGTTGTTTCGCTGTTGATCAGTTTGCCTTAGAGATTATGAAAAGCATTATTAGAAACTTTTAATTCAAATTTGAAAACATTACTAATCACAATGTCAACTTAAAAACAAAAAAAGCTTGAAATATATCTAGTAAAAACCTTTTTCACCGTATTCTAATTAGATTATCTGTTAGATCATCGGTTTTAACATGAAATGTGTTTCAGTGCTTCTTAAAAAAATATTTCCAATCATTTACACTGTATGTCACTAATTTTACTCTAAAAAGTATTGAAAGAGCCTGTTGGTCTGTTTGCTAACATTATCTGCTTTACTGGTCAGTCTACACTTAGTTCTACATCTCCTTTTTTTTCAACCCTGATCTTGGAGGCACCCCTACCTTACATATTTTATATCTTTCCCTGCTCCCACACCACCTGATTCAACTGTTTAACAAGCCCTTCAGAATTAAGGGGGTGTGTCTTAAAACTAAAGCATTCAGAGCAGGGGTGCCTCCAGGACCAGGGCTGAGAAACATTGTTCTACACTGTGTTATAGTTGGTAAAAGTACAGTGATGAAGTGAGGGATTGTTCTGTTGATTGCAGTTTTAAGATAAAATGCAGACCTTTCTTAGCCAGTATATTATTATTATAATTCATATATTATAGTTCATTCAATGCTATGTGTAAATGTGATGGCAGTCTGGCGTCTTATTTTATGATTTTTAGTCATAGTTGTGACATAAATGTTCAAAACACTGTATGTCCTACACTGTGACATTGAAAGTTGTTAGAAAGCAAAGATACCAAGCTACAGTATAAATTTGTGTTATTTTTGACACATATTTGTGTTGTTTGTGATCATTTAAAAAAAATGGGGAGACACTCCCCCCAAAAAAGGGGAGACACAATGACCATATCCATATTTGGGATATAAACTGGTGAGCTGGCACTTCTCCAAATCTGTTTTCAAAATTCTTGCGCAAGTGATGTAAAAAAATGCAAATTAGGTTCGTTAGATAGATTGATAGATTGTTCCTGTTTACAATATAAAAAAGAGGGGAAGAAAATGATTCATAACTCCTAGTTTGTCCAAAAGCAAAATTGCAAAAGCTCACAAACACCAATGAGATTTACACTTGAAAAAGAATTCATAGCAAGGTACTTCGGTTATCACTGGCAGCATCTACGATTCAACCCGTAGCTAATTTAGGTTTTTGTATATTTGTGTCAGATGAATTAAGTGATGGGGAAAATGATGTGTTTTCAAATTCCTCCCAGTGATAGACAAGAACACTGTCATCCCTACAAATTTATTGATGCCATTTCTGATTTTATCACACCCAGAATTTTTCCCTGATAAAAAGATCAATTCTTTTTACTCTCTAAAACAACTGGAGACAGAGGCAGCTACAGCAGACCAGGTCTAATGATTAATGATGGGTTTTGAGCTTTCCCACTCACAGAGCCTGGAGTCTTAATAGTCTTTATTCTTGTGGTTTGCAGTAGCTGCTCCCTTGCTCTCTTCCTGTGGGGCTTCATTCATTACCTTCTCCCTTTGCACCATTTTTCTCCCCTCCGCCTTCTCTCATGCGGCCACAAAAGAGGCAAAGAGCACATGCACACATTATCCACCCTGAACCCAGGTCAGCCTGCCCATTTCATTCGTAATGGTAAAGATTTGGAACAAGATTGGAAGAGCAGATTGCAGGCCTGTGGCCGAAGGTGAGAAGTCCCCTTCTTACACAGTAGGCTGCTACACATTCTTCCTCTCGGAATGAATGAGCGCAGTTAAAAGAATACTTTAGTAAAAAATCTAACATACAGTTTCTATCTTTACTCCAAATACACAATATTTGGTCAATCGAGGCATGTTTGGTACCTGCTTTAGTTTAACACTGAAGCTATGAGGCTGATATAACTAACATAGAGCCAGACGTTTGCCTTGCACATACTTTTCCCACTTGCCTCAAAATATGGTGGTGCTTGAAAGTTTGTAAACCCATTAGAAATGTTTATATTTCTGCATAAATGTCATCATTTATCATTCATCGTTCATGTAATTCATGTATGCATTTCTGGTGCCGGTCCCAAACCCGGATAAAAGATGAGGGTTGTGTCAGGAAGGGCATCCGGCGTAAAACCTGTGCCAAAACTATTATGTGGATCATAAATACGATGATCCGCTGTGGCGACCCCTAAAGGGAACAGCCGAAAGAAGAAGCAGATGATTCATCTAAGACTTCATCAGATCTTTAAGTCCTAATAGTAGAACTGATATTAAATAGGAGAAAGGAATCGAAGAAATGTGACCGAAAAATTCCACTTGTTCATTTATTTATTGAGGAAAAGTATCCACTATTGCGTATCTGTGAGTAGCAAAAGTATGTGAGCCTCTAAGATTAGCAGATATTTTAAAGATGTAACTAGAGTCATGTGTTTTCAAACAATGGGATGACAGTGTGAGTGGGCACCCTGTCTTATTGAAAGAACCAGGATCTATCAATGTCTGATCTTTATAACATGTTTATGGAAATGTATCATGGCTCAGGTACAAGAGAAGAAGAGTTGATGATCATCAGGCTGTGAAAGGTTACAAAACCATCCCTAAAGAGTTTGGACTCCACCGATCCACCTTGAGACAGATTGTGTACAAATGGAGGAAACTCAGGACCATTATTAGCCTCTCCAGGAGAGGTAGACAAACAAAGAACACACCAAAAACAAGGCATGTAGAAGTCTGAGAGCTCCCAAAGGAACCTAAGCATCTAAAGGCCTTTTTAACATTTGCAAATGTTAACAGGTCTTTAAAATCAAGATAATGAACCTGTAATTTTGACTGCTTCTACTTTTGTTCAGCTTGTCTAAGTTTCATCTTCAAGGCCATAATGTCCTCTTTTATTCATGGGCAATCATTTATTTGTGGTTTAACTCTTGTTCTGATAGGTGTGACTTTATCTAAGACAGAGGTACACAAGACAGAGTTTTAAAACAACTGGCCATCATATTCACCTAAACACGCTGAGACACTGAATAATGTTCAGAGAAAAGACTATTAAAATTAACCACCGATTCTTTATTAAGAAAACGAAAGTAAGCTCTGCTTTTAGTATGCAGACAGGAGCTTGAAGTACTCCCTCGAAAATAACACTGCTATGGTTCGGTAATGCAAAGTTTTCTACGCAGACAAAACAAACAGCCAGAGTCAGAACCAGATCTCAAGTATGTCTGGGCTTGTTTTGCTGCATCTACATCTGTATTGTATTGAGATTGTATGTGATAGACCAATACGCAGTCGCAAATAAAAGATATAAGGTTTTCATATTTTACAAAAGAATATTTGGAAAGTGTGGCTTGCATTTGTATTCAGTGCAGTCAATTTCCCCGCTGTGGGACTAATAAAGGATTATCTTATCTTAATACTTTGTAAGACCATCTTTTGCTGCAATTAAAGGTGCAAGTCTTTTGGGGTGTGTCTGTACCAGCTTTGCACATCTAGAGGCTGAAATGTTTGCAAAAATAGCTCAAGCTAAATCCGATTGGATGGACGGTGATTGTGAACAGAAATGTTCAAGTCCTGGCTCAGATTCTCGATGGGATTTAGGTCTGGACTTTGACTGGGCCATTCAAACACATGTGCTTTGATCTAAACAATTCCATTTTAGCTCTGGCTGTATGTTTAAGGTTGGCCTGCTGGAAGGTGAAGCTCCAGCTCAGAACACAACTAATAGCTCTCATGTGGACAGATTTTCTCACCTGACCTGTGGATCACTGTAGCTCCTCTAGAGTGACCATGGGCCTGAGGCTGCTTCTCTAATTAATGGTCTCTTTCCCTGGACTATCAGTTTAGTTGGACAGTCATGTGTTGGTAGGTTGGTAGGTTGTGCCATACTTCTTCCATTTGTGGATGTGAGATATTTTTATAACTTTGCTTCTCCACAGCTTTATCACTGACCTGCGGACACTCTTTAGTAATTACGTGACTTCTCAAGGCAGTTGGTCAATGCACTGGATTTTATTTAGGGGTTTCAGAGTACAGGGGAGCTGAATACAAAGGCACACCATACTTTACAGATTTTTATCTGTGAACATTTTTGACATTTTTGAGTATAACATGAAAATCTGGAAATGTTCAGGGGATGTGAATCCATTTTCAAGACACTATGTCTATTTTAGACATAGACATTCGTCCATTTGAGGCTACTAAACAAATAATGAAATGTGTGGTACATGCTAATGAAAGCTCATTTCATTACTAAAGTCTAGGTCAGCCTCAAAGGCTCTCAAGTCTACCAATATTGGGAAATGAAATGCATAAATAAAATGTGGCACACATCAATGTGGTATTGACAAACCCGAAGGCACTGCACTGTATGTATGATCGGGCATTTCAGTGAAGTGCACTAAGACTCATAAATGATTTAAGGTGAAATGCTGTATTCTTGAGAACCAATTCAGAATTGTGAATGAAACACCATGTCAATAAAACACTGGTAGTGATAGAAATCAGATGTTAGAAGGCGTAACTTTCTGGACTCACAGAGGAGGTAGGTGGAGGCGGATGTACACGCTGGGTTGTATTTATTCACAAGGTATAAACAGATAAGATACAATAACCATCAAGACGAGTATACACGAAGACAAGGCACACAAGTAGCCACGAAGACCGACCAGGACCAACAGAGACAAGGGACTTATATACACACACAATATCATAAGACACGGCTGGGACATGATAAGGATGGGGCAGGGTTACAGATGGAACACAGCTGGGAATGGGAGGAGACATGACATGTGCTCAAAAGCACATGGGAAGGTAAACAAAAGAAGACATGCTGGACTCTGTATGTGACAGAAGGTTTAAACACCTATTAAAGATTTTCACAAAGTTTGTTGTACAAAAGCAATACAAAGTGAAAATAAATGTATCACAATCAATAGTACATATAAAAAAATCAAAATACACACGTGAGATATCAAATATAATGTGCTGCATTTGAGATGTTTGGTTCATCTGTAATGAATCACGGCCCATCTCTGAACCTCTCTGAATCATTTTTGGGGAAATATTTTTTCCCCTTTAAAAATGTAATGGAGACACCAAACATGTTGGATTAGTAGCTACATTTTAGGTTTTTAATTACACTTTATACACAACTATTTCTGTAACTCCAGGAGCAGTCATACTCTAGCCTCGCAGATCCCAGTGGATGCTTGCGGCGGGCTCTGACACATAAACACGAGAGTGGAATCCAATATAATGGTTTCTACCAGGCTGAAATGTAAAGTGAATGATATGCCTCACTGTGCGCAGAAAATACGCTGTTTTGAAAACCATTTCCCAAAAGGCAGTGATAGTTTTCTCTTAGATTGGCAGCTTTGGTTATTGTTTGCAAATGACAGCACAGCGTCAAGGTTATTCTTCCGGCTTGGGTGTTTGGGGGGCTGGCAGAATGAGGCCCAAAATGCAGAGGTGCTGCGTAAAATGGGCCTCATTTAAGAGTCTGGGTGCACTTCACTGCAGTGCTTGATCGTACATACAGTGCCTCCTGGCTCATCAATACCACAAGAGTCTACCACTTCTCCCCCAGTACAGAGGCTGCAAAATAACTCTGGAGCTGCTTCTTGTGCTAGTTAAAAGCTTGCCGGTTGTGAAAGGCATGAATCCAACAAAATTTTGTGCTGCAGCTTTCTGCCTCTGGGCTTGAAAATGTTCACTCACAGGGGGACAAGCGTGTTTTCATTACTTCTAAATATGAGAACATTTGAATATGTGGGAATTAAGGCAGTGTTTTTTAATGAGCATTTCAAATGATCTGTCAAATATGAAGAAAGGGAGAAAAGTCTTGTTATGACGTCCCTTTCAAAATGCCTGTCAAAATGCTAGAGTTCAAAGAAGGGCTGTAGGAGCAAAACATTTGTAAACGGCAGACTGTTTTCTGTGGATTCACAATTCTCTTCTCATAACCACAAAATTCCAAACTTCTGCTCATTCATGGGCAACAAAGCAAGGTTTTTTGGCCACAGTTTCAAAGACAGTAGTCCCTTTTCCAGTCCACATTTCTGAGATTCTGTATTTCACAATATATTCTGTGTTGTTTTCAACAGTTTCACAGCAAACCCAGTCTGATGAGTAGTTGTTGTGGTTTTTTGTTTTTTTTTTGCTTTGTTTATTCTTGTGGACTTTCAAATAAGGTGTTTTATCATGTAGGTAGAACATGCTATTCTCCTGGCTGACTTCCCAGATGGCAACTCGTCTTTGATTCAGTGCTGAAATATGATCCAAAGCATTTATTTATGGTCAGTGTTAAAAAAATTTTTTTTTTTAGTTTGACATTGATTTAGTGTTAATATGTTTAGTACTTTTTTAAATGAACATTGATTAAATGACCTTATTTCAAGCAAAGGTTGACTCAGCATTGATATTAGGTTAATAGATTCTGCAATACTTTACTGAAAGCCATTGTTCATCATACAACATATTTGTGCCATAAATACATCAAAGCTGATGTTGATTTCAAGCTGACATAATACACTCATCCAAGCATTTTTTTAGGAACACTATATTACTGCAGGGTAGGGACACCCTTTGCTCTTAGACCATCCTCAGTTCTTCATGGCAAGGATTCCACAAGATGTTGCAAACATTCCTTTGAGATTCTGGTCCATGTTGTCACGACTGCATCACACAGTTCCCACAAAAGAAATCTGCATGCTGCTCTGACTCAAGGAGGGATATGTGGCTAATGATTATCTGAGTTACTGTAGTCTTCTGTCAGCCCAGTCTAGTCTTGTCTTTCTCCATTGACCTCTTTCATCTGTTCACCAAACTGGCAATAACATTTACATTATGATATTTGGCAGACACTCTTATCCAGAGCGACTTACAAAAGTGCTTTGTTGTTCACTCAGAAAATATCTTTAGCTAGTTTGTAGAGGCTAGAATCCAGAAAGACCGCAAGCTTAGATGCTCCCAAATTCAAATGTTAGAATGGCTACCTAGATACCCATATTACACTTCATCCCACAACACATTGTATAATTATTAGCCTTTAAGGAGCTCTTGAAAGAAAGGGGTCTTCAGTCTGCATTTGAAGATGAGTGACTCTGCTAGTCGGACCCCCAGAGTAAGTTTGTTCCACTACTGTTCTTGGACTGTTGTGCTGAAATCCAAGGAGGTCGTAAATAAGTAAACCATTCCACTAATTCAATGCACTGGAAAAAGGTCTTAGCACACTTTACATGTATTACTACTTTTGTAGTTTTATATTTACACTGTAATCCATCTGTTTCTCTGCATACAACACCGTGTCTGATCCACTCATACCAGTGCAACACACACTAACACCTCCATCATTTCAGTGTCACTGCAGTGTTGAGCATGACTCATCACCACCATAATTCTGGCTCTGTGCTGGTCCTGTGAGGTCCAACAATTAAAGAACAGGGTGAATGGAGGATATACAGCATGCAGAGAAACAAGTGGACTCCAGTTATAGAACTGTAGGGTCAGTGGAGCTGATCAAATGGACAGTGAAAGTAGAAACATGGAGGTGGTCATAATGTTCATTTGTTGGTTCTTAAAAATAGAGTAATATGCTAGATTTTCCTGTTGTGTTATTACATCATTACACTACATTAGGATGGCATTACCTCAGGGCATGGCTTGGGAAAACCCACACCTGTGTAAGTCGTGGCCAGCAAGCTCTTGGCAAGGCAATGTGAATTAGCAGACTTTAAGCAAAGGATGATAGTGAGTGCAAGATGTGCAGGCATTTAACATTCCTCGATCCAGAGTGTCAAGTATGTCCTGGAAACTGTCCCAGAAAAGACTGTGGACAAGTTGCATCTGATGGTTCACTGTTTACTGTGCTAGAATTCCCAATCATTGTGGGGGTACATGAAGTCTGGGAAGTCCTACAAATGGTCAGTGAAACATAGCAGCCACTGGTCAATGACCACTGAATCATGCTATAAAAATATACCCCACACCTGTATGCAACCACCATCACACAGCACAGTGCATTGTTGACATTTAACTGTGTTCCTTGAATTATACCATCGGCCCTAAACAATTGGTACTGTACCTCATCAGACTATGATAGATATCGCCAGTCCTCTAGGCTCCATTTAGCAAGTTTATGAGCCCAGATAAGACACTGGTGGGTCTTCTGCTTCCATATCCCATGAAAGATAAAAATATTACACTGACCTGAGGAATGTTTTTGTGGGGCCTTCTGCACTGAATGAGGATGTGATCCCTGACAGACTCCCTTGTCTGTTCACATGGGCAGTTGTAGACAATTATCTGCCAGTCGCAGCCACTTAACAGCCATAGGTGGCCACTGTGCTGTTCACTGTTGGCTGTAATGCCTTCTATGATATTCCTGGTACACACGAGACACTGTAGATTTAGGAATGTCATAGGAATATAATATGCATACATAACCCATCAATCTGGCACCCACTATCATGCCTGGCTCAAACTTGATAACTCATGTTGCCTTACCACGAGCACGCTGGCCAGAGTTTAACTCATAGAACCAGAGTTCTAGGCTTCATAACTCAGTATCAAAGTAACTTAGAGACATTATACAAACATCATAACAAACAATGGGACTTATCCTATCTAATGTTTCGTCTTTCTGTGATCAGTAGGTACTTCAGCTTGGAAAACGTTTAAAATTCCTGAATTAAATATGTGTTAAAATGCCGAAGGAGCTTTGTGTACATTTTCATGTTCAACCTGCATGCAGACTCTGACTGATCAAGGAGAGGGGCGGAGCTGATGATGTCACTAACTCAGATATTCACTGATATGAACTGTAGTTTCATATTAGTGTGTTGCACTGAAACCACAGTATAACTTGTGTAAGCTGCTGTTCCTGCTGTAAGCAAGCAGTAAAGTCTTGTACTTTCTTATGTCTGTTTACTGTATTTTGGTTCATCAAAGATGCTTTGAAATGAGTTTCCTCACAAAAATGCCTGTTCTTAGTTTTCTTGGTGATTAGAAACAACCTGTGGTTTTGTCAAGCATCACACCGGCCACTGTGAGAAATGGAGGCGAATGATTAGTCACGGTGGTGGAGCCACGGGGCTGCCAAGCCACTGGCCCCGAGAGGGAGATCTAAGAGCCTTAATGCAAATCAGGTTTGTCCTAAATCTTCTCCACTCACCGCAGTACACGCTAGCTTACACGTCGAGCATCAAATGAAACATCTGCGCTGCATATGAGTGTGTGGCAGCTGATAAGGATTTGGAAATCACAGGGCTTGCTGGGTTTGTTGATTAAATAATGCTGCAATAACATTGCAGTTGTGGGCTCTTTCAAACACGTTAGGGTGCTTAAACGGCAATTTAACACCAGGGAACAATTTGATAACATCTTATTGTTTCTAGTTCCAAGCACAGTGTTCTTGTTTTTCTGAACCTAATAATATCTGTATATCTTTTGTTATTATTATTATTATTATTATGGGTCATTTGCATGTGTACATGCATTTCGCTTATGATACCACTGTTCCTCACTTTAATTTGGTCACTTTTTTTTTAAACTGTGCAAATTTTTGAGCAGTTCCACACAAAGTCTTGAGCGATTTGTGTGACTCAAATTTCCTGCCGTGTCACAAAGGCCTCATAATAACAGCTAGATGCGCTTGTTTACTTGGCGCGATAGTTGTGAAAAAGAACAGCGCACACTTGAGAGTTTAATTCGTGGGAAAAATAGATTGAGAGAGGGCAGAAAAGATCTATAATTGGAATCTGTTGACTCCAGACGCAAATCTTTGCTAACGCTCAGTGGCCCTGCTGCCTTGGCTAATGGGAAAATATCTGCAAGGGCACATTGACTCAGAGTAAATATCTATGAATGCTTTTCATGCCGTGGAAAAATGCGTTTATTTACAAAGTCAGTGATGCTGCCGAGCTTTCAGAAGACCGGTCACATACAAGAGCTTATTACAAATGGTCTATGGCAAACTGAAAATATACAATACAAAGAGTAAATATACAGGAATCAAAAGAACGGGCTGTGATTGTACAGTTCTGGGAAGCTCTGAAGTGAAAGAAGGCTTCTAATGTTTGTGTTGCTAATGAAAGAAGTTTGGAGAGTAGAGGACTTTATCTATGCCAGGATCAGACTACACAGTGTTCTGTTTTTCACTCATCATGCCGTATATTCCTGCGGTGTCCTGCTGTGTGGGAGCCTGGCAACACTACGCATTTGACGACAACCAATCGTCGTTCAGATCCTTGTGTGAGTTCATAGATCATCGAGGAGGAGGGTGAAGAAAATGTTTTCAGTGTTCAGGAAAGAAAATAATAAGAAGGAGCTGTGGACCAGTTCCTGGACAGTATGGGCTATCTGTTCTTCAAAGAGAACCTGAGTTAATGTTAGTTATCTAAAGTAAAGTTAGTTATCTACTAGGTTCGCTGTATGTAAAGTTAGGTATCACAGAGGACAAAGTGATTGGGTTTTTGTAACTGGTCTAAATAATCTAATTTCCTTATAATGTAATGTATAATCCTTGTAATACCTTGTTTACAAAGGACATACATGCATACATATATCCTCTTTTTGGTAAATGTCATGGTACATGTTGTAAAATGTCTAATTATGAAATGGCATGGAAATACAAAAATAAATAAATCAAAAAATCAAAAATGCTAGACATTGGGTTGGATGTCGTGCAACGATGAAGAAGTCATATTGCTGTTTTTCAATGATGTCAGACTCGTGTTCAGGCCTGATGCTGGAAATTCATATCCCCAACAAAAATCTTTCAAAATAGATCTGAATTCGTGTACTCTGATCCTGGCTCACAGCAATGCTGTACAGCACTTTTGTTAGTAGTGTGTTCAATTAGCTCTCATTGAAGAGTGATATACATAGTTCAGTGTTTCTCAGCTGTGGTTCTAGATGTATCCCTGCTTATTTTTATACACCCCATGCAACTGAAGAGCTTGATAATGAGCTAATTGACTGAATCAAGTGTGGTGGGAGCACACTTGGTGGTTTCCAAGCTCTGAAATGTTCAGCGTAGGGGTTCCTCCAGGACCAGGGTTGAGAAACACTGATGTAGTTGATGACTGTGGTTTATCAGCACTAAGTAGTTGGTGAAAATGAAATGTGAATTTGATCATTCACGTTTGGTCTTGTCACTCCAGTCTTTCGCCTTGTGCCCATTTCTGACATTCCTCCATTCGACAGGAGCCATTGTAACAATATAATCAATATTATGCAGTTCCACTGGTTTCAGTGTTATGGTTGCTTGAGCTGTTGGGCAGCGTGCAGCTTTGAACCACACCAAAGGTGACTAGAAGAAATGCAACGAAGGTGTGAAATATTCATAGGCAATTTTCACATTGGACTGTTCACTTTGGATGCAACATGAGTTCTTTGGAATTGAACTATTGAGTTATTCGGGTTTGATTCCATTTATTGTGGAGCTGTGTCTGAAACTTTACTTTCTCCTTTCGCTGCTAACCTGCGCAGTTTACACTTCCTTAGAAGAGACTTAAATCAACACCATTTCAAATCACACCACACTCCCTACATAGTGCACAACTAAAACAACACAGAAGCGGTTAAACAGTGACAGCCAGTTAATCAGTTGAGTTGTCTAACTGATTGCTGAATTTGAATGACTGTAGATCAGACAAATCATGCACTCTGTGGGTGGAGGGGCTGCTTTAAACCCTGCACTGTGCACTTACATAGCTTCAAAGATTAAACGCTGTGTGCTGAAGAGTGAAAGAAGAAGGAAGAGTTCTTACACGGAATAAACTTTAAAAGAGCTTCTACACAGAGCTCAGTGCACATTAACTGAACTGGCTTTGAACAGATTGTGGATATGCAGTTCCACAGGTGAGGAGCAAACAGAGGAAGTTCAGTTCTAGTCATGAGTAGTTATGGCTGGCTGTTAGAGCTGTGATTGGTGGAGAGAGTTTATACTGTTAGTGGAAATGACCAAACTAGAGCAGAGGGCAGATAATATTTAATTGCATTTTCTTACGAGGTGCATTTGGTCTGAATGACTTCACACGTATACACATCTAATGTGTAATGTGTGTTTCACTACTATGTAATTACTATTATATACAGTTTATGGACGAGTGTAGCCTAGTATATTGTAGTTCTGATACTCCTAGTAAGCAGATACCATTCAATAAGAGAGAACGAAATGCCTATGCCTCCATTTACATGCAGTTACTTCCCTCTTGGCTTGTGTTCAGCTCAGACTTGTGGGAAAGACACAGCAGCTGAGTTCAACACCTCCATTAATCTGAATACTCTATAAACCCAAACAATGCCCATACCTGATTTAATCATTCCATCTTTTCTCCTTGAGGTTTGCGTGGATGCACACCACTCTTAGTGGAATGCTAATACAATAGAGAGATGTGAGGAAATGAATGGGGAGTTTATCATACGCCATCGGCCCGCTGACAGAAACCACAGCTGACATTTATTTGGACAAGAGGAGAGGGTGAGGAAGGGAAAAAAATGACAAAGGAATGGAGGAGTCGGAGAAGAGTGAGCAGCTTGGTAATCTGTCAGGATCTGAAGCCTTTCAGGAGATCAGAGAGATTCATCTTGTTTAATACACTGAGGCAGATGGAGCCAAGAGTGGAGAAATGGAGAGGGATGAGGCGGGGCAGACAGCGCTAGAGGAAGATGAGGAGGCACAGGGAGGAGCAAGCCACAGAGGTCACTGTGGACTCCTGATGGGTGTAATGAGGTTCATATAGCAGTGTACACGTTCCTCAGAGACTGGCAAGCTTCAGTGTGTCCCAGTGCTGCTGCTGCTGCTGCTGCTGCTGCTGCTGCTGTTTTGCTGTTGGGGTCTATAGAGCCTCAGCTGAAAGCATAGATCCACTCTCCAAAAGCCCAAAAGCACACATGTATATATATATATATATATAATATATATATATATATATAACTATATATATATATATATATACACCCCCTACACACACACACACACACACAAATCATCCATAACATTATAACTACCTTAGTTTCACTCACTGATGACACCGAGGCACTTTGTAGTCCTATAATTACAGACTGTAGTCCATCTGTTTCTCTGCATAATTGTTTAGCATTTTTTAGCCTGTTTTTAAAAAGGTCAGCCTTCATGACGCTCTTGCTTGGATATTTCTGGTTGGTGGACTGTTCACAGTCAAGCAAAGACACTGAGGGGTTTAAACATTTCCAGAAGCACTGATGTGTCTATCCAGCACAACACACTCTACCACACTAATACCATAATAGTGTCACTGCAGTTCTGAGAATGATCCACCACTCAGATAATATCTGCTCTTTAGTGGTTCTATGACCCTAGAAGAACAGGGTGAAAGCAGGCTAACAAAGTAAGCAGAGAAACATCTGTAATTCTAGAAGAAATGCTTGCAAATGTTTTGTAGGATTGATCGGAAGGCAAATGTGCAAAGGAACTCTTCATGGAAGAGCTAGGTCAATCATGCTTTGGGGGAGGAATGGATTGAATGAAATTCCAGCAAATTTAACACAATCTTAAAAAAAAAGCTGGAGCTGAAATTACTTAATCGTGTCTTCCTCTTCCTTCAAAATAAATAAAATCTATAATATCTACAATAGACCATCTCAGAAGGTGCAAAATGAAGGCTTTACAGTAGTCTTCACATTCCCCTGATCTGAGTATCATTGAAAATCTGTAAGACGGTCCTGGAATCTCACAGAACTGGAAGACTTTTGCCAGGAAGAATGGATGAAAATCCCTCAAACAACAAATCAAAGTCTCCTGGATGGCCACATAAAGTCTTTACAAGCTTTGATACTTGCCACAGGGGGCACTACTAGGTAGTAACCATGCAGAGTGCCCAAATCCTTGCTTTAGGCCTTTTGCATTTTTGTCAAAGTAATAGTAATTTTGACCACGGGTGCCATTTCATATTGAATTTCAAGTATATATAGAATACTGGGTTTTAGATCAAAAGATGAGTATGAGAAGTTCAGCTTTTATTTACTGGTGTATTTTTTGTAAGGGATATTTAAAACATCCCATTATTATTATTATTATTATTATTATTATTATTATTATTATTATTATTATTATTATTATTATCACTTTAAATGCTTGGTTAGATTGGATATGGTTAGACTGGTTAGATCAGACTTTGGAAGAGTCTTCATTTAAACCATTGGGTCATTTATCCATTTAGCTCTCTGAGGCCTTCACAAAGAAGGTTGTAGAAGCAGATGAGTCCGAGAATTCGTTTAAAATATCTCAGGTCAAAAAGCAGACATTCCACTGCCAGTATGTTCAGACCAGGCCATCAGAGTAAGTTCGTATGAGATGAGATGTGCAAAGAAGTCTTCAACAATACTGAAATGTCAGGTGGCCACAGTTAATACTTGTAATATAATGTAAAAAAGCCTGCTTGTTGTGTGAGCTGTGCAAGGCAGTGTGTCAATAAAAAATATGGACAAGACAAAAGTTTGCAGTGAATCCTCTAGAGAAAGATTACGACTTCTGGAATAAAGTCCTTTGCAAAGATGAATCTTGAGTCTTGTTCTGTGTTTTTTTATTATTTTTTTTGTTATTATTTTTTTTTTATTATTTTCTTCCTTGCACACTTCCCGTGAAAATCAAACTTTCTGAGGGTAGATGCTGTACTTTGACATTAACTGTGGCTATTAGAGCCACATTTAGGTCCCGCGAGGACATTTTAGGATTGTTGAATTCATCCCACCATCTGTGAAAACGCTAGAACCCAAAAGTCAATAGAGCTCAAAAGAGCAGTACATGCAATACAGCTCAGGGCTCACAGAACTAGAAGCCTTTAAACTCTGTTCCAATTTTCACAGCAAGTCTTGTACAACTGAAGTTATAACAAAATTAATGACCACAATGTTGTGCATAAAACTGACTTTAATATGGCAGTGGAGTGGAGTGGAGTTTCAGTACAATGATTTTTTTTTTCAGAATGTATCATTATAAAAATAAACATAGCACATTATCCTTTAGTGTACATTTGATGTACTTTTATTTTCCAGAAAATGAGATGTAAAGTATAGACTTATATGTCTGTACTTTACACTATCTCTAATGTCACACATGCTAGATTAAACAGTGTTGAGAACATGGCTATTTGACAGTAATTGGAATAATGTGGTTTGCTTGGGTAAATCTAGTTATGGTTTGTGTGTCCTGTCTGTAGGTTATGCTAATCCTGAGATATGAAGTCTACAAAACAGCTTTTAACTGGCCACCGTTAAAAGAATGCTGATCTTGAATTCTAAGAGTTAAATGTTCTATTAGCTTTGTAATGCAACATGCATATGTTTGTTTCTAACGTGTTAATTTAAGGAAATAAACAGCAACTATGCTCAAAATGTACAGCTGTGTCTGTGTTGAGGGAACCAGAAGTGCCCAAGGTTTTACAGAAAACTGCAAACACAACTGCAAGTCACAGATTGAACATCATACAAATGACCTCTAAAAAATGATATACTCCTCCATGCAGTTTTCAGGTTTGACAGGGTAGCAAAACTTCACCAACCTTCAACTTTTAACAGCTTGTTTCTAATGAAGAAAGTTAAATAATAACAGAAGTTAAATAAAACTAGTCTAAATAGCTGTTTGTGTTGGCCAATGCATTTTTTTTTTCTTGCAAGAACCAAAAGTCAGTGTGTGATCACCCCTCTCGTCCGATGGTAAGTGACAGCTGTGTATCAATTACTCATGTCTTATGAGGAAATTGCGATGCTGCTGCTGATTCTCCAAAAAAAAGGGGAAGGAGAAAAAAAAAGGCCTCTCGCCAGGATCTGCTTGGGCAGGCGCTACGTGTCTGGCTTAACAATGGCCACATGAAAAGCATTGCAATCAATATTTCTCCCACTAATTGAAGGGCTTTTTATCTGAACCGGTCTCTGCGGGCCGCGGCTGTGGAAGAGGAGATGGCAGAGGGAGAGATTGCTGCGAGCAGCTGCTCCATATTCACTCTCCTCGCCCACTCTGCTTGACAGCACTGTCTTTAGAAAGTTCTTGCTGCCACAGGAAAATGCCAGGAACTCTCTTATCAAAATGGACAAGAAATACCTCAATTAAGAGCTCACAGCTCGCTAATATATCAGATGCATTGCTTTGGTTTTAAGACATAAATGGGACTCATGTTAACTAGGTTTTTTATGAGCTGGTAAATATCTGGAGAAACTCCATAAAGGATGCATGTCCTGTTAATATAGACATGCGGTAGTCCACTATCCCTTTATCAACTATGTATAAGTAGTTGACCAGAGGAGGATGGGTCACCCCTTGTGAGCCTGGTTCCTCCCAAGGTTTCTTCCTCCAGCTCTGAGGGAGTTCTTCCTTGCCACTGCCACCCTTAGGCTTGCTCACTGAGGGTTTATGTTTTCATGCTTTTATAGTGTGTTGTTGATCATCTAATGTCTGATTTCTGGAGAAACTCCGCAAAGGATGCATGTCCTGTTAATATAGGAACAATCTACAGAAAAGATCTAAAGTGAAGCATCCCCAGGTCTACTGCTGGCCGGTTGCAGTATGATGTGTAGCTCTGATCTGTTTGTTTTAGTGACAAAACTGCCCCATTTCCATGTCAAACAGCATAACCCTGCAGTTTGAATCCACAGTCCTTGGTCTTAGTGGTAGTGCATTACACCGCTGAGCCGCTCGGAGACATGTAGCCCTTTTCTAATGTGAATTTAGGCCTTAAATCCTTGAATGGGAAAGCCCTTTTCAGAACTGTGGCACCTAACTGTACGTACTTCAATTAGACCTCCAGGTGATGCTAATTTTGTTATCTCAGGTTATACCATTCTACCTCATCCCAAAGGTGTTCTATTGAATTCAGATCCAATGACTGGAAATGCCCCTGGAGAAAGGTGAACCTCATTGTCATTGTCATTCATGAAACCAGTTTGAGATGATTTTTGCTTTGTGACACAGTGCATAATCAAATTGGAAGTAGCCATTAGCAGGAGCAAATAATATACAAATACTCTGGCATTCAAAAAATGACTAGTATTTCTGACCCAAAGTGTGTATCACACCATTACAGCAGCTACACAAGCATGGAATACTGACACCAGACAGGATGAGTCAGAGAATTCAAGCCTTTGGCACCACATTTGAACCCTTACTAGAGCAAGCACTTTTTTTTATCTCAACCTCTGTGATTATTTGCATAAATTCCAACATATTAATATTGAAATATTTATTTTTAGATCCAACACAAAGCCTCAAAGCCTGTATTGGTTTTGCTCATTTTGAGTTCTGTAAATGAAATAATGCAAACCCTCAAATAATCCCTTTTTATTCCAGGTTGTGAGGTAGCAAAACACAAAAGATGAAGAATATACAAGATGAGGATGAATACTTTTGCAAGGCACTGAATATATATTTTGTGCCAGTGATTGACATTTCCATCTGGAGAGGTTCTGTTTCTGGGCTTTGCAAGGAGTACTTTTTTTGAGATTTCATATTTTTGATTCCTACCCAAAGTATGTTCACCGAACTTACACTACATCACCACTACATCCTGAGTTACTTTCCATGTGTTCAGTTTGGGGCCTTTAGGGACCACAGTCGACTAAGTGAATCTGGAAACACTTCTCAGGCACCTCAATGTGCTGTGGGATGTGGATTATGCAATAAGTGCACAGGTGTGAACTGAACTTATCTTCATCTTAGTTCCCTGCTGTCTCAGTCCTGCACAATCATGCTCTGTCTGGGAACCATTGGTGCACTGCCCAGGAGCATGGAGCGCACATTTGGGCCTCTTCCCAACCACCCAGGTAAAAGCAATCTCAGTAATGAGTTCTTCACCTTGGAGAACTCTACAACCCGTCCATAAATTTTCAGCAGCAAGCTTTCAGGACTGACCTCAAAGGTCAAGTTGCACTTACCTTAGTTTTGAGAGATTTTTCCTTGGAATTTACACCAGTGGCATAACAGAGATTTGGATTGATTTTCTGGAATTTCTGACATTAAAGAATGAATAAATGACCTGTCTGAGGGCTCTGTCAGCTCATGGTCTAGTTTAAGCTTCACTAGTTTGAAGCTCCTCGGGACCACATATCTTTAAAGAGCTTGTGAATTGTTACTTGTCCCTAATTAAGGACTGAGAGGCTAAAATGGATTTGTGTAAAGGGTATAACGTAGCAAAATCAAACTTGTTACACAGCATCACCTGTAAGCCTAACGTAGAGTTAGATGCCACATTTCTGAAAAGGGCTTCCTGAGATATTACTCAAGCTTTCCCATTCAAGGCCTAAATTCACATTAGAAAATGGTCACATGTCTCAGAGTGGTCCAGCGGTACAATGCATTAGCACTATGACCGAGGATTGCAGATTCAAACTGCAGGGTTATGCTGTTTGCCATCAGCAACTGGAGCCTGAGAGACCAAAATTGGCCATGTTCTCTCTGGGTGGGGAAATGGTACACCCTCTGTCTACTTGACTAGTTTCCCACCCTGCCTTGTACTAGTGTTCCACCCTTCCCTGTATTGTTTCACACCTGCCATCACCAACATGTAGAAATGTACACAGACCCTAATTATCTGCTATTGTGACTATTATGTCCACCATCCAACTATCATCACTTCAATGTTCCAGATTATTACAGCAGACATGCGGTAGTCCACTGTCCCTTTATCAATTATGTATAAGTAGTTGACCAGAGGAGGATGGGTCACCCCTTGTGAGCCTGGTTCCTCCCAAGGTTTCTTCCTCCAGCTCTGAGGGAGATCTTCCTTGCCACTGCCACCCTTTGTCTTTCTCACTGAGGGTTTATGATTTCGTGCTTTTATAGTGTGTTGTTGATCATCCCATTTCTGATTTCTGGAAAGCTGCTTTTTGACAAAATTGATGAGTTGATTGATTGGTCACATCATAGGACACCAGGAAGTGGAATGGTCTTATCAACGTACTGCATGGCTTACTGGCCATGTGCATATTACCATAGCTTACTGTTGGCTGCAATTTGGACACTGTGATTTGGACCCATCCTCCCCACAGTCCTCAAGTGATGAGTTGGAGTCTGCATGCAGGACAAGCATGTACACAAATATCAGTAAACATGCACTTGTTATATGTCTTTCAAATCTGATTCTGATTCTGAGATATGAAACTGAGAATATGGGTTGAGAAAATGCTGGGTTGTAAGAGTTAAAGCATCAAGTAACGTGAAAGTCAATTAAATTTACTGTATTTTTTATTATTTTTATTTCCCAGAAATCATTAGGCCTTGAAGATAATTGAAGTGTAGAAGGTCCTTCCTGGTTCCCCACATCTCTGATCGTACTGATATGCTGAAGATGAAGCTGTGAACTGTGATTGGAATTCGTGTGTGCTCGTTTACTAATTAGGTTTTAAAATATGCAAAGGCCAATGTAAATATTTTCTGACTTAACAAAAGCTGTATTAGTCACCTCACAACAAAAGAACATGGAGTTATAAAACAGCATCCGCTCTGATTGCCCTACATTATGATGCAAGTTACCATTAGCATGTCTGGTTCGTCAGCAGGAACAGACTGCTACAGGCTTTAATTGGTGAAATTTGAAATCAATAAAAGGTAGGCAGCCAGCACAGAGGCTGAATGCTTCCCGACAATTTAATTTCTTTTATCACGATGAGTGGCCAGGCTGCATCACGTCTATTAATACAAATTAGACCTTGTGGGCTTTGAGCTACCATACATCCTTAGCCCAAGTGAAAAAAAAGGGGGGGCCCAGTGGGGAAGTGAATGTAACACCCTCCAATGTTTCACACACTCACACACACTTACAAACAAAACCTGTCAAACAACTGTGCTTCACATCCCCCCCCCTCATGTCAGGCTTTTAAATTTGATGGCTTCTGATGTGTCTGTCTGACCACAGCTCTTAGAATAGAAGGCTGTTTGAGATAAAGTTGTTTCACGTAGACAAAGATGTTTTTTGTTCACTTTGCTTTTTTATCCACAGCAGTTCATTCATTAAAACAATGTTGTTTTTTGATCTACACAACAATGCCAGTTATTTCCACTCTGCTGCTGAAAAGAAGAACTTCGTTGTGACATTTCTGTGATGTAGAAATTGACACAATATGGTTGTGAAGTAAAATGCAAATGAATTTTCAGTAGAATTCAGTCATACATAAGGCTTGGCTGTTCTGATTGTTCTATCGTTATGCTAATCTGGTCTAGATCTTTCATGTTCTCTCTAACCACCTTGAAAGATGTTCAAACCGTTGTTAAAACTAATGTCTTTCTGCCACACACACACACACACACACACACACACACACACACACACGGGTGTATATATATATATATATATATATATATATATATATATATATATATATATATATAACAGCCTCTAAATGCTTCCTATAGCTTCTAATGAGAGTCTGGATTGTGGCTGAAGGTATTTTAGACCATTCTTCTTTACAAAACATCTCTAGTTCATTCAGGTTTGATGGTTTCCGAGCATGGACAGCTCTTTAAGTGACACCACAGATTTTCAATAATATTCAGGTCTGGGGACTGAGATGGCCATTCCAGAACGTTGTACTTGTTCCACTGCACGAGCAGTGTTTAGGGTTGTTCTTGTTGGAAGATCTCAGCTTCAGCCTTGTCACTGATTCCCGGACATTGGTCTCCAGAAGCTGCTGATATTCATTGGAATCCATGCGTCCCTCAACTTTAACAAGATTCCCAGTCCCTGTACTGGCCACACAGCCCCACAGCATGATGGATCCACCACCAAATTTGACTGTAGGTAGCAGGTGTTTTTCTTGGAGTGCTGTGTTCTTTTTCCTCCATGCATAACGGCCCTTGTTTTGCCCAAATAACTCTATTTTAGTTTCATCAGTCCACAGCACCTTATTCCAAAATGAAGCTGGCTTGTCCAAATGTGCTTTAGCATACCTCAAACGGATCTGTTTTTTGATGTGGGTGGAGAAAAGGCTTCCTCTGCATCCTTCTCCCATACAGATATCCTTGTGTAAAGTGCACCCGATAGTTGAACGATGCACAGTGACTCCATCAGCAGCAAGATGATGTCGTAGGTCTTTTGTGCTGGTCTGTGTCTTGACTCTGACTGTTCTCAACGTCCTTCACTTCTGTTTATTCAAGATTTTTCTTGGTCTGCCACTTCGAGCCTTGACTTGAACTGTGCCTGTGGTCTTCCATTGTCTCACATTGTTTCTCTCAGTGGAGACTGAACGCTGAAATCTCTGAGATAGCTTTCTGTATGCTTCCCCTAAACCATGAGGGTGAACAATCTTTGTTTTCAGGTCATTTGAAAGTTGTTTTGAGACTCTCGTGCTGCAACTCTTCAGAGAAGATGCAAAAAAGAGAAAAACTTACAATTGCCCCCCTTAAATACCCTTTCTCATAATTGGAGTCACCTGTGTATGGAGGTCAAGGGTCACTGAACTTACCAAACCAAATTTGAGTATAATAATTGGTTCTAAAGGTTTTGAAATCAATAAAATGGCAACAGTATAGAGTCCAGCAAGTCTTGTTTTGTTTTCCGTCCCATGTGCTTTTGAGCACATGTTATGTCTCCTCCCATTCCCAGCTGTGTTCCATCTGTAACCCTGCCCCTTCGTTATCATGTCCCAGCCTGTCTAATGTGATTGTGTGTGTGTGTGTGTGTGTGTGTGTGTGTGTGTGTGTGTGTGTGTATAAGTCCCTTGTCTCTGTTGGTCCTTGTCGGTCTTCTTGGCTACTTGTCTAATGGTCTACTCGTCTACTAGTATTGATGGTTAGTGTACCTTCTCTGTATAAATCTTGTTAATAAACTCAACCCTGCAAGTACTTCTGCCTCCACCTACCTCTGTGTCAGGAATCATTACAAACAGTGCCCAAATGTAGGCACCTGCCTAATTTTGTTTAACTGATTATTGCACACTTTCTGTAAATCATATAAACCTCATTTCACTTCTCAAATATCACTGTGTTTGTCCCCTATATGATATATTTAATGGAATTTTTTATCCAAACAATCAACGATTTATAAAGGTAAATCAGGAAAATGAACAACTTTTGCAAGCCCACTGTATATATACATATATATATATTGTACCATGGATTGCCATGGCTAACAGGCCTGCGCAGGGCCTTCTTTTATAAATCCAGCTTCTACCCGCACCTGCTAAAATCCATTCAGGTCTCTTCTGCTCTCACCAAAAAGGGCAGCATTTTTCCTGCAATGTTGACATTTCGTCCCTGTCCTGCCTGCAGTCCCTCAGACTTGCCTTTTATTGGCTTAATTGCAGCAAATTCACCTTTCTTTACAGCACTTTCCACAGCTTAGGCCAATTGACCTTCTACAGCAGGGCTAGGCAACCCTGGTCCAAGAGTTCTAGTTTCCAGAACACTCTGCTGATTTCCCTGCTCTAACAGACTTACTGATACTGGCAGTTCAGTGTCAACAGGTGAGTTGAATCAGGTGTGCTTGGGTTAGAGGAGCACAAAACTGTGCAGGAGCCCATTCCAGGACCAGAGTTGCCCACTCTACCATTTCTGCACAGTAACACACAATTAATGTGTTGTTTATGTCATATATTAGAATGAAATATTAATTCATTCAGGAATAGTCCAGGATTATTATCATTGTATATAGGCTATGTTTAAATCTGTGGGATATTTCTACATATATACAGTATGTTGTCCTGCTCATGTATTCACTCGGTCGGTGCCTAATCCCACATATTACATTAACATTAATTGTTGCACCACAAAATATTGTAATGGGACCCACACGTCTATTACTAATGCAGACCTGTCTACCATGTTCACATGTTTACCTGGGTGCTTCTTCACAGATATCTATTTGGTGATCTTATGAATGGCTACATATAAACATCTTTATTTTTCAGGGTGGATATGTGGGGTTAGCTCTTTCTGTGAAGAAAGGCATGAGAAAATCACAGTAATCATACACTATATACTACATATACACTATAATAAAGTGTAGATTGCATTTATATTGCCTAGTCACACTGTAGCCTGCAAGAGAGTTTGTTAAACATTTTGCAAATGCGTACGCATTTTGTAACTGTACATGTTGTGTGTTACAGTTAAAAAACACCAGTAAATATTGTTGGTTAAGAGGCCAAAGTCAGCTCCTATTTTAAACTTATAGGTAAAGGTTCTCCTACTCCCTCTGTAGTTAAGGGCCTTGCTCAAGGGCACTTCGTTCATGTCCTTCAGGGCCACTTCAGGGATTCAAACCAGCAATCTTCCAGTCACAATATATGTCCCTATATGGTACTACTTACATTCTGGCAGCTATACATTAATTCATATAAGAATGCAACATAACAACTGCATCATTTAAGGTGGAATGGAAATTTCAAATCATATGCTATTTCATTCTTTACATTTTTAGTTATGTTATTATTTCTGTCTATATTTTGTTATGTTGTGTTATTTGACATCTTTGCTTTATATGTTCTTTCTTTATATCTTATTGTTTCATGAGAGTGGGATATGGGTAGTTATCATATGTTATAATTGATTTAATTTGATATTCCAGCTTATAAATAAATATAAAACATATTCTTTGCTGTTGTGTGTGTGTATATATATATATATATATATATATACTCTGTGATGGCTAGAGCATTTCCAGAACATCATGCAGGTCTTGTGGATGTTCCCAGTATGCAGTGGTCACTACCCACCAAAAGTGATCCATGAAAGGACAACCAGTAACCTTACAATGGGTTCATGGGCACCAAAAGTTCATTAATGTTCATCCAAGTCCTATCTCAAAATGTACAGTATTCTTTTATTTATTTTTATTTTAATGTTATGGCTGATTGGTGTATTTCCTTCCACAAATTCTTCCAATGTAGAAAACTTGTTCTATCTGTAAAAGAACAATCATAGAGATTAAAAGCTGAATGTATAAATACATTTGAATTAAACATCAAAACACAATGTAGCAACAGCATTCTTTCATCTTAGAAATATCCAAGGCCTGCAGCGTTCTCTCATTAGTCGATACTGAGAAACTCATACATGCTTTTACATCCTCTTACCTGGATTACTGTAATGCTCTTTTTTTTTCTGGCCTACTAAAGCTCCACCTCCAGCATTCTGTAGCTTGGAGTGCAATGCTGCAGCAAGAATCCCGACAAGCACAAAAACGAGAGATCATATTGCACTTGCACTCAAACATCTGCACTGGTTACCAGTATCATATTGAATTGATTCAGAAATCCCTTCCGGCTCTTGTGCCACTCTACCTAATTTCTGGGTGATCTGATTACTAGGTATGTTTCCTCAACAGCCCTCAGATCAGCTGGTGGCAATGTTCTGTTTGTACCTGCTGCCTGACTTTAAAGTGTAAAGACAGCTTTTCGCCCATCCTGGCTCTAATCTGTGGAACTCCCTTTCTGATCACCTGAGGGCTCACTACAATCTCTGCACATTTAAGAGACGGTTTATGTCTTATTTGTTAATTTATCATATTTAATGCTCTGGACTTTATTGCACTTTCTACTGTTTAACATTTTATTTTACTTGATTTTTCCCCCCCTATTTTGTTCTGTTTTATTGTTTTAAAGTACTTTGTGAAACTTAAAAAAAAATAAAAGCCTTAGTCTTAGTCTTTAGTGATGGTATTCAGCAAATGCCAAATTTCTTCAATGTATTACAAGCATATTTAGAGTGAACACGTTTTCTGTACTAGTTCTAGGTTAAATGACCATATGCCACAGGTTCAGCAAAAGCATTTTACTTATTTATAAATATGTATGCATTATTAAATGGTTCAGAGTGGCTTTAGGGGGATACACACCATTCCAGAGAAGGTTTCCAACACAGTATGTTCACAACTCAGTAATACGATCCATCTATCAGAGAAAGATACTGATGATTAAAATAAGGGATTCAGATACATTATCTCAGCTCTGAGACACTGCATTACAGTAGCTGTTCTTAGACGGAACATGCTAGGACAGTGTGGCCTGACCACATTGGCACTTGTTTCACTTCAGGACAGTGAAATGACCGATTTCAATGTGAGATCTTTTTTAAATCCCTTTCCAGACTCATATGCATCTACAACCTTTTTTCTAAAGGCTTCAGAGAGCTCTTTGGACCTGGCCATGGTGATCCCACTCACTTGAACAATCAAGAGCAAACCGAACTAACCTATAACCTATAGTAAGTAACATCACCTCATGGTAGCTGAAGCAGGTATAGGGGAGTATTGTGGTGACCCTAGTCCACATGTTTGTGGACACCCCATTTAATGATTGCATCCGGGTTCAAATTGTATCCATTGCTGACACAGATGTGCAAATGCACACACAGCTAGTCTAGTTGATGTAAAGAAGTACTGTCAATACAATAGAACTGTTGGGGGCAAATAAACATAAACCTATTGGCACCATACCTAATGCCAGGTGTGGGCAAGAGGGGTATAAAGCCCCCAGCATTGAGCAGTGGAACAGTGTACCCTGGAATGATGGTGCTCCATCCAATAATTTTCAGATGAGTTGGGATATTGGGGATGAGGTGGGGTGGTGATCATCCAACATTCTGACCTCACTTTCTTGTCAAATCACAGCAACGCTCACAGAAAGCCTTTTCTGGACAGTAGGGACAGTAGAGTTAATTGAACAAAAGCAGTATTGAAACCATTATATTAGAAACCATTATTTATAGAAAAAATAAATAAATAAATAAATAGAAACGAGCAGGTGTTCCAATCCTATTGTTCATATACTATGTGTATGAGGAGCATGCTGACTTTCTGTGAAAGCCATCATGACCAGTCAGCTTGAGACCAGAAAGAATAAATAAAAGCTATTGAAGCCATTGTGTGCTTGTCAGCACAAAACCATGCAGTTTAAACCTATTGAAGTTTAAATATTTAGTGTGACTACAGTGCTTTAAAGAAAAACATTGACTGTTACGGCCTGCGCTCTTACAGACACTCTCAAAGAAATTGAATTTCCAAACAGTAATGTGACAGCTTGGTACAGCCATTGTAAATCAACTTACAGTGATGATTAACATATCAAGGAAACCTTCCATTTCAGTGGAGACCCTCTGAGCGGAACACTTATTAGCACGCCTGTGGAGAATCACATGGAGCCGAAGTATGTTCTTGTTGTGAAGTCCTGGCAGAAAGCAGAACTCCCGAGTCACAGTGAGGGAGCCTCTCAGGCCATGGCAAACGGATTTCGAGTTTATCTTAATGCACTTATCCAGAAAGGCCCTGCGTCTCATCACAATATCAGAAAGATATTTTCTCTTGCTTCATGAACCTTGCTGAAATAAACAACTGTGCTTTTCCATGATTCTCCTTGAAGAAGAAAGTCAGCCCAAACAGTCCGAGAAGTCTGTTCCTGCTCCAATTTCTGATTTTTCGGCAGAAGCCCATACAGCCCATACAGCAGCAATCCAGCAGGCCTATTCATTGTGAAAGTGTGTAAAATTCAGATGACCATTTTTACCATATTGAGTTCATAAATGTCAATTAATCCTTTAAGAAACATTTTATGTTTTTGTATTTTTAAGTTTATTTTTATGCTACACGCATAATCTGGATTGCAGTTGCTTTACTTAAGTTGTTAGCTATTAACCCAATTTAAGTGTTTATTGGTCCTCCACTGTGAAACAAAAAGTCTGATTAAACTAAGCTTGAAGTTTGCAAGAAAATGTGAAACTTGCATTACGCAGATCCTAGATCTTTGTTCTATCTTTATTATCTTTTTTTTCTCAGTCAGTTTTTCTCTTCCATTCTTGTTCTTAAAACCCAATTATGCAGTTTTCATAAAGATTCTGATACCAGTGCGATGTACAAGGAAAATAATATGATATGCCTCCACACCACTTCCCTGGTACCTGAAAGTAATATTTGATTTTTGAATCTCCAGAGACATTAAAATTTGTGAGACCAGTGACTGGTTGAAATACAATGCATCCATAAAGTATTCACAGTGTTTTACTTTTTACATATTTTGCTGTTCCAAAATGGATTCAATTCATTTGTCCCCCTCAAAATTCAAAGTGAGGCAGTGACAAAGTGAGAAATGTTTGTTTGAAATCTATGCAAATTTATTACAAATAAAACACAAAAATATATAATCATTCACAACTTTTGCTCAATACTTTGTTGAGGTACTTTTGGAAGCAATCACAGCCTCAAGTCTTTTTGAATATGATACTACAGGCTTGGCACACCTGCTTTTGGGAAGTTTCTCCCATTCTCTCCCAAGCCTGACAGATTGGATGGGGAGCATCGGTGCACAGCCATTTTAGAAATCTCCAAAGATGTTCAATCAGGTTCATGTCTGGGCTCTGGCTGAGTCACTCAAGGACATTCACAGAGTTATCCCGAAGCCACTCCTTTGTTATCTTTGCTGTGTGCTTAGGGTTGTTGTCCTGTTGATAAATAAACCTTTGTCCAAGTCTGAGGTCCAGAGTGCTGTGGAGCAGGTTATCATCAACAGTGTCTCTGTACATCACTGCAGTCATCTTCCCCTTGATCCTGACTAGCCTCTCCTGCTGCAGAAAAGCATCCACATAGCATGATGCTGCCACCACCATGCTTTACTGTAGGAATGGTTTTGGCTAGGTGCTGAGCAGTGTCTGGTCTCCTCCAGACATGAAGCTTGGCACTGAGGTCAAAGAGTTCAATCTTTGTTTCATTAGACTAGAAAAGTTTGTTTCTTACGGTCTGAGAGTCCTTACAGTGCCTTTTCACAACCCCCAGATGGGCTGTCATGTGTCTTTTACAGAGGAATGGCTTTCATCTGGACACTCTACCATACAGGCCAGATTGATGGAGATGGGTGCCTTAGAAATGGTTGTCCTTTTGAAAGGTTCTCCTCTGTCCACAGAGCAATGTTGGACCTATTCAGATTGACCATTGGGTTCTTGTTCTTAGTCATGTCCCTGACTAAAGCCCTTCTACTGTGATCACTCAGTTTGGCCAGAAAGCCATCTCTAGAATGGGTTCTAGTGGTTCCAAATGTCTTCCATTTATGGAGGCCACTGTGCTCATTAGGACCTTCTGTACCCTTCCCCAGATCTGTGTCTTGATACAATCCTGTCTCAGAGGTCTACAGATAATTCCTTGGAATTGGCTTGGTTTGTGCTCTGACATGCACTGTCTACTATGAGACCTTATATGAACAGGTGTTTGGTTTTCCAAAACATGTTCAACTGAATTTACCACAGGTATACTGCAATCAAGCTGTAGAAACATCTGAAGGATGAGCAGTGGAAACAATTTTGGAATTTTGGAATAAGTGATAGTGTGAAAAAGGTGAAGCGCTGTGAATACTTTCTGGATCCACTGCATGAATGGGATTTCTCATAACACTCAACATGGCATCTGTTTACCCTTCAACAAAAAGAGCAAATCAGCCTGCTGATCAGCAGAGGAGGGTCGAAAGTATTGTCTGAGAGATGCAGAATGGTGTACTGATACAGTAGAATAGTATTATTAGGATACTATTGTTATAACTGTGTTATCCTACGTTTTTCACCAATGTTACGTAGTGCATAGTGCAGCATATTTTGAAACAGTTTTAAGGTATTACATGATGTGGCTTTAATAAGTTTATCTTGCCCTGTAAAGTTACATTTTGGAGGTTCAAGACAGTAATGTATATTTAATACAATATAATGCTCATAGTGTGGCTTAATACAATATTGTGGTTCATAAAAGAAAGTTAGATTATTCTGATATTACAGTTTCATTCTGGCACATGCTTACTCATGAGCCTGCAGATCTAAGGAGGCATCATTCTCCCCTCAAACAGAATGGACAGTCTCCAGAAAATGTTCCCCTGTGGGCAGTTTTACGTCTCCAGCAGCATCTGTGGTGCATATTGCCAAGTCGTATCAAGCATTGCTGCCTTAACCTTCTTGGACTGGAGGGCCCTGCAGTTGTTGTGCACATTTTCTTTTTTCTTTGGTATTTACATATTGCTCCTTGCATCACATGCTCCATCTAATGTCAGCATGGGACTAAATGCTGGGTGCAATCTATCACTGAGCATACACCTACAGCACTACAGCGAGGAAAAAATAGCTCCCGGACTAGTTTTAAATGCAAAGAAAAAAAAAAAAAACATGTTTTCCCAGCCTGAATATGAGACCTCATTTTTCCCTAACCTGCAATGCAGCTTGAGCATTAGAATTCTAGCACTGGGCTGCTGTGTCGAGCACATCCAGCTGAGCAAAAGTGTAAATAATTTCATTTTACCAGACAACATGTCTCAGGGGAGGCTCAGCTTGGCACTGTAGATTTGATCGTTGAGTGCGTTGGCGATTTGCAGTGGGCTTAGGACTTAAAGAAGAAGCGTTGTGCTGGAATCTTGTTCACTCCAACCTTTTGATCTCCCCATTCACGTAGCCATAGGATCAGGCAGCTTATTGATGTTTAATTGCAAAGAAAAGTTAAGTTTTGCTGGCTATGAGTCATTGTTTATTCTCTGCCGCTGACCTACTCATTGTGACTTCATTGCAATGCTGAAAAGGGTTGGTTTATATAACAAATGCACTTGGCCCTCTATTCATACCCCAGTAGCGTAGCACTAAAACACTGCAGAAGAGCTGGCTTATCGAGCTGCTCTAATTAAGGTATAATTAACAAAGGTTTTTCATATGAACGTGAATAAAATGTAATGTACCATTAGTATAATGTTACTGTTATAAGAAAACACTAAATCATATATATATATATATATATATATATATATACATATGCATGTAGTGATGTGATGTTTTATCAGCCTGTATAGATGACTGACATCTGACTGAAGAAGACTTCTGTGTGTGTCATTGTCATTGAGGCTGGGATATCAGCGAAGGGTGGAGGAGATAGGAAAAGAGCGAGTGTGGAGGCTTTTGATGTAAGCCTCGCTTCTGCAACAAAATTATGGCCTTATATTAGTCTCAGACTGCAGTGATGCATGAAATGATGTCCCGTGGCATGCTAAGACCCATCGATGATGAGCTGCATGCACAGACATAGCCACAAACGAAGACATTTCCCCACATGTAGAAAAATGAGACACTGCATAGTTAAAGATTAAAACTTTAAGAAGATTTTTAGATTTTAGAACAATTATATTATTACTGCAAACAATGTTCATCCTTTGTCTTTGTTGTATAAGCATTTAATTCATGATTTATGGGTTTTAAAACAGTCATGAGATTGAAAAAGAAACCACACTTACACCTCTTATGGGTAGCATGCAAATCACCCATATATATAAAAAAAAATAAACTTTAGAATTAAGACAAATGTACAGTGTAACATACCAATAAATTTACCTTTCCACACACATGCCTTCACACTAATGTGGTATTATATCTTCTTCTACTTTTGGCTGCTCACTTTAGGGAATGCCACAGCGAATCATCTGCATCCATCTTGCCCTATTCCCTGCCTCCTCCACTGTTACACCAACCATCATTCTAACCCACCTTCCTCCTCTTCTCCTCTATGGTCTTCAACCTACAGTAGCCCAATTTCCACCAGCACCCTGCTGGTCAACAGCACCGGAGGCGGTCATTGTTACCTCGGGCCTCGACCGATCAGGTATGGCAGTCATATTTATGATCCACATTATAGTTGTGGCACAACTTTTTACATTGGATGCCCTTCCTGACACAACCCTCGCCATTTTTTCAGGCTTGGGACAGGGCACCAGCAGTGCACAAAGTACACCCTTAATGGCCGGTTTTAATGTGGTATTATATAAAATATAAAAATATATAAAACGTACAATCACAGCATATTTTCTGATCTCAAACTGTTAAAAATTTGTGATGTAAGTTCACATTGAAAATATATTAGGAGACCAGTCTTTAAACATTGCAGAACAGTTGCCATTCATAACCTGGTTTATCTAATCAGAAAAGAAAGAGCAAACTAATGAGGGACATGAGAAAAGAACCAGTCAACTTCACAAGTGTTTCCTGAAAAGCCTTGCAAAACAAAATTTAACGACAGAGTTCAAAAGAAAGTGTTTGTTGGCTCCGTATCCAAACAATGCAATCAGTCGTACCTCATTGATTCAGCACTTTGATCGATTTTCAGTGAAATATAGAGTATTTGGTAGAAATGGTTTCAAATCAATGTTTATCAGAGATTAATCAAAGAAATCTGTCAGAAGGATGTTCGTAGGCCTTGTGAAAAACTCACATATGACGAAATAAACAATCCTTTTTGCAGACACGGCCATTTTTCCAGACCATTTTTAAATTGTATGCTAGTTTTATTTTAATGAATCTTGTGTTTATTTCATTTGCACACATTTGTTATTATTGTTATTAGATATTGTTTATAAAAAGTAAAAGTGATCAAGAAAATAAACATACAATAATACCAATCCCACCCATCCCAGCATCAAACCCACCTCTCTTTCTCTAGGCAGTTCTGTGACACATTGTTCTGTGCTCTCTTCCTCACTTTCGTCTGTATCATGAGGAAGGTGAATTCCAGCCTCCACTGCTCTGTTGAGCATCTTCAGGATGTCTAGAGCGCTATGCTTCACAACACTGAGCATCTGCCAGCCTGTACTTTTAACTCACATTAGCTGTAGTTTCACTGAACAAACACCATCCTTTTCCAATGAGTTTGCTCATGAATGTGTCATACTCCCAGACCACAGTATCAGTAAACATTCCTTGGTGGCTACATATAACCTGCATATACAGTACACTGGGTAAGAGACCCCTTTTTCACCTGTGGAGATGAAATACATGAGTTCGGGACTCTGTATAGAAATAAGCATCCCAGCTACTGCACCTACAACCCGTTATACAGTAAAAGGTAAAGGTGTTCATAGACCCACTGTGTTTTGCACACAGGAGAGTTCTTCATTGCCTTCTGCATTTAACCCATCCAAACACAGTTTAGTTGCGCACAACTAAGCAAAGGGGGAAAGGGTGAATGCATGGACTTAAACACAGCAGCATTGCTTACAAGGGCAATACAGACTGTCTGCAAGAACTCACCTGTGCTACAGAACTTTAGGTTTGAGCTCTCATAACCACCAATTTTACAGATTTACATGCGAGTGTATTTGGTCAGGTCAAAATGTGCCTGATTAGGCTAAAAAATAGGGATAAGTTCTGTCATTTAGACTGTGACAAGGGTGAAATGAACTGATGAGTTTATAAAATAATATAATCAACAATAGCAATAAGAACATTTATATTAATGATTATGATTTTTTATTATTATTCTCATTATTATTTTTTCTTCCTCTTATTATATAATGTTATTTCAAAGCCTTAGAAATGACAATGTCTAGGTGCTGAACTGTGGGCTAAATCCACTTCAAGTAGTACTTTGTGAATAACGAGCAGGTCAGGTTACTCGTTCATTTACAAGTAAGTTCACGTAGTACTTTAGTTACACAATGTTTCCGGAAACACTAATTAACCTAGTTAACAATGTTCTTAGCATTATGAAGCCTTTGGGGAAACTCACTCCAGACCTTCATTAAAGTTAATCAGATCAGGGGAACTGCTTTACTACAAGTCAGCACCAAAACTGTGTTCTTTAATTTTGTAACCAACATATGAATAACTTTACTGAACAACACCCATTTGGATGACTGTATTTATGCTTATTTTTACATGCTTATAAATGTTACATAGTGTTTCTACTGGCACTTAATTTAGGGTGACAATACATTCTTTTTTGGGATGTGAAAAGTCTATCCCCTCAGGATTTCCAAATTGTGTAAAATGAGGTTTCACTTAGATTTCACATCAACATTTACATCTACAGTTGTTACACATTCTGTTTACTGCTTTTAACACATCTCTTTGGGGCGGCACGGTGGCACAATAGCGCTGTTGCCTCACAGCAAGAAGGACCTGGGTTCAATCCCAGGGTGGGGTGACCTGGGAAGTTACTGTGTGGAGTTTGAATGGTCTTCCCGTGTTCGCGTGGGTTTCCTCCGGGTACTCCGGTTTCCCCCACAGTCCAAAGACATGCATGATAGGTGAATTGATGACTCTAAAGTGGCCCTTAGTGTGTGGATGAGTGAGTGAGTGAGTGAGTGAGTGTGTGTTTGTCTACTAGCTAAGGATGTTCTAAGTAAACAGCAAAGCACTTTTGTATGTCGCTCTGGATAAGGCCATCCGCTAAATGCCGCAAATGTAAACATAATGTGCGCCCTACGATGGATTAGAGTCCTGTCTAGGGTTGTTTCCTGCCCTTGCGCTCTGAGTTGCCGGCTGGGCACCGGCTCACCCTTGACCCTATTCAGGAATAAGCGGTTCAGAAAATGAACGAATGAATGAATGAATGAATGAATGAATGAACACATCTCTTTGAGTCCCACCTTCTCATTGCCTCTATTGGTCTATATGCATCTACATCAATCATTGGTCAGATTGCTTCCAATCACATAGAACTGCCTAAAGCCTAAAATACTTAATACAAATATAAATAAACACAAACTAGTTGTTCATAGCTGACATTTTTATTTCATTAAAGTATTTGTTTTTGTTGTGGGGTGTGTGGGGAGATGATTTAGCAGAATAAATGTTCATGTTTTAATGTTCATTAACATAGCTGCATGATTTTGGAAACATTTAATTCTGTAAAAACAAAGTTTAAAACTGTAGAAACCATGACAATTCAGTTGAATTGAATTGAAACAAATTTCATGACTAACCTTTAAACAAAAGTGTAATTTATTAGCTCTGCCAAAATACAATTCTTAAGGACATATATAACTGCTTTTGTATACCTTTCTCTAAGCCAGATGCACAAGTACATTACATTACATGAAAGTCATGTTTCTAATGTCATCGTATGTATTTGCATCATGAAGTTGATTACCAAACCCAGTTCTTTCCTTTCCCTGGAAAATAATGGATATATTTGCAAGCAAATGGGCAGATGGTGAAGAACAAGTCAATTAATGGGCTTTTTTTTGTTTCACTAAGTGCAGGGAAATATGTGGTGGTATTGTGCATGATAATTATGCAGGTAGAGATTAGGTGGCGATAAATGGTTGACTGTTGTTTTAATAGTAGAAAAAAAACCCTGTAAAGGCAAGGCCTTGTAGAGAGCTTGAGTACTAGAGTTTGTTTTAGGAATTACCTCCATTCGATGAGTTTCAATGATGACTGACTTCACTAATGACAAACCCTCACAAGAGCCACTTAAAAAAGAAGTTAAACAAGAAATTACTGAGCATCCAGGTAGGCTTAAGTACAATTTTCCAGGCCTGCGCTGACTCTTTCATGGGAATGTGGGGTGGGGAAAGGGGGGGGGAGCTAATTGAATTTCACAGCCTACTCTCCATGACTATGGCAACATCAAAGTCCATCTTGGAATAATGGATTAAAACCATCTATCATACTTATTTTGCTTTTGGCACTATGGGTAATACAGTGACCAACTGCAAAAAAGAACTTTCAGTCTAACTGTAAAAAAAGGGAGAAAAGTCAATAGAAAAGAATGACATTTTTGTCCAATTGTAATTGTAATACTGTATTGTTTTTTATTGAATGTGTTTATTGAAAATATTAATTGAATATATCAATGATACATTATTTCTGGTAATCTGAGCTTTTAAGGACAATAAAATTGAAATTGCTCCTAATGAACTGTGACACAACATGCATTGGCCTCGTAAACAGATACTATTGTGGAAAGAAAATCTCTGACATTTAAAAAAATCAAATTTTTTATTGGACAGTAGTTTGAGTGAAGGTGTACTGAATGAATTACAGTATGGATCTGAAATTAACACTTAGAACCCAAGATCCGCAAATTGTTGGCAGTTACAGTACATGCCATTTTCTAGGCTTAACATTGCAGAATCATAGTAACTTACATCCATGATACACATATAATAACAAACAGTAATTAACTAACCATGGTCCACCCATCATTGTTTGATGTATTATGAGTGAGTAGTCCCCATAAACAGCTGAAATACACTCAAATAAAACTGAATTAAATCTCAGTTGCCAAAATGCCAAAAGAGCTTCCAGTGCATATTAACTGCTTGGTGAAGTGAATTGATATATATATATATATATATATATATATATATATATATATATATATATATATATATATATATATATATATATATATAGTTCACTTCACTTCACCAACTTATTTTGTATTTTGTGCAGATGCATATAATAGTAAATAGTATAGTATAATAGTACAAACTGTTTTTTTTTTTTTAATACTTGACTGTAGTAGAAATAAAATAAAAAATATAGACTTGAAGCCATCTAACTTGGAGCTTTGCCTTGAGGAATGGAAAAAAACATCCCAGTGGTAAGATGTGTCAAGATCATAGTGTCTTATCCAAACTGATTTGCATTTGTAATTGCCACAAAAGTGGGCTTTATGGGGGTTAATATTTGTTTACATTGGAATTGATTGGAGATGTTATCTTTTCCTGTTTGTTGTTTGCTTCACAATTAACAAACAAAATGTTCAAGTTGTAGACATATTCTGTAAATGAAATAATGCAAAATATTTAATATGTGTTTCTCTTAATTTCCCAGCTATCCTTCAGATATTTAATGTTAAGGCACTTCAAATTTAACACCAACATAATTTGGAACTGACAGATGCGTTATCTTTTGAACCCAAGCTTCATTATTCTGCCATTATTAAAAGTGCAGAAAGTACCATGGGTTAGTTGGTAACAGGGCAATATGGCTCTATTTTAGAGTGAATGAAACTGATGTTAATGTAGCTAATTAAGGGAGGGATTATGGGTAAATCACATTCAATCACATTTCAGATTTATAGTGGGTGGAAGCAGTTCTACCTAAGAAAATGATCTCTCTGGCACTTCTGGAAGTCCCACATAGGTCACTGATTATGGAAGTCATGGAAAGGGAAGTGGTGTGGTGGCAGCTCTATGCCAGAATTCTTTACTGAAAATGTCACTGTTAAACTGACACAACTGAACAAATACATTATGAGTTTGGATTTAACATGCTCACATTTTTACCAAATGTTTTATCTTTTATCTTTTATCAAATGTTTCATCTGTGCACAACCTCCTATTTCATTTCTGCAGATTCTATATTACATACTTATTTACACATTTTGTGATCTAATTGTGAGTCTCCTTGATGTCTTTGGTAGCACTATTTGCTAAGTACACATAACCCATCCTTTCATGTGCCCAAAGAAGAATCGTAAAAAAACATGCAGTTTGTTACCAGTGTTGAGCTTATGACAAAGGAATTAATAAATAAAAAGTTTAGAGCTAGTTTAGAGCTGGGATTAGGGTAAGGGTTAGGATTTGTAGGTTCAGCTCATATATTTGTACTGTTTACTTGTTTGTAACATTCACCAGGTTGCATCAGTCATTCGTGTATATGCACTGTGCTCATTTACTACACATTTACTACAGATTGTACTACTCCTTTTATTCTCATAGCTACAAATTCCTCTTGGCCTGCACTTTTCCATGTCTCTTATAGGAGACTGGTATGTCAGTTAGATGTGTTTCCAAAGTCAAGAAGGGCAGCAGGGATTTGGAGCTGCTTTTGTCCACTTCATGAGGGAAGTAGGGAATGCAAAGGTAAACCCAACCCTAGTCATAGCATGAAGTGGAGGAATTTAAAATATGCAAATTGCTAACTAATTGCTGCTGATTCAATTGAGTAGGCAAATCCATTTTTTTAGAAAATCGAGTTTAATAAAGTCATCCTGACAGGTTTGGTCAATATTTTCAAGAAATAATATAGATCACAATTATCTTAAGTTTTAGGACAATTAAATTAAACATGTAGAGGAAACTAATAACAAGGTAGCACTGCCAACATAAATACACAAACACACACACACACACAAACACACACACACACACACACACACACACACACACACACACACACACACACACACACACACACACACACACAGGCCACTGACTGGCCTACAGTTTTACATCTCTATATACATAATATCACGCTTCAAACAATGTGTGCTTGTGTGCATATGCATGCTACATGTGTTCACAAATGTTTGCATTCGCACCAAATGCTTCTTCACTGTGCTATTTGTGTGAATGGATGGCTGGCAGACTGGAGTGTGTGAAGGAGAGGCAGTATGTTTTCTAATGAGCAGAATGTTGGTTTGTACTCTTTCTGCAGCCCTTCTTACCCCCTTGTTTCTAGAAAAACAGGGAGCAACAGTATCTGACCTTTCCTATGGTTGCTATGGCAACCATAAAAATGGGGTAAGAATCTCAAGCGTGTTCCGTAACTTTTCCTTTGATATCTCCAGGCATGAGCGGCAAAGCGCTGAGCAATTAACTAGAGAAAGAAATCCTTTTCTGAACAAGGCAATGGAAATGAAGACACTTCCACAATATTCTGAAGATAGAGCAAGAATTCATGCTGAAATGAACAGAATCACACACACACACACACACACACACACACACACACACACACACACACACACACACACCAGATGAGTCTTTAATTTTAATCATCTTCTATATGACAGCTTCTGTCTGTACTTTCAGTCATTAAAAAAATCCCAGAGCGTAGTTTTTCTCTTATGTACAGAAGCCCAATTCCCACTAATAATAAAAAATTAAATATGTTTTTCATTACAAAAGCAAAAAGCATCTCACAATAATGAGCAATCAACACAAAATACTGAGAAACCATCTCAAGATCTTGAAAAATCATCTAAAAATATTGAAAGCATACCAGTGATTTTGCATCTTTCTATACTGCTAAATATCTCAATATATTGAGAAAGCGTACTTATCACTTACTGTTTCAAAATAGTCATATTATGTTAAAATAATGACTTAACATGGTGACATATTTATTCGCAACAATGTTGCTTGACTTTTTTCAGTGGCAGGAATAACCATAAGAGTGAGGATCTGAACTGGAGAACCAAAATGGACATTGACTTACCAGCAAATTGATTGTTTTTGTCTCCTTTTAAATTAGTGAATATGTCTGCACCCATTAATAGCATAGCTGGTCAGTTGCTTACAACAGAACTTGTATTCTTATAGGAAAGCACCTAGAATACATAGAATGGGATTCTATGGAGCAGGCACACGTGATATTCTAAAAGCACTGTTCCAGCAACTTGTGTAAAGCATTCCCAGATAAGGAAGAGGCACGAAAGCTGATTTTTGAATTAGATTTTTTTTTTCATTTACTACCAATATTTTTATTAAACTATTACAAATTATTTAATTAAACTGCATTCAATTACACTTAATCAATAATTACCAATTACTGAGTAACTACAATTATTTAGAAACTTGTTCAAATTATTTAGCAACTATAAATTAATCAGTAAAAATATGTTGTGATGATACTGGAACCCTTTCTAGTGTTACAATGAAGCGTGTACAAAATGTTTCCAACCAAAATAAAGAACTAGACAAAACATTTAAGCCTTATGGATTACTGCTTCTTATCTGACAAATGAACCAATGAAGAACCTGTGTTTGGAGAGTGTACAAATTAAGTAACTAATATTTAATATTAAAACTTATTTATTAAGTTGTTTTAGTAAATTAGCCCATATACACAAACTTTAAAATGTATACGTTAATACATGTGTAATAGTACCGTAATACTAATTAAAACTACACATGTGACCATCATGCTGTATATCAGGAATTAGTTTTTATTTTGTTCTGTACTGTTTATTTTTATATGTTGGGGTTGGAATACAAGAAAAACAATGTTCAAATACAAGTCCTGCACATAAATCATAAATTTGCTTTTTATTCCATTTCTGAGACCTGCCTCTGAGACATGATGCTGAATGCTTTTCTGTCTACTCTTATGCAGCTAGTGAAAAGATGAAATGATGAAAGAACGAGTCCTCCCAACTGAACCACCAGCCATTAAAATCAATACCATTTTCAAATTCATTTCATTCTTCTTTCATTCTCCCAATATCTGAAGCTCCACCATATATCCTACATTTAGGCAGATATATGATCATGCATGTGACATTCTGCCATATGCGAATGGGTTTCATCTTTCTTTCTTTCTTTCTTTCTTTCTTTCTTTCTTTCTTTCTTTCTTTCTTTCTTTCTTTCTTTCTTTCTTTCTTTCACAAAACGCATCAGGCTTGTTTAAATGTTGTTTTGTTTGTTTGTTTGTTTGTTTTTTAAGATCATCTGATGCTGAACTTGGTGGTGGGAACAAACGTTCTTCCAATAACTCAACTGAATGGTTTGGGTGGTCAAACAGAGGTATTGATTAGCCTTTCTAACAATCCTGAGAAAGCATCTGCCTGAAAAAAACAAAAAACAAACAAAAAAAAAACCTTCAAACTTCTGATATCTGGCCTTTCCTAACAAGGATTATGAATAATCCATAGCTCTAACAAGACAATTAAGGTCTGAGATGTTGGTAAAAGTCATCTGAGAGCTCATATCTCACTGGGTGGCCAAATGTTTGCATAGTGCTACTTTCTTTTCTAGAGTAATTATACAAAACAAAAGCAATACACCACAATTACTTAAAATGAACTGATTTAAAAAAAAAATCTGTCTTCTGGGATTAACTATTTATAAAAACAAAAATTTGTCCATGCCACAGTAGGGGTTTGTTCATGCACAGGGGTCTTAATTCACCATTTCATATTAGATGCTTGAATATATTGCTGTTTGGATTTTTGATTGATTGTTGATTATATTCACTCCTCACTGATCATACAGTCAATTTCGGGTTCCATGATTACGAAACAATTATCATTCTAATCTTGATGCATCTGGGTGCACCTCCATTTGTTTTGTTATTGTTTTTTGTCTGTGATGGAGCCAAGCTTATGGTGGGATGTAATAATGTGAAGCCCAAGAGGGTGAAGTCTGTCTTGGAGTCCCTCTGCCCTGGACATTTATTGGATTATCTACACCCAGCACAATTGATTGGACTTATCAACCAATAACAAGTCCTTCTAAAATGTGCAAGATGGAGGCACCTGGACCACTGACAAACTCTGCTGTATCAACACATGTTAAAAACACTCAGAGCCTATGCACAGCTGGTGACAAGTGTCACCCATGTGTGCCACATAGGAATATGTTGTATTTTATTTACTGTATAGTATTTGAAATTTAAGGACAGTTTGTAAATGCAAACATAAACATTCATGAGACTTCTTTCCATTTCCTATCCCCTTTATCACCTCTGCTATGTTACACGAGGGGAAATGCAGAGCTGATGTTCAGATTTGACACTAGTACCACATTGTTCCTAGTAGTTTTGAAAGACAAAATTATGAAGTCAAACATATTTTTCCAAAGAATTTGCACAGCTTTGAACTTAATATTTTAACACAATTGTTTTGAAAGATATAGACATAAAACATGGAAGCATTCCACACTTAAATAAATTGACACCACGCCTTTAAAACTAACTTTTCAATACTGTTTTTTTTTTTGTGTCCTATCTGAAAATGTTGCATCTTCCCATATTCCCAGACCAGTGAAAGAAAAAGAAAAAAAAAAAAAACCAAAGCATTTCCACCAGTGAGTTGTTTGCAATTCGATAATGGTTTGTATGTATTAAGCTACAGTAATAAGGTCCATTTGTCCCATTTGTTACATTGGAACATTATTTTAAAATGTAGAGGATGAATCCTCTACTTCCCTTTTCAAATTAAATGTACTTCAGGATACTTAGCAAAACAAATCAATGCAGCAGAGTTAATAAGGCACAGTTCATTTGAGTTTCACCAAAATCATATTATTATTCTAAAAAGGGCTAAAAACATGTGTAAGACATTATGAATAATTTTATGGGAAAAGTTAAAATATTTTTAGGGAGCTTTTATTTTGTTGCAGTGACGTCACTACAGGTTCTGTCCTTCTGGTTTTACTGTACCTCTATCAGACAAGTGAGAGCTCCAAGATGGATGATTTGTAGCTGCTATAGTTCTTCATTTGTGAAAATATTCAAGCCATGTTGTACCAAAACCCATGTGTATATATTACTGCTGTAGGTCAGATGAACATGTGATGTATTAGTGAGCAAGATGTTTTGGTCATAAATGATAACTTTGTCGAGTCATTGTTCAGACACATACTTCAGCTGACTGAGCAGTACCTGAACACGTGGCAGGATATGTATGTATGGATATGGGTTGCATATGCAAGCTGCTAACTCATTATTTTATTTGTATATGTACAGCATGTGAAGCTGGCAGCATCTTTTACAAATGAAGAACGATGTCACTTAAACTCTGTTCCAGGGATGTTGCTCCCTAGTTTTGCCTTGTTTGTTTTATTGTAGCTTTTCAACTGTAATTATAAAAAAAAAGGAAAATTATATGATCACGTGTGTTCTGTAACAATGTGGAAGGTATTCTTTTTAAAAACAAAAAAGTAACACTATGAAATGTTCAGACGAGTGAGAGCTCTGAGATGATATCACTTAAACTCTGTTTCAGAAGAAACAGTGGAGAGCGAACCCTGTGTCTGACTGAATCCATGGGCCATTAAGGATTGGGAACATGGGTTACATCAGCTGACATGAATATTAGGAATATAAGGTTTCGATATTCTTTAAAGTGGAATTCTGACCTGAAACCATAACTGAATGTTGTTTGTTGTCTTATCTAATGTTTGGTCCCACCACCACTGGGAACTCCACCCAAAATAAAGAAAAAATCAAATAAGCAAACAAACAGACTGGCCCGTTTTAATAGAATATTATTCAACTACATCATTAGAAGTGGATTTTCCTAGTCTTTAAAATGGAAAATATCACACACACACTGTGGCACCACTGCAGGAGGACCTGAAAACAACAGATAATAAAAATAATTAATCACCTGTATTGGTCTGCCCAGAGGCTTTTTTTAATCACACACACTGCTGACGTTCTGTAGCATTGTGTCATTTCTGCACAATATAAGGTGTGATGGAAATTGCTGCATCTTAGGGATGCCCTATATGTTGTTGTAAGACTAATCAGTAAACGGATTTGATTTACTAATAAAACAGAACCTACTTCTTGCATCACTTTCAAAGTTAAGTCCATGGCCTCGCTGGCAAAGTTTACTGCCATTTACTAATTCTTAGGTTATCATTTTTCCACTGCTGCTGTCAATGTAGTATTGTTGAATGCTGAGAATTCCAGTGTCAGATATTCCAGAGTCAATATAAACCTGGTCTATTTATATCCTTCACAGGTCACCCACATTCATCCTGTAGATAGCAATTCACTGTGATTACAGACCTAGGGGTCAAGCTGAGACACATCTCTAGAGAGGAGAAGAAGAGAACCTGTGGAATGATATTGGAAAATATCTCAATTTACTAATGTAATATTTGCCATCTGGCAACCACCTGAAGGAACTTACAATATAATTTGCAGCACTTGCAGCATTGACCTTAAGCTGTCTGTATCTTCACTGATTAAAACAAGAATGTAAAGGAAATGAAACTGAAACAGCAGGTCTTCATTTAAAAGCAGGACACTTTCTACATATTATACATGAAACAGAGCTGTATTGGATTCCTATAATGCCAGGTGTTGCCCCAGGCACATCAGCGCTGGTGATATATGTGTGTGTGTGTGTGTGTGTGTGTGTGTGTGTGTGTATGCATGTCCAAAGTTTTTTGATTATTTAATAAAACAATTAGACATATATATTTTATATATATAATATCATATATTTTATATTCTTTACATTTGAAGTGATATACTTCAAACTTTTTAAAATATGGATTCATATTTGAATAAAAAAATATATTTTTAGATTCTGCATTTTTGATTCTGATCAGAAAACAGTAAAAGTAATGGTTTGAAATGTCACTTTATGTGCAATGAATATATAATATGACAGTTTACCTTTTTGTAGGAAATTGTCATCATGAATGACCTTTTGAAAGATTCCATTTTTTTAGATGCACAAGCATTTATTCTCTCTCACAGGAACCTTTTATATACTTTTTCATAATGTTTGTTTCTTTGTTTTTTAAGAATTTGAGAAAATATTGTTTTCATTGTGTCAAAATTTAATTATTAATGGACATTTTAGAATTGTCAAAATTAATAACAAATATTTTTACATTGAGTTAAGACTTTTAATTGTTCAATAAAGTTGCTATGTAAGAGATACAGGGTTTGTGCATGACAATGATCATTTGTAAACCTCCATAAACATTTCTCCATAATGTCAATCCAGGTAAATCCTGTCCCAATTTCTACATTTCATGAATATACTTGTGCATTGTTATTGCAGTGCTTTGCAATGCATACACACACATTTAATACATGGGTTTAACACTCTTTGCAAAAAAAACAACAAAATAACTGTATATGTTGTCTGCTTGTTTGAAATCACAGGTATTATGTTTTAAGTATAACATAGTTTGGATAAAGATCGGCCTTCCACCATCATACCTCACTTAAACCTCACAACTACAGGTGTAGACATTTCTCTGAGATAACACCACGTCAAAATCAACTGATACACTGTTACCCCATGACTTCCTACATCTTAGTGGGTGTGTCAAATATATGAAATGATCAGCAGCAAATAGTGTTTTCTTTAATAATATACTTTGGGCTTGGTATCAAAAATCTAATGTAGCACCTTGGTGTTAGCTGAATTAACCAAAATCAATTTTCCAATTTTCAGAAAACCCTTCCTGGCTGATCCTTAAAAGAGAAGGGAGACTCTATAAAGCGGGTGTATCGATACCACTGGCAAATTTCCAGAGGGGGATCATGACAATTAGAGCGATGAGAAGGGTAAGAGGGTGTAATGGGAGCAATTAGGATCCTTCTTGCCTTTACTTTGCCCCCCACCCCCCTCGGAGTTTAGTTCAGTGCCTGTTACAATTATTGATACTGAGGAAGGTGCGTTCCTGGAGAGAAACCGCTCTGTTTAATAATAATCTTGCCAAGTGGAGCCAGTGCCAGCTGTAATTAAATGAATGGTTATTAACTAAATTAATGACAAATATCCTCACTGCCCTCTGGATACCTCGGATCATAAAAACATAGACTTCCAACACAGAAATAACATTCAAATCATACTCGGCTTCACCTAAGAGTAGCACAAATTACTGCAGTGATACCAGGTTTCATAACCTGCAAATCAGGGTGTAAAAGAGAAGAACCATTAGTGACATTTGTTTAAAAAACAATGCTTATTGTTTTTCTTGTGCAATATGTTTCGTCTGTTTGCACTGAAGTGTTCCTATTGCATTGATCAGATTTAGTCTTCCTTTAAGCAGTAATTATCATATCTGGCATTAATGTTATAGCATTTAAATATTTGGCCTGGCCTTGTACACTCTTAAAGCAACACTATTCACCATTTTCACATTAAAAACAGCTTTAACAGCTTAAAGATCAGTGTGATGCTGAACTTGTAATAGGGAGAAGAGCATCTCTGGAATTCCCAACCTGGGCTTGGCACACTGGTGAATGAGGCAGGACAATGATTGTGAGAACTGCACAACTGCAGTCATATTTGTGTAAAATAACAATACAAAATTGGTCCACATGCTTCTGTCACTTGCAATGATGGTACTCTATCTCTCAGCTTGCCTAGAAATGAATGCAGGTGTGTCCTATGAGTGGAGACTTATAGTGCAATTTTTCACACCCCAACCTCCAAGGGGAGCTAGTACAGGTAAAGGTAAATGCCATAGGATGAACCGCTTTTGGTTCCATAAATATCCATGAATATGGTCCATATCCAACATTATCAATATTTCTTAAATGTACTGTTGAGAAAAGTCCCAACAAAAAGTCTTCATCAGATTTATGATGAGTTTTAATCCTTTAACACGTATGGTTCAACGCTGGGATTTTCTGTGGGTGGTCCCTGGTTGGTACAGTTCCATGTTCATAGCAGAACATTCATCTTTGAACATGACAGTTAGCTTTAATTCCACCAGTAACCTGCTTTCCAAGCACACAGCGTATTTACAACATTCCTGAAACACAGCAACACCTGTATTAATCCATGTAAATCAATGTAACACCACACATGCTTGCTTACATGCTGAAACAATACTGAAAGGTTTCACCCACAATGCCTTTAATAATTTAACCATCTCATTACATAACCTCAGTTTCTGACATCAAATTCAAAATGTGATGATTTATAAGGCGGAAGTTGTTTACCAGATTCATACTGGAATTATTTGTTCCACCTTAAATGGTGCAGAAGCTATGGCCATCATAATTGAACTGCAGTGCTATTTTAAGTGGAATATCAGCATTATGCTCAAACGTTTTGTGTTGTTACATTTTCTAGGCTTCATATCTCAGGATCAGAGTAGCCTAAAGACATGATACACATAGCAACAAACTACAAGATTTACTCTATCAAACCACTGATGTGTTACATCAAATAAGCAAGTAATCCAGCTCATAAAACAGCTAAAATTCACTAATTTCACTGGAGAATGGTGGGGTAGTGATGTCATCACTGATCCAGATATTGGGTTAAAGAGGAAAATAAGAAAGTGGCTGTTTGCTTCTTCTTCTTTGCTCACACAGTGCTCAAATTTACAGAACTACAGAATTGTTCACAGCTCTACATTTAAATATTAAACACATTTATTAAGTTAAACAGATAACAAAAGTAAATGTGAATGTGTACAATTAATGAATAAGGCCCTCTTTTCCGATTTAACTGATTTTCAGGAAACGAAAAAGGTTTTTTTCTGTGGCACCATTCAAAGAATCTTTTGAAGCACCTTTATTTTTATCTGCCTCATAAACCCAGATAAGTATGTATGTTTTCACCCTTTCAGTAGCCAATATATGAAGGTGTTTGTCATGTATAGCACAAGAAATATAGCTATAAGCACTTTAGAACATTTCATCAGGTTTCTGGCTTCTTGTCCTTGTTTTTCAAGTGCTGTCAGTTGAGAAAAGCAACATGTAGTGTCTCAAGACCCTTCAATTTTATTGCAAATGGACTGACAAGGTCACAGCTCTGTTGATCTATGAAGAATGCCCCTTCAAAAAAGCAAACAGAATGTGCTTTCTGCAGTTATTCTGTGAACAATCACTTGATGGTCCTTTGAAGATAGTCAAAGGCAAAAGGCAAGAACAGGCTCTGCTTAATTAAAATGCTGGATGATCCATGCTTTGCCGTGGTGACTGTGGAACTCCTCATTTGATGTTGAGCTTTATTAAGAAGAATAAAGAGTTCCTAAAAAATGGGCAACACCATTAAACAAAATAAATGAACAGAAAAATGCAGGCCATAAAGGAAACCAGAGGCTGCATTTCGCATTCAATTTATATCACTCAGGAAAATCTAAGAGTTTGCAGGTTGTGGAATGTGGCGGTAACGGTTCTTTAAAAGCCGTGAAAGCTGCATCCCTCCGAGACCAATGGACTCATTAGCGCTAATGGGATGAAAGGAAGACAACAAAAGACATAAACTGACATTTAGGCTGGTTAAACCCGGCTTCTGTTTACCATGAAAATCTCTCTCTCTCTCTCTCTCTCTCTCTCTCTCTCTCTCTCTCTCTCTCTCTCTCTCTCTCTCTCTCTGTCTTCCACTTTCTCCTCAACCTTCCTCAAGGTTATTCAGTTATAGGACCCCTAAGCTCTCAAATCTATAAAAAATAAATTAGGTATAGTTGTGGTTACATCTGGTAACTATCCATAAATGTAGCCTGTTCTTTTGTCATACCTGTGAATGTGACCAAAAGATGTAGGTGTCGTCCGTCTACGCTCAGTGGTTCTTTCTGTGAAGTCACATGTGCCTCCTTGTTAATCACGTCAGACGATCAGCTGCCGGAACACCCTGGCAGAACAGATATGAAGAGACAATGACTTCATAGCAGAGGCAGCGGACGGCATTCTTAATAATCCATCTATTCTTTCAAATCCCAACCAGCTCGAGATTGTGAGCCTTAATTTCTGCCGCTCATGTGCCAGCACCCTGGGCACATGCAGCAGGCTGATAAAGTTGTTATTGGCAAATGTCCTTGGTGCCGGCAGAGCAGGGGCTTAGTAATCCTTCTGTTGTCTCAGTGCACCCCCATTAGTCTCCCAGGACTCCATGACTTCCCTGCTACAATGTGCGGCTGCTCAGGAGCCGATAACTGCTCTACCCTCAGATCTGTTTATTGGCAGAATTGGCTGCAATTATCACAGCTACTGAATAGCTACTGCTACCTTTTGCTTTGGCAAGAAAGCCCCCAGAGGTTGTGTAAGGAAGGGATGCCCCATGTGCTTGGCCGCCTTGGTCTTGGCCATTGATCAGGATTGGGATATTCAAGGGAGAGGTCGATCGGTGCATCACAGAGTTCTAAATTACCCTCCGACATGCACATTACCCTCAGTTGTCATTTCATCTCAAATTAATTAAATTGTGCCTCAGCCAAGCCACACAAATCTCCAGTGCCAGTGCTACAAGGACACCCAGGCCAGTGTTTGCTGTTAAGTGCATTTGTGCGGTGGTACATCAAGCTCTGAATGAGGATTTTGTGCTAATTAAACTCAATGCCCCATTGTGTTCACCAGTCAGTAGCCAAATACATAGTCAATTACTAGTAAATATACTCATTTATATGTATACACTGATCAGCCATAACACTGGCACTACTGACAGATGAAGTGAAATACTTTGATTATTTTTATCTGTCTATATCTGAATCTGAGTGCCTTTTAAAAGAAACTGTTTTGGCTAAATGACAGGATCAGCAGTCTGGATATCAAGAGCAAATCATGTATATGTGACTTAACCAGCATTTTCAGTGTAGGTACAACCTGTACTACTTGAAGCAAAAGCAGCAAGGCTTGGTGTGGCTTCTTGTTTGTGCACACTGTAAGTTGGTTTGGTTGCCACTAGTGGACAGGAGTTCATTGTAGTTCGAGTATGCATTTTAGTATGTAGCCTGGCATGTAGTGTGCTTAATGATGAAAGCACTCAGCAGCTTTACATGTTTAGTGCAAAAGAAGTGCTGTAATTGGATGAAATTGCAAGGCCAGCAAAATGAGGACCGGGCGAATTTAGATAAATTCTCGCATTCAGAAGATTCCTGGAGAGATCTGATATTAAATTGTCCCAACTGTCATCTGTCTGATTTGCCTTTGTGAAAGCTACTGATGAGAGCGAAACTGGCTAAATGAAAATGAGCAAGCAGTACTGCATTTAGCCAGGCTGTTTTTAACCCTCAGAGTTTCTCTGCAATTCAAGATGACCCGTTACTACTACAAGCCAATTATGCTTCTACAATGCATTTGTTTTTACACCCAATAATTGAAAAATGCTGTGTGGGTGTGAAACATCACCAGTGTATTACTGGTATGAATGCATTGACCAAAGAGTGTTTAGCAATAATGCACAAATGTTTCTACTTCTACAACCTTCACCTGTCCTTATATGGTTCTCACACTGACAGCAACACCCTTATATGGTTCTCACACTGACAACAACACCCTGTAGGACTCCATATCCATGACAACCATTTGTGCACCATCTACAAGCTGCACCTGCCATGTAAAATTAATGTACCTGACAAAAGGGCCAATAAGTGTACTTGCACTAAAAGCAGCATTAAGCAAGAACAGGTGTTTTTTTTCTCATGGACTCCCCCTACAGTCAGGAAGCATAATTTGCACAAATCAAATATAAAAAAAAAATAATAATAATAAATAAAAAAAGTTTATTGTCACATCACATTACACAGGCGTAAGGGTGAGTAAAAAAGTCCCCCACAGTAGTAAAACAAATGCATAAAAACACATGACAAAACTAAGTAAATAAATAAATTAATTAATTAATTAATTAATATAATGAGTATTTACACATTAGCTTACACTACACATACATTATATATACATTATTGCACTGAAACACTCATTATTGTTCTGTAGAAGTTCTGTGTACACTTGCATTATATTTATATGTGCACTGGGTATATAATTAAAAGTAGATGTGAAGGTGAGATGGGTTGTGACTAGCTGTGGGCTGGAACTGACTGTTTATTGGCCTGGTGGTCTGGGGGAAGAAGCTATCTCAGAACAAGCTGGTTCTGCTCCTTCAAGTGTTGTGCAGCTTTGAGAACAGGCAGTGGCTTGGGTGTTTGGAGACCATTATAATCCTCCTGGTCTTCCTCAGACAGCTGCTGGTGTATAACTAGTTTAACTAGTTTGAGGGCTGAACCCTGGTGATGTGCTGGGCAGCGTACATCACCCTCTGAAAATGTTTCCTCTAAAGAGCAGTGCAGTTCCCATACCAAGTGTTGATGCAGCCCATCACAATGCTCTCCACTGTGCAGGTGTAGAACATACTCAGGATGCGGGTATTCAGACTAAACCTCTTCAGCTTCCTGAGGTAGACGAGGCACTGTTGTGCCTTCTTCACCACCCATATCGTGTGTTCTGACCATGTAAACTCCTGTACTCACATTTTGCTTACTTTTATGGTCTTACAGAGAGCACAGCTGAACCACCCACAAAGGATACACTTTACACATCCATTTCTGGACAAGCTGAGAGATACAGTGTCAGTGAGGGTGAAAGAAGCATTTGGAGTGACACCAGAGTGCAAATTATCTGGTGTGCCAAGCCCAGAGTAGCAATGACAGACATGCTACTAGTTAAGACAAGCATCAGCATGATTTTGAAGTCAAAAACGATATATAATGTTGATTTAATGCCTAATAAATTATAATCAGGAAAGTATATTTCCAGTCTGGAGGAGTTGAATTCATTGAACTCAGCAGCGTCTCTGTCAAAACACATTCACGAGAGCAGATGAACCTCAGGGTCAGCCATGTTGACAATCAGAGCAGGGGTGGGCAGGGTGCTATGTGTTTTCTCTCCTCTTTGTCAGTCTTCTCTGAACCCGTGACCCAGCTTGTCGCAACCTGGAACCAGGCTCACCTGCAGTCTGCCTCAGGTGACAATACTGCCCATCTTCATTCATTCTGAAAGTATGAAGCGGCCTCCTCTTCAGTGTCAGTGGGGCTCCTGCAGAGGCAAGAAATAATATCTGCTCTCACCTTTGACATAACAAGGCAGCATTTCTCCTCATTCCGTATGCAGCTATTTTCAGGACTGTCGCCATCTTCATTGCGTCGCTTTGCGTGGTCAGCCAAGCAGAAAGGGCAGAAAAAATGAAAGCTAGAAAAAAAGACCCAATATGAGGAAAGAAAAAGCTGATGGAATAAAAAAAAAAAATTTCATGAAGCTGAAAGACAAAAGGATAAAAATAAATCAAGTGTAAAGTTCAAAGCTGTGTAATATACAGTTCAGTACAAACTGTATTAAATGTATATGTATATATGTTTATACTTTACCACTCATATGGTATGTTTATACTTAAAAAAAAGGATTCTAATTGTACTTTAGGCCTAATCTGAGGAAAATGTGATGGGTAAAGGTGCTTGAGCAACAGGGATAACAATTATCTTGAATATTGTGGTGAAAAGTCACTTCAAGAACTAGAGAGAACTTGGGAGAGGACTGAGGCTGGTGTCAGTGCATCAAGAGCCACTATGGACAGATGTCTCCAGGAAAAGGGCTATAACTGCAGCTTTCTTAATATCAATCCCTTCCTGAACCAGAAATATCAGAAGTGTCTTACCTGGACAATGTGGAAAAAGACTCGACTACTGATCAGACCTCCAAAGTCCTCTTTTCAGATGGAAGTATTCAATATGTCTGATGTCCAGTTTCCAATCTGTGCTGGTTTAGGGATAATGTCATTTTCTGATGTTGTTCCGCTATGTTTTATTAAGTCCTGGGCCAACACACCACCTACCAGGTGATTTAAGAGCACTTCATGCTTCTATCTGCTGACAAGCTTAATTCCAGCAGCAACAAAATGTCTGATATACTTTAGGAAATATTTTAATAATTAGAAAAGCTTGAAATATATAAGTTTACATGTAATTGATATAAGACAGTTTACATTAAGAGAAAAAATGAAAAGTTGTTTTCATAGATTTTCAGTCTCACATTCTAGTCTGTCATACTCCAGGACGTTCTATCCATGACCATGGGTTTTCTGTCAACCTTTTATTAAATATATCTATTTGTACCACACAATGCAAAGAATTGCCAGAGTGTTCTATCTTTTCTACTGATATTGTGGCCATTTTTGTTCTGCTCTTTTGTCTCTTGGTTTCCAGTTTTGGCTAGTTTGCAGTTTTTTGATTGGCATTTGTACAGTGCATCTGGAAACTATTCACTGTGCATTTTGCACATTTTGTTATGTTACAGCCACATTTCAAAATGGATTCAATTCATTTTTTCCTCCAAAATTCTACACATGTGGTCTCAACCTCGGACGGGTCCGGCCACTGACTGACCACTGACACAGCATCAGACTTACACCAGCCATATTATTAATGACAATAATGTGACAATAACACATGGCTTCCAGTGAACAGCAGCGAAGTCTGTTTACTCAGTGAGTCAGGCACAGCTGTTGTTTCTGGTCATAGAATGATCCACCGGTGCCACATGATGATCTACCATCTCCAGTAATCTTGAACCAGCTGCAAAGAGCTGTGCAGTCCAGATTAATTGCATGCAGTGGCAGACAGCTGGAGCATGTTCATTAAGTTCCCTTAATTCATTTGCATTGTGTTTTGGCCGCGGGAGTGAATTGGTCATGATGCATTGACATTTCATCATTAAAATAAAAAAAGGAAAAAATTTGGCCCAAGATTCAGTAGTTATTCATCGAAGCCAGAGTTGATGTGCGATTTTAAATGCATGCTCTCCTCGGTCATACATATTGAATATGCCTTTGTCGTTCTGGGTATGCCTTGTTCATAAGCTGGCCCGAGGCCATACCACGGAGACCGACCTTTGGAGGAATATCATCTCTGATTAGCCTCACTATCGAGACATGGGAAATTCTCTTTCTATTTCTGCTTGGGCACATTCCCACACTGAAGAATGGAGCGGTCTGTAACATCTTTCATTAAATGCTCAGCAGAGATATAGGAAAAAGGTTATGCATGAGCCTCTGCACTTTCTAGTAAATAGTACAACTCCCTTCTGAATTCAAATAAAGCATTTTAACCTCAAGGGCGCAGTTGAGGCAACAAGGGCACAAATAAGTCATAACCATTTCTCACATTCAGAAAATAGTGGCTGGTGCTCTACAAAATGCACAGGAATGCCGTTTATGACTGACAGACCGAAAGGTGCAGAATTGTTTGCTGTGTCTGTCAAATTGGGAGGTGCATTTGCTTTGGAAGAGGGGAGAGAGAGAGTGTGTGTGTGTGTGTGTGTGTGTGTGTGTGTGTGTGTGTGTGTGTGTGTGTGTGTGTGTGTGGACAGCAAGATAAAATCATAAATGGAGAGAGAGAGAGAGAGAGAGAGAGAGAGAAGCACAAGGGAGAATGGGGGGAGTGAGCAAGAAAGACAAGGCAAAAGGGGGGCACAAGTTTGAGTAGAGAAAAAGTGAAAGCCAGAGAGGAAATCAAGAGAAATATAAAGTGAGTAGGGGAGAAAGAGTGGAGGAGAGTGTACAAGAAGGAGAGCGCAGTAATAGAACAAGAGAGTGAGAAGGAAAGAGATTGATAGGGGTAAGCTTAAAGAATGAGAATGACAGAGTGAATGTGAAGGTAAAGGTAAAAGAATGAGAAGGATAGAAAGTGGATGAGAGGGTAAAGTAACAGAATGAGAAGTATAGAGAGTGAATGAGGATAAAGTAAAAGAATGAGAAGGATAGAGAGTAAATGAGAGGATAAAATAAAAGAATGAGGAGGATAGATACTGAATGAGAGGGGAAATGTGAAAGAATGAGAAGGATAGAGAGTAAATGAGAGGATAAAGTAAAAGAATGGGGAGGATAGATACTGAATGAGGGGATAAAGTAAAAAAATGGGGAGGATAGATACTGAATGAGAGGGAAAATGTGAAAGAATGAGAAGGATAGAGAGTGAATGAGAGGATAAGGTAAAAGAATGGGGAGGATAGATACTGAATGGGGGATAAAGTAAAAAAATGGGGAGGATAGATACTGAATGAGAGGGATAATGTAAAAGAAGGAGAAGGATAGAGAGGGAATGAGAAAATAAAGTAAGAGTGTAAGAATGAGTCAGGGAGAGAAAGAGGGTGAGAAATAAAACGAGATGGGTAAAATGTTGAGAGAGACCAAAGGATGAGAAGAAGAAAGAGACTGAGAGAGAGAGAGTGTGGGAGAGAGAAGAAGAAATAGAGACACACAGGGAGAACATGCAGAAAGGAGAGAGCAAGAAACAAAGTAAGAGAGTGAGATGGATGGAGAGAATAAGAGGATGATTTAGAGAGAAAGAGCAGCAGAGTGGGAGCTTGGGAGCCAGAGGATGAGGAGACAGAGACCAAGAGGATGAGAGAGAGAGAGAGAGAGAGAGCGAGAGAGTGAGAGAGCGAGAGAGAGAGAGAGAGAGAGAAAGTTAAAAGAGAGCAAGAAGTTGAGAAGTGAGAGAGAGAGCAAAAAGGGGAGAAAGTAAGAGGATGAGAAAGAGATAGAAGAAGAGAGAGAGCAAGAAGATGGGATGGAGAGAGAAGATAATTCAAAAGAGGCAAAGAGAGAGCAATGAAATAAAGGTGGAATAAAGAGAGTGAAACGGGGAGCGAGACAAAGACGAGGCAGCGACTGTAAGAGAGCGAGGGAAACAGTAAGAGAGACGGTAAGACAGAGAGAGAGGGTTGAAGCGGGTTGACAGGCACACCGGAGGAGGCCGCTGACTCAGGCATAGCTCAGTTTGTAATCTCTAAACAGTCTGGCCGGCAGTGTTGCCGAGTGACACTCTGCAGTACTGCAGTGACACAACCGCCCTTTCTCACAAGTCCACACAGTGGCTGATGAGTCACCAGTGCACTGCCCCCCTTTACAGTAACACCTGTACTGGCCTTAATAACTGCTTTTCCTCCATTTACTGCAACTCAGTCATGCATCAGCCTGTGCAATGAGCACGAAGCTGAACGTTAGAAGCAACTAAATGTTTGAGTGCTCATGCAGAGCAAGGCAAGACACAGCGGTAATTAAAATGAATTCACAAAAGGGCTCCTTTTTAAAAATGTATTAATGCACAGTGAGAAGCACTAAATAATCTGCTTTGTAGCAGCCGTGCTGTGCTATTGGGTGGGGGGGGGGGGGGAGATGGAGACGCTGTACTGCAGCATTTCTCAAACTCTCCACTCCACAGCCCAAAAGCAACGGACCGATTTTAAAGCAAGATGGTTGAACTTGAATCCCACCAAAGACCAGGTAATGAAAGCCTGTGAGAGTATTATCTCGTCATCATATCATCATATCAAGTTATTCAGCAGAGCGATTTGAAGACTTTATTTGCTTGTAAATTAGATTTGCTTTGTGCTTGTGCACTTCATTTCCTGCCTGTCTGTTTTAGCGGTTGCGCAGTTTTGATAGCTGTGTGGCAGCAGCCAGTGACATGGGCCGTTCCTATCAATGTTGATGGTTCCTGGCCACTTTTAAGATACTCTCTAATAGGTCGATGTTCAATTTTCAAAACTAGGGTTCCAGAACCTAAATATCCCAACAGCATCTTTCTTCACAATTCTCCCATGAACCACAATAAAGTAAACTCTCCAAATTTCCACACCTATGAAACTTCATAATCACAGTTTTCCCTGCTGAATATATCAGGATCAGAGTAACCTACAGACCTGTTACATATATCATAACAAACTACACAGTGTAGCCTACCCGACTATTTAATTTACTGGAATAAATCCATATTTAAATGCCAAAAGAGCTTCCAATGCATGTTTACTGCCCTGTCCATGTGTACATGCTCAACCTGCATGCAGACTCTGACTGATCAGCAAGAGGGGTGGGGCTAATGACATCACTGGCACAGAGTTACAGAGCAAAACGAGAGGGAAGGTTCTGTTTGTGCTCTTTCTTTGCTCACATAGTGATCAAAACTTCATAATAAAAGTCTTGTCCATCCATAAGCAGAGCTGAGCAGGCCTTTAAGACTACACCTGAAACACAATACTTTATTTTGCTCTACATTTCCCTGGAATCACATGACACATGAGTAATAGGATGGGGCATGCTCCAGGACCAAAGTTGGACACCTACACTAAATCAGCTTTCTTTATATTGTTTCTATTCAAAAGTCAATCTGCTTGAAGTGCTGTTGTGAACTGATGCTGTCAATTATATAGCCATGTTTTTATCTTATAAAGACAATGTAAAATATTTGATGCGGGAGAGTTCATAGAAAAATGTGTATGAACCTGAAACCTGTTGGTGCAGGTAAAACACTAACATGTGCAGGGCGGTTTGGGAAACTTTATATCAAACTACTGCAATGAGATTTTGTGGGCATATTCTAAAAGCAGTAGTACCTTTATCAGGTCATATTTGAGAGCTTTACATACTTTTCCAGAGCAATGTAGACTAAATTAGTCTCATGTCTACAACTGCAGTCAAGTCAGATTGGAATCTGACTAGATGTAGTCCCGCTAGACTGTTGCTGCCCACCTCCACACATTAATCTGATCTGAGATCGGACAGCTTTGGAAGGCTGGAGAGTGACTCATTGATTTAGCTGTATCAGTTTTCATGTCTGTAGGTACTTTGGGCTGCTTGCCTGTTTATTGGAACAGCAACAATTAGGGGACACACTGCAGCTCTCAAGGGCCAGTTGGTAGGGGAATAAAGGCAGATCTTGTTGACAGTGTGCATTTGAAGAGCCCGTGGTTTCCTCTAATAGAGCAGGATTGGAAAGGTTTGTGCAACGTCCTTTCTCCTCAGGTGGGCAGGTATTTGTGTGGCTCATCAAAAGTGAAGTACTTGTATTCAGCACTTGCATCCCGAATGCATCACGGCACTTAAGATAAACCCTTTGCTGAACAACTACTTGCTAGTCTGGCCATCCCATCACTGTAAAATATTCGCCTGGGCATTTTCATGTGCAATTAGCAGCCATTGGGAGTGTTTTCACGCACATAGAATACATTGGAGATGAAAACGACTTTATTCAGCGAATCAAAGGCTGCAATCACAGGGGGCAAATGATGACGCTATGGCAATGTGAATGAAGTGAATCTCCATTTATAACTGTAATGCTTTTTTTCTATGTTGAGTCAAAATGGAGTGAATTACCACAGCTTGTCTTTTTTCTCTGGTACAGGTTTTTATTGTTTATTTGTTGTTTTTGTTGTTGTTTATTTTTTTTATTTTTTTTTATTTATTTTTTTTAATGCAGTTGCTGTTTGTGCTCTTAAGTATGATACCTGGCAGTTTGCAGAAGAAAAGTACAGTTCCTGGCCATTTGTATCACTATCTCACTAAAATGTACCAGAGCCAAACATTTTAAACCTTTCTAACAATGGATTTTTATTGAGGAATGAGGAGAGTTTGCACTCATTACAACTTCAAAACAGTGTATGTAGGTGCTGAGAAAACATGGCCAGGCTTTAATCGTACAGCAGTAATTATACCTTTTTAGAAGCTGTGGGCTGTCCGGAAAAACTGGGGGCGTTAAACCCCTGGCCCTTGATTAGTCTCTTTAAAATCAAGTCTTCCCTTGTCAGTTCTGCAGAATAGCAAGCTATTTTGCATACATGTGAAAGACTTTAATTGCACTGATGTCAAGACTCAAGCTGACATTGCACTCTGCGCTGATTGTCCCATACTCACCGAGGTTACATTATTGCTACAGTGTTTCAGCATCATGGGATACTTTTAGCAAATTACAGGCCTTGTAGCTCACTAGATAAGCTATATATGATGAGAGGTAATTACTAGGAAACATGTTTAGAGTGGGAACCTTCGCCATAATTATTCAACATTATATTGAACATCTATTGAATATGGGAAAGTATGTCTTATGTCTTATTGCTCAAACAGCAATGTTCAAACTGAAGCATTTCATGAAATGACTAAGTTCCAGAAACAGCCCCCCAAAAAAAGAAAGTGCCAGTGTTAGCTGAGAGGTGTGTAACAGCTCTCAAAAAGGTTTTGCAGCCACTCTCCCTCAGGCTAAACACATGCAGTTGGTTCAGAAAATAACTAATTAAAATAAGCAGTAGGTGGACATTTAGAAATGTGCATCTGCTCCATTTTATTATTAAAGGAATTGTTTTTATATGGTTTTCACTTCTCAGAAAACTGGCTAGCCTCTAAGGCAGCACAGAGAGTACCATGATATTTTCATGTGACCATATCATGTGCCAGTTATCGCCCTGCCATACAGTAAAAACATTTAAAACTGTAACAATAACTTTTTGCAGTTATTCTTGAGAGTTACTTGATAGTGTAACTGTCTTCTCGGTCCAGTCTGCCTCCATGTTTTCAACTCTGAGGTTGTAACACCTTCTTTTGCCAGGTCTATCACTTTCAAAGAGGGCTTTTTCCCAAATACTGTTTTGATAAGTGTTCTACAGGATCTAGATCTGGGCTAAAGCATTCCTGGATGCTTTAAGGTATGATTTCAGCAACCGTACTGTTGGAAGACCCATGACCTCTGAGGAAACTGGTCCCTACACAGTACTTGAAGGTTCTTCAGTGGATGCCCAAAACATCATCCAATGTCAGTAGCAGCATACAAACCACAAAACATCTTTGTACCTCCACCATGTTTGACCAGAGGGACTAAGCTTTTCTTTAATTGTATCTTATTGGTACATTGATTGGTTTTAACCATTTCTATGACATCACAGTGAGGGTAAAATCATACCTGAGATATTGGCCCTATACACAATTCTTCAAGGCTTGGCCTGCTGTGTGCACTTTTACAAATCTGCATGGATCCCAGAGACGGGCTCTTCAAGAAAAAGAGGTCCACCTTGGTAAATTTTGATAAAAACTTGGCAACTTTCATGGAGATTATAAACTTTTGACAGTATTTACATCTCAAGTAATTACATATTTGAGTAGCCAAAGATCTCCTGTAAAGATCCAACAAGGTCCAACAAAAAGAAAACTCTAATTTGACTTTATTATATCTGTTGGCAACAGAGAGTGCTGACACTGTACCTTTTGCCCACATTCAGGAAGGTTAGCCACAGTGCCATGGCTTCTTTATATAAATCTGTCTCTCGTACTAGTCCTATTACTGTTCCTTATCACTCTGTACCCCGTGCTGACTTCATATACAGCTCACCAACCTGTCACCTCCAGAAGTTCTCTGATGACTCCGTGATCATCAGCCTCATGAATAATGGGGAGGACAGTGAGTACAGAGAACTGATTCAGGACTTCATGGACTGGTGTCTGCAGAACCACTTCCAGATAAACTTGAGAAAGACCAAAGAACTAGTGGTGGATTTCTGCAGGTGCAGACACACCCCTCCACCAGTGAACATCCAGGAAATGGACATTGAGTGTACTGGACTGGTCATTTAACACCACTGCACTTTACAAAACATGTCAGAGCGGACTCCACCTACTGAGAAAACAGGCCATTTGGAGTGCAGGGACCACTCCCGAGGACCTTCTTTGACACAGTGGTAGCAACTACCATCTTTTATGGTGTGGCCTGCTGACAGCAGACAGGAAGGGACTTATCAAACTCATTAAGGAGACCAGTTCTGTCCTGGGAAACCGCTTAGACCCAGTGCAGGTGGTGGGAGACAGAAAAATGGCATCCATGCTGCAGAATGACTTCCACTCCATGCATGAGACTGGGCAGCTCCTTCAGTTACAGGCTGCTTCACCCAAAATGTCACACACAGTACACAGTACACACACACACAGTTTTCAATACAACATAATGTACAATACATAGTGTGCAATCCATCTCCCCATGTGCAATTATCCCATGTGTTATCTGTAATTTGCCTGTATATGTTTTATTTTATTATTGGTTTATTATTTATAATGTTGTAGATATTATATTGTACATACTATATAATAATTGGTTTATTTCTTGTACTGGGAGCCTTGCTATCTCTTTGCTGCTGCAACATTGGGAATTTCCCCACTGCGGGACTAATAAAGTATTATCTTATCAATGCTCACTGTGGACACAAGAACACTTTCCGTACTTTTCCAGATTGTTTGTTGTGGTACAGCGACCCAAATGATTAAACTCATACCCAGGATTAAAGTTTGGAGAAGGTACCAAAAATTTTGTCAAGTTGAATGTTGTGCTGTGATACCAGATATTTTTGGCCTTGTTCCAATGCAAACAGATACTAATAACATGACTATGATTGTGTAATAAACATGATTTTTTATTTTCACAAGTATTTTTAACTGCAACAGGAATAAGAGAAATAGTGCATTTTCTGAAAGAATTGCAGGGTTTCCAATATTTATGGCCATGACTGTAGGTGTCAGGACATCTCCCACAACTGTGAAATAAAGTTTGGCTCAGAGAGACGATAGCAGATCACTGACCTGGTAAAATATTTCACTGTGATATTTTTGAGCTTGGTCACACTTTAGGTTCCACACTGTGTGAAATTTAATACATGCCAGACTCACTGTTGATTCCTGTTCTTCAGAGAATTGAGTGAACAAATGTATCTGTCTGAGCAGAATCCAGTGAAACACGTAGGGTCAAAACAAACACTTGCGCTCTTCATGGAGAAACATTTGTTGGGGCACAAAGCTCTGACAGAGAGTCAGAAAGTCACTGGCCTGGTTGTCTCGCATCTGTCCTGTTGTGAAAAAGGTAAAAGGACATTGCAGCCCTTATGCAACAGACATATATTGCGGTAAAGCGTCAAATTCTCTCCTACTGTGATACAATGCAAAGAGTAAGTGTTCTCAGGGGGTCTGTAGATTCATAGACTTTCATATGATCATCATGAATCATTTCCATTCACATCAATGGATATTGATATGAATGGATTTGACTTGTTTCATTCTAACACGTGAAACTAAAAAAGGATATCAAAATAAGTACACGGTTTCTCAAAATCTCAAAATAATAAGAGATTATCTTTAAATAATTGAAAAGGATCTCAAAAATGAGAATTGATCAAAATAATGAGAAATGGCTCACAAAATATAGAGAAATTCTCTTAACTTGATTAAATATTAAACCCCTGAGAAAGCATACAAATGACTTAGCGTCTCAAAAAGACTTAGTATAAAAGTATTAATTCACATTAATGAAAAATATATTGAAGCACCAAAAACATTTCAAAATATTGTGAAAGCATGCTAATTACGTATTTATATAAAATATCAAAACAATGCATTTGTATCCCAAAATTAAAACAATTCATGCAATAATGAAAAGGTTCTGGGTTTTAAGTGGTGGGAATGGAATGCGTTGCATACATTAGTATTTACTATACTTAACGAAGAGCATATAAACTGATAAAATCTTAGGACAACAAAAGCTTTACATAACAGATTGCTTACACAGATCATACTTACTGTATAACATCCATGTTAGCAGTTACAAAATACCAATCTATTCAAGGCATGGAAGTCAAGGGATGAAAGTCTTGGGAGCTGGCCATGATCAAAAATATATTTTGTTCCTGACACAGATGAATGTTTTCATTATCTACATGCCTTTTTTTCCCTTTAGCCCACTGGGATAATTGAAAGCTCAACAACAGAAGGGTTGGCTATATCTCTTTTTCAAATCTATAGAGTGAGTGGCAAAGCGTGACTTTCTGTAATGGGCCATTGAACATGAGCTGCCCTAATTCAGTGGTTACTATTGCTTAAACAAATAATAATGATAGAATCAGATCAAGAAGGACACGAAGAAAAGGCAGTGATTTTACATTGTGCAGGTCAACACACTGGAAATCCTCTAAGCAACAATCTCACTGCTTTGTCCACATAAACTGTTAGTAGAAAAAGCCTGTTTTTTATTGGATTTACTGTCTCTACTAACAAATGAATTTTTTTTGCTAGATTTTTGAACATTACTGTGAGAATTTGATTGAATTCAGCAGCAATCCAGACAACACTTTTATATTACTATCTTCTGCCTGACATTAGGCATAATGCTAATAGTTTCACATTCCAGAGAGTCCAATAGTATATACAAGACACTGTGTGTGTGTGTGTGTGTGTGTGTGTGTGTGTGTGTGTGTGTGTGTGTGTGTGTGTGTGTGTGTGTGTGTGTGTGTGTGCATTTGCACATAGTGTATGATGAATGTGAGCTTGCTCTTTTATCAGACAGAAGGGGATAAATTGGTAAAGAAAGAGCCTGGCACTACGTGAAAAGGCACTAAGTGAAACTCGATCTGTGGAGCATGCCGAGAAGGACTGAAGTAGTCATTTTCGTTAGACTGACTTTTGGACCATAGCTCAAAGTGAAAAAAATTTCTGCAGCTGAAGAGGTCAAGGGGTCAACAGGATCAAGTCTGTGATATCAGAGTGAGTACTTTTATTTTTTTTTTTAATATAGTAGCGCAGCAGGTCCAGTCAGTCTTCAATCACTGACTCTGCACATTGCACCGCATGGGCATTAGCTAAAAGATCTTTATTATTATGTTATATTATGTCTGAGAAGACGACCTCACCATTATGTCAATGTCAGAGCTTAATACTGATTCACATTCTGCAGACAAAAAAAGGCGAAAAAATCCCTGATTACATCCAAAGACGTAACATCTAGCTGCCTGAAAGGTAATGGGTACAATCGGTGTAGTGATAAACCCCTATTTTATTTTCCTCAGAGGCAAATAAGGCTTAAAGTATATGTTGAGGGATTATAGCTTTGTGTATGTGTGTGCCAGAGTGGACCGCAGATTTGCAGACAGGGTCGATTCTGTTGGAGACGACTTATGGCAGTGGTGCAGTCAAGAATGTTGAGTTTGGACTGATAAGGATTTTTTTTTTGCTTGCGATCGACTTTAGTGTCCTTCTGCCTGACCTTCCTGGCTGAGTGAATTTGTGTTGCTCTGCCTGGTGGAGGAAGAGCTTCAACTGAAGTTTCTTCACAGTATAAAGCAGACCTTACTGTGTTTACTGCATTTTTTGAGCTGCACTGATCTCAGGAACTCGTACAGCATCTCTTATGTTCTTTTCTGCTGTTCTATTAAACACTCTTTACGAGTTTGGTGAAAATCCTTCTTTATAAATTATAATAACAGCATAGCAAATTAAGGGTTATATTTCTAAATATTTGATAATGTATCCCTCTTTTCCTTTAGTGACTAAACTGCATATATGTCACATATTTGAGTAAAAGCCTCTCATGAGTAGATCAAATTTTATTTAAAGAGATAAAAATAATACAATGTTATTTATTTATTTATTTATTTATTTATTTATTTATTTATTTATTTATTTATGTGTTTATTGTTATTTAAACATGTATCATTACTATCCATTCTCACCTAACCCTTCTCACTTTTATCCTGAAAAAAAAGTGTTGTTCCTTTTTTTCTTCTTCTAGTGATTCTGGTGATCTGGGTCAATGACATCATCAGCCCCACACCTTCTCACTGATCAGTTGAGGTGAAGCATGTGGACAGAGCAGTAAACATGTGCTGGAAGGCTCCCTTGGCATTTAAACCGGTATTTCATCCAATTGGAAAAGAGGGAATTTCAGCTGTTTTCTGACCTGAATTGCTTGATGACAAGTTGTCACACAATGATGATGGTTTGTAGTTTGTTATTACATGTGAATCATGCCTGTAGGCCACTCTGATCCTGTGTTATGAAGCCTGGAAAATGGCATTTAACTGTCCGCATGTAAACGCAGCTTAAACGGGCAAAGATTTTGAATGTGTTCTCAAAACTGAGCTCACCATTGGGTAATAAATGTGTCACTGGACTTACATAACCTGATTTGTCATTACATTTGTATACACTTTGAACTCCAAGAATTCAGCACTACAGCTAGGATTGAAATGTTATTTAATATGGTTGTTTTGTTGTTGGTAAGCAACATAGAATGGTATAATGTATGATAGCCAGTGGTTGCTATTATATTATACACTCATTGGGGAGCTTAAAAAATGCTTCCCTGCTGCTGCCATGAACTACTTTTGGGTAGTGCACCTCTTTATGAGATATTATTGAGAGGTAGATATGCCTCTGTGGCACACTCAAAGACAGAGAGGGAGTGCATAATTGGACTGAGAGAAGCAAATGGTCATTTCAACAAATTGCCCTCCAAGGCACCTGGACTGCTACGGACTGGAACCGTATCGTCTTCTCAAAATATCCAGGTTCTTTTTGGGATCCATGGCATTCAGATTTGAATATTGAAGCTTGATGGTGAGTGCTTTGGTCTTACCTGTACTGTCCCAAGTGCTGGTGTGATGATCTGAGAGACATCATACAACAGTTGGTCACCTCTAGTAGCAGAGACGTTACCTCAGCTCAGCAATGCGCAGGACACCCTCCAGATGTGTTTTGCTTCTTATGGCTGGGCTTCCAGCTGGCACATTTAAGAAGGTTATCGCTGCTCTCCAATGAAAATCATATATCTCCATTTTTGTCCATTTTTATTTTTCTCCATGGTTTGAACCCTGTATCTAATCTGTACACTGTAAATGCATATTTCTGGATGAATAGACCAATAGAAATGCTCTAATGTAACTGTTATTTCCTCTTATTTTACCTTCACTTCCATTTAATTTTAAATTAATTGTTGCCTTGTCTTATCAAGTTGCCCTCATTAGACAGTGACATTGCAACACTTCCTTGTCCTGCTGGTTGCGGATTTATCCCCATCAACCATTTATGACACCAGCTGGGATGCCAGATTCAACAACCTATGAGTGTGCAGGATCTACAAACCCAGCTGCAACATTTGTGGGTAAATGTGTTGCAAGATGTTATATGGAACCTGTAGGCCTCAATGCCAAACTGTATCACATCTAGTCTCCAGACATCTCCCCAAAAGGATACTAGACCCTTAACCTCAGTCTTATCTGTACAGTTTTCCTAAGAAACATATCCTTTCACTCTAATATTGTAACCGTCATTACATTACACATATTCCATTTCATTCATTTGCTCCTTCTGGGTGTAATTTATTTATTTATTTGGTGTACATAGATCTGCTGGAAAATAAAAATTTTCCAGGTGGTTAATAGGAAGTTGCTAGGCACTTACAATGCTGTTTGAAGCATTTGCTATGCTGTTGCTATGGGGTTGCTAGATGGAGGCTATGCTGTTTGATGATGGGGTTGCTGTGCTCTTGATAAGCATAGCAAGTCCAAGTATTTTTTCTCTGTTATGGACAGATCCAATGGAAAAACAGCACAGCATCCATGACAAAATAAAGCAATGTAGTAGATTTTTACTTAATTATAATAGTTATAATTACATTTTCAATTTCAGCATATAATACTGTTCCAAGGCTTTCCAATTCACAACCACAGATTTCATACTTCTGCATGTGTCATTTGGTCACCTTATCTGACACATTTTATAATTTAATAAACATTATCTAACATAATGTGAGGTGTTTCTTTAAGTTGTGCATTTTGGACTGGGAAATGGAAAGGTTATTTCCACGTACAGTAGCTTTAAGGAGTTTATCTCAAAACTTCTCAGAATTCAGATAAAACTTCATAATTAATTCCAAGGGGATGATTTCACATTTTTAGGCTTGGTTTATCTAAACTGTTTGACTCTGACAAATGAATCTGCCACAGGGAGTGCTGTGACATCCACTCTCTCTCTCTCTCTCTCTCTCTCTCTCTCTCTCTCTCTCTCTCTCTAGCAAATAATTAAGCCGTTGATAAACTAACATAATCAAACTAAGTATGTTTAAACAAAGGAAAAGCTGGCATCTTCCTGACCAGCTTCTTTTTAAATGACACTCTCCATGTACTGTCCTCTGCATGTTTAAGGTGGAACAGGTTAGATCAAAAGACAATCTGGCAAGTAAGACTTTCTTTGTTGGTTTTGGCATTGTGTCTGCCCTCATACCTGTGTTCTGATCCATGTGTTTTTAATATATTTATTTACATCATGTCTCCGACCCTTGTGTTCCTTAGTGGTGCTGTTGTATCCTTTGTAAGTGTTACTAGTTCATCCTTAACACACACACACACACCCACACATACACACACCCACACACACACACACACACACACACACACACACACACACACACACATACACACACCTCTTTTTTCCCATTGTTCCCTGCTGTGCTTAGTTTTGACCTTCTTTGTTTTTATTTTCCACATTAAGCTGCTGATTTATACCTGTCACTCCATTTCCTGGTCTGTCTGTAGTTCTTGGACTTTAATCTACTTAATCTTATTGTATGACTTCAATAATATGGACTTCAATAAAAACAAAATGCACACACACACACACACACACACACACACACACACACACACACACACACACACACACACACACACACACACACATTGATAGTTTACAGGGTACTGCAAGAATTGGTATATTTGCTCCTGGGCTCACCCTCCATATGGGAAATGCAATTTCAGCTACACCACTGCTGTAAACACAAATCACTTTGCTTTGAGCTCCCCCTCCTGAAAAGCTGTAGATATGCATTCAAAGTCCAACTACAAGAAATACAGAACCAGCATCTAAAGTGAAAGAAGCATGTGGACTGATGCAGAATAACTGGGGCATGGGGATCCAATTCTCCCTAATCACTATTAAATGCATTATTTAAGATGGAGGAGTGATGAATGCAATACATATGGAGTGTGCGGCCATTTCTGATTTCTCTAAGAACATTGACTAACAGATTCTTCCTGTGAATTACAGTAGCAACAATTGGTTGACCCAGTGCTGACCTAAGAACCCATAATGGTGACATATGAGTTATACAACCTGAAGCTCCTTGTACCTTTTGGTTTCACATGATTTGTTGACATTTTTCTGAACCTGATAATAAATGCCTGTCTTGCTAATCTATGCGATTGAGTTATTGTAAAATACATGGAGAGGACCTTGATCTTTCTATTGTCCTCATTATTTCCCATTGTGTTTACTTTACTGTGTATTTTGGCAGAGATGTCGACTTTCTATCCATTCTTGCTGCTTTCTATCAGAGGCAGGGCTTACGTCTATGGGCAGACAATGACAGTGACAGTGCATGCATGTATAGTGGGGCATGCCCATATATAAGGAAAGTGGTCCGTTATTGCGTTCAGAGTTTCAGAGTATAGAAAATGGATGGATGTATAGATGGATGGATGGATGGATGGATGGATGGGTTCCTTAATGGTGAAATGGATGTTAATTTTACATTTGGAAAAACTGATCCAATTTCAGACTCTCAAATCAAATCAAATCAAATCAAAATTTATTTTTATAGCGCTCTTCACAACTGAAGCAGAGCAGAAATTAAATAAATAAATAAATAAATAAATAAATAAATAAATAAATAAATAAATAAATAAAAAGTTTAAAACAGGAACAAAGTATAAATGACAGATCCCCCCAGTGAGCAAGCCAAATGGCGACAGTGGCAAGGAAAAACTCCCTCAGCTAGAGGAAGAAACCTTGGGAGGAACCAGGCTCACAAGGAGGAGGACCCATCCGCCTCTGGTCAAACTACTTATACATAGTTTGGGGACACTGGACCCCACATCTCTGTTCTATTACTCGGGTTTACTGAAGTAATGTTAGTTCTCTGGTGGACATAATATTAACAGTAGATTTCTACAGTTGGTGATGGTGGGTGAGCAGCTAGTCCATGGCAGGGTGGGAAACTAATCCAGGTCCAACCATCAGATTTTCTGGTGAAATTCTCTACCACTTTGTGTCACACACCTACGTTCACATTTGAAAATCTATAGTAGATGATATAGCCTAACAAGTTTCCCCCTTCCCCTGCAGCATGTGTCTAAAACTGGATATGCCAAACTGTTTTCATTTTATATCAGTGCTACCTTATTTTTGAGACACCCTTATAATAGAATTATTGTAGAACATATTTATGGAAATATATAATCTCATACATGTGTGCATATAATAAGAATAGATTTTAGAACTAAGAACTAATTGAGAAGGTCTATTGTGTGATTAAAAAAAAAAAAGAGTAATCACGAGAGTCCTACTACACCTTCAGGTCAACGTCAAAGTTTATTTCTTAGGCAGGTTTTCTCTCAGAAGAGCTTCCTGCTAAAAGATTTAACCATAAATTAGCTCCTGCAGCGCCTTTGAGGAATGGAAAAAGAGAGAAAAGAATAATTTTGAAATTAAGCTGAGAGATTTGGAGAGAGAAAAAAAGAGGTCAGTCTTGGAGGGATATTCTAATGTTGGGTGTCAGAGGATCAGCTGATTTCCATATTAATTGAAGGAGATGTGCATAAGGCAGAGATGAGGTGAGAGCCTTCCTCTATTCTGTCGCACTGCTCTCCCTAGCACCACCAGCCACTAATGGTTAGAGTTTCTAAACCTGCCGTGACTAATAAGCCACAGGGGATATGAGGCAGCTCAAACTCATCCATACGGGCCCGTAGCATCAATCACCCACAGGGAAAACAAGGCAATTAGATGGACCTCAAATATAACATTAATTACCCAACCATACACACAAACAGACCCTGGACATTAGTGATGCTGCAAGGATATGCAGGCTTTCAGGTGCTGAAAACCAGCGGTTCAGGTTGCTCAGTGTCTGTATCTGCTGAGATAATTATGAAGCAATGAATGTCTGAAAGGTCCCTTTTTGGATCTGAACATGGCACTGCAGACAATTAGTTTCCTTAAATATCATCGCTGTTGTGACACAACCTATTGATGGTGATTTTACAGTAGAAGGGAAATCTGATTATAAGTTAATGTAACATGACTTATTCAACTAATGCCTGACCATTTCTTATGAAATGCCCACAAAGCATGAAGGGCAGCTGGAAATGTCAAACGAATTAAAAATAATTAAAGAAAAATCAGAGGCAGGCTATGACAGTGACAATTGACCAGGTTGGTAAAATAAAACAAACTGCCAGATTTACAGTATGTGTTACTAGCGATTCATAAACCACCCCAACACCACAACAATACCACTGTAATTTTCCTTATAAGAAGACAACATGTATTCTTTGTTCTATTTGTATGTTTGGTCACACAGGCCAGTCTTAGTGCATGTACATGCACTGATTCACCGCATACTAGCAACATGTGACTGTCCTGCTCTTTTGAATTGTGCATCTTAAAAAACTATCATAATTTGAGTTTTGTGTATAAAGTAAAAAGGCTAACTTTCGTATATTCATATATTCATTACATGTAAAGTGAGAAGTTTTAATTATTTATTTTCATAATGTACATAAATGTTTGGTTGTTTGGGCAAGTAGGAAATTAGCATCTTCATATATCTCGTCAGTAAATGGAAGCATGCGATGCTCTAAAAAAAACTTTGTTTGACTCCGGACTTGATAAAACACAGTGGACCAATACCAGCATATGACATGACCGTCACAGACTGCAGAAACTGGATTTTGCAGTTTCAGTTTTGTGCTTCTTGACTCCAAATACTCCAGGAGCTTGAGTTGAGACCCTTGATTTTCAAATAAAATGCAACATTTACTTTAATCTGAAAATAATCTGCTGCACCCCCTCAGCAACACCAGCATCAGCCAACTCCTTGTGAAGCTTTCACAAGTTTTTGAATCTGATTTTCTGTGGTCATCCCTGTTGTTTATGCTCCTTGTCCCACCACATTTTCCCCTTCGGTCAGCTTTCCATTAGTATGCTTTGATATGGCACTCAACCAGCATTGACCTTCTGTGAACAACCAGCAATGACCTTCTGTGGCTTAGCCTCTTTGTGGAGAGTGTTGATTATTGTTTTTTGAACCACTGTCAGGTCATCAGTCTTCTCCATAATTGTGGTTGCATGTGCTGAACTAGAATACTTGAAAAGTAATTTACTCAAACTTGAAATTGAATATTCCAAAAATATCCTAATATTAAATATCATACTGAAAGTAAAACTTCAAATACACTCATAAAAAAGGAATCGACCAACAGAAATGAAAATCGATGGGAAGTTTTGACATTGTGAGACATGCAAATGATTAGATTTTAACACTATTTTTTGGCTAGTATTATTACCAGACAGCAAACACTACAACCTCTGTTTGGAGAGCTCTGGCAAGTTGTGTCAGAAACATGGCAGTCCAACACCATACTGAGAAACAGTACATCTGTATGTGTAGCTCACTGCCCTCATTGCCCAAATCAGTCTGTTTTTATTTTATCATATATTGTTCTTGGTAAGCTTTACCCTCCTTCCAATCAGACACTTACTTCTGGGTGCAACTATTTTTTGGCGGTGACTGTTTAACTCAATAAGAAGATTTAAAAGTGAAATGTGTTCAGCCACCATTAGGCTACCAAAAACATTCCACACAGCTCTAACATTAAAATCAGGGGAGCAGCTGAGCATACTGTCAGCCTTTACCAGGTGAGTTAATGCAGTGTCCAACTTTGAACACCATGTTCTCTGTCCTAACGAGGCAGCCTCACTGAACCATCTCCAAGCAGACTTCCATCAGCTATTTCAGAGCCACTGACTCTGTGCCCCCCTGCATTCCCAGGATACAGGAGACAGTTCAGAGTTCTTAGTCATCCCATTAAAGACGGAATAAATTTATCTCTGTTCAGACACACAAGGGGGAAGACAACCTCTACTTAGGAAGATTTAATTGCTTAATAGGTAAGACTTGGGTGAAAGAGGCTTTTTTATGTGTGTCAGGCTTTTGGGAAAAAAGACATTGGTTTTAGAACTTTTTATAATGAAATGAGAAGGAAGGGTGGTGTTTGTGTGTGTGTGTGTGTGTGTGCGCGTGTGTGTGTGTGTGTGTGTGTGTGTGCGTGTGTGTGTGTGTGTGTGTGTGTGTGTGTGTGTGTATTTCCCATTGCTGTGATAGGAGTTCAAAAGGAAGGCATTCTCCAGTCCCACTTATACTGCGTCTCGATGTCTATCTTAAAAGCTCTGATTTAATAATCAAAGTCAATTGCACTGATGTGCTCTGCTGATAGTTAGCAAAAGGAAACCGAGCCAATCCGGAATAGTAATGAGTGCTCTCTGATCTGATCTATTCAGTGCCATAGTGTATTAGAGGAGATAGCAATTTATTTGGTTTAGTTTTTTTTGTTTGCTTGTTTGTTTGTTTGTTTTTTTTTCCAAAGGCAGAATCTATATGGCAGTCTAAACTAGCACTATTAGATTCAGACGCTTTATTGTCCTTCTCACAGTGTGATATGATAGAATGGAATACAGCAACTCAGGTTCAGTGTACAGTGTGGGTTTTTAAAAAATTAGACACATAGAAATAAATAGAAAGAGACTAATGTAGGTAAACAAAAACAAAGCAAACAAACAAAAAGTTTAATAAATATCTAAGTAAAACGTAAAAATATAAGCAGCAACAGCTTAGGTTGTAGGTGTGTTGTAAGGTGTAGTAGTGCCAGGATGATGATATTAAATGCAGAACTGCAGTCTTCTAGGTGAGTGAGGGCCTGGTGGGTCAGAGCAGGGATGGTGTCAGCACTTCATGATGAGAGGGGTGAGTGTAACGGAGCATTAATTATTGAGGCACAACACTGAAGAGCATTTTGGCACAGGGATGATTGTGGAGGTCTTGAGGTACGGTGGAACTCTGGCATTGTGAATCACTCCTCTTGTAGTCTGTGAGGCCCTTCCGATTGCTCTGTGGGTTATTTGAGTTGAAGCGACCCTGGCTCTTGAGAGCATATGTAGACTTGTTGCTACTACATCACCGTCCTTGAATGCGGCATCATGGCGTCTCAACAGAGAACTTATCTCGGCATTCAGCCAAGGTTTCTGGTTTGGTCGGATGGTGATGGTCTTAGAATTCGTCACCTCCTCCATGCACATCCTTCTCTATGTGTAGCTCAATAAATATTGTTCATATCAGACTAAATGTTTAAACGTTTATGGAGCTACACATAGAGAAGGATGTGCATGGAGGAGGTGACGAATGAGGTCTTAATTAAAGTAAATCAAGGAGCTTCTGATGAAAGTGAAAAAATCCATGCAGTGACAGACAATTCAGAAAACAAACCTCTGTTCTTAATGTGTTCTTCCATAAAAGCTATCAATAACTTCTCAAACACACATTGAACTGACTACTCCTTTTATACTTACTTCTATTTATTCTATTATATAATGCTTTACAAACAAAAACAACAAAATCAATGAGAAAGTAGTTTTAAACCATTTAAAACTAGTTTAAAAAAAGACTTTTCCTCATCACTTTATATATATACTTTATATACTTTATATACACAGTTTATGTATTTTCTAGTTTCATTCAAGAACCAATAACCAGGATTTCAGTCAGCATATACCAAAAATTCCACGGTTATTGCATGTTGTTTGACAATCAGTCATGATTTATTGATTTTTTTTTCTTTCCCCACTTCTGTAAAATATACATTTGACAAGAGTTGGCCATTAAATGAATGGCCTTAATTACCGCATCCTCAGCCCCGTCCTGCTCTTTGGTTCACCCAAGCAATAATGTACCGTCTGTCATGAGGCAAATGTGCTGTGGTCACATTTACACTTTTTAAAGGCCATGTTAAACTTTAAATATAGCAGTTCTCCTGCAGAGTACACGTAGTTCTTAAAGAAGAGCTGTGAAGATTTCTTTTTGAGTATTTTTTTCTACCAACACTACAGTAGTGCCATAGATTGTGTAGGCAGGCCAGCTGTCAGGAAGAGTAGACCACTGCCAAAACTTTTTTTTGCAGTAGCCAAGAAGAACAAGGCAAGCAGAAAACACGAGAAAATACAGCAAAGTCTAATTACGCAAATAATATAGACCTACGCAGTCTGTGGCTTAAATAACAGATTGAAGGAAACATATTTATGAGGAACATTGTGACACATGTTCAAATGATTTATACACAATTAAGACTTAATAGTGTAAATTTATACATATTCATCAGGAATTAGATATGCACAATAACTTTTCCTCAAATATAAAAGTCTTCATAACATATTTTCTTTGCAGCTTTACGTCCTTTAAGTACAAAAGTGAATTTGTCCATTCCAAGCATGTGTTTGTTGTTGCTCACATACATCCATGCATCCTTTATGTTGGCATGGATGTTGAGCAAAACACCCAACAAACGTAGCAGTGGTGGATGAGATAAGACTTTCTCCTTCATTGTGTTCATATGGCATTGATTGTGTTTCCCTTGCCCCCATGGTTTACAGTGGTAATGCTCAAATATGTGCAGGTATATAGAGGAAATGAACACAGAGAGGGCTCTGTCCGTATCTGTGTCCATATCTGTATCTATATCAATAGCAATGAGCATTAACAAGCCTTTAGAAGTAAGAAATAAATACAAAAGAATTGCATCAAACCATTGCTTTCCCTGTAAAGCTTGTGATTCTATGGGTTAAAGTGACATTTGAGCTTTCTTTAGAAATAAAACATCTAGACTGATATGAGCAATATTTATTGAGCAACACATACAGAAGTAGTGTCTCTCGGTATGGTGTTGGGTATAAGACAACATGCCAGACCTATCAGAATGGGGTTCCTAATGGTGTCCTGTGAAAATCCATCCAATGCAGCTTGAATGCTGCCATGCAGTTTATGTGGACTTTTGAAGCAGTGGTTGAGTGTCCATAGTGCATCCAAAAGCATCCCATAATTTTCAGTCAGGCATAAGTCTGGTGTCTATGTGTTTGAATGGTGTCTATGTGTTTGAATCTACCATAGCAGTCATGCATTGCAAACAGTTGATTCCTTCTGGGTGCAGCTATTTCTTTGACAATGAGCGTAATGTAGAAATCCCACCCTTCAATGAAAAAAGACATAACTGGCCACAAAATCAAACTGGTACAGTCATTTCCTTCACTACCAGTTACCAGTTCTTACTTTACACTGGATAACCATTTTTTTTTTCAAAATTTTGTGGTGACTGTTGGAGACACAATCAAGTAGAACACAAATATAATGTCTGATTGTGTGTATCACATAGGAATTTTGAGAAACACGACATTAGGTTTTACTGGTTATAACACATACAAATGTAATCCATTGCATTAGTCAACTTTGCATCTGGTGCATCTTGTGTTGGTGTACAGCAGTGGTCAGCCAGCTTTGAGACTGACTCAGTGCCACTCTCAATTTCTGACCTATGGACTGCAGCATTTTTATCTGCTGCTAACTCAGATTTTTCTTGCTCACCGACCTCACAACCAAAGTACATCTCACTCCAGTCACGATCTATAAGGAATAAGCCGTGTTCTCCCCTTGTCCATACAGATTTCCTCCAGATGCTTAGTGTTCGTCCCACTGGTGAATCATGAGGCACTCTGGAGTGGACTGGCACCATATTCCTGATTTGTGCCCTGAAATGCTGGGTAGGTAGAAGCCAGTAAGTTGAAGCATGGAGGAATCTGGCATTTCCAGGATAGGATATCCCATCCAGGATAGTCTATATAGGGTGGGAAGATACATTCAACATGAAGTTGATTGCAACTTGCTATCTGATGTACATAACCAGAGGTAACTTTGGTCTAATTACAAAATGCAGTTTAACTACTGGAGAGAGTATTTTCACACTATTTGAAGTTATATTGATGACCTCACAAACTGATATGTTTGGATTTAAGAACAATAGTCCAGTGTTTCCTAAACACTCTTTTGGAGTAAAATAAATGAGTCACAAAATATCAGACTGAATTACTATTCAAATCTGCAATTTGGGTCAATGCCAGTGTTATTTTCACAATATAGAATTTGAAAACATAGAATTTGATTGACAAGCTTAAAAAAAAAAAACTGCATATCAGGCTTTTTTATTGATATAAAACAAAACGTCAAATATTTTTAAGTATATTCATTCGAGCATCTTAATATCAATATTTAGCTGCATGTTCATAATTTTGATTTATAAAATTAATTTATGCAAAAAAGACAGGCCTGGTCTTGTAAGAATGGAAATAACTTCCCAAAATCTGTTGTTCCAACCAACAGATTCTCAGGTTGGCAGTTATTGCTTGTAAGATGTGATTTAGTTGAAAGAATCTTCTATGAGCTTTGGTTGTAAGAGTTATAGATGAAATCTGTAAGTATTGTTTAGCTGATAGAGGCAGTATTTTAGGGCTCCTAGGTCTTGTATTTCACATTTTCTCTATTTCAATATGGAGCTCCAAAACATCCCTTTTACTTACTTTCATTTGACTTTCTTTTTTTTAAATATGACTTCTTGACATAAGCAGCGGTTAATACTGTGTCTGTGATTATTTTATTTATTAGAAGACACAACTCAATGTCACTCTTCCTAATTAGCTGGCACATTCCTTTCTGTGCACAGGAAACAAAGCTGCATTATTGTGACAAAATAAATAATGTTATTTAATGACATTGGCAAAATTTAAAGCAAAAGTCTTAATGGACATTGAAAGTCATGGGAAGCTCTTTTATTGTGTCCGTGAAACCATGGCACAGTGCAGTGACTCATCTGCCACATTGAAACATAACAATACAGGCTTTTTGTGCAAACACTGTCAAGTTCCATGGGAACATGGCCTGTCGGCTTCACATCTCATAAATACAAATTAGCTGCACCTCATCCTCAGATTCCCACTGATCTCAACGATTCAGCTCTGAAAGCTATTAATTAATGCATAGAAACTGACTCAAGCAAGTCCTCTTGGCATAATGTGCCTTATCATACTGCACAGAGGAAATCAGATAAAATATTGTGTGTGTATATATATATAATTTATTTATTTATTTATTTCATTTTCATCAGACAATCCAAAGCGTGGGCTTTTAATTACCCTACAGTCAAATTATTAAGATTCTCTGCTGGCTGCCCTTGTCCATCCAGTTCAATTTCAAAACGAATTGTGATTACTGCACATTGTTACGAGAAAAGAAAGTCGAATTATTTGATAAAGCCGTAAAACCCAACCCAATCTTTGGGACAGCAATGAAATATGTATTGAAAGGGAGGAAAAAAAATAGCCTACATGTCTGAAGCTATTTATAGGCAGTAATTGCAGCATGAGTGATTATGCAGAAAGTGCACTCAAAATCTGACAAGATAAGAGTTGATCATAAATACATTATTACACAAATGCATCTGTTCAGTACAGCAGAACAAGCAGAGTCAACGGGTTTCCCCACATATGATTTATTTATTTATTTATTTAACAGGGACAGTGCACATTGATCAACATTCCAGTTCCTACATCAATGTAAATGTGCCAGAGTTAGTTGAAGAGCTAATTTCCATCTCTAGCCCTTAGGCAGGTTGTTGTAGACTTAAGGCCAGTGTCAACAGCTCAATGAATATTACAATACAACACCAAAAAACTGTAGATAATAATAATAATAATAATAATAATGAAAAACAATGTACACACACACACACACACAGACACACACACACACAAACACACACACACACACACACACACACACACACACACACACACACACACACACACACACACACACACACATATTTCTATAAATGCTATAAGAACTGTGTTTCTCCAGAATATTCTCTCCTCTATTTGTATCTTTGAGTTTATTAATATCTCATTCATGATTCCTCTCTTTAAGCTTCTTTAAGCTTTTCTATAAGTTTCAAGCCGCTTTTCCACCTGGTTCTTCTCATACTATGTTTAAAATAAGGGTGAATTCACACAAGGCATTGTGTACCATGCCCGAGCTAGTTTCTCATGCAAAGTCCGGTTTGTTTGTACACATCTAGTGTGATCACTAACCATGCCTGAACACAGACCTCGAACATGACACCTGTGATGCTGCCTGGGCACTTTAACAGATAATCGCTGTGCAGCGTAATCGATAAATCTATAAGGCATTTGAGAGGGTCGTGTATTATCTCACCCAAATCCACTCCAAACAAACACAACATAAATGCAGCCAGCAACGTCTGTCCGATCTGGATTATGCACATGTACCTTTATGACCTTTATGACACATACATTTTTTAAATTATTATATATTGTTTTTCAATAATTACTGCTATTGCTAAGCATATTCATATTAATGCACATAAGAGCAATAAGACAAACAAGCATTTAAGAAAGGCTGGGAGGAGACACAGTTCTGGTAGGGATGCTATTCTTCAACTCAGAAAGCTGTTAAGCACAGTATGGGCCTGGGAGTGGAGGGGGTGTCTGGTGTGAATATGCCCTAAAAGAGCTTCAGTGTGGTTACCTGCACTTCCTTTGAGAGATGATGATTTATTTCATTGTGGATCAACTGATACAAAATCACTGGATTTTTCAAATGAAATATGAATTCTGTGATATGTGTTAGATGTGCAGTTATTAAGGTGAATAAAATGATACAAATAAAATAGTTAGCACCAATCTATATCTGTGGAGACATATTGGAGCAGCAGGAGACTGCTAAAGTCTCATTTATCTCTCCATTTCATCTCATTGTTGTGTAGGACAAAATAGAGATGAGATGTTAAGGAGATCACAGCGGGTTTTGTCAACATCAAATCATATGCGTAATAAAATAGCATAATGTTAACAAGACATCTGACATCTGAACTGGTCATTTTTTAGCAAGAGTGTTTTACCAAATATTCACCAGACCCACCTGTGTGTAACAGGATAAAGAAAAATGGAACATACGTTACATGCAGAACAGTATATAACTACACCAAAAAATGTCATTCTAATACCTTTTGGAGATATTTATGCCTGTGCAGTTTTGCAAAGGTTGCATTTAGGGGCGGGGCTACAAAAATTGATGTTACTCAAACTGATGTACATGAGACTGAAACATTGACTTTCTCATGAGACATACTGGACTATCAATGGGGAATATGGGAACGGCTTGTGAAATGGTCATGTGGAAAACCAGATTTTGGTTGAATTGATGTGGAATGAGGCATAGTGTGCATAACCTTCTGCGGACTATTTTTGCATTTCAGTCAGACAGTAATAAATAATGCAGTGACCTGGGAATAGTGGACAAACAGAACTGGACATTAGTTTTCTATTCAGTTGAGACTTCACAAGCTTAACTGTAAGCCATACATACATATGCATAAATATACAGATAAAACAAACAGCTAGGTTAAACTTGAGATCTTTTGCTTATGCTTAAGCTCACTGATTCTTAGTTAGATGAGATTGGTGATCTAGATTTACCCAAGAATGTAGGGGGTAAGGGCAACAGCATGTTCAGTGATCTGACTGGAATAATAAAAATGGTGGTGGTAAAATGGATGCTCCAGTAACTTTTGTCAGATTGCAGGAGATTGCAGAGTTTGTAAGAGGGTTTGGAGGTATCACTTTCAATGTGAGCTACCTTATGAGTGCTGAGGTTTTGGTGTGTGATGTGAATGGTGAATAGAAAGACCCCAGACCTACACAGACCTTCACAGACCTTCACAGTTGTCCTCAGAATTCGCTGTGGTGCATCTTCCATACCAGTCACTGAGAAGGACTTGTACACACGCCATCTGTTAATAACCCAGAGTAAGAAATTTCAAGCCTAGTTTATCTTCACTTAAAGCTAGATGTAAGTATGCCAGCTGCTGATGGACAGGATCTTTCATTTGATCTCAGTGCTTTTTGAAAGACCATTTTGAATGTCTTCAAGAGCAGGTGTCTCAGTGGAAAACACTCCAGGTCTCCTAGTGGTAAGGGCTCTTCAAGTCAGATTAAACGAGTCGCCAGAAATTCACATCCCTCCTTCACTCTTATTCATGGTGCAGCATGATCACAACAGCTGATCACGACTGATATAACATTGAATCATATTCACTGCTGTTTTGGTGGATTCCATAACAATCCAGAATGGGGAGATAACATCACCTCTCCGCATCTGAAGTGGATTAGGTTGGGCCTTTGGATTCTAGCTAGCAGACATGGTGCCCTCATATATCTAATTCTCAATAAATATAGTTGGCAATAATAGTCTTACATAAGTTCAGGATAATTGGATATGCTGCAGTTAATAGCACAGCATCATTTTTGAAACACCTGTAAATTACTGTACAGGCCAATTCCCACTACAGGTGTTCTGTCCACTATATCATTACAGCACCACCAGCTTGGACTGATACATGTCTCAGCTGATATATAGATAGATGTTCGAGACATCTTTTTGAGCTAGGGTCCTTTGCAGAACTGATAGTAAAGACATTATTCTTTTAGTGACTTTGCGGAAAGTTCTGAAATGCACTGGTCCTCAGTGCTTGTCATATTTCACAGTATCCCCATTGGAGGGAGAAATAAAAAATTGAACTTTTGAAAATTGAAGTCAGTATAGGACTATATATTTTGTTGTTAGACTTGATAACAAAAAGGGCATAAGAACTCTTTCAATAAAGCAATTCCGTTTATGTAAATGGGATATGGGAGAGTGAAGAACCTTTTTAGAGTTTAATGAAGTTTCACATCATATGCATTTCATGAACCCTTAAAAAGAAGACTTGTCTCCAGTAGAATTACAGATATGTTGGCTGGAGGAATACAGTTTCACATACACCACAGTTTTACTACTTGTAATTATGTAAACTAATGCATGTAAACTGTACCTGCTTTAAATTTGAAAGAAATGCTACAAAAACCTTAAAATGTCCTCAAAACATAATCTAAACCTTTGAATGTGTGAGTCTTATATAATAGAAAAAAACAAACAAGCAAGCAAATAACACAATGTGATTTCTGTAAGCATATATTTATGGGAACAAATGCATACAGTGACTGAACAGTGGCTGAACCTGTGTCCATAACCAGGTTCTGTTTGACATGATGACTTTATATAGTCGTTCAGGTACAATTATAATGCCCATGCTTGCTTATCTCATGATGTCAATCCTATTTATCAAGTTGTTGATTCCTTTTGGGTGCAACTATTTTTTGAGTGTATATAATATGGTTTTTGTTTGTTTGTTTGTTTGTTTTTCTGTTTGTTTTTTTTTCAATATGTTTTATTAAGAAAATGAATGGTAATTCTGTAACATGTAGACAAAATCCATATTTGTTTCCTGTAGATTTGTCACACTGCAATAAAGTGGCCTAAATTCTAATCTTTTTCAGGCTGTTTACACTATAAGGTGACCTATACCCACATACATCTGAATAGTTCACTCTCCAAAAGGGATGTTTACTTTCAATTTCACAGGAGCTTTCAAGAAGTTCCAGTGGCTGAAACCTGAGCTTATCACCAAGAATGTGTTTGAGCCAGTAGTAAAAATGGTCAGTTTCACAAACTATTTGGTCACTTCTTTGGTTTGAATGTATGAATTACTATTTGTCTGTCCTAACTGAGTCATATTGCTGCAAATCAGGTATATTCCAGTTCTAATACCACATTTAAAAGTCAAATCAGAATTGAAAATGTCAGATTCAGTGTGTTTTCTGTTCACACTTACACAAACCTTGGTCACAAACAGATTTGGGCAACTTTTACCTGCTGGGTGAATGCAGTCCCATTTTACCTTATAAAATCAACAAGTGTTAGATTGTTCACGTGCAACCATGCAGGCAGCCCGTTACAGTGCTCCCATTTGTGTTTTTCCCTTTACCTTTTAATTTGATTTCTGATTTTGATTTGATTCCTTTTTGCATACATTGGCATTTGTCCTTCTAGTGACAGTAGAGTTATTAAGTAAGTGGGGGAAAAGGTGGGCTTCATCAAAACAAAAAAACCTGCAGATGTATTTTAGCAAAATATGCATTAAAATATAAAAATTCCTTTTACTGATCACACCTTCATGCAAGAGAGAAACAAAGTTCCAAGAACAAAATCAATCTTGAGGGTCTGATGGATAAATAGACACTTCACCACTCTTCAACAGCAGGTTCGACATTTTCCTTTAAAGTAAGTGTTTATTCTAGGAATACATCTGAGAACACGTCTGAATCCCAGTGGGACTAAATGAACACAAAACACACTCTGCATATCACTCACATATAAATACAGCAGCTTCATAAACAGCAGACTGTTAAAAACAAGTCTGAGGAGAACACCTACTGATGGGATAATGTAACAGAGAAATGAACTAATTAAAAATCTAATTAACAAAGGAATTTAATCTACATTTTTATCCATGCAAACAAAAACAAATGCACTGCATTTTCAGGAATCTCTAAGAGAAATCTGTGTTGTTTTACATATTTACATATAAATACACTTTTCCTTGGTGGCCAATAAGTTCAATTTTGGTCTCATCTGACCAGAGCACCTTCCTCCATACTTTTGGGCAAACTCAAAATGAGCCTTCCTATTTTTATCTGTAAGTAAAGGCTTTTTCTGGCCAGTCTTCCATACAGCCCAGCTCTACGGAGTGTATGGCTTATTGTGGTCGCATGGACAGATACTCCAGTCTCTGCTTGGGAACGCTGCAGCTCCTTCAGGATTACTTTTGATCTTTGTACTGCCTTCATGATCAATGCCCTCCTTGCCCGGTCTGTGAGTTTTGGTGGGTGCCTCTCTTGGCAGGCTTGTTGTGGTACCATGTTCTTTGCATTTGATGATATTGAATTTCATGCTGCTCCGGGGGATCATCAGAGATTTGGATATTGTTTATAACCCAACCCTGACTTGTTTGGAAATCTCTTTGGTCTTCATGTTGTTATTTCTCCAACAAAATGGGTAAAAAGCCAGGCACTGTATAAAGTTGGTTGTTCCTATATACATATAAACTTTAACTCTGACAAGGTCTGTGATATACTCAGAAAAGCAGCGAATTTACCATTAAACATTTTGTCATATTGCCGTCATAAATATAATATCTTTGTATATCAAAGCTGTTTACACTAAATAAATGACTATTATTTCTAAATAAAATAAACTGAGCAGGAAAAATCATAATAAAAAAGTTTTTAGCTTGAATATCTCCTCTTGATGAGGAAAACCATAAGGACTTTTGACAGCTATGAAAGGCCTTGCCTGCTGCAAGCAAGCATTTATCTGCAAACTCTCACAGTTGATTCCATGGACATTTAAAAATGATGACAAGCTTTGGCTTTTTATATCTCCAACAAAATATAATTTCATGCGGGATTAACTATATTGACCAGCTAGGAGGCAGAATAATCTATGTGCTCCAGCTTTGGGCTATGAGATCTTGATCAGGTTGTTCTTATACTGAACGTTTGTGTGTGTGTGTGTGTGTGTGTGTGTGTGTGTGTGTGTGTGTGTGTGTGTGTGTGTGTGTGTGTGTGTGTGTGTGTGTGTGTGTGCGTGAATGAATGAGTAAGAGAGTAGGGTACAATAAAGGAAAAAGAGAGGGAGTCAAGTGGAAGAAAGAAAATGTGACCTGAGGGCTGCTGTGCACTCAAACCATCACTTCTAAGACTGAGGCTGAAGTCCACACTTTTGCACAAATCTATGATTAAACATTAGCATTTTACATAATCTCCATATTACCATGACAGAGATGGAGATTTTTTGATTAGATGACCAGGAAGGAGCAGAAAGACCCTGACGTTTGCTCTCCTCAGAGATGTTCTTGTAGTCGAGTGCATCTTGTCATGCTGCAGCCTCATTGCTAAATGGATTCAGCTTATTTTGTGCCTCAAAATACTACACAAAGTACCTCATGATGGCAAAGCGAGAAAGGTTTGTTACAATTTATTACAAATAAAACACAAAAAATATAGCATGTACATGAGTTTTCACAGCATTTACTCAATACTTTGACAGCAATTACAGCCTCAAGTCTTTACGAGTTTGATGCTACAAGTTTGGCACACCTGTTTTTGGGAAGTTTTTCTCATTCTTCTTTGCAGAACCTCTCAAGCTCCATCAGATTGGATGGGGAGCATCTCTGCTGAGCCAGTTTTAGAGACCTCCAGAGACGTTCAACCAGGTTCATGTCTGGGCTCTGGCTGGGCTGCTCAGGGACATTCATAGAGATGTCTTGAAGCCACTCTTTTGTTATCTTGGCTGTGTTGGGCATTTTCCTGTTGGAAGATAAAACTTCATCCCAGTCTGAGGCCCAGAGTGCAAGAACATCTCTGTACATTGCTGCAGTCATCTTTCCCTCGACCCTGACTAGTTTCCCAGTTCCTGCTGGAGAAAAACATTCCCACAGTATGATGTTGACACCACCATGCTTCACTGTAGGATAGCTATTGGCTGGGTGATGAGCAGTGCCTGGTTTCCACCAAACATGGCACTTGGCAATGAGGCCAAAGAGTCCAGATAATTGTTTCTCAACATCTGAGAGTCCTACTCCTGATGGGCTGCCATGTTCCTTTTACTGAAGTGTGGGTTCCATCAGGCCACAATACCATACAGGCTGTGAATATCTAGTTACAATTTTATTACATTTTTATTATAATTATTATTGTATATATACTATATAGTATATACTAAAATATACTTTTTTATTATTATTTATACAATGTTGTTACTTTATTTTATTATACAGTTTAATTTTTAAGAAATTTCCAAACAAACTTTTCCCAACTTGTCATTGTGGGATATTATGTGTAGAATTCTGAAGGAAAAAAGAATTTAATCATTTTTTGAATAAGGCTATAACATAACAAAATGCAAAAAGTGAAGCTCTGTGAATACTTTCTGAATGCTTTTGTAAGTGAAACACAGGCTAATTCCACATAACAACTGGACTCTTCCGCCATCCACAGAAGTCATTCATTTCATTGACAGGTGAAGATCAAGATGTCATACCAGAGAAGAGAAGAAATCGGCATAAAGGTCTCTCGGAGTCAGATTGATGGCTGGCGTCAGCTGCTGTGTGAATGGTTCGGGATTAATGGGCGATTGTGTGAATTTGTGATGAAACAGACACTGGTGAAGGGCCAGGGCTTCCTGCTGTGCTATTTCTGTCCAACTCTTTTTTAACAATGCTCCTGGACAAAAAAGCACATCCATTTCACCGGTGAATAATCAAATTTGAGGGGTCAAAAAAGCATGTGGTGTGATTTTATTTCACACAAGCACTAGTTAATGCTGGTGTCCATTCCAGGGCAGGACATGTGTGATTTTACATGTGTTTCCTCATCTTAATGGGTTTTATAGGCATTTCAATGGGTTTGAACAGTCACTGACCATATAGTCACACAATATGATAATCCTTTATATGCTGATGATGGATATCATTGTACGATAATATGCTCCTAACTGATGCTATATGGTGTAGGGGTTTAACACAGTGCCATTATTTGTATCTGTATTTGGATTTAGCTAGATATGGGGGTCAGCATTTAACAGGTCCTTTAAGCAGTATTTTATTATTGCATTGCAGGATACAGTTCAGATAAATAGGCACAGTCTGTGTTTCTAGGGATGTTATCTGGAGGTCATCTGGTGTAGCATGAAGTTTTAAATTCAAAAGTGGCACATTTACAAAGCAAAACATAAATAAACAAATAATTGTGCACCACCAAGCCATATCTGCACTCCAGGTGAGCCACCAACTATCACAGTAATAACAGCAGAGATGAGGAGTACACTGCAGATGGTCAGCCCCCAGAAAGCCCCAGGTCCTGATGGGATGTCAAGTAGGGTTCTGAGGGTCTGCATTCCAAATTTGTCAGGTCCTGGCAGACATATTCAACGCCTCGCTGTCCCAGACCAGAGTTCCAGCATGTCTCAAGACCTCTACAGTCCTCTTCAGTGTTGTGCCTCAATGATTAACGCCCAATTGAACTCATCTCTGTCATCATTAAGGGCTTTGAGATGTTTGGGCAAGTACCTGAAGCAGATCATCAACTTGACTGAGGACTCTTACCAGTATGCGTACAAGTGGAACCAGTCCACAACTGGTATAAAATATAAAATAAATAAATAAATAAATAAAATAAAAAAATTAAATGAAAAATATAATAATTATAATAATAATAATAATAATAATAATAATAATAATTATTATTATTATTAATAATGTGTGTATTTTTCTGTTACAGATTTTTATGCATTCTGCACTTTTCATTTTAGAAAAATTCTGGAAACCCCAATATAGCCATGACATTCATGCCCATGATGAGTGTACATAAACCCTACCCACCCATAAATATGCACACATTAGCATGCATAAATGAACAAACATGTTTTCACATTGACACACATACATAATAGTTGTATATCTGATGCAGTCAGTTACACACATACATACTTTGATCATACACTTGCAACCATGACTGATTTTACAAACACATTAGTGTAATATTTTCAACAATAATCAAAGAATGTTTTGTTAAAAAATGTTTTTAAAATTTGCAGTAAACATTCATTGGCTCATTTTAAAGTAACACATGGTCATTTTCCCTGATTACAGTGGGTGGAGAGGAATGTCTGGCATTTACACTATATGTCCAAATGTTTGTGGATACCCCTCCTAATGGTAATCAGCTACTTCACAGGGACACAGATGTGTCGTTGCAGGCTTACAGATGACAAGGGGCTTTACATGCAGCTTGTCCCTATAGTAGAAGTACTGCCAATAGAATAAGGATAAACGTAACCTGCAGACTTCATGTACCAAGTGTAACTAGATGGGTATACAGCCCTGCAGCATTAGCTCTGGGGTATGTTACCCAAGAATAGTGCTCATCCAATTAGACTCATCTGTCATCAGTAGGCTGAGATGTTTGGTATGAGGTACCTGGAGCAGACATCAACCTGACTGGGGACTCTCATAAATGTGTTACAAGTGGAACCAGTCCACAGCTGACCTTCAACAGTGCTATGACCCACCGGGCCTCACTCACACCAGAGAACCACAAAAACTCTTGTGTGAAGCTGCTGTTTGGACCTCCTGCCACAGACTATTCAGCTGTGTGCGAAGAACCTCCTGTCCCTGTGCAGCTGGGTTCTGGATTTCCTGAAGCACTCCAGAGTCAGGATCAGCAACACACATCCTCCTGTCATCTGAACTGTCTCCCCCAGAACATGTCAGCCTCTGCTGTATGCAGTGATGACCCACAGCTGCAGATCTTATTTCAAGAACAATCTTGTGGTGAAGTTTGCAGACAGATTTCTACATTGATCGGACAGCTGTGGAGAGGGTCCACCTCATCAGGAATCTTGGAGTATGCCTGAACAACATCAACACCTAACAATAAACACCACCTTTGGTGGGACAGTCACCAGTGATTGAATTCATGAGGAAGCTGAAAAAGGTCCTCAGGACCTTTTACACCTGTATGGTGGAGAGTGTCCTGACCACGTGCCTGACTGTGTGGTATGCTGGTTGCACTGCAGCAGAGAAGGAGGTGTTGCAGAGTGGTAATGTCACTGGACACATTGGGTGCAGCTTACACCTGTCGGTAACTTATTATGCAGATGCGAGATAGAGCCCTTGTCTTCTGTGACCCCACCCACCATGCACACAGACTTTTCATCCCCCTTTTCTCTGGAAGGAGGCTGCACTGCGTCCAGGAAAAAACATATAGACTGAAAAAATAGTTTCAACCTGGATACCAGTGAACATTGACTATACTACTGACAGTTCACTGAACACAGCTTATCTATTCTGAAGATGCACACTGTCACTTTGATGTTGCTGCTAAGTTCTGCTGCAACCTCAGCACTACCACACCAACTCATCTACACCTTAAGCTGTTGCTGCTGCAATATATTATGCAGTACTTTTACTTTTACTTAGATATTTATTAAACTTACTCCAAAAATACACCAAGCCTGAGTAACTGTATCCTGTTTTATCGTGTCACATGATGAGAACCACGATAAAGCTGAGTCTGTGCCTGATTAAAGCTGTTATGTATGTTTTACTGTCTGGTGTCCTGTTCATAGAGGAAGTAGTTAACAAAATGTACTTCTTTCTGACAATCCACAGTAGCTCATATGTGAAGTCTGATATAAGGATGAGTGAGCAGGGAGTTTGGGTTGTGTGTTCTGCTCTGTGATGTATGATGCAGGAGTATACACTAGGGTTAATGTTATCTACTGCTATATATCTCCCTGTTTTGGGCATGAACTATGGCCTTACAATAGCTCAATAAAGAAATCAGTGTTTGATTTCAGACTTGTTCTTGTGAGAAAAGACTACAGTATTTTAAGTAAATTACGATAATGTGTCCATATTTTGCTGCATTAGAATATATATCGTGCTGAAGGGAGAGCGTGAGTGTTTAGTTGGGAAGATGAGTGGGTCGCTATCTCAGTCTACTGTTTCATCTTCTCAGCCCCTTTCCACTATTGCTATTACAGTGTTTCATGTATTTCCCATTACCTAAACTTGGGCTTCAGTAGCCATGAACCTGGCAGACATAGTCTGTGTAGTAAATAAATGTGCCATTTGGAGAACTTCAGTATCTGTGCTGTTGCTGTGTACTCCCCAGCTAACTGCACTAAGCATCTGTTCAGCACCTCAACTCAGGTAAGAAGCAATGCAGTACACATTGTACAAATTCTGAAATGGTCTTTTAGTCAAATATGTAGAAAATCCTCTTGAGACCAGGATTCCCAGGGAATCCTGCAATAGGGGAGTTCCAACCTACAGATGAGAAAACAGTAGTAATTGAAATTGAAGGGCCACAGAATAAACATCTTATTAAATATTTAAACAATTCAGCTGCAGGACTATTACTAATTGTTAGCTAAACTGAGATTGGAGAAGGTTTAATCACAGTAAGTCTGTGATCAGTTACAGTGTGAATGCTAGCTATGCTGACTGTATGTTAAGCCTGTTGGTAATGTACTGTTAATTGCTTGGCAAAGTACCCAGAGGTGTCTAGATATCAGTTGGTTCTGTTCTAGTTACCACTATCACCATTTTAGACCAGATTAAAATAGTATTTTTGTCAGTTTTGACCATTTGTTTGAGTAAAAGAGAATATTAACCTTTAGGACTCCAGGCTAAATTTTGAAGCAATGGTTTCATAGTTTGATGGACTTTAATTCAGCAGAAAATTAGAAAGTAATTAAAGGAGACAGTCACACATGCCAGATTATTTTTAGGAGATCCTAGACTATTTAAATGTGTTTTACTTGAGATATAAAAATGAATTTGACCATGTTTTGATCAAAAATGTATTTACAATTTGTTGTTGGTGGTGGTGTTTTTGTTTTTTGTTTGTTTGTTTGTTTTGTTTTGTTTTGTTTTGTTTTGTTTTGTTTTGTTTTGTTTGTGTTTATTTTTTATGTTTTGTTTGTTTCTAAGGACTAAAAAACACTGTTGAAAATTGATCAGCCAGAGTGTGTTTGACCTGAAAATGTGAGAATTGTGATATTTATAATACTAAGTTAAAATAAGAAAACTAATTTGAAACCTGTGTGAGCAAGTCTATTCCCCCATTTTCCTCCAATAACCCAATATCTGGGTTAGTGACATATACACAAATGTAAATACTGCTCGATGGTTCTGGACTGGATGATTTTGAGTTTCAATGTGTTTTACTTTTTATATCAAATTTTCTTCATTTCCAGCATTTTGACCAAATCTGCTGAACAGTATGGCACTGACCTTGAGATATTTTTGTTTTAGGTAGTTGTCCATAAAGACTATTCAGTCCCCTGCAGTCAACAAAGGCTATTAGCTATTTGTAAACATCACTTTAATTTTCTACCAAATTCAAACAGGACCCTCATTTATTTCAATTATAGCCCAGGTTTGAAGGCTGCCAGGCAGAGGTATTGTTTTGATGCAGTCCTGTCAGATGGATGAATGCAGTGCTTTTGGCATCTTTCCCAGATAGATCTGGCCACCTGTGATATTACTGAGGTGAGCAATAGGGTAATTCGTCAAAGCGGATCTGTATGTATACTCACCCCAAACCATGCTGGAGCAGAAACTGAAACAATGTGCAAGGTATACACCATGAGACCATTTTCCAGCAATTACGCAACACAGTCCCTCTCTCCCTTCATCACCACTCCAAAAGAAAAGCTGTTGACATCTCCACTCCCCAAAACTGACAACATGTTTGCACTGATAACTACTTGAGGGATGGTTACTGCTCATCCATTATATAAGTGCACTGATTTATGAAAGGTTAGCCATTCTTGAAAGGTTACAAAGACCTGCAGCCAGAGGGATTTTGGTATGACTGGTCACCTGATTTTGGCCCATAAGAAGAACATTCCCATACTCTCTGACACAGAATTGTACTTTCGATTATAATGTAAAATAATTATGAAACATTTTGCTGAACCTAAAAAAGGACATTAAGGACACTTTTTGTTGTTCAGTTTAATGAGTGATGTTAATAAACACTTTTTTTGTGAGCACATACAAAGTAGCAGCTGTAGTTATTCATGGTGGTTAATAAGAAGCAAGTAAAAGATATTTTGGAGGATTTTTGACCCATATGTATCATTTTGCCTGTGTTGTACCCCCCACACACACACACAAAAAAAAAAAAAATAATAAAATAAAATGAAATAAAAAATATAATAATAATAATAATAATAATAATAATAATAATAATTCTTTATCTGTTACAGATTTTGCCATTCTGCACTTTTCATTTATACAAATCACTGAAACCCCCAATATAGCCATGACATTCATGTCCATGATGAGTGTACATAAACCCTACCCACCCATAAATATGCACACATTAGCATGCATAAATGAACAAACATGTTTCACATTGACACACATACATAGTTGTATATCCTGATGCAGTCAGTTACACACATACTTTGATCATACACTTGCAACCATGGCTGTTTTTACAAACACATTATTGTAATATTTTCAACAATAATCAAGAATGTTTTGTTGTTAAAAAATGTTTTAAAATTTGCAGTAAACATTCATTGGCTCATTTTAAAGTAACACATGGTCATTTTCCCTGATTACAGTGGGTGGAGAGGAATGTCTGGCATTTACACTATACACTATATGTCCAAATGTTTGTGGATACCCCTCCTAATGAGTGCAATCAGCTACTTCACAGGGACACAGATGTGTCGTTGCGGGTGCCTGAATGTGCAAGAGCACACATGCAGCTTGTCCTATAGTAGAAGTACTGCCAATAGAATAGGATAAACATGTACCTACAGACTTCATGCTTAATGCCAAGTGTAAACTAGAGGGGTATACAGCCCTGCAGCATTAAGGTCTGGAGGTATGTTCTCTGGAATGAGGGTGCTCCATCCATTACTTTTGGAATGAGTTGGGTTGTTGGGGATGAGGGTGATCATCTAGCATCCACCATCCTGACCAACAATAATACTCTTGTTGCTGAATGCAATCAAATCCTGACAACACTGCTCCCTAGACAGTAGATCCAATTACTCCAATGATAGCAGGTAAACACCTCATGGGTTTGGCAGAAGCAATGAAATGAAATGCAGTACGTTTGTTCATACAGTGGGATAGTAGCATTATAAGTTATAAGCAAAAAGATTTTATGTATGGATTTCATTAGAAGGCCATCAAAGGGATTCTCATAAACAGGTTTAAACATCCATTAACATTAATGATAGGTCACAAACTTTTACATTAACGTGTTTTAGACATCCATTAACACTAATAATGGACCTCAAAAATGACATTTTTCCACAAAATATTCATAAAGTCCATATTCATACCTTCCACAATAGCCCACAACTTCCCAGCTGTATGAACTATGTTGCAAGAGAAAATAAAGAGAAACTCTGAGGACATTCTTCATTCACTGGGACTGGAGCCATCAGTTTGGAACTTCTAAATTGCAATGGTTTGATAAATGCATTCATGTGTCACAATTACTAAGCTTTTGGCTGATATTTTATCCCCATTCAATGGAAGCAAACTTTGCTCTACACTGACACTTCAGAGTGATGTCACCACATCCAATGTATCATTGTTATATAAAGACCAATCACCTTTTGAGATGTTTGCTAGTTCTGTTGTGTTCTGATACTCACTGAACTGGGCTAAGTGACAGAGACTTAGTGTGTCCAGTTAGTGGTGTTAAAAGTCTTTGCTCTGCTTCTCCAAGAGGCTTGATAGTTTGGTGGTCAATGTGGTGTAACAGAAAACACCACCAGTGAGCCACCACAGCATGTGGGAGACTGAGATTTGATTCCTAGTCTGGGCAACTATACTGTGCAACACCAATAATTACTTGCTCTGGGAAAAGCGTCATCTAAATGTCATAAATGTTACATAGTCTTACTTATGGCTTTGGATGAGATTGAGTCAGATATTGTAAAATAACTGATGGACTAATTATATGATTTCTATTGGAATGTGCAGCAAATTACAGCACATGGTTCTACAACCATTTGTGCATGCTGTGTGTTTTGGAGGTATCATTATTGATGTATTTGTCATTGTGCATACTCCACTCATTCCCTACATGTTGTTCTTTCAAAGACTCAAGGCCTTGCTCTGACAGAGAGTAGATGAGAGGACAGAATGGCAGGACTGGGTAAGATCTCATCAGCTAAAACATTCATTGACAACAAAAACAAACTATAATAATTATCCACTAAAAATTAGTTGTTGGAATCCACTGAAATGTTGTATATGTGAATGTCATGATATACTGTAAGTGATTGTAATATTAGAGGAAAAAGTACAACTGAAAGGAGGATCTAGTACCCTGTTGGCCTGGATACAAGATGGGATACATTGGTTATGGAGACATACAGGTCCTTTATGGCATCCCGTGGCACATTTGCCAACAGATGTTGGCCTGCAGATCCTGCATACTTATAGGTTACTGAAGCCAACTCCCCAGATCATTACACCAGCATTTGGGGCAGTTTGTCCCTGCATAGCAAATGCAGAATTGAAATGGTCATCACATGGGCTCCAAACTCAAACCCAACCATTGTCACACCCCAAACAGAACCCTAATAAAATAGGTCCCTAACAATTCTGCTGTTGTAGTACTATTTGCCATGTTGCATTCCCTTTGCTCCCAACACCTTTCTAGCAGCTGAACTTACAAATGTAAATATTAATATATTATTATTCAATAATATAATAATAGTATTATATAGTAATAATAATACTACTAATAATTTTATAATTTATATATATATATATATATATATATATATATATATATATATATATATATATATATATATATATATATATATATATATATAAAACAGGACTTTGATATTTGTATAAATTCAGTGTTTTGAACAGAAATGTAATCAATGCCTATATTTTTGGGGGAAAAAATCTTGAATTTGATTATCCAGAGTTTTTATGCCTTAACTAAATGTCCTTTATTTATGTATTATCAATATTATATTATATTATATTATATTATATTATATTATATTATATTATATTATATTATATTATATTATATTATATTATATTATATTATTATGCGTCTTCATGCAGATTGAGCATATGTACATGGACAGAGCAGGAAACACGGACTGGAAGGATTTCATTCAGTTGGAAACAAGTGATTTTGGACTGGTTCCGAGCTGGATTACTCACTGATGGTGTCATAAGGATGTACAATAAGTCAAGAATGTAATTAGCATGGCAGACTTATTCATTGTGACGGCAGGCACTGGGTCTAGATACCATCGTCTTAAATGTGGGTATAGATGCTCTATAGGAATTGAAAATGAAAAGAGAACTATAATGAACTGAAAATATATTCGACCCGAGACCTGCTATCAGCTGCAAATAACATTTTCACATTGCTTTGCTAACTCTTAGTCCCTGTCACCAGCTGTTTTTTAAACATTAGGTTAGTGTGGGCTTTGTTGACTTTGGAAGAGGGGAGGTAGAGTTCAGCTCATGTCAGCATTCATCATTAGCAAGCTTGCGATGGATAATTGCACCCTGTTCTCCATTAACTGAGGCACAACAACATTTCTAGCTGTGCCTGCCAGCACATTTTACGTGCAGAGGGCTTATTGTGGGAAGCCTCGACAGATGTATCTAGATCTTTTCATTGACATCCAGAAACGTTCTACTGTTCTTCACCACAAAAATATTCTGTGGAATATTTGCAACAAATAAAAGCAGAGTGTGTTCAATGCCAATTTATCAAGACTATTGAATAGATTCTCCTTTTCAAGCCTTCCGTGATGAGTTCATGTGTCTTTCCTTTTTCTTGAGATCAATAATGTTTTTCTCTGGACAAAACAATGAAATCAATAATGTGGACCAGCTTCCATTCTGGTTTTAAATTAGAGTATTTAAAACACTGGCACAGTTGTTCTTTGAGGACAAATAGCAGTATTTTCCTTTTTATTGGAGAAGTAAAATCTAGACTAGGAAGCATTACGAATAAAAGTGTTGTTTTGTTCTGAAAACATAATGCATAACTAATGCAGAAAAGCATTCCCAGACCACATAATGCTTTTCCATTAGAGTTATTTAAGAGTTCATTCTGCTTAAGTTGTCTGGTCTGCTGAATATGTGACAGGCATATTTGTTGTGAGACATTTTGGATTGAAATGGCAATAAGAACATAAAGGAGTCACAATTGCTCACACTCTTTGCAAAGACTGGAAATCTTGGTAAAGATGCTTCATTTTGTAAACTTGATGTTACACTAAAAATGAGAAGAATCTACATTACGTGGACATAAGTACTTGGACACCAGCTTATTCATTGTTTCTTCTCAAATCATGGGTATTAAAATGAGTTTATTATTTTTAATCCCGTCTGAATGTGGTTTAATCACAAGAAAGCTGCTGTGAGATCTCATGATTTATACTAATGATATATTGACACATTGGCTGCTAATCTTTGCATTTACTGTTAATCACATTATCACTCACTCTCTCACTCACACACTCACACTCATGTGAAAAGATTTGATAAAGCTGTAGTCCACATACATCACAATATTAAACTGGACTATAAATATATGATGTTGTGAGCTGATATATATATATATATATATATATATATATATATGAAACTGTTAGTTCTGGCTGTGTATTCTGAAGCATTTCAACATTTTTTTTATTAAATGGCTGTGATGAAATATGACACTCGCCCACACCTGTGCATGATAACACATTCACCATGAGCCTGCTCTGTTAAATAACACAGGAGTCTTTCTTTAAAGTGTTCCAGCTGTCTCTATTAAACCTCTATCACTATTGTTAAAAAAAAAACAAAAAAACTCTGCATCAGATTTAATACAACCATTCATTGTTTGCTGCACATAAAATCACAAATAAGATCAAGTCTGTCTGTACTCCCAGTGCTCTGATTATTCAGTCCATGGTGTGATTGTGACACTTTTATAAGACCATCATTAGCATATAAGGAAGAACAGGTACAAATATTAATCTCTTATCCATAGCAACGGTACAATCTGAACTATGAATAGATTGGAGGTGGCTTTGCTAGAGCTATATTCCATTTTGGCCATCTGTTGCCTGGAAAGCTATAGCAAGCACAGTGGTTGGGGTCAGACACCCACTGCAAAGGAATGAACATGGCTCTTCACCTGTGAATCATACTTAACTGCTTTATTCATATTGGCTTTCTCTGTGAAGCCTGAAACCATCAAACAAAAAAGAAAGAGACACTAATTTACTAGACAAGGCCTTTTGCACCAGTTTGAAAACCAAATTAAATTCCCTCAAGAGCAACTAGCAGCATCAGTGGCAATTCTAGAAGTGTGTGAATTTTAGGAGGTCCAATTTTAGCTTCAGTCGTAGAACATCATTTGGATCAGAAATAAGGCTTATTATTATTCAATTTCTTATTTTTTAAGTGAGAAAAATAGTAATATTGGCATTAGATGGTGGAAGCATAAAGTTTAACCTTTAAAAGCCAATTTATTCACCAAAAAGTGTTTAGTCATACGTGCTGAATACAATTAAATCCTAACAGCAATGCTCCAAAATCTATTAGAAACCCTTCTCTGGATAGCAGCATAAACAGAGATAAACTCTTGATTTCAGTAGAAACAATGAATGAGCAGGTGTCCCAATATTTCTCCATATAATGTATATTTTATTCCATTTTTAAAGCTGCCGGTGAAATTTAAGGTTTCATTGCAAACTTATGGATCACAAAGTTGTATTTAAAGACAGGAGCAGAACACACACACACACACACACACACACACACACACACAAACACACTCACACAGAGAGTTACTCCCATATTTCACAACATTATTTAAAAAGTAGATGAGTGAGGGCCAGATATACATCATGTAGATATAAATAGGACACATACTGACTGAAAAGCATGCATAATTTACCAGTATTATCTCAAAGATGTGGTTTTGGAAGATTTCCCCTAACAGTGGCAGCATTCACGGTGGCAATTGTCTTGGTAGTTCTCTTAGCAACTTTAAGGCTCAATGAGTCAAAAACAAAATTCCAATAGGATAATAGGGATCAGTGTACTGCTCCTTTTCTGCTGGTTTCAGGTGCAAATTGGACCTGTAAACTAGTGCTAAAAGCACAGAATGTGGGCTGAAACATATGGTTGCGTGCACTTGTTTGCACACCCTATTTCAAATTCTGTTTTGAGAGAGCAATGGAGAGAGAAAGAGAAAACCAAGCGGAGAAAGAAAGAGCAAGAAACCAACTGGCAAGGAACAATGAGTTTTCTAATTAGCCTGGGTTTATGGTTTCACAAACGTTTAAATGAAGCACTGTGTTTTCTTGTATTAGTGTTTGTGTGTGTGTTTATGAACATGTGTTGGATTTTCCAGCTAAGTTCATTTAGCAATATGTCACATATGTCTGATAATGTATATGTTGATGTAGATAATATGTATATCTGTATATGATATACCTATATTCACTCAACAAACCATGTGCACTATCTGGACAAACTGTACTGTCTCTATTGTCCAGTTAAGACTTTCTACCACATCCTCAACTCCCAAAAGTCTTGGGTATAGCGCTGTCATTCGACTGGTCCACAGCTGAATTTTGGGGCCTTATATCCCTTATATCTGGCTCTCCAGGCCTGGATGTCTCCACCCTTGCTCTAATCCTTGCCTGGCATTAGACATGGTATCAGCAGCATCATTATAATCTGCTCCTACTCTATTGAGTCCTATTCTATTGGCAATTCTTCTCTACACTAGACAAGATGTGTGTGTTTGTATATATATATATGCACATCTGTGTCAGCAATGGGTACAATTCATTACAAGGGGTGTCCACAAACATTTGGACAGGTTGACCAGGGGCACCCAAACTTCTGCACATTATTGTGTGCAATTGAGGAGGTTCATAATGGTGGCACCAAACATGGATGGAGAGCTTAAAGGCGCTTCTAACTGTATATTCCACTTAATATTCAAATGGTTGAACAGCTCCAGGGAGCCATTTTTGTGTGGATTTTCCTCTGCCTTTTAAAATCAGCCATAAATGTGTGTTGGGGTCTCAGAAGGCATGTTGCTGAGGGACTTCCTTTAACAAAAGCAGCGAAAAAGCAACTAGACAAAGGCACGGGCTTTGAAAACATACTGAAAGAATATTTACACTCAACAGAGATGGGGCTTCAGAACAGCAAAACTTCATCATGGAAAACGGATTTTTCCTCACTGTAATAGATGACGGTATGTGAAATAATACTAGTCTCAGAAATTTAAATCTTGTGATAATTTCATAACTTTTTAATTTTTAGATTTTAGATTTTATATTCATTACATGTAAAGTGAGATATTTCATCCTCTTTTTTTTTTACTGTTGATCAGGATGTCTTATAGCTCATCATGGAGAATCCTAGATAATTACAATATTTAAATTCAGGTCTGACTAAATTAAAATTAATATCAGGATTAAAACAAAATCTTGAAAAGCTTGAAAAGTATCACTTTAGATATAAAAAAAAAAAAGCTTAACAAAGCTCAGTTATTGTTTATGTTTCTATCTGTTATGTTTCCACTTAATTAAAGTGGATAGAATAGGTTGGGCCTGTGGTGGGTTTGAAGAAATATATGCTATGGCTGGGAACATTTATGAGAAAAGATATTAGCTCAAATAAACTAAATAAATATTAATCTGAAAAGGTTTTGTTTCATTTTAGTGGAGCCATTTGTTCTCTGAGGTCAGATCATCTTGGCTCTTATTGGTTGACAGTCTTTCATGCATGTTGTGTTTCACTAAATAATCAGCATCCACTACAGGATAATGAGTCATAAATAATAAGAATGATTCATATTTATGATTCTAAATCGGGGTGGCCCTGACTGCGCTGGGAGAAGATACGAAACTTTCTCGTAACAAGCCTTGGAGTTGTAGCTTCCAAGGCTTGTTATTTGAATCTCTGTTCAGCCAAAAATGATTTTATTGTATTTACAGAGCAATATAGGCAGCTAATAACATTTTTTTTTACTACAATAGAATTATTACTGTAGAATATTTGATTAGTGAGAAGAATTTTCATTTGCTTACATCACATTTTATTGATACTTCCATGGAATGTTCCACAATGAAAATTCGTTTAAGCAGGGTTTTACCATATTTCCTCATTTTCCTGGAAATGTCTGGTTTACGGGATATTAAATATGCGCTTTTAGCTCATTAATTACCAGTAGGATTTCCAGCAGAAGATGTAAAGATTTTTTTGTTCTTATATGCAAAAAAAAAAAATAGGTGCTAGTAATTTATTGACCAAAACATGGTCAAATCCATACAAATATTTTATTCATTTAATTACATAATTACATCATAATTTAATTACATTTTCTTAATTTTTACATCTCAAACGAAGACAACAATGAATATTAATTCCTGATGAAGCAATATCTGGTCTGTGTGACTGTCTCCTATAAATACAAATTTTTGGGTGAATAGAAGTTCATCAGACTACAATAAAACACCCCACAAAATTAACACTAGGTTCTAAAAGTTGAAGGATAAACCAGTCACAACACAGCAGTTTCATGTGAAAAGATAAACCTCTCACGAAGCATGAAAGCCTCCGGAAAATGTCAGATAGCTTTTCCATTATGTGAAAGCCCATCTTAATGATTTATTAACTAAACTTCAAAAGTCTATTATTTTGATGGACTACATCTTAAAAGGTACAAACCCCACACACATCTTCCATTTAATCCATTAATAATGAAAAGTCAACGTTGGTACTCAACACCTAGCACTTCATGGACTCAAAGGATTATACAGATGGTTGATGATAAATGATGCTTCACACAAGCACTTCTCCTCCAAGAGCAAAATTTTTGTGGGCCTTTAAAAAAAGTTGTCAGTGTTTAATTCAATGCCTGAAACCAACTTGTGATTTCTTGGTTGTGTTTTATTATTTTGATGCTGTTGCACAGCAGTGTGTAGTGTGTTCTTACTGCATCATTTCATGTTCTTCTTTTGACTCAGAAGACACTACGGAATGTCCACAATAGCACAGCACACGTTGAATGCTGCTCTTTATGGCTGTTTTTATGTGGGGATCTTCTGCATATTGCTGATAACACAGCAAGTTCAATAAACAGGACCTGACATTTGAAATGTCTTAAGGAGGCTCATTTATACCACAAACAATACATTTCCCACACTTTTCATAATAATTTCTCGCAGTATGGCCACTGAGTGTTCCAAATTTCCAAAGCATGAGTTAGATGTGAGATTGCAATGGTGGACTGGTGACAACATTGTGTGACATGAAAGTAAAATTAAACTCATATGATAATTTCCATGGTGGCAAAATTTCAAGTCCTTGACATGAACAAATAAATACATGTACAGAATAACAGCAAAACCACATCCAACACATTTAACATGTATTTAAGTAATACGTTTTTTTAAAAATGGTCAAATATAAAATATGAAAATGTTGTGCCATCAGCTGTAGCATTTTTACTCTTCAACAGAGTACATTCAGTAAATGAGCATTGCTTTACCAGTCAACGTTTCAATTCAGTGAAATAATCTGTGTTGAAGGAGCAGCAATGGGAGTGAATACAACTGTGCATTTACACGAGAGGGACATACTTGGTCCAGGGGACTGTGAACAGATTAGAAAACCATAGTGGTTCTACATCAGAGTGGAATCATAGATGGGTCTGGTTTTCCTGTAACAGACTATTTAACACATAAGGCAATAAACTCTCTCCAATATTCCTTCCATATACCAGTAAATAAGCATGAGCATGCACACACACACACACACACACACACACAAACATCTCTCTCTCTCTCTCTCTCTCTCTCTCTCTCTCTCTCTCTCTCTCTCACTCACACACACACACACACACACACACAAACATCTCTCTCTCTCTCTCTCTCTCTCTCTCTCTTTCTCTCACTCACACACACACACACACACAAACATCTCTCTCTCTCTCTCTCTCTCTCTCTCTCACACACACACACACACACACTCTCTCTCTCTCACACACATACACATTTCTCTCTCTCTCTCTCTCTCTCTCTCTCTCTCTCACACACACACACACACACTCACACACACTCACAAACACAAACATCTCTCTCTCTCTCTCTCTCTCTCTCTCTCTCTCTCTCACACGCACACACACACACACACACACACACACACACACACACACACACACACATAGACAGCAAGGACAACATGGGACAGCATAAGAGACAAAAAAGATCCACAGTAATAACACTTCAAATTAATATTTCTTTTGACCCTCCCTGACTCTATCCCCTTCCTGACTCTATCCCCTTCCTGACTCTGTCCCCTTCCTGACTCTATCCCCTTCCTGACTCTGTCCCCTTCCTGACTCTATCCCCTCCCTGACTCTGTCCCCTTCCTGACTCTATCCCCTTCCTGACTCTGTCCCCTTCCTGACTCTATCCCCTTCCTGATTCTGTCCCCTTCCTGACTCTATCCCCTTCCTGATTCTGTCCCCTTCCTGACTCTGTCCCCTCCCTGACTCTATCCCCTTCCTGACTCTATCCCCAGCTGGCACTTCGCTGAAATATGTCAGTTGTTGCTTAAACATTGAAAACACATTGAACTACTGTATATGTTAAACAGTTATGAAAAGGTTTAAAAAAATCCTTTAAATCAATGTTGAGTTAGATAATTCTGAGTTATAAAACAATAGAAATGTTGAGACATTGTTGCAATATTGATGTTGATTCACTTTTCAAAATCAAATCAAGAAGCTGGTTTAACAAAAAATTAATCACAGACCATGACATCAGTTCAGTGGTAAATAACCAGTGAAATGATGGCTGGATCCAGTCACAGACACCTCTGTTTACACTTGTGTTAAATGTGGTCTCTGAGCACCTCTATATGTGGTTTGAGTAATTTGACCATAATCCCATGACCAAACATCATGTATTACTCAACATGTCCCGATGTAGTATATATACATATAAAACGTTTACACAAAATAGAAGAAACATAACTATGTAGAAGAGAAACACTACTAATTTCCAATGTGTGAAGTGGCAGTGCAATGGGTAATAAATCATCTGTAAATGAACAGCATATCGGATGTTAACAGCACTAGTAGTAGTGCAACAAGGTGCAATGAAGTGCAGTTAGCAGCAGATGTATGAATATATGTTAGATTGAAGTGCTTTTTATGTCTTGTTTGCAACCAGCTGAGGTAGATTTTTTTGAATAAGGGTGTGTTACAGTTCAGAAAACACAGGGGGAAGATGATGGACAGAGTTCACCATCCTGACAGCCTGGTGGATGAGACTGTTTAGCAGTTTTGTGGAACAGGCCCAATGGCTCCAGTACCTCCAGTAGAGGGTTTGAGGTGTCACTGGTACATTGCTCTGCAGGTGAGGCAGGAGTTGTAAACTTCTGAGAGGAAAGGCAGACTGCTGATGATCTTACTGCCTGTGTTCACTATGCATTGCGGTGGCATCATCTATTTGTATATTTGTCATGTCTCCACCCTTCTTTACTTACCATCTGTCACTTCCCTCTTGCCTACCTTCTTATAGCCAGACTTATAGAGTTTTATGAAATAGTTTATGAAAGAATAAGACTTTTAGTTAATTTGCTTACAGTGTAGCTGGCAGAATATAAAATTTAAATATATAAAAAAGCAGAATATAAAATTTAAATATATAAAAAAGCAGAATAAAAAATATAAATATATAAAAAAAAATCAGAATATAAAATATAAATATATAAAAAAAAGCAGAATATAAAATATCTTATTGGATCAACTAAAATGTTTCATGCAACTTAAACATTTCAGAAGGCCGTAATTTGAAGGGTTATTAGCTGAACATATACATTTTTTACAGAACTTAACTTAAAAAAAATGTCACTAGGAATTTTTTATTTGGTCTGAATTTTTTTTTTTTTTACAGTGTGAGTCTACAGACGTCAGTGCTTTATGAGATTCCTCTTCAGTTGTTTGCCGTTTGCCAATAAACTAATGAAGATGACAAAGGAAGGCACTCTTCTATCCAAAATAGCAAACATGCAGGCAGTAGCCCACGCTTAGCCTCAATAAAGCCTTCTTCAGGCCACACACGAGAACATGGTGCAAACTTCTTGACATATTCTTGGATGTCTTTTGTTGTTGTTTATGGGAAACGTGATTTTTTATTTGCTTGTGCTTGTGGATTGAACAAAGTGCAGTCGTTTTATGGGTAGCCTTTCCAACAGTGGCATATAATGTGATATTTGTTATAAAAGGTGTTCTCTCCTTCTTTGAGATTAGCCAGATTTCTGAGGGTTACTTTCAAAATGTGTGCTGTTACAGATCACCTGTTAAGAAATTGTAATGTAATTGACAGGATTACTATATTAAAGTAACATAGTTTGATTACTCTTATACTTTTGGATTACTTGCCTTATTAAAGCCATGCATTCAAATAAACACAGATCTGTGTGTTTACTACAAATGCCCAACAATCTCATTTCCACGTTAAACAACTTTGTATTCTTATGAAACAAATGTCGTATCTACTAAATCAAATATTAATTAACTACTGCTCCTGAAGCAAAACCATATCCCCAAAATGGAACATTACACAAAAAAGAAAACAAATCTTACATTTCCCAAAAAGCCTGTAAAAAGTCAAATGATTTACACTTATATAGCCTTTCAATACGCAAGGATGCTTTACAATCAGCACTATTTACTCTCACATTCAACACTCAAGCAATACACAGCGACACATTGTGCATACCAGAAAAAAATCCACCTACCCGGAGGACTGCATCGGGCACTCAGGGGTTCATCCACTTCTATTCATACGTATGGGCATATGTATATAGACATTCATTCACACACATACACCATATACACAATATGCCATGATAATATCTGAGATCCCTTTTAAGCTGCCCAGTAATCCTGCTTGTAATCAATATTTTTATACCTTTTATCTAGTAATTTATTTTATACTGTAACTGTAACAGATTACTGTTTGTTCTCTGATTGCATAACACTATTACATGAATTCTGTTATTACCCAATCCTGATTGTAACTGCAAATGTACAGGGTAGTGTTGGATAATGTATCAATCACTGGATTTGTTGCCCAGGTTTGCTAAGCTGCCAGTGCTGAGCCCTTGTGTAAGACCCTTAACCTCTCTGCTCCAAGGGTGCGACTGCATGGACGCACCCCTGCACTCTGACGCCAGCCTTCCTAGATTGGGGTACATGATGAGAGAGCTTTGCTCTTCTGTACGAGTGCATAAATATAAAGGCACCTCATCTTTAATCAGTTTTTTGCACCTTTAATTAATTAAATGAAGGTTTTGGTTTTCAAAAATGTATTTGATATAATTTTCTTGCATGTTGTTTGTATAATAAGTTGCCGAGGGTGAACTTTACACAAGTCTTTCAGTGCTATACGATGATTAATTTGCCATTATGCATCATTATTAGAGGGAGAAATATGTTTTATGTTTAATGAGCTTTTTCAATTTCAATTCATGTGCCAGAAAGGGTCTTGGAATTAGATTCTTCAAAGCTCTTGTATTAATGTAAAAATTGCTTTGATATCATACAAGGTGTAATATGTCCAAATGTATTTGTGTACATCCTTTTATGCTCATCCTGTGTTTCTCCTAAAATCAAGGGAGTTTGTTGCCCTTTGCTGCAGTAATGGTATGTACTGTTCAGTAAATGGTTTACAATTGATGTCCACTTTGCTGTTACTATTTGATTGCATTAGGACAGAAGAGTTTTAGTGAGGTCAGATACAGATGATGGATGTTTAGTTTTGCCCCCCACCTCTCAAAAACACACAGAATGTGCGTGCGTGTGTATGTGTGTGTGTGTGTGTGTGTGTGTGTGTGTGTGTGTGTGTGTGTGTGTCTGTTGGGCCTGATGGTATGGTGCATTGTACTGCTGAAATGTCCCATCAAAGGCTGCAACTGGTCAATGATGAGTATAGATGGGCCAGTAAATCCGAACCCATGCCATGAGAATACAAACCATTCCAGCTTGCACAAGTGGTACTGTGACTCACCAGACCATGCCACATGTTGTCTACCAGGATCTAGTTGGCAACCTCACAAACCCAGTGGAGGTGATGTGTCTGGTATTTCGCTGCAGAGGCAGTCTGATATGATATGTGTGTAGGGCTCTTGCTTTGAATGTGGATGTAATATCTGCCAGAGTCACTTGCCTGTTCACACCAGCAATTCTTGCCAGATGCTAGTAGTTACAGACATTTAGCACTCATGAGTGGCCCCTGTGCTGTCCACTGTGGGTGATAATGCCTTCTATGACATATTCCCAGTACACGCATGACCGTGGATCGAGGAATTTTAAATGCTGCACCATCCATCTGGCACAAACTACCATGTCTTGCTTCCATAATTCTCATTACCTTGTCATTAGCACACTGGCCAGTTTCAACCTCACAAATGATACAGGTGTGGGCATTTCCAATCTGCCTATCAGGTAACATAATTTCATCACCTCCATATGTACTCCTTTCCCTACTACTATGGTCAGCATACTGTATTACCTTAAACTTTCTTCTGTTGCTTCTCCTTTTACTTTACACACCTATATGTCTATATGTCTGCCAACTATTCAAAACCATAAACAATATTCAGTCATGTGGTGGCTCATTGTTTTTACATCCTTACAGTGAAATTTCAAACCTTGTTGGCAGCTGCAGTGATACAGCTGCAAGAATCTCAAAATTACAATTTTTAAATTCTGATTGCTATTCACCCAGTTTGTTGGGCAAAAACATTAAATTGGCAACTTCACAAGCATGGAAGCAGTGGGTTATGTGCTTGCAGAAAACCCTGCAGTGTTTCTGGTTACCATAGCGAACCTGCAGGCTTGAAATCTCTACTGTTTTCACACTGTTAAATGCAGTTTCACCATTGCTGTTTCCAGGCTGTTCTTCAGTTCTACTACCATGACTTTTCTCCAGCTTTATGCCACAGGGTACTTAAAGTGTTCTGTTGCAAAGGAAATGGTTCCGTATAGAAACATGAAAAAAAATGTAAATATATATATATATATATATATATATATATATATATATATATATATTTATAGAATTTTTTTTTTCATGTTTCAATACAGAACCATTTCCAGTTTTGTAGAGGGGTGCATGTGCCGAATTCTGCCTCCCGGCCAGAATCCTACTCCCTTCAAGTGCATGTGTGTTGCAATTCAGATTCCTTTACTTTCTGTTTATAAATAAAGGTTAATCTACAGTTACAGCAGGTACACTTGCACCAGAGTCACCAGCATCATCTGCTGTGCCCATGCTGCTGTATACACAACACTAATACTTTTTCATCTTCTGCAAGGTTTTCCCAGTGCTAACAAAAAAGGACCATGGTTCAGTTGTTATGGACTGTGACCACTTCTTTAGTTTGAACCAAATTTTGGCCTGTGGTCTGTGGCTTCTTCACACCTGCTGTTTAATTCCGAGCTAACTGAAAGGCCCAAAGGTCCAAAGTAGGTCTGAAAGCACCCCTAGAGTGTCGGACTGGAAGGGCTTTGCACCAACAACCAAGTTTGCCCCGCCCATAGTTGGCACCCAGAATGTATCATAGTATTCTGTGCCATTTTATTTGCATGACTACTTATGCAGAAATGTGAAATGAGATGCTGATCATATAACTATTATTGCATATGTAAATGTGAAGTTATGTAAAGCAACTGTGCCGTAAATTTCCCTCAAACAAAATATTAGGTCATAAAAAAGTGAATGATTTTGTATTAAATAATGCCAACAGTATTTTTACAAGAGTCTGTAAATCACAACCTACACTTACTGCAATTTCCCATTTCTTATATATTTCCATTTTTTCCTTGAGCAGAGCGTCTTCTCAAGGGAGCAACTTACGGGTAATGCTCCTGCGATGGCCAGTGGAGCATGCAATCTTTCCCGGAGGTGCATCGTCTATTAATAGGTTTATGGGACAGCAAGCACCCTTCCCCCACATTCCACCAAGCCTTCCCTCCGTGGTCATGTAGCGGTGTGCTGCCCTGAATGCTCTCAAGCAAAAAAGAATGCATGAAAGCCTTTACAGAGACCGCATGGATCTTGTGTTTTATCTCATGCTTCAGTTCACCACGTTCACATCTATGCTATGCTTGTGTCCTTTATCCTCCTTTGAGGCCTCTCTCACTGGAGGAGGCTCCATTCGATTAGTTTGGAATGGCTGTAAGAACTATGACAAAGGAAACAGAAACTGTATTTGCACAAATTACTGGAAATGGCTGTGGTGAGGGTGACGGAGAGCAATATTGTGTAATATCCTGACAATGAGTAGTGATCTCTCCGAGGATCAAATAGTGTGTGCAATGATGAAATCTTTTTTATTAGATACAATACAGACTTGCTTGTTTTGTGCAAGTGACTGATCATGGCTCTATTTACTAACACTGCACTCTGAGTTATTACACAGCACCATTCATTTGTCTCTAAATTTGACAGAATATTAAGATTGATGTACCATACTCCGTGACATTTGCTAATCACTTCATAACACCCACATACTCTTCAATTGGCCTCAATTTATGAGTCATGAACTGTGGATGGCTGTTAAAAAGAAGCCCTTGTTTGACGTTTACTGGATAGTTTATTTCACATCTTGTCCTGCTCGCACTCCACCGTAAATCATTTGTAGTTACCCAGTGCAATTATTGGTGCTGCACAAACACAGAAATACATGTGCATCTCAGATAAAGAATAAATGAACTGTGAATGAATGTATAATTAACTTAATATTATAATTAACAAACTAACATATATATATATATCTATATATAATATGTAATATTATAATATTATTACAATACCTCATTTGGATGTTCAGTAAATTACAGTAAACAGTAAAAGTACTGTGTCTTGTTCAGGACTCGCAACCACAATCATGGGGAAGACTCCTAACTTAACGTGATCATTAACGCAAACACAAACCTCCACAAAGTCCGATTAGGTCATTGCTGGCTGTTCTTGAGCGCTGTATCAAAGCATATTAATGGGAGAGCCTCTCAGTGCATCAAGATCAACCCCAACATCCACATTCCTAATATCAAGCCCTTCCTGAAGCAGAGACGTAATATGTGTCATACCTGGGCTAATGAGAAAAAAATTGACTATTGCGCAGTTTCCCAAAGTCTGCTTGTATTCCATTTGCGAATCAAGAGTCCTAGAGTATTAAATCAAGCTCCTTTAGTCTGGAAGAAGAGTGGAGAGGCAAAGAATCCAAGAACTTCCATCTCCTGACAAGCTTCATGAAGATGCTGAACTCCTTTTCCTGCACTGTCTCAAAGTATTTATATATCTTATACAATATTTTAATCATTTGAGATACTGATTGTTGGTTTTAATGAGCTATACTGCTCAAAAGGTAAAAAAAATAAATGCTTAAAATAATTCTACTTTGTCATATGTAATGAATAAGTATAATAATTATAAATGGTTGAATATGTTTAAAAACAAATAGGTATAAAACAGTTAGAGGCCTCTATTAAATGTGAAAACCAAGCAAAACATACCAAAATATACAATCCTCTTCAAAAGTATTGGAACAGTGTGCCTTTATTTTTTACTGTAGACTGAAAACATTTGGGTTTGACATTAAAAGATGAATATGATACACAAAATCAGTATTTCATCTTTTATTTCCACGCTGTAAAAAGAGAACGGTTGGACCAACTTCAAAAAAATACTTGAAATGGAAAGACATGAATGATTTTACAAGTTTACAAGTTTAATGAACTCAGTTTCTTTATGTCAGATCACATTAATAATTTGATTGCTTTCAAATCAACAGTCTCCAATAAAGGAACTTAAATTTAAGTTCAATTTTCCATTTTTTCCAACTATATTACCAATTATATGTTTTACATAAACCTACAATACTGCTTCTTTACAAAATGAAAATATGATTTCAGGAAAAGTAGCTTGTGCAATAATTTGAATGAGCCATTTTAGTTTATTAAACATAATTAAAATAATTTTCTAATTACTAAAATCTCAAATTTTATGTTTAGTTTATACTTTATTATAAAACTCTAAACAGGACTTTTACTTTTAAAATGCATTAAAATTGCATTGCTCACATTCTTTTTTTCTTAAATCAAAATGCCTAAAGTTATTAAAACAATCTCTGGTGTAACTATAGATTTAACATGTAGTATAACAACCTCCTTTGCAAGCCTGCATGTGACTGAACATGTGATCCAAATGCTCCATGTAGCATGTACCTGTCCACAATCATATATCGCCAGTAAAGACTAAACGTTTGACACATATGGGCTATATTTATTGATCTACACATACAGAAATAGTGTCTCTCAGTAAGGCGTTATTGGGTATAACTCAACATGCCAAACATGTCATCTTGGAGTTATGCGATAATCCATCCCATGCATCTTGAATATTCTCACTCAGTTCCTGCAGATTTTCTGACACATCCAGTAGCATCCCACGTCTTTCTGGGATTGTTCTGGTCATGTGAAAACAATCCATTGTTCCTCTACACCAAGACAAATTTGGGACCAGAAGATGACCTGCTGCTGAAGAGAACTGCGTGGCAATCTGGCACAACACCATTGCAGTCTTTGGTGACATTGACATTGATCTGTGTCCATGTCAGAATGACTCATGGAGGGTATAACTGTTTGCCGAATATCTGCAATCATGGCTGTTGGGTCATACAAATTTTGAACTTTTGGGGACATCTTGTGGTGCTCAAGCTAGGTTCAGTATGTATAACAAACCTAGAGCAGGGCACATGCTGAGGTGACTGAGGTCAGTTCATGTAACACACTATGCCAAAGTCTTCAGGGGGCTCCAGCAGTCCATAACCACCCCACCCACCCCCACCCCATTCCATCTGAATGACAAACAATAAACTGCTCCAGGTCCCTCTGAGCATCATCTCGGTCCTACAGAAGGTAGGTGCATGAAAAACAAAAAAATCCATTGTAGTACTTGTAGTCTTGTACTTGTTATGACAAAGAGGCATTCAACACAGTAACCACAGAAGCTGTGAGTGTAGTATCTATATGCCTGCTTGATACATGAAGGGGGGGTTAGATTCTGCCAGTCGGAGTGCAGAGGGCAGAGTGGGGACAGGGTTTGTGTGGAGAGTGAGATAGAAATGTAAACACTAGCATGGCTTTTCAGAAGAAAAGAATGTGTATGTTAACTCTCTAACCTATACAGACATAAACAGTATCATCTTTTTCTATCTTGTTTGAAAATGTATCTGTGCTCTAAAAACTCAATATACCACCCAGCCTTAACTTGCACAGTAACAAATTAATTAATTTGTAAATAATTTACAATAAATAACCAAAAAAAAGCATCACATTGTATCTAAGATGATTGTAAATCTGAGATTTGTGTCTCCCTTTTGACAAGATGTGCTGACATGCTTATTACTGGAACCTTACAAAATATTCCTTGATCAGGTCATCTGCATTTTTTGCCCAGGAAGGTGATGAGCGCTTTCAAGACACACTCTCTCTGAAGATCAATTTCCTCTGTCTAGGAAAAGGATATTTATTAGACCTGCACAATATTAAAATTTCTGACATTGCAATATTTTTTTTCTAAATATACATTGATCAGCCACAACTTTAGCACAACTGACAGGTGAAAAAAACATTATCTTCATCTACAGTGGCATCTTTTAACTAGTGGATATATTAAACAGTAAAGTAACAGTTCTAGAAGACTGGGTCAGAACATCTCCAAAAACATCAGGCAGGCTTTGATGGGTATTCCCAGTATGGCTAGTACCTACCAAAAGTGTTTCAAGGAAGAACATCCAGTGAACCAATGACAGGGTCATGGGCATCTACAGCTCACTGGGGCTCAGAAAGGCTCTGCTGCTGATATGCTGCTGTCTGATACCACATGACACCATAATTCTCAGCACTCAATATTACTCAGAAAAAGCTAACATTAGGGCTGATTGGTTGTTGACGTTACACGCTATACATGTTTCCAAAGCACCAAATGACAATGCAGGTGAGTGTCATTATGGAGGTGCACCTGTTGACTCACGTTGACACCATTGTATTGATATAATACTCAGTCCATGCTACAAGTCAGTGATCAATTTAGAATTTCACTCAGTAAATGTGAAAATAATTAGGATACCCCATGAAAATGTTTCTATTTTACATTTTTAAACACATGAACATTTGATTTTAATTTAAACAGTATTGAGAGCTGAAGCTAATAACGACAACACTAAAGAAACTATTTTTAAAATAATTTGTAAAATTTATTGCCCCCCTTTGGCTGAAAGGGTCTAATTTTCCTCAAGCACCTTCTGATACAGTATAGAATTCATAGTGGATTATATGATGGAGAGGTCTCCAGGCCCGGCTGCACCAATGCAGCCCCAAACCATGACACTTCTACCCCCATGCTTGACAGTTGGTATGAGGTTCTTCTGCTCGATTTTGGTGTTTGATTTATGTAAAATATGTCTTGTTGCTGTGTCCAGTGATGTTGCTGTGTTTGTCTATATGTCCCTTTGAAAATTTTGCCTTGCTCTGATGTCTTTTTTTATTGACAGCAAGAGTGTCCTCCTTGAGTGCTACAAGAGTTATTTGGGAACTGAGTGATTGAACATGCAAATACTTTAAACTACACAAATTGTGACCAATTGATTAAAAATTCAAACCAAATTAAGATACAGACTTTGATCACTCTAGTTCCAGGCCTTCAATCTATACTACCGGTCAACATGGGTTCTGAAACATTTGACCGTAAGTGTACATATATTATGCAGCAGCATGGTGTTACAAAAGAGATCGCTCCACAGCATGATGACTGTCTGAATTTGATTTGTTTTACTGATTTACAATCAACCAGAACATTATGACCACATTCTACACTCCCAGGAGCACAGTAGTTCTGTAATTAGACTGCTGTTCATTTGTTTCTCCACATACCTTGTTAGCCTTTCACCCTGTCCTTCATGATCAGGATATTATGATGGTGCATAATGTAGTGGTGTGTGGCACTGCTGTGTCTGACCCACTCATAGCCGTGCAACACACACTAACACACTACCACAATATTAGTGTCAGAATGACCCACCACCTACATAATACCTGCTCTCTGGTGGCCATGTCAGGTCAAGAACAGGGTGAAAGAAGGCTGATGTGTGGTGATTTACACGTAAACATAACCAGTGTCCTGATCGACTTTTTAAAATAGTGTGTGATTTAAAGGCAGAAATTTGAACGCTTCATTATATAATTTCATTAAAGTTATTAGGCCTATTGAATTAATAACTGATAATGGCATTTAACGTAACACACTCACGTTAATCACCACATCACCTGCACTTCACCTTTCCTATAACTGTTGAAATGACTTTCACTGAGTTCTGTACATACAGCTACATTAAAGCCAAGTCAGTCAGTCAATGACAGCTGACTTAGATGTAAATTGAGATATAGTGAGCTGTGTAAAATGCACAATAACTTACCTTAAGTAGCAAAAATAAACGTGAGAAAATGATTGAATATACACAAATATTAAATAGTATTGTAAAACATTTAGTCTTAAACTTGAGTTGTGTTGTTAAAATTGCACATGGCTATCACGACTCATTACACCAACATATAACTGTTTATTAATCCAACGAGAAGATGGGAGTCTGCACCTGTAGTTGATACAAATCTACTTAGCTTCCTATTAACATCCTGGCTCAGCAATAATAAGAGAAGTACTGCTTAGCAATAACCATAAAGCGAGGCTATAACTGTAGTGTCTTCACACAATAAGCATTTGTTGCCATCACCTTCATGAGTTCCAAATGGAAATACGAAGGCAGCCCAGACATGGCAGTCAGACGGACTACCAGATGTTATCAAAGCCTCTCTCACGCAACAAGGTGTGATGGTTTTCAGTCTGTACAAGAGGAACCTGCTCTTTTCTGTGCTATCAGATTGTTCATTACATTGAAAGCAGCAGAGATGGAGACGGTAGATTCATGCACTCTTGATGTACCACAGTTAATCTCGCTTTCCACAGCATTGTGGCCTCTGTGTTCTGAGTGTAACATTATTCACATGTGCGCAATGAAGCGGTACAAACATGGTCACTTGTTTAGGCCCTGTAGGCTTGTGTAGAACCTGTAGGCTTGTTTAGGCCCTGTAGGCTTGTGTAGAACCTGTAGGATTGTTTCAGCCCTGTAGGCTTGTGTAGAACCTGTAGGCTTGTGTAGGCCCTGTAGGCTTCTGTAGAACCTGTAGGCTTGTTTAGGCCCTGTAGGCTTGTGTAGAACCTGTAGGCTTGTTTAGGCCCTGTAGGCTTGTGTAGAACCTGTTGGCTTGTGTAGGCCCTGTAGGCTTCTGTAGAATCTGTAGGCTTGTGTAGAACCTGTAGGCTTGTTTAGGCCCTGTAGGCTTGTGTAGGCCCTGTAGGCTTGTGTAGAACCTGTAGGCTTGTGTAGAACCTGTAGACTTGTGTAGGCCCCTGTATGCCCCTGTAACTTGGCTGCAGTCATAAGACTTCATGACTTCACTTTAACCAGTAGACAAAAACCACAAATTATTAAGAAGTAAAGAAAGAATAGCCAGGATGGAATTTACAAAGAAGTACAAAGAAAAGCCTCAGTCGTTTTATGGACTAATGAGACAAAGATGAACCTTTTTCAGTGTAATGGAAAGGCTAAAGTTTGGAGAAAGCAAGGATCTGCTCAGGATCCCAAACATTTAAGCTCATCTGTGGATCAGTTGAGGTAGTGTGGCTTCTTCTTGGACTGGGCTCATTAATCTTTATGGCTCACGTCCCTCATCGGACATCTACAGAAACATTCTGTTTGTTAATTTAAAGAAAGATACAAGCAAGCTGATGAGGAGATCCTTTGTTTAACCCATTTGAAGCTTCCCAAGAAAGTTGAAGTTCTCACAAAAAAAAGGGACAAATTGCTATTTTCTGAACTGTGTATCAGATCCAGATGTAAATGCATGGAGATTAAAACTGAGGCTTTGATCTTTTGTCTCATATTCCTCTTTTAATGTCAAATCCAAATACAGCAAAAATAAAGTGATTGGCCTCACGGTTTCAATACTTTTGGAGGGAATTATACTGTATATACAGAATAACCTGTAATATGCCATGCTGAACTGTACATCACTGGCATGTTTCTGATTAAAAGTATGTGTTTTGTTACACTACATACACATTTACTAACAAAGTGCTAATAATTTGAGTGATGTTGAAGAAACGTTTGAATTCCATAAAGAACCATATTTGTGTGATAGAAATGTGTGATAGTGTAAAACCATAAGCATAAGCAGGCATGTAGGTCTTATCACAGTATAATAGACATTTTCAGGTTTAGCTTAGGCTACTTTTGAAGCAACTCATTTTCATTTTGAATGTAGTTGCCTGTACAGTATCAAAATATCCACCCATTTACATTTACATTTATGGCATTTCGCAGACCCCCTTATCCAGATTGACTTACAAAAGTGTTTTGCTGTTCACTCAGAATATCTGTAGCCAGTAGACACCCCAAGAATGGATCCTTAAAGTTACAGTTATTGAAGTCAAATTATTAAAAATTCAACATCTGTGCTAAAATCAGGCTCAGATTCCTGAAATTAATTTAGTAATTCCACACGTTTTCCCTCAAACAAAAGGAATAAGGCTGACTTAAAGGCAAACTTCATAATGAAATATTGAAATGTAATTGTGACTTTCATGGGAAATAGAAATTTATTTTGATAATAAATATCTTTTTTTTGTTATGACAACAAATATTTTTTATTGTCGTAAAAAAACTGTACTTATTAACCTGGTACTTAGTTTTACAGATAAAATACGTATGTCATACATATCTTATGATTCTCAAGAGGCTTCCATCCACTGGTGGTGTAAAACAAACCTTCCATGTACTCAGAGAAGAACTCCTGTTCACTCTTTGTAGAATTAAAGTGGTTCTTCCAGGTCACTGTTGAGTGTAGTTGGCATGTGTATATTTGCCAGTGCTATATGAAGCAAATGTTCTAGACAAAAAATGTTTATGAATAAATGCATTATTAATAAATCTTTTAAGCTGGTCAGAACAAAATTTGTCTGTGAATGACTTAAAAGTGGATGTTGCCAGCACTGGTCAGTAAATCTATATTGTTATATAGAATAGAATAATCTAAAGCATAATCCAACCATAAACTCAAAACAGATTGATTCCAATCATATCCAATTTCTCTGGTTTTGTTTCTGATTTTTGGAAAAGTCATACAGTGTACTGCTGTGAATGCACTGAGAATAGCACATATTCTTATGAAGCTGATGCAAAAAAAACACAGACAAGTGAAATGTGCCTGCAAAGCCTTTGAACAGCACAAGGTGTCCAAAATGTCCATCAAAGGCATCAGGTCAGCTAAGAGCAGGGGTACAAACAAATAGAGCGTTTAATCACCCTCCGAAGAATGGCACTCGCCGGCTTGTGCATTTAGCACAGCCGCTGTCTTCTTGGCTGTCAGCCAGGCCCCAGCCTCCACATTTACATTTTGCCTACCAGAGCTTGCAGATAACTCACTTTCCAGAATGCATCAAGGTCAGACTATGCAAACGACTGCTAGTATCTCAGATGCGGATGTTATTTCTTTATATATTACTTTTCATATGTATTGTACTCGACTGCAATGTAGATGGACGTGGCTGTAGTGCTGAGAGTTCATAAAGAATAAAATCAAAGCACAAGTGACAGAGCTAGCCCTACTTAAGGGACATTAGTGGCCACTAGAGACCCCTTAGTAAATTAGCTGTCCAGTAGAATTTGGGAAATAGGCAGCGCTTGTTTGTTTAGCTCTTTGAAAAATTATAACCCGATCGAAATATTAAAAAAGGCTTTCATCATATTGGGAGATCAAGATTTTGTGCCAAATTGAAGAGCACATTAGCCAAGTAGGAATAGGTAGTATTAGCAGTTCATTCTTGGCTGGGCAGTTTGTTACTGAGTATTCTAGTACGAGAAATAATATGTTTAGATTTAGCCTACAGTGCAGTATGCTGCACCGAAATGGAAAAAAAAAAAAAAAAAAAAAAGGTTTTACCACATTGGCAAGTGAATAGACTTCTGAATGTGTCTCCTCATTCTTTAGCTGGTATCATGACCATTAGTTCAAGCAAGATTTCAAAAATGTTATATGTGATTTTCAGTCATTTTGGGATAAACAAAAGCATCCAACGCTAGTCAGCAGTGAATATTGCACATTAATTAGAGGTAGGAGAAGGTATTTGGGAGGATTGTAAACTCGAACAGCAGTGGGAAGAAAGTAGCATCACAGGTGGAGGAGCCTGTCACTGAAGGAGCCGCCCAGTGCCCAGAGCCCTCCTGTAGTGGGTGAGAGGTGTCGTCCGTTATGGATGCAAGCTTGACCATCATCCTCCTCTCTGCCACCTCCCGCACTGGATCCAGTGCACAGCCCAGGACAGAACTTGCCTTCCTGATGAGATTGTCCAATTTCTTGTCATCTGAGTATCTTTGGAGGTGACAGGTTGAGATGTTATGGGTGAAGTTTGCAATGTAGGGGGTAAAGAGGAACATGCCCAGGATTGTTCCCTGCGGGGCCTCTGTGCAGACTGTTTATGACACACAGTCCTTAAGTCGCACATACTGCGGTCAGTTTGTGAGGTTGTCCAAAGGTCTGTGTGATGAGATGTTGATCTACCCCTACTCCTTCCATCTTGCTCCCTAATAGAGTGGGTGTGATGGTGTGAAAGCACTCGATAGGTCCAAGGTCCCATCTTTTCAAGGTTAGGGTTAGGATCTATGAAGTAGGTAAGTTATTGCACCCTCCACTCCAATGCCTGGTAGGCAAATTGCAGAGTATCCATAGCTTGTCCCATCAGTGGACAGGTCTTTCCAGAGCCTTCATCAGATGTGAGGTCAGTGCCATTGGTCTATTCCTATTTGGTCTATTCCTATTAAGATAGGACATTCCCACAAGCCAATCACCACTGTCCTGAACATGGCTGCTTCAAGTGTAAATAGATATTAGCAAGACAAGACAGACTAATTGAATTTAAAACTAATTGAGAAATAAAGAAAGTTAAATAGAAGTTTGAGGAATGATGGAGGAAGTAGAAGGATGAGCTGCTGTAACTGGCTGCAACTCATGCGACACCATAACCATAACATTCCACACTATTGGTCTTGCATCTTAGAATCTCCCTTTGCAGTGAAAGCTTTGTTCATGTTTTACTATTTTCAGTGTTTCTAAGCTAATTAAGATGAAATGCATTCATACATTTGAGTGATGTTATTAAAGGAGCAGATGAAAAAATGCCATAGGTCCCACTATAGGCCAGTTCAGGCACTCACTAAGCGGTTCCTCAACTGAAGGCTGTAGATTTTCCGTTCCGAAGAGGCACAAACAATGTCATATGTTGTCCCACAGCCAGGGTAATTTATCGAAGAACCCATTCTTCTCACGGAAGTGTCTGCTGTGTTTTGTAGCTGAATGCTTTCATTAAGAGAATTGATCGCGTCTCGCTTTCACTTTCCCTAGACGTCCAGTTTGCCCTGGATGGTGAGGGATAGTAATTTATAGTGATTCCCTGTATGCCATGATCTTCATCTACTCCATCTGTCAGAACACAGATCAGACAAACTCATCAGTGACCATAGTCTGGGGTAGACGTAGAACAAAAGGATGAACACCTGTTGCAAAGAGAGCTCTTAACACGAGCTTGTGCACATGGGAGTTGATTTTGTATCATAATGATTTTTACTGTTGTTCTTTGAATTACCTGTCACACTGACAACCTTCAGTACACTATGTTATTAAATACCTATAGGTTATTTTTAAAAGCTCTTGATGATTGAATTTGCATAGCAGTAGCATACATCCTTGATTAATTCTTCATTAATGACAAATTCATATCAATAATAGATCAAAGTACTACTCTAGACTGCTTCAGTCAGTTGTCCAACTGATGACGCCAACAACGGCATTCGTCCAGTTGATAACACAAGGTTATTTCCCTTTATTTACACATGCTCAAAATGAAGCAAAGAGGTTGTTCAATTTACATACTGAAAATATATCAACTGTTACAACCCGAGATCAGTACTTCTTGTGGCGTCACAAGCCACATTGTAGGGTTTATATCTCAGTATCAAAGAAACCTACAGACATAATACACACAACATAACAAACTACAAGATTTACACAATCTAATGCTAATGTCTCATCATTGTATGATGTGAGTAATCCAAAGAATCGGAATGTTCGACATTTGAAATCATGTAAGCACGTATTCCAGCTCAGAAAACAGCTAAAATTCACTTTTTCCCAACTTAATTAAATCCCAGTTTAAATGCCAAAGCAGCTTTCCAGTGCATATTAACTGCACTGTCCAGGTTTACATGTTCAACCTGCATACAGACTCTGGATGATCAGTGAGAGGGGGAGGGGATAATGACATCACTGATGCAGATATTGGGTTATAGATGAAAATGAAAAGGTAGGGGCTGTTTGTTCACACCCTGTTTACATTTCAGAATCAAATTTTATATATTTGACAACATAAACTTGAAATATTTTTAATAAAAACATCTAATTATAATTGCATTTTTTGAATGCATTTTGATTCAGGTTCAGCTCATCAATGGCAGATGATTAATCCATCACTAGAGAGGAATACAGGAGGCTGCCTTGGACATTAGTGTGATTGCAATTCATTTTTGAAGTGAGCTCTCTGAGACCATTAGAAAGAAAGTTGTAGATTTACATGAGTCTGGAAAGGGAATTCAAAAGATCTCAGGACAATTAGAAAATTCTAGAGAACATTTCAAACAGCTTCCAAAATGCCCAGGTGAGGCCATGTTTGCAAGTTCCACCCAAGTGCAGACGTGTAGACTGATGTGTAAAAAGGTCTCCTAACAACAGGAAGTACCGCAAGTTTACATCCCAAATAAAGACAAATTTAAGGAGCCTAGGATTTAAGCCTAGAAAACAGCAGTATCTAATATGTGTGACTTTTACTAATACTTTTTTAAAGTTTTGGCAAATAAAAATATGTCAGCCTATCCTGTCAAACTATGTCAAATATCCTGAAAAATTAGCCAAGGGTTGTTTTCTTTTGTCTTTATGATTATATGGTTTTAAATAATCCAAAGGTAACAACATAATCAGATTATAATTCTTTACTATAACAATCAATTTGATTATGTTGCAATAAACTTAAATATATAAACAGGCAAACAGTTCTTCATAATATATTTTAAAGTAACCCTCCCAAATCTGTATATATCTTTAATAATTGCTCAAATCAGGCTATAGCATTACATGACTACTGTCTTTCATTGGATAAGTATCACTAACCAAACTTAACAAGCATGGCTGAGACACACAATGTGTGATTAAAACCCTAAGGTCCATCCGCACACTCTAAAGATCACAGAGGCTGAACAGAATGGACTCCACTAGCAATTACGCCCATCCCCATCGCCTATGACGTCGCTCTCAACTCCTCAGTCCCTCTCTATCCATCTATTAAATTCTCTTGCCCTTGCTCCCGTCCTCTCCCAATTAAACACATCGAGGCTTTGGAGCGGTTCACAGGGAGGGAGACGAGGGTTTGGGCCGTCCGGCTCGGCTGCCTCACTGACTGGCACTACTGACAGCTGTGTTCGGATAATGAGGAACACTCCATGTGCATGGCTCTGGCGCCAGGAGGACCAGCTCCCCGCAGAGCGTTTGCCCACCAGACCATGTCATCATCGTTATCAATCACGTCTGAGCTCTCTCTCAGCGTGCACTCTCTGTCATCCTGCCACTCAGATTACAGCACCTTTTGTTCCCATTTACCTGCGTCCTTCCCCCCCGTGAACCCTCTGCAAAAGGCACAGCTAAAGGGAGGGTACTGATTAAATCCTCCATGGCAAATCTAATACCGCAAGTTACTGGCACTGTTGTGGTGGCTTGGCAGCCAATCATGTACAAGCAAGGCGGTGATGTTTTGCTTATGTTGACTGTTTGTCAGCATGTCCATTCAAAGGGATGGAAAAGCCCAGAGGTGACACAGCTGGATCAATAGTGGAACAGATTACCCATGAGCCCTAGATGGAAGAAGGCCAGAGAGGACCTGTATTAACGTCTACTTTCCTAGATTCTGCTTCATGGTGTCAGTAAATGTACCGATAGAGCTGACAGCCAAATGGATCAACATGGCTACCAGTAACATTGTTACATTTTCAACATGGTAAAACCAGCCACCTTTAAACCATGTCCACAGGGGAATCGATCTGTCTTGGCAAAAAATTAGGTGGGTGGGGTGGCATCGATCTGTATGTGTGACCTTGAGGGGGGGTGGCGATCTTTATGTGTAACAAGTGGTGAAGCAAAACAATGCATAAATAACATTGAAAGCCAGACACCTGGACAGATGTCCTGAAACAACTGGGACAGGTGGCAACTGCAGTTACCATAAAGGCAAAACACGGGGGGATGATTCAGTAAAGCATCTGACTGCAGCTGGTTTGTATATTGCTTGCTCCACATAAACACTGCCTCATTAATCTCCAAAATAAAGCCATATATATATATATATATATATATATATATATAAACAGTTTCTTAAAAATACATACTAAATAAATACATAAACTATTTTGATGTTACAATGACTTGTAATAGCTAGATTTGTGATGCCTTTGCTAGTGTGGGCTCAGCATGTTGCTAATGGGTGAAGCAGGCAAGAGAAGGTCCACGAGAGCTGTGTAATGTTCTGTAACCCAAGTCACATTTGTGTTAAATTCAGTAATATTACTGAATTTTATTGGCTTCTTTCACTTGTATTGACAGTTCTATTTTATTCAGCTTGTCCAGAAATGCATTTGTAAAGTCTTTATGGGGTGTTATAACACACAAATTATACATCCGGGAATGTATGTACATAAGAAATACCAATTCCCTCATAATGTTGTCATGCTGTGGAAATGATAAAATTCACTCAAAGGACCCTAAAAATGCTAGGTTAATGCCATATCTTCTTCTGGTTCAATTTCTGTATACAAAAAAAAGATACAGAGACTGGCAATGTATTACACCCCTAATATGTGTATAGGTGATGCAGTAATTCTTAAATATTTTCAACAGAGAGCAAATAGGCACTGGAAAACTCTTGCACGTTGCAAGTCTGTGTGAATTTGTTCTTGTTATATAGCAATGGCATCATGATGGCCCCTGAATACTAAAATAAAGATGTTGAACTTATTTACAAGCCTGAGAAAGGCAGAAGCTCCTGCAAGATCAATTAAGCATCGGAAACAGAGAGAGGCTCTCACTCTTTATAAGAGCTCCAATAGATTCTGTGTCAGCTCGGCTCGTTCTATTGAAGTCTTAATGAGAATCCATGTGAGAATGTGAATTATTTACTTAAAGGGACTATAGTTCTCCTCATCACAACACAATTAGCAGTACAAAACCTATTGAATGCCATTATCCAGAAGCTGAAAGTAAAAGAGAATAAGGGAGTAACAGTAATGAACTCTGTTTCTGTTTACACAGATTTGCAATGTAAAGCTGCATTATTGGCCAAGCTAGAATGTATGGAGTGTCTGTTACTCCCGGAAGGCTAGTTCACCATTATGAATCTGATGGCCCCACTAGAATCCTGCTGCTTGAAATGGGGGCCTAAGTCTGGATTAGGGTGCTCCTTTTTGTTCTTACTACTACATCTCATAAAGGTCAGCTCTTTTAGGTTGATCCAGCTGTCAGCATTGTACATTTAAAAGGGCAAGGCTTCTCAGAAGAGCTGGGCACCACTATCTCATTGCTTCATCTCTGCACTCCATTTCATTCACAGTGGGCTCGTGTCTTGCTCATGTACTCTCCTCTGCACTCCCGGCCCTCCTAGTGACAGCTGGCTCTCACCCAAAACACTCAAGCATGACTGTAGCCGCACGAAGATGGGTTTCACCATCACAGACGTTTGGATTCAACCTTCCTGCTGTTTCTTTTTTGAGCTTATTAGTCCACCAACATTATATCTATGTTAACTGGTCATTTTATCAGGTGGACTTACAACATGCACCTCTATAGCAGCGCATTTGTTGCTGTAATAAATCCATTTGTGGTCCTAGCCAAAGGATATTGTATGTGTATTTTGCATGCAGCTGTTTCAATAGTTTTGTCCACATAATTGATCATGCTGTCAGTGATATCAGTTTTTAGGAAATCAGTTCTATGCAACGTTTAGAGACCTTTGAGTTTCTGTTCAAATTGGCCTCTTTTCTTCTTTTCCAAGACATTTCTGAAGACATTAAAAATAACTTGAACAAAGATTGATGCTAGACGTTTACAGCCATCATAAGCCAGTCTGGCTGGTCTTCAACCTTCCCCGTGGTCTTAGTCATCTTATTGGTGTGATTTAAATGTCTCTGTGTGTTTTTGCTCACTGGGAATATAATCCACTTTCATTAGAAAGAGGAAGGTCAACAGTAAATAAGTGAAATATTAGAATTTCCCTGAATATGATTATAGACATCCCACATCTCCCACAACTCACAGGGTTCAATTATAACTGACATGGTTATAATTGTGTGTAACATACTATATATATACATTTATTTATTTATTTATTTATTTATTTATTTATTTGTTTGTTTGTTTGTTTGTTTGTTTGTTTATTCTTTTTTTAATAACTAACAATGAAAATAACATTTCTGCCAAATACATTCCAAATTTCTTCTTGTAGCTTGTGTAAATGTCATTAGTGATCATGGGGCTCTTCGCAATCTGTTCATTCGATTGAATTGTTGAAAACAGGCGCCTGCTCTATGTGCTTTTAGTTTTCATTTTGTTCCTCATCTTAAAATGAATATTTTGATCTCTTGAATCACTGTATCAGAGCCAAAGATAAGATAAATAAGGTAATAATAAATAATTTATTCAGTTAGGTATAATTCATCATGCACATTATGGACACACAGAAGCAAATAATAATGATGAACTGAGTTCATTCACTTATTTAACTAATATAATATCATAAACTATCAGTTGAACGAAGCATGTGACAAAAATGTAGCAACAAGAAGGGCACCTAAAAAGCTGAGGTGTCCATTTTATTGAAAACAACTGGAAAATACACAATAAATTTCATTCACCAACCGTTCTTAAGAAGACATTGTTTTTTAAAACCCACTCATGCAGTTGTCAAAGGCTCTGACATTTATGTTTGTTCAGTTTACAAGGACAAGAAGATGCATTGTTAAAAACAGCACAGCTGTGAACAATTCTTTCAAAACACATTATGAATCCAATGTAGACTTTTGTCAAAAAAGAAAGAAAGAAAGAAAGAAAGAAAGAAAGAAAGAAAGAAAGAAAGAAAGAAAGAAAGAAAGAAAGAAAGAAAGAAACATTACTGACAACAGATTGACAGATGATATTACTGCACAACATAAAACCTATTACAAAAAGCATTTTCTTCTTCTTCTTCTTCTTCTTCTTCTTCTTCTTATTATTATTATTATTATTATTATTATTATTATTATTAATAATAATAATAATAGTAGTAATAGTAGTAGTGTGACACATGACAACAAACTTGCAGCTGACCACAATGTTTCCGCATGGATTTGTTGGCAACATGCACCAAGAAAAAAGCTCGACTTGTCACTGAAGGCGAGCCGCTGCCATTCTGAGTGACTCCTGTGGTAGGCTATGGTAATATCCACATAACTGGTATGGTGTGCAGTATGTCGATAAGACCATCTCTCTTTCTCGAGTGCTATACTGCGACCCCTCTCAAACTCTCAACTGCTCAAATTGCTTTCAAACTCTGAATGGAAAGCATTCTGCAACAGTACAACACTTTGTAGTCAGTCAGGTACAGCCCATGCTTGCTTATGTCACATGCACAGCTGAGCATGAAATTTGAATCATTTGCATGCCTCATAATATCAGACTTTCCCACCAAGTTTCATTGCTGTTGGTTGATTTCTTCTGGATGCAGCTTTTTTTTTTTTTTTTTTTTTTTGATGATGATGATGATGAGTGTCTAATAACATTGACGTTGACAGACATCAACATATGTTTACATAAACTGTTCCATTACAATCCATTAATGACACTGAACACATCACCACGATGTCTCACTGTGTAACTACACTATTATTAGAGACACAAAGTCAGACTCCATTTCCAAATAATATTACATTATATTAATAATTCAAAATATTTCTTTGGGTGGGCACATGACCTGTTTGATAAGCACAACCTACCCCCAGTTCACTTGTATGCCTATAAGCTACTGAAGGTGTATCTGACAAAATGGTCAATGTCCAAATACATTGCATATGGTATCAGTTAGTGACAAGGCACCCCTGAAAGCTTGCCATTCACAAATTCAAGGATGAAAAGCTTGGGTTTCATCACAGATTGGCTGCCGGCTCCCAGAGGACACCATGAAATGTGTTTTGTAGACAGGCTCTCTCTCTCTCTCTCTCTGTGAGCAGGCTCTGAGCTACACATGCATTCCAGCATTGTCATTCAAGTGTGGCCGAGGCATCAAGGACATGGGCATTGTCACGGGAATGAATTGCCTGCCAGCTCTTTGGCATCAGTGCTGCACAATCATACACTCTCTCAGTGCTATCTCCTACAATAACTGGCCTTCCATCTGATCCCATCGCTTCTGGCGTGTCAGGCCTGTGACGTTGTTCATCTAAGGTGCTGATTACCAAGTTCACCGCGGAATCAGCATGTGTCGATTTTAATAATGCACCATCCCTGCTCTTTAAAGGGAAATTGCTGGACAACCTTGCCTTTCATAATCAAACTACCGCAATAGGCCCATTAATATGAGGACCTTTAAGTTGGTAAATTGCAATTAACACCACTTCCTCGAGATGTGCTTAAAAATAGGGTTCCTTTTGATGATGACGGGCAAATGTGACATGCCATGTAAGTTTCTTAAGGATGTGAGGAGGTGGCATGATGTAGCTTCCATTTTAGAGAAGCAGAACTCATCCGTAAGATTTAAGAAAAAACAGTGCCATCCAGTGGTGTTAGGTGTAGCAGTTTAGGTGACTATAAAGCAAGCACAAAGCCAGGGCAGGCATGAAGCTGAAGCCAGTACTGCTTCTCCTGATGACGTCAGCTACAGAATAGTGGGCTATGTTCTATTACTGTAAATACATAAAGGCAGTAAAAGGGATATTTATGTTCCAATTATGTATCAAGCCCCCCATTACAAGGTGGAAAACATCTCTGTACATCCCTACATTCAACACAGACCTGAAACCGATCAAACAGTTTCATCAGCCCCACAACAGGTGCCTGTCTGTTTACCCCAGGGGCATAATGCATGCTCAAAATGACTGTAATGATCCCAGGGTAGGTCTATTGTCATGGGAAGCAAACACCTAATGTAAATGCGGCTGATCCCTTCCCCAATATTTGTGGAGTTGAAATAAATTTGTTTACATCAGTCACAGCTCTTTGCGCACCTCTAACATATGATAATTAGGTCGCTGCTTAATGGATCGCTACCATCTAAGCAGTGCTAATTACCGTTACCTGTTATTCTTTCTGAGTGCAGGATTTATCTGAGTAATTAACAAACGAGTGTCTGATAAAGTGTGAAATGAATACTGCTGGCATATTATATTGAACCATGGTCCCAAACAATCTGATTGAACTTTTGTCCTTTCAGCAGCACTAAAATGTTCTATCAAAGACGTGAATAGAAATGATCAGCATTCATTTCCTCATGTTGTCCAGCAGAATATGGGTTCAGGCTTGGCATCACTGAGGAAAACTGTAGAAGAGTTTGTGTGTTCCAGTTTTAAATACTTTGTTATTAAATACTTAAATCTATTAGACCAGGAGGTACCTTAAAAGGGCCCTAGAATGGTAAACTATATTTTGCTTGGCATAGTTGCATAATAAAAGTTTGGGACATCGAATTGTCATATGATAAACATTAAACAACCTTCCACAGAATGTTCAGCATAACTCAACCAGGTTTGGAAACAAGTCAGTTTCAAACCCAAACTGTTTAATAGTCTTGACTTATTATTTTCATGACCCCCCCAAAATGTACAAATAACCAGCCCACTAGTGAATGTCCTAGGCCCTATTGCATACTACACACTAATACTATAAGATACAGACTATATACTAATCTTGATAGTGCATGCACATTACTGCATGAAAATATAAACATTTTAATTACTTCCACTCCCCACTTTCCATTTCAAATTGCAGGATAATAGTGTTCTTCATAACCTCACTGAAAACCAAGTAAGTTTGAGTATGCTGCGTGTATATATAACTTTGACACTTTTATCTATGTTATGTAAAACATGGTCAGATACTAGTTAGTATAAGCTGTTAGTATGCAGTTATATGTGCCTCTAATCAAAGCTAGCAAACCACAACAGCGACTGGAGGATATAGTGTTGTTGAAACTAAAGAGCAGAACATCACTGCCAGACTCTATTAGATTTGGGAATGCAGGTTTCAGCATGAGCAATGCCTTGTGACCATGGTTGTTATTGTGCCAGTGTCTGCAGAAGGGGAACTCAACATTTGATTAATTGAAAACAGGGATCCACACTAAACTTAAACTCATCCCTGCTGGCTTTTAAGCATCTTTTCTCTCCAAGAAGGCTTCATATACTACATGTAGATGATGATTAGCTGGAGGCCTTATAGTGTTTCTGTATAACAAACTGAGGGAGACTCAATAGACAATACTATACAGAATACATACAAAATAAGTTGATACTAAAAAAAGAGAGCCCCTTCAGTTACTCAATGATATAAATCAATAATTTGGATACTTTTTATGAACCAGTTGTGACCTGTAATTTATTTGAATTTATCAAAAAGCGATTGACCCTCTGCCTCCTGAACTCATAATGTGTTAAAAGGTCAATATTCCTTATAACATAAAAACATTGGTCCAAATGGTATGGGGAATGGGTGGGGACCTATCCAAAACCTAGTTTTGCAGTGTCTTTTGTTTTGTTTGTTTCTTGTTGTTTTTTTTGTTTTTTTTTTGTTATGTCTTGTGTTTCCCTTTATACATTTTTTGTTTAATATACATTTTTTTGGGGGAAAAATAAAATATTGTATGTACAAAAGTATGTATACAATTAAATTCCAAAAAATTTGATTAAATTAGATTTTAAACAGATTAAATAGAAATTGTGCTAAAATCCATATATTTATGTTCTTAGGCTGCTCTTAAGTACTATATATATAATTTTTATTATAAATTAATAATATATAAAACATTTACTTGTAAATTACTAGTGCAATTTAGTTAAACATGTTGTCCAAAATAATTACTTAATTCTTTGGCGCTTGTACCTCACACCTCACAAAAAAAACAAAACTGAGTACTCTTACATGCTGTGGATGGGCCATATAAATATATTTAGCTATGTTTATTTTATGCTATATAACATTTAAATATAAATTTCACATTTTTCTCTGAAGATTGAAGAGAAAGTATAAAATGTGTCTATATCAGACTAACTATTGAAAACCAAACAGCTTGAGTGATTTTGTAGAATAAACAGCATTTGATAAATATTCTGTTTTGAGGCACCCTTTTGCTCAATCATTTTCATGCCTAAATGAAGCAATTTGTTTCTCTGTGTGCAATCTGGTCGAGCTGATTACCCAAGATGGTGATGTTGGCCTGCTCTAAAAATAGACAACCACATGAAGATCCTCAAATCATCCACCACAAAGACTTTGTTTTCTTCTGCGTGTGTAGAAATTACAAAAAAGTGAGACTTTGGCCAGAGAAAATGAGACAACAGAGTTCTAATTACCATAATGAATCTTCTTGCAGAGACACTAAGCATCTGGCATTTATCTGTTTCCAAATGGAGCTACTGTGGTCTCCATCATTTCAGTAGCCATTCATCATCTCGGAACAATTCACGGCACATCCTGCATGGCAACATGACAAACAGGCAAGGAATAATGACATATTGACAGATGATGATGATGATGATGATGATGAAGGTGGTGGAGGTGGTGGTGGTGATGCTGATGATGGTGATGATAAAATTACCAATTGCATTTTAAAATATTATAGGGACATACTAGCTGCTTGGAAAGGACCTTTTTTGGGCTTTCAAAATATACAATTTCATTTCTACTAAGTCTTCAAAAACAGAAGCTGCCATTTTCTTTAAGTTGCTACAAGGTAGATCTCACAGTCATAATATGGCAGCATGCTTGCTCAGTGACTTATTACTTCTTTAATCAGGGCTTCATGACATTCCAAAAACTCAGCACAACAATCCTTTATATGGTGATATGGTCTCATATGGCTCTGAGTCAAATCCATCCATGTCAGCTATGTTAAATGTTTGCACAACATCAAAAATAAAACATCCCATTGGAAGTTCCCAAGCCATCCCCTGAGGCAAATCAATTTACATAATGCTAACTAACAAGTGAATAATTATATATCAGTGTCAAGTGTATTTAATCATATATATATATATATATATATATATATATATATATATATATATATATGAATGTGTGTGAACAGCCAAGTCCATCCAATATCTGGGTCAGTGATGTCATTAACTCCACCCACTCTCTTTGATCATTCAGTTATATAGGGTAGGTCTAGTCATTTGTTATGATATGTGTATCATGTCTGTTGGCTGTAATTGATGCCAAACGGGCTTCAACAATGACTGTGAATACTTATGTACATGTTATATGTTTGTGTTTTATTTTTAATACATTTCAAATGTTTTCAAACAAACCTTTCTCCCTTTGTCATCGTGGGTTATTGTGTGTAGAAGGGAAAAAAAATATTGAATCCATTTTGGAATAAGGCTGTAACATAAAATGGGTGCACTGTACTCTTTCTTTGGTCTCACTGGGCCTCTTACTTCATTGGGTTAACAAGGCACCAACAATCAGAGCGATTTGTTTAATTTGAATTAAATAAACAGAAATATTTAAAATAAAATTCATTTTTTGTGTGAGTCATGCTCTATGCCCTCATCAGTTGTCCATTTTTGACCATAGAGACGGTCTTGGCTGGATATTTTTAGGCAGCTGGAAAATCCCCAGCAACACCACTCTGCCTGAAACACTAGTAGTGCCACAAACACTACCAGTGTCAGTATCAGTGTCAATGATGTTGTTGAAAATGGTCCTCCACCCAAGTGGTATCATGTAAGAAGTGGTCATTCGGTCAGAAAAGGATGAACTAGGGATTGTATGGGAGAGGTGGTCTGCAGTCTGTAATTGTACACCAAATGACAGTACAATTTACATAAGCTAGGTGAACAGTACAAGGATGTTCAAGATACAACTTGTTAATACAGTAAGCATATATTAATGGGACACATTAAAAAAAGAACAAGTAAAAACTGAATAATCCACAAGTGTGTTATTATTTGAAGCTCAGAGATTAAACTAGTGCATCTCAAAAAATACGAATACAGTGAAAAATGTTTTTGACAATTTAATTAAAAGATAAAACTGTCATATGTTTTATAGTCATTATATTTATATTGGTTATATTCATTACATTTAAAGTTATATATTTCAAGCTTTTTTTTAAGTTAACACTGATCTATTCAACTTTGAACGATCATTTTATAATATTTTGAGATTCTGGGTTTCTGGTTTCCATGTGTTATCTATAAATCTATAAATGTATGAGCTCTAAATCATACTCATCTACAGTAAAACAAAAAAGGCTTGAAATGTCACTTTACATGTAATGAAAAGAAAACATGACAGCAACAATATTCTAATTTTTTGAGACGCACTAATATTTAAAGGTAACATATAGCAAATCTTTAACAAACATGTTGATACATTTGTCCAACACAGGAAACACACTGTGTGAGGAACAAACTACGAGTAGGGATCAAGGAAAAATATCAATAGGACTGCTGAGGTTAAGGTGAGGTTAGCCTTTAAAGGCATCACTAAATATTTGATTTGGAGTCAGCTGGACAACCTTCAAAGCTCCGAGCAGCCTCATTGAAATTCAGCTTGACTTTATGCACAGATGCAGGAGAACAAAAAAGCTTCGGTCAGCAAGATCAGGAGAAAGAAAGAAGAATCGTTTATTTTAAGAAAAGGCACGGAGAAAAGATTATGCTGGCTTGTGTATTAGTCATGAGTGCAGATGTACACACCTTGCGAGAGTCTATATAACAAGCAACAATGTCTTGTGTTTGTACAGATGGCAAAAGTAAGCTGTTCTTTCGTCGAAAAAAAAAAACATGACACTCATTGAGGTCCACAAAGCATTCTGCATCATTAACCCTAGATGAAATCCTTTACGCTGCATAACTGGCCTTGTGGCACAGCTGCCTTCGAAAGAAAAATAACTGTAGGGTTGAGTTAAGTCAAATTCTCAGCAGCATTTAGCTTGTTGCCATTTTGGGTGGGATTCTAAGGCTACGGGTTTCACAGTTTGTGGAGAAAGCACTTAACACACTGCCATAGTGTGGATCTGTGCCAGCTGTGGCCCAGAGCGGTGACTGAGGCTTTCCCAAAGACACATGGGACTTGATATGTGCCTTCAGTCAGCATTTTAGTCTAGAGCCCTGAGGCCTCGCCTGCTGCCAGCTTAGATCCATGTGTGAAGAGGAACACACTCAGCATGCATTACAATCTGTAATGGATGGGGTTTCGGCACTTTAGGATGAGATGTTTTTTAGGTAACATTTTTTTTATTCCAAAGCTTTCCAGGGACTTCATAAGACATGCATAAACACCAAAGAACATATTTAAAGGCACTATCTGAGGATTCATCCGAACAGCTTGTCAGGATTTGCAAAATATGTGAGTCGAAATTGCTTAGTTATTCCATTTAGATCAAAAACACTCCGCAGGAGGTGGGTATATCTGAGTCAAAGTTAACATTCAAGGGAAGACTTTGTCCAAGGGCAAGAGAGAGAGAGCAGAAGGAGAGAGCGGGGGTTGAATTAATAGGGGGTATCAGGGTTAACCATAAGGTTAGATTAAACATAACTGAGAAAAGAGCCGGGATAAAAGGAGAAGGTGGATTCATTGGCTGAAATGGGAATGGGATCAGTTAAAATGTATTATGGGAAGTTGTCTTTCAATTAAAGTCACGTCTCAGAGTAAATCAGAACACTCAAACTCCAGTGGGAATGAAAGTATACTATCTGGCTATCTATCGTAATGCTCCATATTATTAAGGGGGAGGGCTCAAGGGGGTGGGGGTACTCGAGGAGGGTTAGGGAAACCTGTTAGCTGAGAGTTGGCCATAAAATTACCTGAAAATAAGTCCTTAACCAAAAATCTTATGGACAAATGAGACAAAAATAAACTGTCATCATCAATGAGAGGACAATCCACAGCCAGGGCTACTGTAGCTGCAGACAGACAGGCTAAACCAAAGGTCTGCAAGTTGCTTTGAGACATCAGCTAGGTTCAGATGTATCTGTTGTGTGTGTCTGAGTGACAGGTACCCTGTGATGTACTAGTGCCCTGTCCAAGGGGGATATCTGCTCCATACCCACTGCAACCCTCACCAAGAAGAAGTCGAAAAACAATGGATGGATGGATGGATGGATGTGCACTCATCATCAAAAAAAGGAATCCAGAAGGAATCATCCCCAATTGTAACAGCGAAGAGACCCACATTTGTCTCTCGGTGGAACAAGCAACGAATTTGCTGGTCAGTGACGGGATCGACAGGTTGTTATCACAGGTCATACATCCATGAGGTCTGGTGTGTGCGTGCAATTTTTTATGATGCCAGATCACGTTTGGTCTTCATCACGAGCACTTTGACAGCCCACTGTTATTTTAATGAGGTCCTGGAACCAGTGGTCCCACTTTTCTAAATGCACACCCTAGTGAGCTGTTCAGGGCATTGCCTGTCTGCATACCGCTGCTGTCTCAAGAGCTCCCATCGAAGACACAGGTACTTTGCCATGGTCAGATGCTTCACCAGACCTTGTTTTTGGATGCTATTGGATGTACAGTCAACCCCACTGCAAAATGTGTATACATACATATATATATATATATATATATACACACACACACACATTTTGCAGGCTTATAGTGTTAAAATGGTAATAATGTAATAATGGTAATAATATAAAATTATATATATATACTTTATCTGCTGTATCTTACTTTATCCTGATAAGAATGTAATACTACTTCTACTTTCCAGCACAACAGTGTGGACTGATAGCTACTGTTTTCAGTCATTACTAGAAGTTGCCACTTTATTACATCAGATAATCAGAACATACAGCATTAACGCACACAGTAACATATCCACTCTGTTTGTCTTCATGAAATATACAATACTTGTGATCTGATCTAAAGCATTTGACAAAATTATTCTGCAAACAAAATCTGTAAACATGTTATTCCCTTTAGATTGACTTGCTACTCCTCATTTGCAAACAGCAGAAGCGTGCTACAGAAAAACATACCAGTTAACTGCAGATCTCTTTCCACAGATCATATAGAGGCTTTAACAGTGAACCATGACTGCTGCGATCGTTTTTCCCATTATTGCCCCGGTGCTACTATTAACTGTCAGATACAGCACACACAACTCTTAAGGTAACCGTAACCATTTGTGTCATCCATTTCAAATCAGAGATGATGGTTTAATCAGGGCTGTATTTGGCCCGCTGCTCCGCCTCTGTCTCTTTGGTGTGATCTTCACGCCACAGTGATTTTCCATTTTAACACTATAAGCCTGAAGTGGGGGTGGGTGGACAGGGGGTGTAATAAGACATTAAGTCTCCCACCATCCTTTGAATTCCAGTTTTAATGCTAAACCTTTCAGGTGAGGGAGCTGTAGATGATATACTGAACTATGCGTTTGGTTGGTGCAACCTGATTTTGATGAGTGCTGCTGGAAAATGCTTTATTTAATTTTTGAGTATGGTCCAAGGACTGGGCTGGATAATAAAATAAATAAATAAATAAATTCAAGGTCAAGTGGTATCCATAGAATGCAGGCTGTGGGACAGCAGGCGTTTGACAGTTTAGCACAGAAGACTGCCAAAATACACAATAAGCCTTAAATACCACCACCAAATGGCAAATGTACCAAAAAGATGGATACATGCTCTCAGTGGAGAGCATGGGTGGACCAGCAGGCCCAACATCTCACACATTTGTAAAGTCACATTTGCTGCGTTAGACAGCTGTGCCTTTTTCCAGATTCTGCCCAACATCTCAGAGATTAAGTAAGGAAGCAACTGATCGTGATGGTTTTATTTGAAATCTGAAGTTGAGACATCCTGCATGTGTTCTCAAAGGCAGACATTTAAGGTGTTCAATGATTTATGGAGTATTTTAAAGTTGTTCTGTACAAACAGTTCTGTACACGTATGTGATTGTGGTTGAGATTAAAAATATTCAGAAGCAATTTTATGATCTTTTTTACAGCCCTGTTATTTTATACTTTTGGCTATATTTCACAGAATCCACATATCATGGCACAGATTTTAATGCTGTAAAAAACACTGTAATTATTGCTGAGTCTTATGGAATAGTGCAGCTTTCACTGCAGGGACAACAAAGAGGCTACTGAAACATATATATATATATATATATATATAATATGAATTCATAACTGGGGCAATCTGGTTATATAATTGTCCTGAATTTAAAATGCATTGTCTTTTTTGACCCAATCTATCTATTTCGTTTAATGTAAAATGTTTACCTCAATCCAACCTATTTTAAATGCTTAAGCAAATGCTTTTTAGACATTGGCTCAATTAAATATTAACATATGTCCTTACTATAAAAGTATAGCAAATATAACAAAAAAATGACATGTACTTTGACCAGTGTCCATTCACACATACACCACACATTTATTGTTTTGATACTGAACATCTGATTAATACTTAGTATAACAATGATCACTGATGTCAGAAATTCAGGCGTTTCTAACAGTGACTCCAATGAGCCACTTATTTACCTTATCTTCTAATATTAATTTGAATGTGACGTCTCAAACAATTATTCCCACCATAACTGAAGAAATGACAAAATACTGTAACTGAAATTTGATGACATGACAAATCACCCATGAGCAAAAATTATGAATTAGGAAGACCTTTAAGACAGAGTACTGCACTTATACTGTACCTATAACAGTATATAACGTTTATGATTTGCAGTGTCACTCAAAAAAGTTAGAAACACATATGAACATATTTTTCCTCATACAAAATTTTCTGGCAAGATTTTAGATACATTGAAGTAATTTCTTTATTCTCAAGAGTAAAAAGCTCCTGGTCATACCATACAAAACACCGTAGATCCAATTATTCTCTCACACATTCACTCTCACACATTTATCCATGGATTCAAGTAATATACGTGGCATCCCTACTTCATTTAATACCTTCAAGGTCCTGGCGATCTTCTCTTTCACACCTCCTGCCTTTACCTTAAAGACCTCAAGCAGCTTGTTGGAGCACTTGTCCAACTGAATAAAGAACCTGAGGAACTGTTGTAATGCGCAGAAACAGTGATAACGTAAATCACCAGTGCAGTTAATTTTGCCACAAGAAAATATTCCATTTTCATAAATGAATCACAGTCAGGCCTAAACTCACAAAACACAAACACAGTTCCACATTTTACAAAACTCATGTAAAATGATTCTTGTGTACGATGATCAAGTTTATTGTGTTCCAGAAGGTCAGATCTTCTTGAATATGAACAGTCACCATCATTACATTTCCACATACTGGGGTAACTGTGGGGAAACTGAACATAAGGAGAGAAAAATCCTTTAGTCCACACTACAAAAAAAATGTACACTTAGTTTACCTGATAGTCCTGGTTGGTAGTTTTCCAGCTGGCCATAACTTGCCATAACTGTTTCAATATTTTCTTTAAAATATTTCAAATTAGGAGGTGACCCTAATAATAATTCCCTTACATAAACAGGACTTACCACAAATAGTGACTGTTGACAGGATCCAAAGAGGTTGCACAGCAGGAACCCAGCTTGTGCATTCTCCTCCTTGAAGTAAATAGAGAAAACATTTTGGGGGGCTTTAATTGAACTGAAGTGTATTATTTCTTAGTAAAATAGTAAAATATGCTCTTCCCATTTAAAATGCATCATTAATTCCTTTCAACAAACAGATTTATAATGTATATGTCAGAGAGGAAAAAGTAATATTCCCCAGACTGATGCAACTGCACTCATCACTCATATAGAGCAGCAACAGCTTTATTATATATATATATATATATATATATATATATATATATATATATATATATATATATATATATATATACACACACACACATACATTCATATATATCTTTTTAATGTTGAACACAGAGATGAAGTTGCAGGATTCAACCATTATGAACCCCATGAGAATGCACAAGCACAAGCCTACACAATGCAGGGCAGAAGGTGGTGTTTGTTGCAGATTTTCTCAGCAAACACAATTTGTTTGAGATGACCCCACAGATAAAAGTTGAATGGTGTGAGGTTGGGTTACAACAGCCAATCCAGAGACCAGGGAACTGAATATCCAGCCATAACCTTCACATCACTTATGACTTTGGTGTCTGTCATCCAGTGAGAGTTTTCGTCACTCCAGTACCTCACATTCTGACATAACTGGCCTCATCAAAGGCACCAAAGACAAAGCCCTGTTGATGTTGGTCTAACACCCAGGTGAAGAACTTGACTCATCTATCAGTGTCAGTTTCTGCTGCAAATGGATCTTAAGAACTTATTGGTATGAAGAATCAGACACATTTGGGATATTTAGATATGTAATTTTTCTAAAGTGAAAGGGTGCCCCATGGTTTTTGACTCACTTGTATATTCAGGAATCATCATCCATGTTCCATATACCACTAAATATTGCTTTGCAAAAGTTAAAGAAAAGTTTGTTGTTTGTTTGTTTTTTTCCTAGAGGTCATGATCTTACTTAGAAATTGTCCAAGTTGTGCTTTTTGTGCATTATAAAATATAAAGACTTATCCAAAATTGAGATTTGGAGTTTATTTATAATATAAGGATTTCATGGAAGGGTGCAAATATGAGATGTAGAACAATGCAGCTCCTGTTTATATAAATTTAAATACATTTTTAAAAAGCTCTAAAAACTATAACAGACAGACTCCCAGTAAGAACACAGTGCCTCAGCTCTAAGGAGAAGGCTTGGTTGGTTTAACAAAACTTTCCGTTCTTTGGCAGCTTTTAGGTGAGCTTTCCAAAGTCTTTGCTGCCATCTTAATGCAAAACAAAAGCTGCATTTGGCAAAGACATCAAACAAGAGGCTGTGAATTTGGAGGATCCAAGTCAATGCTTGAGAGATTCCTTCTGCGGGCTTTCATTTCTCATGAAAGGGGTGGGTGGATGAGGTGAAGTAGGAGCGAGGGGGGGGGCAACATACATATACTGACTTGGAATTTTTTCCATATCAGAAAGTTGGATAAGACCCAGTTTTAAAACACGTTTGGATTTGATGGATTGGGGCTCTGCAGTTGTTTTAGGAAAGGAATACTAATGTACCTATCTCTAAGACCCAGATGGCTCACTACGCATTTATCCAGTCACATTGTGCATTTCTTTTTAAAAGAATACAATGTTTTAGATTTACAGATCTATCTATTTCAATCTTCAAACACACACCTATCTGAGATACCTGGTTCTGAGATATTCAGTGTATGTTATTCACTTTATATACATTTATATGCATTTATGCTTTTCTTAAATGTATGTTAACACATTTCATATATTCATGTTAAACTTTGAATCTTGTGTTAAGAATTACTCTGTAACAATAATAATAATAAAAATAATAATAATTATAATAATAATAATAATAATTATTATTATTATTATTATTATTGTTGTTGTTGTTGTTGTTGTTGTTGTTGTTGTTGTTGTTATTATTGTTATTATTATTATTGTTATTATTATAAAATAATTTCCATTTATGTAGCACATTTCTAATATTCAATTTTGCTTTACATAGAGAGGAAAAAACATTTAGGCTAGAGAAGGAGAAAAGTATTTGAGAAGAGTTTTTTAAGTATATTATTTTAGAGTTTTTAGCTGAGTTTTAAATTAGGAAAATGGAGAGTAGAGGCCAAGACTGTGTGGTAGGGAGTCTGATAATTGTGAGAGACCTTATAGAGATTAGTGTCAGCAAGAAGACTTTAAACTGAATGCAGAATGGGACAATTATCTAGTAGTGTTTTGAGAGTACTGAAGTCAGAAATAAGAATTAAAAAAGTGAAAAGTGACTTTTTGATCAAGGTGAAAGAAAGAAAATAGTCAAACAGTACTTCCAGGTAGGGCTGGGCGATAAAACAATAATGATAATCATGAAATATCTTGTCCTCGATAGAAACATAAGACATAGTCGATAAAACATTGACAGTTTCATCCAGAGACAACACAAATAACCAATAAGTATAGGCTTGACAGCTAATGGTTTGTACTTGAGCAGTGGGGCGAAAAAAGAGACCATGACAACAGAAAACATTAACAAAAATGTGAGCAACACTCTTTCCAAAGAAGGCTTCCCAATGGACACTTCCAAATGATTCAAGTCTTAAAAGACAAGGAAATTGTTAATAGGAAGTTTCAGATCTATTTGGTATATATACATATATATATATATTTGTTGTGGATTTCCGTGAGTCTGGCACACCTGTGTGGTGGAAAGTGTCCTGACAAATTGCCTCACTGTGTGATATGCTGGCCTCATTGTAGCGGAGAAGGAGACATTACAGAATGTGGTAACGTCTGCACAGAAAACCACTGGGTGCAGCTTACCACCTAATTGTGATATTTATGCCACCAGATGCAAGGAGAAAGCCACACGCATCCTCCATGACCCCACCATCCCGCTCGCAAACCTTTTACCTCCTTCCCTCTGGAACGAGCATCTAGACCTACCCAGATGCAGTCAGACAATTAAACTGCTCCACCCCACACATACTTACAGTTCACTGAACACAACCCCACCCATACTGACCATGCACACTGTCACTATGATGTCTTGCTGCTAGGTTCTGCTGGAACCTCAGCACTACCACACTTTACAACTCATTTACAACTTAAGCTGTTGCTGCTGCAGTATATTGTGCAATACTTTTACTTTGCCTTAGAATTAGGTACACATAGTGAGAATGACAATAAAGTCTGATTCTGAAATACTTTCACAATTTCAGAAATGGAATGTCAGTAATCCTCTTGAAAGTTGATCATCCACATGATCACATGTTTGTGAGCTGAAAATGCAACAAACCTGATCAGCTATTTATATAAGGATATTTATGATAATTAGTTCTTCAAACATTTGAGAGTGGTCCAAATGAAATAAAAAAACAACCTGAATGTCATTTATTGTTATTATTATTATTATTATTATTATTATTATTATTATTATTATTATTATTATTATTATTATTATTATTATTATTATTATTATTATTATTATCATCATCTCAGGACTTTTATTATGGAATTTGAACACTGTGTGAGCTAAAACGCATAGCAAACAGTCCCTATCTTCTTATTTTTCCCTGTAACCCAATATCTGGCTCACTGATGTCATCGACCTTCTCACTGATCAGTCAGAGTCTGCTTACAGGTTGAGAATGTACATGTGGACAGAGCAGTGAAGCAGATCAAGCATCTTGGGTTCTAAGAATTAAAGTTATCAGTTCTGCTCAAATATTAGTTGTTGTCTAGTGTAAGTGTTTCCCTCTGTTGTCTAATCCAGCATAATCTATTGATATCAAGACAATACCATCACATAATACTTCATCTGAGCCAACTTAAGTGTGACCCCTTGAGTTGCACACAAAGTAAACATCATATGAAATGGAAGATGTTCTCTGAAATTGTTTACTTATTGTAGAGAGCTACAGTTTTTTCCTTTAGGTTGAACTAGGTTAAATGTTTTCTTAAATTTGCTTAAACACACTATTTACTATTAGTGAGTACATTTGTGGGTAGATGATTCTTATTTTAGCCAACAGTCACCGAACTTGGGTGTCACTCCTGGTGCTGTGTGACCTGGTTCAGAACGATTACAGTGAAATTCCTTGGAAATAGAGAGTAATTTTGAACCCATTTTTACGATCAAGGTTTCGTCTGTTCCCTTCCTCCAGAAATGTCATTGCTTTCATGGTGCTGTGCCCTGGCTCTGACATAGAGGCAGAAAACCATCTCGGCTAAAAGAGTTGTCATCCGGTGAGCGATCGGTCCACCCGGCTGACTGACAACTTGCCGTGACAACAGCCTGTTTAGATCAAGCAGCTCCTGCAGCCGGCCTTGATTTTCAATCAATTTCTCCTGCACGCTTCTTCGCCAAGGCCTGCTTCTCTGCCGGCTTCAAAGCAGTCAGTGTGGAACAAGAAACATCCAAGGAGCGACGATGGCTTCTTGCATGACACTACGCATTTACATAGTCCATTTTGTGCTGAAAGCGTCTTTGACTAGTTTGATGAAAAAGCTTTCCATGTAACATGGGCCTCTGAAGGGGTTTTTAAGCCATGCAGCAAAATAACTGAATGTGAAGCCACTCTCCATGTAACGTTGTCTTAAGAGGGTAAAATGAATGTATTGCAAAAGGCTTGTTCCATTCCCATCACTTTACTCATTCTGTAGGTGCGTGCTATTAAAATGGTACAACTTTAAATTGGTTTTTCTTAAACTTCTCTGTCCCCTGTGCTGGCCTGTTAATGGACTTGCTGTCGGATTCTTAGGGGGCCTAGAACTACATAACCTGACCATTTTCCACACTGAAGGATGTGAAGTCCCTTTGGTCTTTAATATGCTTTAATATTTCAATAAAAGACATTAAAGGATTTCGCTCAACATCTTGAAACAGAGAAAAGAAAAGACAGGAAAGGACTTTGAGGAGAACACAGGTTCAGTGGCATGGAAAAAGGGTTTAAAAGGCGAAACATGGACATTAAAATGAAAGAAATGTGGAACAGTTATTTCAGGGTTCAAGGCTCTTTTTTATTTGTCATGCACACAGTTATAAAAGTACAACATGCAGTGAAATGCTTATTACCACTGTAAGGCAGTCGTGACCAGTCTTTCTCCTTTATGAAGATCTGTAAGGTCTAAACATTCATGTTTGGAACTATACGAGGTACACACTCACCACCCACTTACTAGAAACACCAATCTGATAGATATATAGTTGTTCATTTACAGACTGTCATCCATCTCTTCAGCCACCCTTTACCTCATTCATCAATGGTCAAATTTTAACCACAGGATCATTGTTGATCAGGTATATTGTTTGTCAGGTTTCTTAAAAAATGTCCAGACCAGAGCAGCTTTGTGGTCAGAAAGTGTGGGTCAGAGTTAGAGGATGTCAATAGTCAATAACGTCTGCCATGGTAATCAATGATTACTGCCAATAAAATGAGGTGTCTGTTTTGGTCACTAAGAGAGTTTTACTGTTCCTGTTTCGGCTGATCAAAGCATGTTTTTCTACTCAAATAAATCCTCAGATTTGTAATGATTGTTTATTCATGCCAATAATGGTGTTTTCTCCATTATTTCTTGAGCTTCTTCTCTTATATTCTTCACTGCTGTCCACATATTTCAGATACTGATTGAATTATTTCCTTCTCCATACATTTCCCAAAATAGTCCACAAGCTCTCATAGTTGTTTACCCGCAGGTTACTGAATCACTTCATGGAGTCCCACAGGGTTCTATTTTAGGGCCAATAAAAGTGATGTAAACTAATGTGGGCTTGCAGAAGCTGAATGGATTAGTCAGGTGATCTTGAATATCCTTATTCTTCAACCCACCCAGTTGATGAACAGTATGAAACCTTGTTGTCTTGTTGACACATCAAGTCAATTTTGTGGAGAGTGTAGATCGCCTCAAATGAATCTAAAACATCTGCAACATCTACAACCTAAAACAGTGTGCTGAGTGTATCTCATGACAAACCACATGACCACTGTCATGCCACTGTAACATCAAACTTAATAATCACAAAAAGTAAAAATTTGGATCTTTTGGAGCATTTGGATTGAGTAACCAGATGTCCTAATTTTTCCTGGGTATGTCCTCTTTTTGGGATGTGAAAATAAATGCACTTGGATTTCAAATTGATTTCAGGTGCCACACATTCTGTCACCATACACACAATCTGTGTGCAGATTATTACAGCAAAAAAAAATAATAACCCTTTCATTTTATTGATGTATTTTTTGTACATTGGCATGAAATTATTTTTTAAAAGTTTTCATTTGAAAAGCAAAATATGGTCAACCCAAATTAAATGTCTATCAAATATCAACTAGACTGCTTTCGCAGAGCAAGGACAAATATGATGCCAAATTGAATTCAGAGCAATTAGAATGTCAGAAAATAATATTTGCTCTGCTTCTCTTGAAGAGCCTCTTAGTTTTACCGCACAAAAATATTCGTGGCTGGTAGGTGCTTGATCAGCCGCAGCTTGTGTCACTGAGTGAAGTCAGCGAGTAAAGTAAACAAATAGGTTTGGAGAATCATTAGGGTGATTTCTGTGAGAGTGGAGCTGGATGAAGCAGCTCGGTTAATGATGTGTGGATCACGGGCTAATTAATCAGATAAGGAGCAGATTCAACAAGCCCTAGGATAACAAAGGGAGAATATGAGCTGCTGGCTTAAGGGCTGACGAACCCTCAGCTTTACCTCACTGCGTGAAGTTCTGCTTGGTTTTGCTGGAGCAAACACATTGAACAGTGCGTGTGCACCAGTGATAGATAATCCAGCAGGTCACACTGTGCTGGGGACGAGGCTTCCACACACCAAATTTGTTGAAATGGTTTATGAAACACTTTTAAGTTCAGCAGGAAAGATCTTGAAGATATTCCAGCACAGATATGCCAACGCATTGATTAATATTCAGATCCTGGCTGGAGGGTGCTTTATCAATTAAATGTGCAGCAGTCAAAGGATCATCCTAGTAATATGAGGATGTTAATCCACATAATGCAGATAAGTAAAATGAGGGGATTATAACCTGAAACCTTTGTAATTGGCTCCTTTGGGCAAATGACGGACGAACAAGGAAAATAAGAAGAGGCGCAAGAGGAGGGGACACGCTTCAGCGGCTTTGAGTGATGAATATGACAGGGACGGTTTCATTTCTTTGCATGACTCAAGCTAATGAACAAGAGCAAATTTCGCTTTTCCTACCATCAATCTGCTAGCTTTGCTCTCACTTGTCATACTTTATCCGGCTAGAGGCCTCGGGATCATAAATCATGAAAAACAGCTCATGTGGAATCGGCTCTTACTTGAACCTGTGCGCTACTTCCAAGATAGTAATGATGGTGCCAGGCTTTGGCCTGAACCTCTTTGTCCTGGTCTCGCTGGTGGCCATGCTACTCAGTCGTCGGAGTCAGATCAAGAGGAATGTGGCTGCCTTCATCTTGGGAAGTACCTTGTGCAACCTGTTCAACCTGGTCCTTTGGCCCCTCACCATTCACTGGAAGACCCATAACAGGTGGTTGCTTGGAGAAGAACTGTGTGAGTTGATGGTCAAGACCAAGCAATTCACCAGCTCGGCCTCTTTCCACTACGTGTCCTTCATCTCTTTCTCTGTTTACCTCACAGTGGTCTGTGGACAAAGCAAGCTGGTGGACAGTGGGGTCTTCCTGGCTTTGCAGTTGCTCATGCCCTTTGTGCCTGTGGTGATCAAAGAGATCTGTCAGTGGACCATAGAGGGCCGTGTTAATCATCTGGACCCTGAAGAACAAACCTGCTTTTCCTATATCAATGACCAGGCCATGAGGGTGCTCCTGTTCTTGAAGTTGGTGTTCTTTATCCCTCTCAACCTTTATTTCTACGCCCACATTTTGTTCACTATCTACAGGAGCACAAAGCCAAAGCAGGGGAGTCAGATGGTCAACACGAAGCTAGCAAAGATCTTCGGTGTCATCTCAGTAATAACTCTCACTGCACATATTCCAGGTGAGTGTGGGTGTAATGTTGTAAGAAAATGGCTACTTCCTTTCAAGCTCACTTGAATAATGAACATGTTAAATTGTGTCCTTGGAAGTGGTGGAGTGAGTTCAGCTCTTCCTATTAAAGAGCAACAAATCTGACTCATCTGACCAAGCGATGGGTGTTATGAACAAAACGCACAGGGATCCACAGTGTGAACATTTCATTTGCAATTGTCAGAAAAGAATCCTGAATGCAACAACTTTTTATGGAGCTTCTGAGATTTCAAGCCACAGAAACTTTTGCATTATACTGATTACTGCAATGCTCTTTTTATGGGGCTTCCTGGGAAAACATTCTGCACAACTTCAGGATCAATAAATGATGAGCAATATATATTTGAGCTCCACAAACAGAAGTGCTGTATCTCAGTATGGGCTCTCAGTAATGCAACATGCTAGACGTCTTGGACCTGGAGTTGTAGAGGTTCCAAATGGTGTCCTGTGATAATCCAACCTATGCAGCTTGAATATTTTCACTCAGTTCCAGCAGGTTTTACAGTGGGAGTGAATTGTTGATAGCATCCCACACATTTTAAATCAGGGATAGATCTGTCAAAACAACTTGCAATGGAATAATATCTGTCTCCAGGATAAGCTCTTGAGATGGCAGCAGTATGTGGACAAGTGTTGTCCTGTTTGAACAGCTCACCACTGTTGCAGAACCTCATTAATGTAACATTGTGCCTGCAATGATGACCAAAGTTGAGGTGGCACTATTGCACCCTTCACCATGACACCAGGCCGTCTGAACAAACAAATTTTACAAAGGTAAAATTGATACTGATGACTAGATGAATAAATGATAATCTGACATGACACCAGTTGTGCATTTTAAGTGGATGATTGCTTCTCGGAGCAACTATTGTTTGATTATATATTTTTATACATATCTTTTATTTTTAAATTGTGATACATTACAAATTGTTGCATTAAAATGAATTATTGTGTTACATGAATAACACTTTCAGTCACAAGAATTATGAAATGATTGTTATATTTATACAGCACTTGATTCTTTTTTTTAACTCTTTTGCGTGTTTCTTAGTTTTTGCTTTTAATTGCCTTACTATTTTTCTAGTGCATGTACAGAAATTAGTATAGAATAGATTGAATATTTAATATTTTAACATTAAACTTTTTAACATGACATATTTAAACTCTTTTTTTTTTGTTTTAATACTGATAAGTTATTTATTCAAACTTTGAATTAAATATATTAATAATTTGAAATTGTGGATGAATCACTGTTACAAGTTACTGAGCTACAAGCCATAGCATTTTAAAAAATACGTGAAATTTGTCACTTTCATTGTTTCAACCTCTAGATGTGTAAGAAGTTGAAAAGTTGAAAAACATTTTTTACAGACACGGAGGGAAACACCTAGTTTCAAAAGTCTAGTCTAGATTGCTTGTTTGTTAATTTGTTTGTTTGTTTCTATTGCTCAAGGAACTCGGGTAGTGAACCAGTGGTGAACCAATACCAAAAACTCTTTTTATTATAACTTTTTATTGAAGTTAAATTAATTTGCTGTCAGTCATGACTGACGAGATACCATTTAACCAGCTAATCTGTTCTCATTCGTTTCATATGTTGCTGTTAATCAATGCTGAAAATTGACTTATGTCAGTATTGTCCTCAGTAGCTGAATAAGAGTTTTCCACAGAAAGTACCAGAAACTACCCAGCATTTGTGTAGAGTGTAGAGCCCAGCCTCAATTAGCTGAACCAGACATGTCTGTGACTGGCAGGGACACAAGGAAATAAATAAATAATTCATTAAATTGCTTGGACCAACACCAGCTCTTTGTAGATTGGAGCCCACTTTTGTAAGACGAGCACAAAATGAGCAGAACAAAATGTAGGACAGCACAAAAGACAAACATAAAAGGCTTTTTCTTCTCCTTTTGTTCTTTTAAAGGTGGGGTTTTCTCTCTCATGGAGGATCTCAGCATTTGTCAGGAGACGGTAAAGGAGTTTCTGATGGACCTGCCTCTTCTCTCCAGTCCCATAGTGCTGCTGTGCACAAAAAAAGAACTGCGAATTCACTGCCTGACTGTTGCAAAGCACAAAACAAATGCTTTCTACAAGTCCAGATGCTCGAAAAGTGGGACCAATACCATTCAAACTCCAGATGAGGAGCAGCGGAATACTAGCCAATCACAAACCTTTACACCAGCAGCCCCACCTTCACATGTTAAATCCTTGCAAGTTGCTGTCTTCACCCATTTTCAACACAGTTCCACTGATCACAAGTATTTGACCAGGGAATTGCCACATATTAATTCACTTCAGCCATCAGTTGCCATGGAGATGAAACGTGTTAATGGTCATCTGCCAGCAGAGCTCCATTTATTTCCAACCGAACTGTCAAATGCTTGACTGGATACTTTATTCTTTTCTTGTATTTCTATTTGCATTGTTATTGATGTGTAATTAGGATGACATTTGTATGTATATTGTAAATGCGCTTCATGCCATGTCAGTTGGAGGCTACAGCTACAGTTGCACACCTGCATGCAGGTAATTTAGGTAGTCATATGTGTTTGTTTGTTTGCCTTTTTTGCTCACTATCTTGACAGTATGTTTGGAAAATTGACCCTACAGTATCCATTTACAGCTTTTGGTTATTATTAACATAAACTGTGTCTCCAAAGCAGTGACTTTACTGAGGAAGCAACAAACCTTAACAATATAAAAAAGTAAGAAAAAGTAAAAATGTAAGAACAACTGAATAAACACTGACACAAATTGAGACTTTTGCCTGAAAGCGATGATATACTGTACCCATGCTGAGTAGTTTTATGTGAAATTGGGAATGAACACCCACTCGAGTGACAGGAGTGGTGAACCCAGGGTTGCCTACACAAATACAGCCTTTGTGTTTACTACTGAAAACTAGCCATAATAGTAACAGTACCTCCTTTTTTCTATACTATTAGAAAAATAGTTATATTATATTGTTTGTTTCATCAGCTCCATTTACCATACATACATACATACACACATACATATATACATAATACATACATACATACATACATACATAATACATACATACATACAGTGCATCCAGAAAGCAAATGTATTGAAAAACACAAAAATGTAACATACAGAATTATTCACAGCCTTTGCCATGACAGTCAAAATTGGTCTTAGCTGCAACTTGATTCCACTGATCATCCTTCAGATGTTTCTACAGCTTGATTGGACACCTGTGGTAAACTCAGCTGATTGGACATGATTTGGAAAGGGACACACCTGTTTATATAAGGTCCCATAGTAGACAGTGCATGTCAGAGCACAAACCCAGCCATGAAGTCTAAGGAATTGCCTGTAGACTGCCGAACGACAAAATTGTTTTGAGATACAGATCTGGAGAAGGATAGAGAAAATCTTATTCACCATTGAAGGTCCCAATCAGCACAGTGGCCTCCGTCATTCGTAAATGGGACAAGTCTGAAACCATCAATTGTGTGTAGAATTTTTAGGAAACAATGAATTGAATGCATTTTGAAATAAGGCTGTAACATAAAATGTGCAAAAAGTGAGGTGCTGTGAATACTTTCCGGATGCACTGTATATATTTCCATACCTGTTTGGCTGCATACTTCTTTAGCCTCAATTATTCTGAGAAGACTTTATGCTGTGTATTAGAGCATTGCTATGAGAGTTTGATTGTATTCAGCCACACGCATTAACGAGGTCACACACTGAATCAAAAACACTACACTAGCTCATTCCAAAGGATTTTTTTAAAATATTTATATTTCAACTTTGTACCAGATTTTATATAGCAGTACTTAAGACTTTTGTGCACTATTTATAGAGGGATAATATCCATACTATAGTATGGGTGCTATTCTATACTATATTAATATTAGATATTGTTATTATTTGAAATAATAAGTTAATATCCACAATCAGTACTCGATCTTTGCAGCCAGGTACTCGTGGCAAACCAATATATTCTGATAGTTAGTCTGTTAGTTTTTTCAAGCATCATTCTGGATCAGGTGAAAAGATATGGCTTGAAAAGTAGTTTGTTCCTGACACCTAGTGGTTTTCAGGTGTGTTACAACCCTGTGCAAATTTGAAATACATGAAGACTAATCATTACTCTCACTTACCCTAGGTAAATAGTTCCATGAGTGATTACAACAACAACAACAACAACAAAAACAACATTAATTATTATTATTATTATTATTATTATTATTATTATTATTATTATTATTATTATTATTATTATTATTATCATCATCATCATCATCATCATATCATCATCATCATCGTCATCATCATCATGCATCACTTTTGAATGACTTTCTATTCATATTTGGTGGTTACCCCTGTGCTGTACCCCAAACATTCATTAACTTGACAGATTTTTTCAAGGCAAACACGTTTCTTTGAACAAGAAAAAAAGCAGAAAAAGAGCAGTGGGCAGCCGTAACCACAGCGCCTGGGGAACAGTTGGGCATTAGGTCTGTTGCTCAAGGGCACTTCAGCTGCTTGCTGTCATTTCACGTGATCAAACCAGCAATCTTCTCATCACAAGGCCTTTTCTCTACTCTCCCAAAGGTTTAAAGTAAAATAACAGAAAGCTAAATGCAATTAAATCCTCACAGCAATGCTCCTTAATCGAATAGAAAACTTTGCTGGACAGAAAAAAGCAGGATAAATTGATTCATTATTTTTGATTTTGGTTGTAACAGTGAAAGAACAGGTGTCCCAATGCTTTTGTCCGTATTGTGTATTTCTGAAAATGTAACATAGTCATTAAATATGAGGGTGAGCATGACAGCCCAGCAGGGGGGCATGGAGACATCTTGAAATTTGCTATAAAATTCATCACAGAAGCAGTGTCACAGGACAAAATGCTTAAACCTGTTGTTTTTTTTCCATGTTGCTATGGTTATCACCTGAACAATAGGTTACTGTTCTGTTACCCCGGTTGTCTAAAACATTGAGTGGAGAGATCCACATATGAGAGGGACTTCCATACTGACCTCTGTAGAAATATCTAATGCACCAAGTCTAGCTTGACAGACAGGAGTGCGTGTCCAATGCCAGGGGAGGCCCCACCTACCCCTGCAGGCAAAGAGGACCCTGTCGAGCTATTTCTTCAGTGAATGTATTTATTACATGTGCAGCAAGTGGCCATGCTTGGTGGATCACTCCACTCGATGTTTCAGTGTAAGAGGGTAACAGAGCAGTAACCTATTAGTCTCTTTCATCATCTTTTTTTTAGATCCGCTTATGGGAGATATGGACAGCTCTGCACCAGGAAAAGGTGTTCCCTCATAGGGGATATGAAAACATGGTTTAACATCATAATGTTAGGGACCAAAGATAAATGTGCCCATCAATGCTTAAGGACATAAAGCACCTACACCCAGAACAGATCCTGGTAACATCAATCCAGTAGTATTTCTCAAAGTTGTGTGGAGAGGCACAGCTGACGGCTGAGCAGATCTCCTATAATGAGACTCCTTGAAATAGGGCTCAGGATGCTGACATTCCTCTTGTGGAATGAGCTCTTAGGCCTGAGTGAGCCTGGAACCCCTTAGAAACATAGGACAAAGTTAGTGAGATATGTGCCACCTAGAAATGGGTTTGCCTGTTGGGGGTTGGGGTTGGGGGGTGGCATGGAGGCATGTGTTCAACCACTGAGACTCTGTGGAGAAGAATGAGGGTGGGTGAAAAACAGTGAGTTCCAAAACCTCACAAATGGAGGCTAGAAAGCACTTAGGCATGAAGGCTACATTAGACTTGAAGAATACTCTCTACCAAATTAGGGGAGAATTTAGTGGGATGAACTGAGAGCACATGCAGATCACTGACATGTTTGGTTGAGGCCAGCAGCAGAAGTAGGGACGTCTTATAAGACACAGACTGACCCCCTCTAAGGGTTCAAATGGGTGCTGAGAAGGTACATCCAGCACTATTGCAACGTCCCAGTAAGGAATTAGCTGCTTAGTCACTGGTGGGGAACAACGAGCCCCCTTCATGAATCTGTGAATCTGTGAATAAGGAGAATGATTTATCATTATCCACAATGTCTTGTAAAAAGCTTAGCACATCAGGGACAGATCACTAGTGGAATGAGCCCTCACGTGCTGGATGGTTTTAACTACACATGGAGAGAGCCCTAGCTCACAGTGCTCTCACGGGCCAGGATGGTCAGGATGGTGAGGACGGTGAGGTGTATTTCTCTGTTCACCTGAGATAGAAGATCTCTATGTAATGGTAGACCCCATGGCTGTGCATAAAGGATAAGCATTATATCTGCCAGCCACTGAGCTTTGTGCCATCTGGGGGCAATCAGAATGAGTGTCAGCCCTTGCTTCCTCACCCTGATGAGAGTAGGGGAGATCAGACTCAGCAGAGGCAAGGCATACAGGAGCACATTTGGCCAGGGGTGGGCCAGTGCATCCATGCTAATCCCACCTCCACACACAGAAAGAATACTTGTGGACTCAGTGAAAATCTGAATTGGAGAACTGTGTACTGGTAGCAAATGTCTTGGTAAGTGCAGCAAAGAAACTTTCTGTGTGGGGAATAAATACCTATGTGGAAAAAGGCATCAATCAGATTGAATGACGTATTGACCTAGACAGAGTGCTGTATGTGAACATTCTGAAACTGTACAATCTCAGATATTTGTTCAACACTCTGAGATCCAGGATGTAATGAACTGTCCTTTTGCCAACAAGAACATGTCTGGAATAATGACTGCTTTCTGGAGAGCCAAAGCAGCTTTCCACACTACAATGTGCTCCACAAGTCCTCCAGCTTGAGCTGGAACTTGGGTGAATGAAGCCTGCATAATCCCATTCAAAAATGTTGTGAGACTCTCTTGTGTGTCTTGTGTGTCTTGTGTGTCTTGTGTGTCTCTTCTCACTGTTAGGAAGCCCTGACGAATTTAGTCAAAGAGCACATTCACTTACAACAGAAAGTTTTGTTATGGAAAAGAAAGTTATGGAAAGGTTATGCAGCACCCACATGCTTGGAAAGCCTGGCGTGCATTACGTAGGACAAGGTCATTGACAGTAAGGATCTCCTTTCACGGGACAGGCGAGGGATGAATATTTTCCAGTTGCATTCCCAAATCCTCCACGAGTTCAGCTTGATAAGATGAAAGACATTTAAGGACGATCCACTGCCAGGGATGAAGTAGGGATGTAGTCTGACAGATGGAAGTGGAGAACCAGTCCATCTTATTAGGGAGACTGGGCTTGGGTGGTGCAAGCAGGCCTCGTTGTGAGAGATTGAGATGTCTGGCTATGGACAGCTCTATAGCTGGAGGGTCCCGCATGCCAAAGGACACCATGTTTTTAACCTCATGCCCTGAAAGAACGTGTTTAAGGTTGAGAGGATCTCACCAATGCTGTTGCATGTGATTGGCACATGCTGGTAGAACCGGCAAAAGCTGGGAGGAAATAGGAGCTTTCCATCCTAAATATCTCACTACTACTGTTTCTGCTGTTCATCTTTTTTTCTCATTTTAATATAAAACAACACAGGAATAAACATCACATAATAGTTGTGTCATATTGTTGCTCTGGTTTTAAACAAAACAATGTGAGTACAGATCCAAACTGCACTAAATAAGTTGTGAAGCTTAAAGTTTTGAAGAAAAAAAAATTTACATGTAACATTTACATACACATCTGCAGCATTTAGCAGACACCTTTATCCAGAGCGACTTACAAAAGTGTTTTGCTCTTTGTTCAAATATCCTTAGCTAGTTATAAGAGGCTAGAATCCAGAGATTCCTCAAGTTTAGGTGCTATCAAAAACAAATATCAGATCGGAGACTAAAAGAATATTATTATAAACCTTAAGGGGTTAAATACTCTTGAAAGAGTTTCACTTGTACCATTTGTACCCGTGAGGCTGTAAATATACTCCTAGTCCTCTGGTAGGCATATTTAAACCAGTAAAATATTTCTATTTTACAGTAAAATATTTCTATTTTACACATGGAATGACCACTGGGGGCCCTGCGGACAGAAGCTACATGAGTACAAGATCTGGAGAAGGGGCTCATGAGGTTGTTCGATTGGGCCAACAGGGATTTGGGTGAAAGCAGCTAAATTCCCATCTTGAGTCAAAGGCCACTTGAAATTAGGTACAAATTAGGTACAGCCTATATGTTGATGTTTAATAACGTTTGTGCAGCCCTGCTTAAAATTTATATTACTGTGAATAGCTAGGTAAGTAAAGGATGACACATTTCCTTAACGCTTTAAGCGTGATTACAGTGGCAACTACCATAGAAGCTGAAGCTGGATTCATTGGTCTCACCAGAGGTGGCATCAAGGCCACCAAGGACACTACAAGTAAGTAAGAGAGAGAGAGAGAGAGAGAGAGAGAGAGAGAGAGAGAGAGAGAGAGAGATAACTATATTAATTCCAGAGGGAAAGTCACATATTACAGCAGCACAACAAGCAACAAAGAGCAGGAAGAGCACAGTACTCAAGCCTTATTAAGAACAGAATAAATAAATAATGAGCTGTTATTAAGTCTTAAGTATGTAATATGCAATTGAATAAATATTATGTGGTGTTAGTACATGAGCATGGTCTGTTAGTGCGCTACAGTTTGATCACTGTTGATACAAAATGACCTCCTTTACCATTCCTTGCTACAGTCTGTTGCTGAAAGTGCTCCACTGTCTGACCAGTAAGTAATGGAAGGGCTGATATGTGTTGTCCATGATAACGGTCAGTTTGTTCTTCTTTCCACAACCGCCACAAAACTCTCCAGTCAGCATCCAAGAACAAAGCCAGCCTTCTTGATCAGTTTGTGCTTCTTCTTGGCGTCTCCACCTTTGATGCAGCCTCCCCAGCAGACTGCTACAAAGAAGACAGCACCTGCAACAAAAGACTGGCAAAAGATGGCCAACGTTTTACTTCACACATTGAAGGACCTGAGCTTCCTCAGTAAGTAGAGTCTGCTCATCCCCTTCTTGTACACAGCCTCAGTGTTGGCCCTCCAGTCCAATTTACCGTCAAGCAGGACACCCAGACATTTGTCAGCCAGCTCAACATTCTGACCCATGATGATAATAGGCCTTATTGTGTTCTTCTTCCTTCCACCATCTCCTTGGCCTTGGACACATTAAGGAGCAGATGGTTATTTTCACACTACTCCACAAACTTCAGACTCGCAAAAAATCAACTTGCATATGCATGCTATGTTATACACTTCCCTTCAAAAGTGGACAGTCCCTTTTTTTTCAGTCAACTGAGAACATTAGGGTTTGACATTACAAAATGAATATGAGACAAAATATCAACATTTCAGCTTTTATTACCAGATTTACCATTTACAACTTGATCTGATTTTTACAACAGTTAATGTTACAGAAAATAACAAATACAGGCAGACAGTATCACACTCTGACTCTTCACCCCAAGTTGTCAGACCAACTCTGACAACTAGCAAATATGCTTCTATCTGCAATATTATATTAGGTGCTGTCCATTTCAATCAATAATGCTTTTTTTTTTTTTTTACAATACTGTAAATTTTAACCAGGATTGTGTATTTTTACAATAGAAAATAACAATCACAGACAGACAGTCATCATTATTGTTTCACATTCTGACCCCTCATCCTGCCTGATGCAGTGTTATCAAATAGCAGCAGCTAAAATCTTAGTTGCACTACATTAAGTTTCTCTAATGTCCTGAAAATATCCCAAAATATGTGTGTTTCACATGGGCTCCAATAGCAATTGCCTCAACTGAACAAGACAAAAAGCTGAATAACCTTTGGCTGAGGTCATGGTGAGAAGCCCGAGTCAGCAAGGTGAAGGTGGCAGATGTTGTCTTCTTAAAGCAATTTCCATTTCAGGCTAAATGGTGCTTCAGTATCAGTATCGATTAGCACCAGTGTGTAACTACTGGACCATGTGAGGTGATGCACATTTTTGTTTAGATCTACTATTTTGCTTCAGGTCATCAGCTGATCAATAGTGATAATATAATAGTAGCATTTTTAGTAACTCAATCTTCTTTGATTTGATTGGCACCTCTAAGCAGTGAAGATCCTATTCACTGAGTCATGTACAGCTCTCTTCACCATTCGGTGCACGTCTATAACATGAATCTTTTACAGCTCCATATTATTTATTTAAAACCTATAACATTATAGAGCTCGAGCATCATATTAGAATATTTCAAACCCTATTCAATTTTGTTAGGTGAAAAAAAATTACTTTTACATTATTGAAAATGCATGTATGATAGCAAAGTATATTTGTGCTATTGTGAAAGAGGTTTGGCCTTGCACTGCTGTCTGTTGAATTTCAACAAATATTCATATATATTTAATACTTATACAGTATACTATAAAATAACAGAGAAAGAAGCCCGCTCAAGGGAAGATATGTACCTAGGAGAGAAGTCTTATAAAAAAAGAATTTATGTAAATAGCTTTACAGTAAATGGACATGGTTCTTATGGGTGGGTGTGTGTGTGTGGGGGGGGGTCCACATCTGCCAGTGTTGGTTCAGTAATGTAAAGCTATTATTACACAGTTGGGCTACAAATTGTTTTTTCTATTGAATGCATTGTAACTAGACTGTAGCTCATATTGTTTCTGCCTTAAGGATGTTTTCCTATTACAATAATAAAATGCTTATGGATTGAAATAACCGCTATTTATCTGGAGGAATGCATGCACTGCAGAAAAATCTGTAACAACTCAAATCAGCATAAGGCCTTCTCTGTGTTTCTTGAAGTTCTGACTCTCATGAGATCAGCTTAAGGTATTCTCATGGCTCCCCGGACGTGGGAAGCTGTGGGGTCTTCATGCTTAAGCTCATGGTGACTGGGATCTCTAAAACCATAAAAAATACAAGCTAAAGCACACCCAGATTCACATTCTTACCCTGTACATTTTAGTTATTTCCCTGCTCCCAAGAAACCTCATCTTAAACATAACTAGTCTTAAATCTAACTCATCCCAACAACAAATCAACCAATCAACTCACAACAACCCCTTTCAGAGATACAGGGTGTGTGCCAAAGCAGGAAATTCAATAAAATGTGCCAGAGGATGGTGTCTCCAGCACCATGGATGAGAAACACTGAAATGATATGTATGTTGCAATGGAAGGGTTCTCAGGAATCTAGGTAACGTTCTTATTTGTCTAGTGGGGTGTCACACTATGAACTCTGATGTACAGTAATGAATGAAAGTGTTGGCACCCCTGGAATTATTCCAGAAAATGCATATATTTCCTTTGTGTGCATTGGAATAACACATTAAAACTGAGAAAAGTAACAGGTGTGGTCAACAGATGAATCACACCTGAAACCAGATAAAAAGAAGAGAAGTTGACTCAATCTTTGCATTTTGTGTCTGTGTTTGCCACACTAAGCACATGATGTGCTGGTGATGATGATCATTTGTCCATGGTGCACAACATACTCAAGAGATTTTACAACCCATGGCTCTGTAGCTAATCTCCCTGGACATGAACGGATGAGAAAAATTTATGAAAGGTTGCAACACAGAACAGTGTTTCTTCTCACCTGAGGTGGATCAAGGAAATCCTTGTGGACAAATGAGACCAAAATAGAGCTTTTTGGTAAATATACTGTTTACCCAAAACAGAATGAGGCCTACAAAGAAAAGAACACAGTACCTACAGTCAAACATGGTGGAGGTTCAAAGATGTTTTGGGGTTGTTTTGCTTCCACTGGGTGGCACTGGGTGGTTTGACTATGTGCAAGGCATCATGAAACATAAAGATTACTAAAGGGTTACATATTACAAAATCTTATTAAATATTAAAAGGTATTAAAAGACTTTATCTTCCTGTTGTCTGAGCAACTGTCTCTACTGTTAAGGGAGCATCGATGTGAGGATTTGATTGCATTCAATAACAAGAGCATTAGTGAGGCCAGGATGTTGGATGATCACCACCCCAAGATCTCTGTGCCTTTGTTACTGCTAGATTTCACAGCCAGCTGGCTGATATTCATAAGGGACTCAGAACTGGCTCAATATTGTTTTTAATATTGCGAACCACTATTTAATTTCTGAATTTGTTGAATGGAATATGACATGGTTGAATATTTGAAGCTAATCTGGATTCCATATTCCCTCTTATCATAATTAGGCCTTCTAGGATCTGTTTTTAATCAGCTACAGTGAGGAAAATAAGTATTTGATACACTGCCAATTTTGCACATTTTCCCACCTAATATTACTAATATTAGTAATATTCACATTGTCACTAATTACACTGTATAATTTTTAATAATTAAGTTGTCTTAATTAATCTTATCTGTAGGTTACTCTGATAATGGGTTATGAAGCCTTGAAAATGACATGTAATTGTCCATAAAGTGCACAGTTTCTCAGTTTCTAAGAGTTATGAAAAGTGACTATAACAGGGAAACTAGTGGGTAAACACGATTAGTTATAATTGACAGCAGAGAGTTACAAAGCGAAAGGTTAGCATTACAGGTTGTACAGCCAAACTTGCTAAGGCTCAAGTAGATTGGACTCGCTCCATCCTGGTGCTGGAATACCATCAGTTCCACTGTCAAGAGTTTCCCCTGCTTCCATAACCTTGATCAAAACAGATCTAATTAACACAACCTTCCTGAGTTCAAGCGAGTATAGCAGAACAGAGACACCATCACAACTTCAAGGGCAATGTTTGAGGCCCAGGACTGAGAGCTGCTGTTGTTGGAAGTGAACTGTGTTGGAAAATAAGGAAAAGACTCTTAGTTAAAGTGCATTACCCAATGTAGTTAACTACCCAATGTAACCTTTTCATGTTAGCCAATGAACCACTTCAATCATCTCAGCTTAGTCGGACAGGCAGCAGTGTGCTATACAGTAGTTTAGCTTGTCGCTTAATTAGCCTGGCAATTTCCCAGAAATAATATGTGCACAGCAGGTGAACTCAGAGTGCTCAGTGCACCCAGCTGTGCCAATTTAGCTTAAGAAGCATGAGAGGCAGTGTTGTACAGACAGCAGTTACCATCCGAACACAGACCCGAGAACCTGTAATAATTAACTACACATTTTTATTATTATTAATGAGTGTGAGAAGTGTGGGTTGGCCCCACAGCAATTTATGTAAGTGTGTTATGTTTGTGTCAACAGATATTCTTCTCAACTGTTACTAGTGCACTAGTCGGCCTCGTAAATAATTCACTACAGCACTGTGTGCATTAAAAACGAAGAGAAATTTATCAGTGGGCTGTTCATCACATTGCCACATGAAGGCTGGAGGGATATTTCAGCATCATTTCATTATCATACTTACACAGCCAGACAGATTCTTCGGTATTATTGTTTTTCACCCAGCATAAAAGTCAGAATACTGAATTCTGCAAGAAAGAGATTACAAAAGAACAGCTTAACTCAAAGCATGCTCAGGGAAAACAAATGTCATGTTGATTTAAAGCTCTAACATTCAGATACATTTACTGGACAATGAGCATTATGTAGTCACACATGTTTATGCCATTCATAATATAGTCCAAATGAGTAACGTAAGTTAGGGGTGAAGCAACGTTCCAATTACAATGTGACTTTTCATTTTACACTATGCAAATGTTTATCCAGATAGCCGACACATCTGTGCCAATACAGGGCCACTTTTGGGACTTAAGGCTCAGATGTAGGCCACATTTGGGATCTGATGCATGAATGGGCTCAGACATTAAATAAGATCATCAGCCAAAAATGTTTTTTCAACCAGAGGTGACATCTGCCTGGAAAACATTACAGAGATTTATATTTGAATGAAACTAAGATTATCAGGTACCGGTTAATTGAGGATAGGATTGAATTTACATGGACCCCTTGGGTAATTCTGTCTTCCACAGGAACTCCTCTGTGATTTTATTTTTATCCACATCAGCCATGTTTTTGTTTTTTCTCTCATCCAGTTTTTATTACCCACTGTTATTCACTGAATTAAGTGGTAGTCAGATCATGTTAGTCACCCTCCCTACTTTTAACAATCCTGTTTTTCCAAGAACCTTATTTATAAAGTATGTGTTTGGCCACTGCTACACACCGTAGGCCTATTTAGATTATTTAAACATATCCATCAGAGAGTCTACACCAGAAATGCAATCAAATGTTGAAATAAAAACTTTGGACTGAAATAATAGCCAGTGTTTGCTCAACTTTTTTGAAAACAAATGCTATCATATGACCATGTGGCACACTTAGGTACCCAAACTTGTCTAGTCCTCAGATAATTTTATTGCTGTCAGGATTCAAGAGTTTCATTAGAGAGGATAATATATCCTATATTTTTATAGGCTTTTAACAATTTCAACATTGGTCACAAAGCAACCAGTGAAATTACATGAACCTTTACCTCATCCAAACCTAAACCTGACCTAACCTGCACCTTACCCTAACCTTAACCTAACCCTTACCCTAACTCTAACCTTAACCATAATTGAAAATATGTGAAGAAATATGTAAAAAGTCTGTACATGCTATGTATTTCTTGGGGTGCTCTTTTTTTTATCATTAACATTTACAAATTAATGTGATTTGTTGTATTAACAGCAATAGAAGAAACTGATTGTAATAGAGTTGGTAAAATGACTACATGTCAAGATCTGAGCTGAGTGACTAATATGCTAATGGCCAATGCTAGAAAACTATAGCAAAGATAGATTTGACTGTCCTGTGTCAGTAAATAAAATTAATTAAATACATAATAATAGGCTATGTATATTGCTAGGATATGGCTCTTTTCGTGTATATGTGATCTGATTTAAATTTAAATTAAACTAAATATAAAATAATTAACAGAACAACTATTTTGTGTTTCAATTTTTGTATGCAGCTTCTGCAAGGATCACTTTACTGTCATGTATTTGTTCTTATAGTTCATCAAGACTGTTCAAGCCAGTGTGAAACTTCTTCCTACTGTACAGTGGATTGGCTTGCAACATTTTGCAATGTTTTGCAACAGGCTTCCAGACATGTTTGCTCCCATGTGGACATATGTCAGAAAAGGCAGGTTATATTTAGTCAGGCCCAAAATAATGAGAGTCCTTGACAAAAACAATAAAAGCTATGCAGTACAGAATAAAAACTACCACTCATGTTTAGACAAGAAACACTTCTTGATCTCTACATCATACATTTCATTGACAGTGACAAAAAATACTTTTATTCCTGGAGGAATAAAGGTTGGACAACACTTTAGAATTGATTTTTTAGAAAGCCAGTGTATATAATTCATTACTCTTAATAATCAATCTACATTTTCCAAGAATTCACTGAATAATAAGTCTTTTAACAATAAGCCAATTTGGGATTAGTTGGGCACATGGTTATATAGACTGTAGCCAGAAGGCACATTAATATTTTTATAACTAAATTTACAGTCGCACGAAATGTGTGGGCACTTCCCATTTTCAAAATTGCTGTTATGGAGAATAAAAATATTAGCTAATTTCCAAAAGGCATGAAGTTAAGAATGGCATTTATTTAATGAAAGATGTTTAATGATGTTCATCAGGGACTGTGAGGACCATAACAAAACCTTTAACCTTTTGTCATGAATATGCAGGAAATGTTTGAAAACTTGCTTAGTAACAAACATTTTTACACTCTTAAACATAAGTGAACTTTAAATGGGATGCTGTAGAAGAATAATCAAGTGTGAGTGTAAAGAATGTTGAAATTGGTAAAGATTTTTTAATTCAAATGTTCTTCATACTCTAATATAGAATTCATGAAACAACCATTTGAAACACTTGTATTTTTAGAGCCTTGTGCTTCTTTGTGGGCATCAATTCTTTTCATTTTCAGAGAAACAGGCAGCAGTTTAGAGAACACAGTAGTTTCTGATTGTTTGGATGAATTATTTGTTAAGCCTTGCATCATTGGGTTATCAGTGACATGGTTGTGGGTTTGCCATGCTTCCACTGTTGGGCTCTTAGTTTCATACACCAAGCAAAGGCTGCACACTGGTCCGGGCATGTGTGACTTATATGAGTTTGTTCATTGCAAGGAGGAGTTAAAGCCTGCAGCCATCTGTGTGTGATACAGTTGGTAAATTGGCTGACTTTGTCTAGCAGTGATTATGAAGCCATAGCCCAAACATGTTGGGCTTAAAATATCTTGCAGTGTCAAAATGTTGTGCATGGTGCTTTTGACTTTTTCTCCATTGCAAAATTATTATTATTATTATTATTATTATTATTATTATTATTATTATTATTATTATTATTATTATTATTATTATTATATAAAATTTTTCAAATAAAATATAAAATAAACAACAATTATTTTAATTATACAACAAAATAGTACACTAATCTTGCTTAAAAGGCAATACCAGTAAAATGCTGTGAAATTACTGAAAACTTTTAAATTTTAGTTGAGGGTTGTGCCAGCTTGCTAAAGCCGCACTAGTGATTGTAGATGAGGGCTGTTGCCAGCTTGCTAAAGCCGCACTAGTGATTGTAGATGAGGGCTGTTGCCAGCTTGCTAAAGCCGCACTAGTGATTGTAGATGAGGGCTGTTGCCAGCTTGCTAAAGCCGCACTAGTGATTGTAGATGAGGGCTGTTGCCAGCTTGCTAAAGCCGCACTAGTGATTGTAGATGAAGGCTGTTGCCAGCTTGCTAAAGCCGCACTAGTGATTGTAGATGAGGGCTGTTGCCAGCTTGCTAAAGCCGCACTAGTGATTGTAGATGAGGGCTGTTGCCAGCTTGCTAAAGCCGCACTAGTGATTGTAGATGAAGGCTGTTGCCAGCTTGCTAAAGCCGCACTAGTGATTGTAGATGAGGGCTGTTGCCAGCTTGCTAAAGCCGCACTAGTGATTGTAGATGAGGGCTGTTGCCAGCTTGCTAAAGCCGCACTAGTGATTGTAGATGAAGGCTGTTGCCAGCTTGCTAAAGCCGCACTAGTGATTGTAGATGAGGGCTGTTGCCAGCTTGCTAAAGCCGCACTAGTGATTGTAGATGAGGGCTGTTGCCAGCTTGCTAAAGCCGCACTAGTGATTGTAGATGAAGGCTGTTGCCAGCTTGCTAAAGCCGCACTAGTGATTGTAGATGAGGGCTGTTGCCAGCTTGCTAAAGCCGCACTAGTGATTGTAGATGAAGGCTGTTGCCAGCTTGCTAAAGCCGCACTAGTGATTGTAGATGAGGGCTGTTGCCAGCTTGCTAAAGCCGCACTAGTGATTGTAGATGAGGGCTGTTGCCAGCTTGCTAAAGCCGCACTAGTGATTGTAGATGAAGGCTGTTGCCAGCTTGCTAAAGCCGCACTAGTGATTGTAGATGAGGGCTGTTGCCAGCTTGCTAAAGCCGCACTAGTGATTGTAGATGAGGGCTGTTGCCAGCTTGCTAAAGCCGCACTAGTGATTGTAGATGAAGGCTGTTGCCAGCTTGCTAAAGCCGCACTAGTGATTGTAGATGAGGGCTGTTGCCAGCTTGCTAAAGCCGCACTAGTGATTGTAGATGAGGGCTGTTGCCAGCTTGCTAAAGCCGCACTAGTGATTGTAGATGAAGGCTGTTGCCAGCTTGCTAAAGCCGCACTAGTGATTGTAGATGAGGGCTGTTGCCAGCTTGCTAAAGCCGCACTAGTGATTGTAGATGAGGGCTGTTGCCAGCTTGCTAAAGCCGCACTAGTGATTGTAGATGAAGGCTGTTGCCAGCTTGCTAAAGCCGCACTAGTGATTGTAGATGAGGGCTGTTGCCAGCTTGCTAAAGCCGCACTAGTGATTGTAGATGAAGGCTGTTGCCAGCTTGCTAAAGCCGCGCTAGTGATTGTAGATGAGGGCTGTTGCCAGCTTGCTAAAGCCGCACTAGTGATTGTAGATGAGGGCTGTTGCCAGCTTGCTAAAGCCGCACTAGTGATTGTAGATGATATTTTACACGATCAATAATGGCTAACTTAGTTGCCTTGCGAATATTATGTTGTTTGCTGATCATAACTATTCACAGTAACGGATATTTGGAATGGATTCCCACAACTTTGTGTGTTGTTCTTTTATGTGCTGTCTTGGCACATTAGTCACTCATGTTTTGAGTAACCACTGTCTTGTGGAAGAATGGCATGGGTAGTGACCTTGCATTCGTGTGTGTGTGTGTGTGTGTGTGTGTGTGTGTGTGTGTGTGTGTGTGTGTGTGTGTGTGTGTGTGTTAGCCATGCTCAGTGAGTCACTCCTCTTTGAATCAATTGCCCTCTTTTGATTAATATATCGACTCTGGTAAGGCATTCTGCTTGGCTTAACAATAAAGAGCATTTTGTTTCCAAACAAGATGCTTCCAGTGATTTTCATTACAATGCCAACTTTATGTTACACAAAATGTTTATATGTCAGTATATACTGAGCGTTCTGGAGATATGCCTTCTGTGTTGTACTCCCTGTGAAATCCCAAGCACAGTGAATACCACATCAGTCCTGTGTGTCAGCCCAATAGATCACAGCAGATATGGTTCGACAGGCAGTGGCCATTTTTTAGTTGTCAGCGCTTGACAGCCAAAAGAATTAACAGTTCCAGGACCAGAGGCACCAAATAAGCCCCAAAAAAATTCACCAGCATAATGCAGGTTATTTTCTTACACTTCCCTTCAGAAAGCAGAATAGACCACTGAAATCTCAGTGGTCATCTCACCAACCTGTCAGACTGTCCCAATACTGACCATGCAGCTGTCTCTTTACTGTGCTAGATATGTTAGAAATTTATCTATTTTTGCTTTTTTTGTCATGGCAACAATTATCAAATGATGACAAAAAGCATCAAGACAGTCAAATAAAAAAAACACTGATGTTCACAAAATAGTTTATTAACAGTTTTTTTTTTTCATATGCATGGTGGTCATTATCTACACTATGCATGTGTTTAATTGTTATAGTTGCTTAATGGCCTATTTACTGGACCTTTATAGAAAATCCAGTAGAAATAACAAGAGATTATATGCATAATACACCACATGGTAAACAAAAATGGCTGATGGTTGGCAGGCACTCCATCTGCCTCAGGGATTTTTAAAAAAAATCCTTCTACAAAACAAACTACTTGCAGACATACAAAAACATAGCCCACAACAAAAAGTTAAACCCAGGTTGTTTCAATGTGTAAAACTGTGGCAGTGTGTGAGTAAAATAACTCTGAAACCAACTACAGCTATGTAAATGCACATTATAGCAATTAATAATTAATTCTAAATAACATATTGCCCCAAATAACCTCTTTTTATTTCAACTCTGTAAAAAAGTTTTACTTATTGGCCATATTTTACATAGCACTATTTATTTTCATGGCAATATAAAAAGCAGTAAAAATCATACATACAAAACTCACCTACTCACTGGATTCTGTTCAGTCCTGGTGTGCCCAACTAGATATAATTAGTGGAACTTACAAAGCTGTTTTACATCTGTAAAATGTATTCATATTTAAGCTGAATTGATGCATATTTGAAATATGAGTAGATGATATTTTATATTCCAGAAAGAGGTATGAGGGGAAAAACGAGAATTGAGAGTGACCCTAGATTAACCATGTGTCTACTAATGTGAACATCATGCAGCCTAGAGATTATAAAAAAAAAGATAGATAGATAGATAGATAGATAGATAGATAGATAGATAGATAGATAGATAGATAGATAGATAGATAGATAGATAGATATGTCACCAATAAAAAAATGATTTTAAGTGCACAATATGTCTATTTTCAGTTAAAAGGAAAGTCAGAAATTACACTAATAGAGCAAATTCAGTCACATTCATGTTAGATAAGCATGTAGCACCAGACTGAATAAAAGGTTACACAACATAATGTCTGTGAATGTAATGCAGGCTAGTGAGGAACACTTCTGTATGAAGAAAGTTAAGAAATGTGGTGTGCAGTGCAAATGACAGACATTAAACAAAAGTAATCTTTTGTGTATTTTAAAATATAAAGTTATACAATAAGACCTTTTAGCTCATAGTAATCAAAGTGCCAATGGAATTACATGTTTACCTGTGGAGTACTGATAAAAAGCACCAGGCTTTTTCTGTTGACTGAAGCAAAGAATCCAAAAATAACACATTTCACCATTTACAGAGACTGATTTTTATCTAAGCTTAAAAGGCTGAAACTTGTCCATTAGTGTGCTCTGCAGGTCAGTGACACATCTGCAGTATTGGAGAAAGAAACTTTTTTTTCTGAAATAAAGCCAAATTCACAAAAAAAACCTGGTTTGGTGACAATGTGCATGTGCCTAGTCATGTTTTTGGCTCAATTAACACTAAATCCGATTACATTAGTGATATTCCTGACTGGACTGCAATGCATTTCAATGATCTAATCAAAGGAGCAAAATTCCTTTTGTTGGGGAATAATTAATATGATCTGCATGACAAAAGGAAAGGGATCTTTCAGATTCTTGGGGCGGCAGATAAAAAGCAGGAGACAAGGATCAATACTCATCTCCAGGCATCAAACTCAAAGGTGCATTGCCTCTGAGTGATAAGTCACCACGCATTTCATTCAAAATATCAAAAGATACCAGCCAGCAGCAAAGGCTGCATCCTTTCAAAGGCTTCTCTTGGCTTCCCTTTATGTCAGGTTATGTTTGTATCAACCAAGATCCTCTTATCTCCTTCTTAGATGAGAAAGCCAGATTTTTTCCTGCTTTCTTTTTTCTTTCTCTCAACGACTGTGTTAAAAGGTTCTTCAAGGGGAGGATGGAGAGAACCCAAAGATGAAACGTTTCAGCATATCTGGGAAGGGAATCAGCTGCAGCATTTGATATTGAGTCTTCCTCGCCTTGCTGCCATTAGCTTGCGCTAGACACCAGAGGGTGGTGTTGACTTATTTATTTATGCCTGCACTGTGGTTTCAATGCTGTCTTTAATTCATGCTAAACAGCTTGAAATTAGAAATAAAATGTGGAAAAGAATTTAAGATTACTGACATTACTTCAGAATCATGTCAACATATTAGATTTTTTCATTCGGCCTAAGCTGAGCAGTCCGTAACTATGTGGCAAGCCTTTGCAATAACATCCCAGTAGAGATCCCCCACAAACCAACACATCAAACAGTGCAAGATGAACAAGGTGTTAATGCTGATAGCGCCTTCAGGGTAGAGCACCTGATACCAATGTGCTTGGACAGGTACTGCTGGCAACCTCAGGCATGACCTGTTTCTTAAAGGAATCAAGCATGATGAATCAGATGCAGAAGGTCCAGACCATCAGAATTGTACTTTTGCATATACATTCTACACAAGGGGATTGTTCATTGTTTGTCAGTAAAGGCAGTGTTTTTCTGCAGATCCATCACATCTTAAAGATTCTTGACAACTTAAAGGCTTTCTGCTTTTTTGATGCATTGTCTGGTTCTCCTGGATGGTTCTTTGTAGAACATTTTTAAAGATAGTTCTATATAAAGCCAAATGTTCTCCTAGTGTTAGACTTGTTGCTAACGAGTCTGCAAAAAGCCATGTTTAATGTATAGTGTAATGCATAATATGAATACAGTACAATGTGAAAATATTAGGATAACCCATGAAATCGTGTCTTTCATACTATATTTCTTTTTTTTACAACATTTTTCTATATAGATCAATAAGTTATATCCATCTATGTATCTATATATCTATCTAGATAGAAAATGGGTTTTTCATAAGACATATATGTTAATATCATATTAAAATTATATAAATATTATCACCTCAGCACATATTTATATCCCAACATAGATATAAATATTGATATATCACCCAGCACTAGTATTAATGCAAGCAGCATTAATATGAATTACAAATGACTAGAGCAGCTGTGGCCTTAAGGTTAGAGAAGTGGGTTTGGCACCACAACATTGCTGGTTTGATACCCTTGACTGGCAGAAAGTGGGGGCAGGAGGTGTGAAGGTGTAATGTTTTCTTCTCCTTCAACCTCCATAGCAGAAGTACCCTTGAGCAAGGTCTGTAACCCCCATTTACTCCCTGGGTGCTGAGGTGGCTGCCCACCACTCTGTGTGAGTTTGTGTTCACAACCCCTAATGTGTGTGTTCACTGCCATGGAGACTAAATGTGGAGGGTACATGCATCTGGCTGTAAAGGATGATTGGGTAGCACCAGTACAGACTGTTGAAAAATATTGGTCTAAAAACTATGACACACAAATATCCTTAATATAAGCATTACTGTAAGCTAAAACTAAGAATATGTACATGTATTTGTATTTTGATGTGTAAGTAATTTTTGTGAGGTGTAATCTTGTGAGTGAGGTTGAAGACTGGCCAGAAGACCCCTGGCAAGAGGCTGTGAATTATCAGAGGTCAAGCAAGGCCTGATAGTGGGTTCCAGTTGGATGGAATATTCCATTGTCAAAGTTGTGTTGGCATTTAACATTCCTCAGTGTCCCATGTGGACTGGCAGTGCATCATAGAAGACATTACAACCCACAGTGAACAGCAAAAGCAAAACAAAAATAATGTTATAAATTAAAATGTATAAAATGGGATGTATCCTTTGGCAAAATCTCAGTATCTTGGGTCACTTGGTCAACTGTAATTTGTTATTATACTGAATTGAAATGTTTCCTACACAAGAGAGCAGTTGAGACGGATGTCTCGCCCTGTTGCTTGCCTATTTTGTGAGATCCCTGTCCTTATCTGATTACTATGGTGCTGTGGCTATGCTGAAGTGCCTGTAACAGCATAACAACTCCAAGCCTGTTGGCATTGTGGAAAACATGCTCCAGTTCTGCTAAGCCCGGCTGCATACCTCTTAGCATTAGAGTTCCAACCCTGCTAAGCCTAGCTTTTAGCACTGTGGCAAATATTTAGATATTTAAAATGAAAATATTTGTATACTGCATTCTGCCATCTTGCAAAAATGCTGTGTGGGTTGTTAATTTTTTAAACTACTTAATATATGAGTGGTTTATGTGTCAGTGTATATGACAATGCATTGTATGGTACACATCTATCATCACTTTCATGCACAAACACATGGGCCTCTCCATTTTTACCATTTTTCAGTTGCTCAACATAATGTGCATCTGGTTGTTTTTCTTTGCATTTTGTGAAATCATGATGAAGAGACAAATAGAAACGCTCCAAATCACTAGGAATATTATCTTTTAACACTGACTTCCATTGAAAGTTTCTTTCCCTTGTCATATAAAGCTGGCATTTTACAGATATTGTTGGAAAAAACAATGTACAACCATACACTCACGTCATTGAGTCCGTTGACAAGTCTGGCATTGACCATGGAATTCTGCTTCTGTAGAAAGAGAAATGAGCAATTCAATTACCCCTGCAATAGGAGAGAGGTAATAGAATATGTTCCATGAGAAAAAAAAATAAAACATCTGTATCACTGTAAAAGATGAACTTAATCTAATATTTCATTTGCAATTTTTAATTTCAAACATGTTAATTTTCTCCTTTGGCTTTCATTATGTGCTGAATAAAATCTTTCCTCGAATCAAAGAATAATTTCATGTCTTCCACAGTAAGTGTCTTCAGTTGCTTAGCAACACCAGCCCTAGTAAGGACTAACTTTGTGATGCTGTCTGGGTTTGTGAAGGTAATTCAGGGGGCAAGCTGATTTTAAAATAGGTTTTCACGTGGGCGGGACCTGAACTTTACATCTGCGTTGCTGCGGGGCATTGCCACTGGTTGGTGCCGCTTTACTGCCAAAGCCAATAGGAATATTAACCCCTAAAATAACTATTTGCCCAAACGGTCATTACTGCACTCATTGAGTCCTGCTGAGACAGAAGGAGGGGGTCCGGGCAGCAGGGACACTGTAATGAATTTAATTGAGGATATTAATTCTTAATTACTCCTACATCGGAAATGATACTTTGTGCGTTTGCCCGTGTGTATGTGTGCTTTGAGTTTGATGGTGTCTGAGCTGTTGTCGTTGTTGACAGTCATAAAGTTGGGCACCTTTTTATTGGATCCAATTGTGAGCTGCCAGCCAATAGACAGTGACAGAGGTGACATCAGCTGCTGTAAAAAGTCTTCATTTGGAGGTTATTTTGACCTCAATATTACGACCATGTTCACAGCCTAGCAGTCACCATAGATGCCTGTTCTAACTCCGAACTGATGTCCTTCTCTTATAGCACTGGGGCAAAGTAAAGTAAAGGGGCATGTAAAAAGAAATTGAAGTTGAAGTTTTTGAAGAAACATTTTTTTTTTGCACTTAAGAAAGCGTCTTTATTATGTCAAACATGAATAAAAGAACCCAAGGTTCAGTAGTAGGTATAGAACTATAGATACAACTAATGCCTTATCCACTTTTGCCTGGTCAAGGTGACGGTGTGTCAAAAGCCTAACAAAACCATACACAGTTAAAAATAACGGTGCTACAAAAGGTCTTTTGACCAATGCCACAGAAGAAACATTTTTCAAAGGCTCTTCATGCCTTTTAAAAGGTTCTTCGCACTCAGACATATCATACAAAAATATATATGGTTGTTTATAGAACTAAATGTTCTGCGATGGTCAGCTTGAATCCCCTTTATTCTCCTTTATTCTCTGGACAGGATGCCAGTTCATTGCAGGCTACAACACACATTCATTCACTCACACTCACACCTAGGGGCAGTTTAGCACATCCAATTAGGTATAAAACCTTAAAGAACATGAGGGATGGGTTTAGTACTCCACTGTTAGAGCAATATTACATTAAAATGCTCCAATAAGTACAGTCTGAGCTGTTCACAGTTGTGGTGATAGGGGAGGTCTGAAGCATTAAATGTTTTTGAAAGCACCGTTACAAAAAGCTATTACATGAAATGATGAATTGCTTGCTGTCTGAGACATTGTTTTACAATAGTTTGAGATAAGCTTTAGGCCTTGAATGTAGGTTTAATATACATGCATTGCATTGTAGGGCAAACAGGCCCCAGGTTCACTAGTGGTTTTGAATAGTATTGAAGAGGCTATATTTGTGATATTGCAATTGTGACCCATAGTTCTCAACAAAGTAAAGAAGTTGATACGTTTACTACAATCAACCAGTTTTAATTATTTTTATGGAATTAATGGGACTGAGTTTTGTATGTTCATTTTAAGCATACACACACACACACACACACACACACACACACACACACACACACACACACATATATATATATATATATATATATATATATATATATATATATATATACCAAGACAAAAGCAAGACTGCCATTCTTTGGGACTCCATGTCAGTTTGGCATGAAACCATTACAGTTGTACATTGCAATCAGCTATTTTGGGTGCAGCTATTTTGATGATGAGGGTAACATTAGTAGTAGAAGTAGAAAGATTAGTGGTTTTAATACCAGTTACAGCAGAAGTAGAGGAAGTAGCAGTAGTAGGATAAACTGACTAAAAAATAAAACTAGAAAAATAGAGGAAAGCACAGTGTTGTCAGTGGGTGATGTCCCACTCCATAAGGTATAGAGTATATACCTCACATAAACAATATAAACCATAGTATATCATTAAAAAGTAGTCAGTATTTACCTGCAAATGTTCTGCTTTTTACTCCTATGTGAAAATATTGCATTGTTATATATGTGATATTGATATCACAAGCGCAACAATGCCACCGGCCAACACTATTGTTATTTATCATACGCCATTTATTATAATGTTATTATTAAACTTTCATCTTCTTCTCCTTCATCTTCTTCTTCTCCTCCTTATTATTATCCGGCCATCTTCAGTTTGCTTGTGGCATTTTGCCATTTCTGTTGCTATCACTGAGATCAAAAGCAGAGCGAAGCATGTAAAAAGAGCACAATTTCTTTTAAGTAGGAGTATTTTTGCTCGATACTTTGCATGAGAATGCTTTGCCTCCACTAATACAGAGCCTGTAATCCCATGGCCCTTGGCTGTTGTCCCTGCTGCCTTTTTCCAGGTTTTTCCAACCTCAGTCAGGCTATGCTCTCCTAAAACAATTCCACACTGCCTCCAGCAAATCACCTACCCTTTCATGCCGCTCTCCATCCCTGCATTCATTAAACTTTCATGTCTGATTTTTTACTTTGATAGCATATGCATATTGTATGGGAGCACGGTGGAGGCAGGTTGCATCACGTGGCTGACCGCCCGCACTCCCCTGCTCTATGTTGTAGCTTTGCATTTTGTTCCTTGTCTGTCTTTGACATAATGTGATATGCCGCCTGTTGTTTCTCTTTTTTTTTCACTTTCAGGCATAATAATTTCCCAGCTTGAAAGTGCTCCCCTGACAATTGAAGCACAATAATTCAGAGCCTCCTAAACTGTCTCGCCACTTATGCGCGGCACGCTCACATAAACAAATAATAATCAGTTATGGTGTTTCCTTTTGCGGTGCAAGGGCATTCAGTCTCTTGTCTTAAGGTGTTCCTGGCTGATGTTCACACTCTACAAGGCAACATGCAGTTTGATTTTAATAACACAGGAGGAAGGCAGTCAGGCCAGGAGAATTTGGGATGGCAAATGCCGCAAGACAGGACTATTATTAAAAAATCCATCACTGTCTAGGTTATGGACCTTCTCATTAGACCAGAAACGCCATAGCATGCCGGTGTGCAGCCAGGACTGGTCCTGCTATTGGATTATTGTGTTCTGGCAGAATCTGCTGGGCCTCTGTGGTCCCACTGTGAAAGGTTTGATATGAAAGAGTAGTGTGACAGGTCTGTGGGTTGGGAAGACTGCCATGCCTGTGCTCTGCTGCGTCAATCTCAGTCAGAGAGAAGCCTTTTGCAGCAGAGCGAGGCCACTCCCCAGTGCATTTGTGCCGCTCTCCCTTCTTTTTTTCTTGCCTCTTAAAATCACTTTGTCACATAGTGATGCATCATTTCACATGGTGAATTTTTAAAAACTGGGCCTGGAAATCCTTTCTGAGCATGCAATATCCATTAGGGGCTGGGAAAAAATATTCATGTGATTCCTGTGCATTATTTATGATGAAGGAAAAATATGTCCTCCTCAGTTTATCACCATTGTTGCCGCTCGGTGGCGTGTCTCCCAGAAGACGTGCAGGCGGGCGAGAAATGACTTCAGATTAAATGCTGATAGCCCCCCAGAGTCGTTGGTGTCCATGTATATGTATAAAAAAAAAAGGCAGGACACAAATTTATGTGCATCACACGTACCCCTGCCCAATATCCCTCACCGGCTCCACGTTTCATATGTGTGAGATTACCTTCTTGTCCCAACAGTGATTCTCATAACTCTGCCGTTTTCATATTGGAGTAGTGCTCATGCTAAAAGAAAGTGCAAGCGGAGGCAGGTTGATATTCACAGCAGTGGAAGTGTTTGAAGAAGGTGAGAATGGGAATGAACTGCAATCGGGAGACAGCCGAGCACCTCTCTAGCTGCAATACTAGTTCAAACATTGAGAGCTCATTGCAAATAGAAGGATTCTGTGTGCTAATGCAGGCATAAACAACCTGAACCTTCAACAATATGTCAGCAGCTGTACATCTGAATGCAGAGCACTGCTGTAGGCCTCGGTTTGATGTGGTAGGAATCGCTCTTTAAGCAGCTGAGAGTTTATCTTGGGTGTCCTTCCTGCCTTGTGTGTCCTTTCGTATTTCACAGAAGAGTAGTCTGCTATGGAGATGTTTTCAAAATCGTCCTTATGTGTGACACTAGGCTTAATGGGATACAGTGGCTTTTTGTCATGCAACAGGAAGAGAAGTGATCTGATTATAGTCACAAAGGGGAATCTATGGGGCTGCTAAGAAGCTCTTTGGTGACTTCAATCGGACTACAAAATAAGGGAGCACATTTCAGCCATATCTTCAATTATTCTAGCAATATTTAAATAATATCTATATCAATCAAAGTATATTTATATAGCACTTATTACAAAGAAGGCATTACAAAGCAGCTTTACAGAAATCCAGGTGCATGTCTCAGTTGAGCAATCCTGCAGGCAACAGTTCCAAGGAAATACTCCCTCAGGTTAGGAGGAAGAAACCTTGAGAGGAACCAAGGCTCAAAAGGGAAACCCATCCTCCTCTGGTTTACACTGGATAGCACAGACATAAAGCATGAACAGGAGTAAAATAATAAAGAACTAGAGCTAATAGTGTAAGCATGCTGTGTATGTAAGCTGGCAGCAGAGTCTCTAATGTGGGATGAGTGAGCCAATGCAAGGATCCCAATGAGGACAGCATCAGGGGGAAGTGGAGTAGTGGGGAGCCAGGTCTGGTGACAATAAGGTAGATCAGTCAGAATAGGGCATCTCAGTACATGGGAAAGAGAGAGAAAGAAAATATAGGGAAGGAAAAGCAAATGGTTAGGAAGGTTTAAGCAAATTTTAGGGAGGTGGGGGAGCAGATAATAGCAACCAACCATGAATGGACATGAACCAGCATCAGCCAGGGGCAGCTTGGGACATGGGGGGTAGAGAGAGAGGAAGAGAGGGGGGCGATCATAGATTATCTGGTGAAGAGCCTGTAAAGGAGGTGGTCTCAAGTGGTACCCTAAACCCCGTGGTCCAGACTTTGATTAAAAAAAATATCCAGAGCAGCCTTGCATTTCACTCAGCACAATTACAACCATAATGAAGGTCAGTGAGCAGTTAAAGTAAAAATCATATCATTTTCGTGGACTTTTACAGGAAAAGGGAAAACATTCCTTAACATTTAATGAAACAATGTAAAAAGAAATTATTTCTGTTGGCCCAGTTATCATTAACGTTTGCTAGAATATAAAAAAAAGATTATTGTCAAATGTCAAAAGTGAAAGAAAAGTGGGAAAAACGTAGAAATTGAGATACAAGGGTTTCGCATGTCAGCAAAGATATACAGCCATTATGTTGTTTTGACTAAAACACACCCATCTAATGCAAAGTTTCTGTAACAGTGAAAGGAGGGGGTCCCTAGAAAGATATGTTCACGCCAGGACTCATTTAGGACCCTTATATATTTAAGAATGCATACAGTGAGTATCATGCCTCATGACGAATTGGTGTGCAATCTACCAGCAATGCAAAGTGCTTTCATTACACCATTGCTGCATGGTGAAAAGTGCAGCCGGACCCCACGGGCGATCGAATGGATCCTGACAGCGGGGCTTGCCAGTATTGTATTAGTGCTGCTTGGCTTTCTCTCTCTGCCGTGACAAAGGGAGCAGATGGAGGCTTTGCAGGTGGGAGAAGCTAGAGCTTCTGTTCCTGGGGTAGCAGGGAGAAATTAAAGCTGCGAATCTTCTCCTAACGTCCCTCTCCTCGGGGGGGGGGGGGGGGGCAGCGACATCTACACTTGATGGTGATAAATGGATATGTGCAGACACTAATCAACAGCACAGTCAGATGGAGCAAGGGGATAGGTTCTCTTTGCCTCAATGAAAGGCTTGGACCACAAGAAGCTCATCTCATCCTTCTCCTATTGAATCGCATAGGGTCAAGAAGAGGTCATCTGTGTGAAAATAGCATAGTTACTGAACAATGCAGGCCTTAATTACAAAATGCTATGGCTGAAGAAGCTGAGCTCTGTGCATTAATATGCTTTTTGTTGTGTGTCAACAAATTGATTGGCTGCAAGCAATGCATTTGCAATGCGTTCTCTTCCTTTTCCCATCTTCCTGGGACTCACCTTTGTTTGTTACTCTCTTGCTCTCAGAATTCTCTTTCAGCGCACTTTAGTTAATAATTGATTTGGGCTCCTCCTTTGATATTTTCCTCTGCTGGCTGCCTTCTCTCTTCACCCACCACTTAAAATCCAACACTATGAAGCTCACTATGCAGCATTCATTTGCCCTATATACCAGTGACCTCTTCTCAAGGCAGATATGTCAAGAATAATCACACAAGCTATCATCTTCTGCTTTATCGTGGAGTATAAACGCATCTGTAAATGTTATGTTTGTTATGACCCATATAATACAGTCTGTTTTAGCTGTCTACCACGACATATTGATATTTAAATGATTAAATAATGCATAAGAGTCTTGACTTTAAGCCAGTCATGTAACTAGAATCTTATGGGCCTCAGTGCAGAAAACAAATACTGTCCCCTCCAATTTGATTGATTTTTCATCAAAGAAATTAACCAATTAGCTCTTAGAACACAACATCCACATTTCATGGACAGTTGCAAGCTGTTGTCATTTATCTGCAAGCTGTTGTCATGATCTGTCATTTATACTTTGTCTCTGTTTTAACCTTTCTTATTTATTTATTTATTTATTTATCTATCTATTTATTTATTTATTTATTTATTTTATTTCTGTGAAGCTGCTCTGTGACAACTTCAGTTGTGAAGAGCGCTATAAAAATAAATTTTGATTTGATTTGATTTGATTTGTTGTATTTCTGTTTTCAGTATCAGAGTATACTACAGACATACATCACATTAATACACATCACAACAATCTATAAGAAACACTAATTAACCATGTTTCATCCTTTTTGATGAAATATCAGTGAGTAACTCAGAAAAACAAAATCCACTAATTTCCAACTGAAATAAATCCTAAGGAGCTTCAAAGGACCTCCCAGTGCATGTTTACTGCTCTGTCCACATTTACATGCTCAACCTGTATTCAAACTCAGTGACTGATCAGCAAGAGGGGGCAGGGCTTATTACATCACTGACCCCAATGTAGAGGAAAATTAGAAGGGGCTGTTTGCTTTCAATTTCATTTTCAGCTCAAAACCACTCTGCTTCTTTGTTTCTGTGTGCTATATCTATCTCATAACCAAGTTCTTGTTCTCAATTCATTCATAAATGACACACTTGTGAAGCTACCAGTATATCAGTTTTCTTTTCAGAGAGGTCTCAAATTTCACCCCTTAATCAAGTGGTCTGTGAACAGGCAACATGGCTTATAGTATGTCCAGTTTCATCTCAGTGAATATAACACAGCCATGTGTGTAGCAGTTAACTCTCAGCCCCGTACTGCATGTATAAATACTTTCAGGTAAAAAAAAATCACCTGGTGGTCTCTGGGGAGACCAAAATATAGCTTTGTAAAACGTATCATTTTATGACTAGTGTCTGTCTGTTGGAGAACAAAGGCTGTGTTTAGTTTGATTCAGATTCAAAGCTGCGTTGGATAGACCTGACTTCTGTGTTCTCCTGTACCAGTTCAGTAGGACAGACAGGGGACTTCATAACACCAGTACCAAATCTTCTGTCTTTGTCTTGTAAGTCATATCCTGTTTAGGGAGTTAAATTCTTCCAGTTGTTGTTGGTGTGTGGCACAGTGGCGCAGTAGGCACTCTGTCGTTTTGGTGTGTATAACTCCAGGTAGGCTCTGGATCCACCTTGACCCTATTCAGGAAAAAATGGATAAGATAATGACTGACTGATTGACAGTTGCTTTTGGTTCTCCTTCTATAGCTTCAGTGCATCCCTAAGCAGTTACACCCCGTCCTTGAATTTTATTTGGGGTTATTTCACTCAATTTTTGGTGCTTTTAATGGTAACTGACGTTGTTAGATTTGATGAAAGTAATAAGAATTATCTCATGGTATTTATTCTAGTCTTTTCTTGATTTATGACTTTGAAACAGATACATTGACCACTTCAAAGGTGTTCTTGATCTGACCAACTGTTGAGAAGGGGTTATTCTTCAACAGAGAGAGAATTCTCTCATCCACCAGATGTTTTCTGTGGTCTTCTGGCCTTTCTTCATATCGACTGTTTAATGCAATAGATTGCAAGTGCAAGTGATACATTTTAAATCAACTCACATTTTATCTGCTCCCATGGTGAAATAATGAGGAATTATACACTTCTGGACACAAAAGAGCTGAGCAGGCAATTCTACAAACACTTTGCACATCTAAAGAGCTATATATTGGAAATGGTTTTGATTTCTACACCTCTCACCTGATACGGATGACTGTGTGTGTATGTTCGGATGATTTGGAAGTGGCAAAAAAATCTATAACTTTGTTGATGTCCAGTAATTCATGGAGTTGTATGAAAGTATTGTAATATAGGTAACTCTCTCTCTCTCTCTCGCTCTCTCTCTCTCTCTCTCTCTCTCTCTCTCTCTCTATATATATATATATATATATATATATAAATCAAACAAACATATGCACCAGTCTTTTCTTAGGTTTTATAACTCATGGACCATATGTCTTATTTAGTCAAAGTGTTCTAAGTAAGCTCTTCTTCCGCTCTCACCCTCCCTCTCTGAAGCTAGTGTTATTAAGCTGCCTGGAATAGTCGCAGTTCAGCAAAAGGAAGTTTGGCTTTACTTATTTTTATGCTGAGTAGGGGGAATCTAACCCTTACTTTTATCTGTGCTTATAATAGGAAACCATTGCTCGCTCACTAATCACCTTACAGATCACTGCCACGCCACCAAGGGGTTTATGAATTGAGCTGTTTTTTTTTTCATAGATAGCTATAAGCATGTACCGCCAGCATCTGCAGTAAATAAAGGCTTCTATGCCACAAAGGAATTCTTTTTGCCTCCTTCCTTTCAAACACTATTAACAGTTTTGTTCCTATATTTGGGTACAGTTGTAGTCCCGTTTGATTGTATTGTTCTTTCAATGAAAATACTTTCTCAGTGATCTGATACGTATTACATACAAGAGATGAACACTGGTAATTTAGTGGCTGTCTAACCACTCAAAGTGCTGGTATTCGAACTCTGTAAGCACCCTTCAGTGAATCTTCATCTCTATCATGGAAGACAGGAAAATAACAGGCCTAAGTGTGATTTTTATGTTCTTCCCAAAATGAGATGTTTTGTATGGATTTAGATTATTTTGTACTAGAGAGACAAGAGAACATGCACTATGCCAGGGATTTTGCTATGTATTGACATAACTAATGTAACCAAGCTTTGGCACTTTGAGGAACAATAATAATCAGAGGGGGTGAGATTGGGTCGCCAACTCTTTACTGAATTCTCCCGCCTCCTATGGAAAGCCAAAAGGGACAGAATACATTCAAGACTCTCAACAGTCTACCTTTCCATAAACATAACAAAGTCTCTTACACACGGCCCCCTTCAAAAAAATAAACGCCCCCTATATAACTTTACATATAGAACACACAGAACTTTTTTTTCATTGCACAATACTTCCGGCAACAACAAACTTCTTTAACTAAAGATATTCCCTAGCATACCGCTATTCAATCAACAACACAACCCTTTTTTTTTTTTTTTTCAGGAACAAAGTCCTTCAAATAACTGGGAGGCTTGCTGTTCCTTCTAAGTCGGCCCCCAGCTGTGACCGGCACCTCTGTATTTCCACTTTCACCCTGTTCATTAGACATATTAGATGTCCATTTTGTCATAGGGTGTGAACACACAGGCTCTGGGGAACCAAGAGAAGGAGACAAAGAGGTTGGAACGCGATCGCTGTGGCAGACGAACTGGGCAATGTACACGGCCGCAGCCTGTCATAATGCACTACCTGCTGTCGTTCAGTGCCGTCAAATGGATTTGCTATGCGGTAGGTGAGGCCTGGTATCCCACCGCTGCCACCAATGTAACCGAGCTTTGGCACTTTGAGGAACAATAATAATCAGAGATGGGGGTGAGATTTAAGTCACCAACTCCTTTACTGGAATTCCTCCTGCCTCCTAAGGAAAGCCAAAAGGGACAGAATACATTCAAGACTCTCAACAGTCTACCTTTCCATAAACATAACAAAGTCTGTTACACTAAGAAGGTAGGTTCTTGGGTAGAACCAGGAGTGATGCTGGGATCAAGGTTTAGGTGTGCTGAGCACCCAATGAGGTGCAAGGGTAGGAGACGGAAAGTGCATCATACTATTGTTCGCTGTATTTTCATTATTGAAACATTTCCCTCTGTTCCTCCAGACTCTCCTCCGTCATGCCCCTCTCCGCTCCATCACCTAACTGATCATGTGATTCTTACACCTTCACAATTTCACCATTTCATGTTTCTGTGTATATAAAGTCCTCATTAAAGTTTACCATTGCTGAGTTTTCCATTAGCAATACAAAGCATACCACTCTGTTTCATTATGGTAGGCCTGTTTGTATACTTCCTGGTTTGGATTTCAGCCTGTTTTTTGGATAACGTTTTATTGGTATGCCCTTGATCATTGATTGTTTCTGCTGGTTTTGATCTGACTGTTTTGACTTCACTTTTGCTCAGTCCTTTAATAGAGCTTCATAGTTTTTTTTTCTGTGTGTGCCTCACTTCTGTGGTTTCTTTATATGGTTTTCCCATTTTTCAGCTTATTGGACCACAAACCTGTTTTAAAAAAGTAACACACACACACACACACACACACACACACACACACACACCAACAAAAATATTTTGGGATGGTGATCAGTGGCAAGCCGGACATGCCTACAGAACATCTTAGACCAATGTTAACTAGGTGTTGATTTAATTTCCTATTGATGTTAATTTGATCACTAGAAACATCACGAACATCTTAGTGTGCTACTAAAAATTTATGGGATGCTTAGTTTTTATTTTCTGCCATTGACGGAATGTATCTAGTTTATCCTGCTAGTCCATACCTTTTGCAGGCAGTACATGTTTTCGAGGCTTCATATTTGAGGATCAGAGTAACTTCACAAACATAAAATATCATAGACACGCTTATAAATAAACACAAGACTAACAAACTAACAAGCTGTTATATCTAACCATGGTCTCTGTGCATAATGTAGTTCACATATACTCTGAATTATCAATTTTCAATAATATTATAATTATTTTTATTAATCCTCACTAAAAATGATTGGAGGCTTAATTGTTTTTATCAGAACATGGTCAAATTAATACAAATATTTAAATTTTCTCTTATTACTTACATCTCAAATGAAGGAATATTAAAGTAACTAAACAAAAAAAATTAAAGTAAATAACAATATCTGGCATGCATGATTTTCTCCTATAAAGACTTTTTTAATGTTTTTTGACATAAAAGAATGTCAAACTATGAAAATGCCTCGCAAAATTAGCATAGGGTCTCTAAAGGTTAATGGCAGAATTAGTCAGAATGTACATCTCTAGCCCTGATGTAAACTGTGCTTGCTGATAAAACATATCCATCTGCTTCACAAACAAAGAAGAAGTTTGATCCTCTCATAATTCTTACATGCAGCTACAGTCCTATTAATTTTCTCTGCATTTTCATTTAGCAGCAACAAAGCTGATGTCTCATACTCTATACATATTGTAACCTTCAGCATGCTAGGACAGCTACAACAGGCTTTGTGGAGGTGACCCCAATCTGTTTTCTCCGCCTGCCATTGCCTTTACAGGGCAAGACGCCTTTGAAAGACAGGACATAGCCTGGCCAGTCAGGAGCGTGCCTGCTGGTCAGATCAGTGCACAAGGGTACGCTACAATCTAATCAGTATATGTGCCGCTCCTACCATGACGTTGACTCACAACCAGTGCCTGCAATGGTCCAACACAGAGCTTATCCTGAAACGTATACCGATAAACATGCTCTGCTTGATACTGAGCTTCAGTAAAGACAGTGAATGGCACACAGGAGTGACACTTCATCCAAATGGGCCTCCCTGTGTACCAATGACCGCAAAGCAATTAATAACAATCAAGATAGCACCGTGGCACTTGCTCAGCAGGGAAAAGTGAGAGAGGCAGAGTCACCTCTGTGGTGGAGGGTTATGGGATTGTCCCGGCTTTAGGAGGTGTGCCCTGGGCACGTGGCGCAGTTCAGCTCTGACTCCACCTGTGAAGCCCTGCTCGCTGACACTGGCAGCAAGCACTGGGAATCCATCTGCGGCACCACTGACAGGAGTGAAACCTACACTAGCTCTCTCTCTGCAAAGGCTGGGTCGAGCGCAACTCAGCTGTCATTAAACACACCTGAGAGAGAGAGAGTGAGGGAGAGCGTAGAAGAAGAGAGTCTGAAACACTGGGGATCCGACGCTCTAATTCCTCTTTTCAGAGGAGGGGAGATGCAGTGAATCCGTTTATGTGTGTTACATAGGGTGGAAGAGTGAGCGCCCTCACAAATGCAAGAAATGCTACAAGGATGTGTACGATTTGTTGTGGATGTCCACGCCCGTTTGATATGGGGAAATCCCTTGGCGTTGCCTTTGGTGAAGCACTCCTGCTCTGAAACACAAGGCAAAACCACTCAAGGAGCCTGGGTAGAACATAAGGGAACTATAGGACACCTGTTCAAGGCACTGCTAGATGAGCGCAAGACTTCAGGCCTCCACATAAGCTCAATACAACAAGCAGACGGCCGCCAAAATACAGCTTCCTATCACATGCAACACCAGGTATCCATGCAATGCCTGTCCAACAAACAATAACCAATCGCTCAAATCAGGCAACACAATTGCTTACAAATAACTGCCACTAGGTTAAGCAAAGGTGACACGTCTTCTTAAAGATGGTGTAATTAGGCTTGGTACACTCTTTGGGAGGCATAAAATGTGGAAAGCCCTACTAGTCAATCAAAGCTCACACTGAGTAAATTGTCAGTCTTGCTTCCCCTGGGTAAAGCTGTTTACACACAGGGCCCAAGAGGGCATTCACATTGAACGATTAAATTACATTTTCTATCCACAAATGCGCCCTGCAGCCACGCAGATCCAAATGACTTTGGTCTCGCCTCCCTGCATAACATTGCCTGGCCACTGGAGCCTCCACGCCTTCCTCTGCGGGCTTCACGGTGCATTCAGGGCCCTTCCCAACCAATCAAATACCAGGGGGGATGGCAAACAACAAGATCCACCCTTGTGCACCAGCCAAACTAAGCAATTATCATTCTAGCGAATTCCCAGCAGAATCCACAACAATAAACATGTAAATCAAAACAAAGCGACTGAGTTTTGCTGTGCTTTTCGCATTTCCAGGTGCATTATCGAGCACTTCGAGCTTAGGCCTGCATAGCAATACACTGAAAAAGAATTAGTGTGGAGAGGAGCAATTAGAAAGCAAACATTCTGTTTAGTTTTGAATATTAGGGAATGATTATGCTCAAGGCCTACTATTATTAAGCGATTAATATCTGCCATGTGTTTCTGGTGTGGACTCTGAGCAGTTTGATTTGTACTGTGCTGCAATGTAGCAATTCTACTTCACATTCAGAAAACGCTTAGCAATCATTAACAATCAAAATAATTAGCAAAGCAATAGGACTGGGAGCCGATTCCAAAAGAGCCGATTCACTGATTCTAGAGAGAGAGAGAGAGAGAGAGAGAGAGAGAGAGAGAGAGAGAGAGAGAGAGAGAGAGAGAAAGAGAGAGAGGTAGGCATTTCAGGTTCAGTGTCAAAGCTGCCTTGTTGCCAGTTTGAGATAGTAGTTTCTTTGAGGCAGAAAACAAACTCACTGATTAGATAATAACCAGTAAAATGCTAGTAGATGGAGCTTTGTTAGGATTGTATTCGTTCTCTGAGTTTATATGGATGAAAGATGCAGCTCAGCTTGAGATTTTGTATTTATATGGTGTTACTTCTGATTTGATTTGGTGTTGATTGAACTCTGTCGATACGAAGCTAACTTATAAAGCAGGATTCCACAGCTTTATCCAGTCTTCTCTTTACCACTGCATTGCAAAAGTGGCACACACCACTAGGGGGTGGATGACATCGTGACAAAAAAGAACAACAACAAGTTATGGTCCTGTCTGTGCTGGTCTGCTGTGAACTGCTGCCTTAGAAGCTAGCTGGCCAAAATCAACACCACATAAAAACAATTTCTTAAGAAAAACAACAAAACTCAAACTGAGCTGCACACCTTCATCCACGTGTAAAGCCCCACCTACTGGTTATTTTAGTTAGTGACTGTTCTGCCTCAGAGGCAGAGCTGCATTCAGAACCATAGTCAATAGTACAAAAAAGTACTAATTTTGCTCATGAGTCAGAGAGAGAGAGAGAGAGAGAGAGAGAGAGAGAGAGAGAGAGATTTAAATATAAATAAATAATAATATTTATTTATTTTATATTATATTAATTTTAGTAATAAACATGTAAATAATATTAAATGTATTTTAAAATATGTGCAAACAGTGTAGAGAGAGACTTGACTTTTAACAACACGTTATTGTAACGTACAAGTTGTAAAAGTGATAAGACCACTCTTGGCCATTAAATCAGAGCATAAAACCAAGGAATTTGTAATAAACAAATAAATAAACATGTGAATGAATAAATTAAAGAGAGGACACAGGAAGTTGGTTGGCAAGCAGAGCTCATCACCCAGCACTGGCGCATTAATTGTGTCCCTGCTGCACCACACCTCTTAAAGGTCTCCAAATCAGACAAACCTCTATAGAAATTAAAATCAATGAAAAGCCTTGGATTTCACAGTTTGTGACAGGGTTCTGGTGATTCCAGTGGCAGCTGCTTGTGCCACTTATTTGAATTTAAACTGTCAGTTTGGCTCTGACCAAGAATAAACTCAGAACCTCTGAACTTTATATTACACTGTAAACTCCAGGATTTGTGGTTAGGTAAAAATCACATTAAAAGATATAAAAACCGGGACGATCCTGAAAAACAAAGCACCAGCATGAACACTCCTCTTCCAGAAAGGGGCCTGATTCTTACCTTGCCTGATTAAAAATCATTCACAAAATGTGTGTGCTTGTGTGTGTGTGTGAGGGGAGAGAGAGAGAGAGAGAGAGAGAGAGACACAGATAAAGAGAAAGATAAAGAGAGAGGCAGATAAAGAGAGAGCAGAGAGAGATAGAGAGAGAGAGAGAGAGAGAGAGAGAGAGAGAGAGAGAGTTTATTAAATATTAAAATTAAAACATTTTAATCTTCATTAAAAATAAAATCATCGTTTGAAACTGGTTAAACCTGATTAAACTGGTTAAAGTGGTCAAATCCCACACCCGCCTCACTCTCATCCGGGGACAGTGAAGGCGCGTGCCCTTGGTTACCCAGCAACTCGCGCGTTGGCGTCTGCAGGAGGCATCCACGTGGCACGCGCAGCGCGCGACCGCCAGTACCGTGAGCGAGCATGAAGGAGGGAGAGCAGAGGAAAGAGGTGACGGAGTAAAGTAGGGATGTGAGTGAGAGGAGCAGGAGGAGCAGGAGGAGGATTAGGGTTCGGGTTTGTGGAGACGCGCTGGAAGAATGGAGGGTCTGATAGTTTACTGGAGCAGGTGAGTCCTTTAAATATGCACTATGTTAGTGTGTGTGTGTGTGTGTGTGTGTGTGTGTGTGTGTGTGTGTGTGTGTGTGTGTGTGAGAGAGACAGAGAGAGAGAGAGAGAGGTTTAGGTACAGAGCTGAATTGTTTGTTAATGCACGTGCCGAGTCCTCCGTCTCCCGGGCTGCTGATGGTGAGAGAACTGCTGCATTCTGCTGCTTAAAGTTGAGGAGATAGGAGAGGAGAGGAGAAGAGGAGAGGAGGAGAGCAGAGGAGAGGAGAGGAGAGAGAAGGAGAGGAGAGGAGGAGAGGAGAGGAGAGAGAAGGGGGAGAGGAGGAGAGGAGAGAAGAGAGAAGGAGAGGAGAGGAGAGGAGGAGAGAAGAAAGGAGAAGAAAGAGGAGGAGAGAGGAGGAGGTGAGAGGATGAGAGAAGAGGAAGAGGAGGGGATGAGAGAGAAGGAGGATAGGAGGAGGAAGAGAGGAGGGGAGAGGAGGAGAGGAGGAACAAGCTCTGTTCTTCAGCTGGCAGCAGAGAAGCGCATCTTCCCGGACTGACCCCCAATCAGCTGCAGCACTTGTTACGTGCAGCGCGGTCTCTGTTATTCTGGGGATCAGCGGGGTGACGGCTTCGCCTGCGCAGCACCAAGTGTGTGACGCTTCATGTCGTTTGTAAGCAGGGCAGAGCTTGGTCTGTTTGTGAGAACAACAGAGCAATAATGTGCAATGATGAGAAACATCATCAGTATCTTCGTCAACATCATTCATCACCATCATCTTCATTCTAGGCGGAATGTTTTTGGTGCGTGTGTGTGTGGTGTGTGTGTGTATATGTGTGTGTGTGTGTGTGTGTGTGTGTGTGTGTGTCTGTGTGAGTGTGTGTGTGTGTGTGTGTGTGTGTGTGTGTGTGTGGGGGGGGGGGGTAGATACCCTCAGACACAAGTATGTAAAAGCAAGTTTTAAGGCTGCCTCCAGGGGGCTTTGTGCCCACTTCTTAGTCCAGAATTATTGCAATCATGTTTGCTCATCACATTTAAATGGGTACTCCAGGGGCTCATTTCTTGCACCCATTTTAAGATTAATCCTACACTACAGTGACTTAATGGTACCTAAATGTCCTCAGGCATGAAAGGTAAGTCTGGTACAGTGCTGAAGACAGTCTTGGCTCTTTGATGAGTGAGTAACCTTTATGATGCTGTAAAGAATCATGCATAGATCATGCATAGATCATACATAGATCATACATAGATCGTACATAGGCTATGTATAGATCATGCATTGATCATATATAGGTCATGCATAGATTGTACATAGGTCATGCATAGATCATGTGTAGTTCATGCATAGATCATACATAGATCATGCATAGATTGTGCAGAGATCATGCATAGATGGTACATAGTTCATGCATAGATCATACATAGATCATGCATAAATTGTACATAGATCATGCATAGATCGTAAATAGGCTATGCATAGATCATGCATAGATCGTGCATAAATTGTGCATAGATTGTACATAGATCATGTGTAGTTCATGCATAGATCATACATAGGTCATGCATAGATCGTGTATAGATCATGCATAGGTCATGCATAGATTGTGCATAGTTCATGCATAGTTCATTCATAGATCGTGCATAGATTGTGCTGAGATCATGTACAGATGGTACATAGATCATGCATAGGTTGTGCAAAGAACCCTTTAACCGGGCAAATCATCATTTAATCACCCAAATAGTTCTTTAAGATGTTATGGTTGTATACGGAAACACTGCACCTACAAAAGAACCCCTGTAGAACCCTCTTTTTAAGATTGTATGTTACATCTGCCTAAGGAATTGGCCCTCTTCCTCCATTCATTCTTTCATCCAAAGCCTGATCCTGTGTCAGTAGAGGAGGAATGACATTAGCATTGACATTAATTGTAATGTGAATTCCCACCAAGTCTGACACAGGTAGCCCACACCAAGGGGCGGCTTGTGAAAGTCACCCAGCAGTAATTAGTTTATGCGGCACTAAACATTGTCCTGAAAGGCAACCTCATTTGGCCTGCAATTCCTCTCCATTCCAAGGGACATGGTTGTCTTGCAGCCACATTGTCATTAAAGGAGATTGAGCAGAAAGGACGAAATTGTGGCGGGGAAGGGGGTGAGTCGAGACCAGAAAAATGTGTGCCTCCGAGTTGTCATGGTGATTTTGTGAATAAGCAATTGTTGCCCGCCAAGCTAAAGCATTAAACAGATTCTTCCTTCCATCGCCTGTCCATCCGGACCCTCAGTTCAGCACTTGATAACAGAATGACGCACTCATGCTAAAACAGAAAGGCCATGTTCACAGTTTCATGCTGCTCAATATTTTCACAGAGTTTAAAGAAGTTGTGCTCATCTGTTGAGATGGATCAAAATGCTCCTTAAAGTTGCCATTCACACCCTGTTTATTTGTGCTTTTAAAAGCTGGAATGTGTTTATGCGGTGTGATATTTAGCGTGTCGTGAAGGATTATGCACAGTTCTGCTTTTGAATTTCTCCTCTTTCACTATTTGTATTCAGACCACACAGGCCAGTCTTCTTCAAGTGCCCCCACTGATTTAAATCTGTTTTCTCCTCGCGCAGGAATACACCCCCAACACCCCAATTCCTGTTGTATTTTTGAGTTACCGGCCCCCTGTCTCGCAGTCTATTCATGTTGAGTAGAATTTGGCTCTTGTCAGTGTCAAGCATTATTGTATGATTATACTCCATTTTATTTCATTTCATGCAGTCAGACAAGGTCCTGCGAAAGCTTGGCGTACGCTCTTCAAAAGAAACCTCCCCAGAACACTTCAGCCTTCTGTTTCTGTAGGGAAACCATTTTGGAATTAGGTAGATGCATTTTATTCAGGTTTCACCACTGTAAACACTAACCTAAACGACTGAGCTCTTTCATTTTTATTGCTTATGTAAGAGTTGGTGTCTTATTCAAGGGTATAATAGCTGAGTGCACTGCAATGTCAGGGTTGTTGGAACATTTTAACACTTTCACATCGTGAGAGAGCAATTTTGGCCCACTTCGGCTCAGTGACATGTGTAGGCCTTCGGGCAGGTCCTGCCACAACATTTTAATAGGGTTTGGGTCTGGACTTTGACTAGAACATTCCGTCACTCTTCCACCATCATGCTTCCTTCCTAGACATATTAGTTTTGCTGGACATAATGGGGCCCATGTCAGTCATGTCAGCCAAAGAGCTCCACTTTTTTCATCTGTCCTGTACACACTCTTCTAGAATAGGTACGTCACAATATATCAGCAAAAATATATCACAAGCACACAAAAAATAATTGCAATAAATGATATCATTCTCAATGCATTTTAGCTGACACGCTTATCCAGAGCAACTTTCATGTTTAGAGAGGTGGGCCAGAGTGGTGTTTGGAGTCTTAATGGAGTTCAAAGAGTGTAGCACAGCATAGTCACCCAAACTGGGAATTGAACCCCCTTCGCCCACATGGTGTGCTGGCTCACTGGTGGTGTTGTTATCTGTTCCACCAGATCAACCATGCATGAAGCTCACAAGTTTGAGTGATCATGCAAGAAGAAGACTAGTGAGGGAGGCCAACAAGACACCTGTGACTACTCTGAACAAGTTAAAAGCTTCAGAAGCCGGGGTGGAATAGATGGGGGCGGCATCAACTCTTACTTGGGTTTTTCACCAGTTAAAGCTTTAAGAGAGGGTGGCAAGAGAGAGCCATCATTGAAGATCATTGAAGTCCATATTAAATATCAAGCACAGTTCATCCATGTGGGAGACTCCAAGAACAAGCTTCTTGATCTGGTGAGACCACAATAATTTTGGTCATCAGATTAGATACTTCACATCACCACCAACACACCATCCCAGTGAAGCATGGTGGTGGCAGCATCATGCTGCGGAGACGTGAAAAGGGTGGATGACCCCAGATTTGCAAAGTGGAATGGAGTAATATTGCAGTGTCCGGGTGTGCGAGCCAGATTCTAATTGTGACTCTCATTGCGGTGATTGCGGCCAAAGTTCACATCTACTAAACACTGACCTAATGGGAGTGCAATTATTTCTTTATTTAATTGACAAATCTTTTGTTTTTCATTACATTTATTACTTTTTGACAAACTCTTGGCAAAATAGCCTTATCATATTGATGTGAAAGAGGAACATAGCACGTGAATTTAATATACTAATAAAGCAATTACAGAACAATTACAATTTGTACTGACTGTTTAAAAGACGGTTATTCTCGAGTACCATGTCTTCACCTGTCAGCTCTGTGTGTACGGAGGCAGTGTTATTGATGCCTTGGTCACTGCACGCACCTCTCTCTTTTCCTACACGATAGATTACCCTGCTCATGGACCCAAGCCCCACCTCCGACAGAGAACAGGCCAGAGAACAGAACAGTGATGGTCATTCTCATGAATACAAATATGAAGGTCAACACAGATGGCAGTCAGTAGATATGATTGAGGTCATGCCAATATGTTCTTTGATAAGTTGATAATGTAGTTATTGTGACAGACGTGTTCTACTCCTCTGTAGAAGTAGGTGTTTCTTGGTAAGAAGAGCATTTGTTCCCTTCTTTATTAGTATCTGCGGCCATTACTGACACTGACGTGGTTTCTCGGGATTCTTGTGTCATTTTGTTTCATAATGGATGGTTCTACACCTTGCTGTTGGAGAGATTGTGGGAGAGTGTTGACTCCTGGAAAGCTGGACTATAGTTCTAACCTTTCTCCATTTAAACAGGTGTTTTGATTGTAGTTTCATGAGTCCCAGAACCTTAGAAATGAATTGTAATCTCTTCCAAACTGTGTTTATCTTTCTTCTCTGTGACAAGAGTAAACATATACTGCCAAAGCTCACTCTTATGGCCCAAAGTTAGATTTAGATTGGACAAGGCTCGCCCAAGGCTGGTTATTGACTAAACCATTGGCACAAATTACTGACAACTTATTACAAATCACCTCATTACATGATAATGTAGCAAATGTATATGTGTCTATTTTCATGGCAGACTCCATAAATATTCTACTACAATCCACTTTAAGGTCAGCCTAATATATTATGTGGAAAATGTGCAGAATTTCTGAATTTCAGATGGCTAACTCCTGTTCATGGCACACACTTTTACATTTTACTTTGTCATTCAGAACATCCAGTCAAATTTTTCCAGTAAAATGTTTTCAAAACTCCCAGTCATTTCTGTTTGAAAAATCCATCCAAAGGATCCAACTCCAAAAGAGTGATGACAGCTACAGAATATGGCTTGAGTTCTATGGTCTGTATATGCTTACAAGAAGAGTGGTTTTCCCTTGCTCTGAGCTCTCGTTGTGAAATTGCTTGTTTATTATTTATTACGCTTTATGCTGTATAATCAGTATCATGATTAGTGCTTTATTTGCTCCAGTTTGTTGAATGATTTGTTCAATGCCCCTGCATATTAAATTGAGAGGCTTATATTGATCAGTACAGTGCAACACATTATAATGATACTAGGGATGTTCCAATACAGTTTTTTTTTAATACAACCCATCACTTCCTTTGGCACATATTTAGGTAGAATATGCTGCCAGTTTTAACTGGTATAAACAAAGTGTTTACTTATTATACATGTGTTTCTACACTGATTTATTTTATTTTTATCATGGATTTTATATGAACATTATATTGGATGTTTAATATTTTCTAATACAGTATGATTAACTGTATTTATGTACACTTGCACTTTATAAATTGTACAAGAGTGTACAAGTACAAGTGTACATAAATGTAAGTGTATGCACACTTGCACCCTTGGTTGAAATTTCCCTTTATTATGAAGCAATGGAAATGAATAATTATTTTCCCATTGGTGGTCATGGTGATTCTAAACTAGACAAGCCACTGATTGCTTTCATCCTGATCACTCCTTAACTCTGCACTCCTTGTTTTCAACCCTCTAACATTCATTTTAAATGTAGTGAGAGGGCTGAGAGGGCTTGCTGATTTTGAGCGTAGTTAACTTTAACGTGGCCCACCCTTAATTGGTGTCTGGGATTGGCTGATCATGCTGAAAGATGATTGGTTATTGGGACTGGCTCCAAAAACACTGATTGGTTCATCTGTAATAGTACACTCTGAAACTTGTTAACAGATATTTTACAGAATCGTGAATGCACTTGAATGTGTTATGGGAATTTTATTTTACTTTTTTCAATTGGATCAGCCCAAGACAGTTGTTGCTCTCGTCCTTAATGATCAGAACTCTACTGTGCAATTTAGGGGGTTTTAGTCTGTGAGTTTCTTATGTTCTAATTACATAAATGAGGCTTTAGCCAGATTTCCAGGTCTGTGGTATCATTATTTCAAGTTTAGTTTTACTGGTGTTTGGGCCTGATTTTTTTAAACGGCAACTACATCAACTACATTGATCTGGAAAACCATTAGGAATTCCACAAGTGTTTCGATGCTTGTGCAGTTTGATGCAGAACCCCATAGACTCATCAAGAACCCTTTATGAACCTTTTTTTTTGTGTGTGTTAATCGCAAAGATGGGCCTGAGAGACCTAATTTTCACAGCTCATTATCATCAGTCTATTATTGCAACAAATGGTCTTTTGCTAATGACACAAACCTGCTCTCCTGATTGTCATAGTGCAGCTTACAGACTGGAATACAGTGTCTTCATGAGAACTTCTGGAGAAAGAATTACAAAATCAAGCACATGGCAGTAGTAAACCTTTTGCCTTCTTCTCCTTTGTGTGTGTGTGTGTGTTCCTTCATGAAAATGATTAATTCACCTTTTCATTGATATATTGATCTGTTTTGAATCATGGTTATGTTGTGGGTTGTGAGCATTTACGGTGGTCTTTCACTGTTGCATCAAATCAGCAGACTCACTCTCTCAGTCACCTTTATTGACCTCTTTGACAGAAATGCATTCGACATATGTCATCTTGTGCCTCAAGGCCGTTTGGAAGACGCTAAATTACTTACCTCTATGGCTTGGCTGGAATATCTGAGATGATGTGAGTGACCCATGGCTCTGGAGAAATCATCTAGAAAGAACTTTTATTACAGACAGATTTTAATCATGATGTTTAGATGATTCGTGCCTGTCAGGGTTTCCTTCCAGCTGTTGAATTGAATGTGAAGGAAGAACTGAAATGTCACAGATAAATTATGCATTTAATGCTTGTTGCCACCAACTGCTCTGTACAAGAGACTACATTGGAAAACACTTCTCAATGCTGATTTGTTTAATTTCATGCCTGTGTTTTACATCAAGAGCATGAACATGGGCCACACTGGCTATCACAACAGCTCAGGAAGTCACATTCTGTTACTGTCAAATATCACACTTATGAGTTTGCTTTGCTTATGCACAATTTTAGTAGGGCCCTATGATTTTTATGATGTGAAGGACATGGACACAATTGTCGAATTGTTGCATAAAAATGGATTTCAGGGCTCAGAGTGGCTCAGCGCTCTAATGCATTAACATTATGATTCGAGGAGCTCAGGTTTGAATCCCGGGACATGCTGCTTGCCATTGGTAGCTGAAATCTCAGACAGCAAAATTGGCCATGCTCTTTCTGGGTGGGTAAATGGCACTCTCTCCTCACACCATGACTGGAGTGATGGGCATAGGCATCTGTTAGCTATTGTTTTGCAGCTGGGGAGATGGTTATTTCCTCCAAATGTATTGGCTGCCCAGCAATGAGGCAATGGCGCAATGCAATGACGCACTTAGAGTCCTAATGTGGTTCGGGAATTGGTACCTCCAAATTGGGGAAAAATGGATTTCAGGTGTAAATGATAAGTGACTAGCTTTGAGTCTGCCACCAAAAATGCAGCATTAAGTGAAATTCAGAACACAGCAGTACAGGATTTTTATGAACCTCAGCAGCAACCATATTAAATCCAAAACAACATCTGAAGAGCAGAGCAAAGTTAAGCTCAGCTAATCTGTCCTAACAAAATAAAATAGACTGAGCAACAAAACCAGTGCAGTCCACACAAGTGCAAATTTTTGTAGGGTTTTACTGCTGTGTGTATAAAGTCAGACATAGCACTTGAACAAATGAAGAGGATGCATCCTTTCCACCCTGGCAAAATGAGATCAATCCCTGTCTCATCAAAGCCTATTAGTGGAAATTTGGAAGAGCGAAATGGGAAAGTTTATTCTGGGGGAAGTTTATTCCAGAGCTTGGGAGAGTTTCACAGGGAGTGAACAGGGGCTGGTGTCAGGGCATCAAGACCCACTACACACAGATGTCAGGAAAGGGGCAATAACTGCAGCATTTCTGATATCAAGCTACTTCTATATCAGAGACGGTATCAGAAGAGTCTTACCTGGACTAAGTAGAAAAAGAACTGGACTGTTGCTGTGCTCTTTTCAGGTGTCTGAAGTCCAGTGTGAAGTTTCCCCAGTCTGTGATGTGTTGATCCACTGTTTTGTCAAGTCCAGATTCAACTCAGCATCTACCAGGAGATCTGCTGACAAGCTTTATGGAGATACCAGATAGACATCCTGATCAAAAGGAAAACCAATAAATTTGAAATATAAAAAATATATATTAAATATTTTGCAGTGATATGGGTTGTTTAATATTTGCTTCCAATGACGTTTGTTAAAAGTTTAGTTTCTTCTGTAGTGTTAATTATTATCACACACACCTAGACAAACACACACACACAGTGCACTCGCACTGACAGGTAGAGCAAGGAGCTGCATGCAAAACGCTGGATTAAAGCTGTTGCTTATTGTTTGTTTCTTAACATTGGCCCCTACCAGACTCCCGAGACTTGCTGTCAATTGAAAAGGTCAACAGGGCTAAGGCTGGACTTAACTAGGATATCCACGCTTGTGTGCATGGCAAAATATTTTGTCCAGGAGCTTTAGATATTTGCTGCAGATACGGGAGGAAAAAAACCCCTCTAAAGGTACTAGCCCATACAGCAAACATGTGTCGGCAGTCTTACTGAGGGGCTAAAGATGAAAGATAATGTGGATAAGCCCAACACATTCGCTTCATCCTGTTCTCGAGCCAGATAGCACAGGAAAGCAACAGCAGCAATAGAATCTAAATGTTCTGCGACAGCATTTCCCTGACCTTGTCTCAAAAGATCTCTTATACTCACGTAAGTAAAAGTGGCCCTAAGCCCCTCCGCTTCCCGAAAGGACAAGGCTGCCTTTATCCACACTCCCCTATTTCTGCTCTATTCACCGGCAATAAGGAAAAAAAAAAAAAAAACCTCTGTGTCTGCTATTTAGTCATATTATGCAAATGAAACTCTTCCACTTTCCATTTGTGCAGCACACATAAGAGGATTGCCAGTACCTTGATAGCTGACAGACCTATCACCACTTTGGCGACATAGTGGAGGGGAGCAAGGAAAGAATATATGCAGAGAATTTAACTGCTCGCAAAGAAATCGAAGCACTCTCTTTGAGTCACTCAGTCATATGCACATGCATATTCAGAACAAGGACGGGATCATTAGTGGGAATTTGGTCCTTAAGTTGTCGCCACTTAAAATGTAAATGATCTCAAAGACCTCGGGATTTCTAATCGGCCCACACAATGGTCTAGCGCAGTGGCTCTAGGAGCTGACACGGCAAAAAAAATGGAGTCAACGCTTTTAAACCCGAGACAAATTAGAGCACATCAGGAGATGCAAAAGGAGGATGCCTATAAGCCTGTCATCTCTGGCAGTGGATATAGAATGATGAATGAGGCAACAAAACATCAGCACTCGTCTGCTCTGAAAGAGGTCTTTGGGTTTACTGTGAGCTGCATCTCTTCAAATGTTGAAACCAGATTTATTTTGACGTGAAGACCACCAACATTCGTACTTTAGCATTGCAAGGCAGATCACCTGAGGTGGAAGTAATTCATGGGTGTTTGTGTTCTCCAAAGTAGATTCGTGTCAAGGTTTGGGAAGTAACACTGTGCTGAGGACACCATTTCCAGTATCTCAAGTCGGTCCAAAACACCCAGAAATATTGGTGACATGTTGGTTGCATTTCAAAACGTCAGAAACCTGGAGAATATAAATAACATATTATATTTCACCATATTGTTTCGGTGAAACGCAGCATGCAACTTTGCAGTGACAGAAAATATTGCCCAGATATAGTTACATTATTATTCTACATAAAAATCAGACAGTGGTAGTTGACTGGAATTTAAATAAAGGACAGACTGTGACACGCATAAGCATCAATAGTCTATTTTTTTGATTGTATCTTATGTGGAAGAGACAGAGAATCAAAAAATCAGATTAGGTTTCATTGCCCAAAAACAGAGAGTCAGGCCGAGATGGAGGCTGTATTTGCATGAAAGTACAATTTACACAGATAGAGAGCGTTGGTTCACAACAGCCTCTGCTAAAAGGATAGCTGCATAGAAGTCTGATATTTGATAAGAGCAGAATATTTTGTTTGTTACTGGATTAAAGCACTATAATGGGCATTTTATTCATAGCCATGCATTGAGAACTCTTCAAAAGTTTGAGCACTCCTGATGAAATGACATTCAGGAACAAAATGTACACTGGACAAGAGAAAGCACGTGAAAGTGAGGTTCATATTGCTTTCTAGTGGTTGAATGAGGAATTACAGGGTCCTGTGGTCTTGGAAAGCACTTGTAAATTAGGATATGATCTGACCAGCTATGAAAACCATTTGAATTTTGAGTGCAAAGTTGTGATATCTTGATCCAGATCGTGCATATTTTAATGGGTCGGTATTGGCTAGTTCCTCGATTCTGTTCCCTGTCGTGGTGTCCAGAGCATCTTCTGCTGGCCTTAAGTCACCAGATGGACAATGGAGAGCCGGCAGCTGTAAAGAATTTCCCTGGAGGTAAATAAGAGTTTAGACTAGCTGTTTTATAGTGAAACACGTAAACGTAATGTAGTAGATGAATCTGTATAATGCCATTGTTGAAACAGAGCTGGAGAACCGTGTACCTTTCTTAGTTTTTTAAAGAGGAGGTTTGCACTAATGCATATACACAGTATTGAAAACCAAATCACGGCACGTTCAGCACTCTATTAAACGCTGTTAAACACCAGTAGTCAACAAACAGAAACAGATATCAATTCAGTGTGTGTATTACAAGTTAATTTTAAGAAATGTCACTTTTAAACTAAATAGTTAATAAGTCAAGAATATCTATGTATATAAAACTGTTACTAAAATAATGTGATTTTATTTAAGGATTAATCAACAACACATCTTATCTAAACCGAGGGGCTGTATTTTTCAATATAAGCACAAACATTGGATCAGAATCCGTATCTTCTACTGGGTCACCTGATCTGATTGCGGGCAACCTATTTAGATCTGGACATCCCAAGTGCAAATCAAAAGTGCAGTGCAGTGTGGCATCTGGGTTGCACCTTTCATTCACTTTTTTATGTATCCAACGTATGCTTCCCAATAAGACCTTACACTAAGAGAAGTGCTTCTTATCTGAGGCACAGACTGGAGAAGAGGAGAGTAAAGATGCCCTGGTCATTGTGCTGTGCAGTCCTTGGGATAAATTAGTGAAGATAAGGCCTGGAGAGGCTGCTCCCAGAGGCTATCATTGATCCTTAAGGGCAGGCTTTTAAGAAGCTTAGTAAAAGCTGGTAGCTAGAAGACATGCAGTAGACCACGGCAAATGGGCTGCATTGAAGAGCCCTTCCATCAACTTATATATGGGTCACAATCATCAAGGGTCTAATCCCATTCATGGTATTCATCCCTTTGTTAATTTGAAGGGGGTTCGAATGGGTCCCCCTGGAGCATACATTTTATTAATACGGCAGAAGAATTGTTGAACAGAGAAAGAGTTCTTTGGAGAATGGGGGGGATTTTGGGGCTGTGATAAAATATCGTTCACAGAAATTTGTCATAGTTTGTGGTCTTCTCGCAGTGTGTGTGTCTGTGTGTGTTTTGCACATTGGCAAAGCTGTGTTTACTCTATGTAAAGGGTGTCTGTGAATTTGGAATGGGAAAGCAGTATGCGTGCACACACACACACACGCCCGCGCACACACACACACACACACACACACACACACACACACACACACACAGCACAGCACAGCACAGCACAGGGGAGACAATTAGTAGCTGACTGGTTTCAGACTTCCCCCGCCCCTCTCTTCCCTTGCTGTCGGATCGGTACTCCAGAGTCCAGTTGTAGTTACAGGTCTGTGCCATTGTTGAAAAATTAACGGTCGAGAGCTGTAAAGGCTTGTCAGACAAGACTACAAAAAAGTGGGTCAAGACTTAACAATCCACATAAGGTGATGGACCTAGTCGAGGTGTGTCACGGCTGTAGGCGAACCTCATAATGCCAAAAGACTGCAGGTTTAAATAATTTAGCTCTCTTATGATGAAGAAACAAGATTGAATATGTTGAGAGACTTTAATAAAAATAGTACAGCTACTGGTTATTAAAGCAGTGAATGGATTAGTATCATTCCACATTATGGACTATGTCTTTCACAGTCCTGTATTGTTCTCTGAGGTCCAGCAGGCCATTACAAAAACACTACAATAAAAAAAGTGGCAAGAGGACCACATTGGGATTAGATTGGTAACAGTATTGATTTTTGTTCTTATAAATGCTTTTTTTGGTTACTTTCATTATTATTACAAATGTTCTCATTAGTAATTACTAATTGGGACAGCTGTTCATTGATTGATTCTTCAGAAAGTAATGGTATTACAAAACTTCCTGCTACATTTTGGTGTTGTGTGTTTTTTTTTTTTTTTTGCAGCAGCATTTATCTTCACCACTCCACCTCATCCCCAACTCCCCAACTCATCCCAAAAGCATTCCAGAGAACACAATGGATACTTAATGCTGGGGAGCTTTATAGAACTCTGGCCCATGTTTGGCATTAGGAATGATACCAACAGTTTCCTTCTTATCTGCTACAGAGAGTCCTATTCTATTGGCGGTTTCCCTACAGGACTAGGCAAGCTATGTGTGTAAAGTAACTGAGTGCATTCATCGGAAGGGGTGTCCACAAACATTGGATCTTTTAGCTATATTAGATTTTTTTGTTATAGTTTTTTTTTTTTTTTTATTGAGCATTATTTTTGGATGAGATACAAGATACAAGCAAAATTCAGTACAGTTCTGTTGGAGCTTTACAACATAAATACATAAAATGTCTACTTCAAAATAAATATGATTAGTGAAAATAGACTAATAGACTTTAGTGAAAAGTCAGATTCACCCAATTATTTGTAATGAATTTAAGCATAAAAATGTCTGAAACCTTTTTGAATTTTTACAAACCATTAAAACCAACCCTGCTGTGTGAAGGCTGCGCTTTGACTTAATCAAAATGTTGCTTTATTTCAGCCAACAAGCAGAGAGAGAGTTATATTGGTGTGACTTACTCAGATATCAGTAAACTGGCATGATATCAAAAATGTTTTGTCCTCAGGACAATAATACTGATCTAATGTTGCTATCTGATTATTATAAATCAGGGGTTCTTAACATGGGGTGATATACTTCTAGGGGGGTCGCGATTGTAAAACTAATTAAGACGTTTTATCAGCTAAATGTGTGATGAATCACATTTAAGCGCTAAACTTTTTCACACTGTATCATCCTCAGTCTTGATGGAGTGTCTCACAAGAAGGACATGCCTTGGCACCCACTGTTGCTTAAAATAGAGCGTTTTTAGAACGTTTTTTTCACTGAATCAAACTGACTCACTCTCGCCGGTCTGCTCGACTCTTCGATCTGAATCTTGATTCAGCTTCGTGCACATTGTGGCTCGGCACGTCATCCAGGCTGGATTAAAATTGAGCGTTTTTTAGAAGGTTGAATTGGAAGTGGGGACGCAAATTGCCCGCGTCCAGGAACATCAGAACAGAAAAAAAACAAAGAAAGTGAGAAAATATCATGAAAAGTACTTGGAATATTTTACGAGTTATTGATATCAGGGGTAGGGGGGGGTTGCACAGTGAAAAAGGTTAAGAACCTCTGTTATAAATAACCGATATTGGCCTACATTTCCCATATCACTCTATAGCGGAATGGCTAGCAGTGATTGAAAATGAGTGTGGAGCAGTTAACATCATCATTATTGCTTTCTTTCAGTGATATCCACGTTAGCATTCCCGTTCAAGCTCTTCCTCGGAGGCTGTGAATTGATGAAGTCTCCAGATCGAATCAGCATCACGGACTTTGAATTGGGGGCTGCAGTGGAAACAGAGAGTAAAGACCCCTTGCTTATAGACTTTGGCCTCCCTCTAATACATGGTGACAGTATGTTTAACTTTCCCTCATTCAAGTGGGATGTAGGAGGGAAAGAAGGCTGCTTGTGTTCGGCCAACAAAGGGAAAAGCTTTCAATCTTCTTCAGTAGGTTAACGAGATACCCACAGGCATCATTAGGGTATGGCAGCTGAAGTCTGCGATGAATCAGCAGAATGAAAGGGAGATGGAGTCATTCTACTACTGTGAAACAAAGGAACATGTATAAAAAAATGGAAAAAAAACTGTATTGGATCAGAGAAATCATTTATTCAAATGGTGTTTATGAGATTAACCACCAATTATATTTAAGGGTTTTACTCTAAAACACCCTGTTTCCTTTTATGTGTATATATTGTCTTCTCAAAATACTGTAGATGTTTTGGAAGTGACACCACTGTAAGACTCCCTGTGGCTTTATGTGGATTTGGACTGTCCTGCCAAGCCAGAGATTTGTTTTTCGTGCTTTTCATCTGGATAGCTAACGGGTATTTTGTGCTTTGCCTTGAATGGCAAGCCGGTCTTTGTAGTGTCTGTTCTCATGTCCAGTACTTGCTGAATAATTTACATAGAATCTGGTCTACTTAGCATTTAATTATGATTAAAGCAGACCTTTATGATTCTGATTTGGACCACATTTACATTGATACTGTAGGGCTGCAGTCTAGTAGTGTATACGTTTGATAAATGTAGCTGTACTGCAAATTATAGGGGAAATTTCATTAATAAATGTAAACATGGGCTTGCAGGGGTGAGTAGAGCTGGTAGAGAGTACAAAGTAGAGATGCACTGATCAGTTGGGTGGTGACCAGATTTGGACCAGCTATAATGTTTTTATAGCTTATGTTTACATTATATTTATATTGGTGAACCGCACAAGAGTGACACAGCAACACACACACACACACGCACACACACACACACACACACACACACAAACACACGTACCAAGTGAGCGACACGGATTGGGCAGCCACCATTTTGACAAAGCAAAGTTACACGAATTTCTGTCATTGAGTTTTATTCAAGGTCCATAGCTATAAAAGAGCTGTTTGTTTGTATCATTAGCAGGCGCACCGTTCGACTACAGATTTTACGGATCACTTCTACTGGGTCAAGTGCATCATACAATGGCCACAGATCCAGATGCTGATCCGTGTCAAGAATCGCAATAGGCTAATGGAAAAGTATTGGAATTGAGCTTACTTCAAAGAGTGTTCTCTGCAGATTTTCTAATGTGAAATGCAACGTTGGCAACACTTCCTACCTGAACAAGCACGTGATTTATCTAAAAGCTGGAAAATGTATGGTAGTCGATAGCCCAAAAGCTGAGTCCCCCCTTAACAGCCTGCCTGCAGCTATTGCCTATGAAGCGTGCAGGTAAACTGGGGAATACACTGCCAAATAAAATATCTAAAATATCTATGATATCACAATATTTAAAGACATCTTCATGATGCACAATATTTATCATGATGTATTGACATGCAAACAACATGTACGCCAGTAAAAATAAATACATAAATAAATCAATAAATAAATAACTTGGGCATTTTTAGTGAGTGATGAACAGAATATTGTAAACAGCACCATCAAGAACAGTTTGAGTTTCCCCAACTGTTTGTTTGGCTCTGATGTGTATCAGACTTGACGTGTTGGGCAGTGGGCTGTCAATCAGCCTTAGCAATGTGCACATCTTTTTTTTATATTCAAACTGAATTGTTGATTGTTTAAAAAAAGTATCAGTCCAACATTTTAAAAATGATTGTTCTCATTCAAACCCATTGTTTCCAAAATTACAACTTCACAAGATTTTACTTTCAGTTGAAGCCAATGTGAATAAAAAGAGAGTATCTCTGCTTCTGTCTTCATGACATTCTGACATCATGGAAAGAACTGCCAGATTCACATTGTGTCAAAAAGTGAAAAAATGTTTGTCAGTTAACCAGGACTGTAAAAAAGGTGTTAGAGGTGTTACACACCACACAGTGCTGCGGATATTTGCAGATGTGCGCATATCAAATGTTCCCTATACAAATCATAGTGTCCGAAACCTATGGAAAAATATACCTGAGAAAAGATGGGACTGAACCCAATATGGGTTTGTGTATGTGATCAAACAGGAGCTTGGTTCCCTCTTTTATAAGGCTTTGTCTTGGGCAGCACACAAGCAATTTATTGCACGTAACACAAAAAATGCTTCTAGTCTTAAGGATGGTGTTCTGTGGCTGGTAGCATCCATCCTCCAGTGGGGTCTATTTATAGCTCAGGCCAGGTTGGCAGTGCTTCTCTTTCCCCTTTGAAGAGACTGCTATTACTTCATCAAGCTTAAAGCCCATCTGTGCCCAGAATCTTCCTAAAAATGAACCAACCTTTACAATTAAGAGTATACCCTAGTGACAAAGTTATCTTGCCAGTGTAAAGTGCACATTCTCCAAAAGTACAGGTTCCAGGAAATTAATGAGATTTTAATCTGTCAAATTGGACAGAGCGAAATGAAAGTGCCGGGACTTTTTTTCCCCTTCCGTTTTGCACGTCTTGATTTGATTTTTTGAACAGTCCCTCAAGAGTAAAATAAGGAGTTGTCATTAAGGTAGCCATGATAAGATTGTGTCTGATATTGAAGGAGAGTCATCCATCTCAAAATGGCAGCAAAATGGAAGCAGATTGTTCATCTACTACAGATCTTCAGATCTTCAAATGGATTCATCTTATATTATTAATATAAATTCTTCTTTCCTATTGTCATAATGGGTTTCCAGGCTATTATTAGACAGATATGAGCATGCTGATTGAATTCATAGCTTTAAAGGCAAACGGAAAATAAATGACAACATTAGTGAGGGAAAACTTGGTAAATGAATGCACTAGTGGTGTGTAATGTAATGTCACTGATGGATCTAAATTACTATGAGGAATGAGTTTATGTGGATACATGGGCACAGACGCACAACACATTACTACTAACCCAACTCAAAGAACTTTTGCCATTGCAACATTTTGGAAGAAACTACTCTGCAGTTTGTAATGTAAGTTTTTGTACATTAGAAAAGCCACAGAATGGTTGTAATAAACAATATAATCTTGATCCATATTTAGTTAGAAAGTATATAGCTTACATTGTCCCTATTGGCCATTTCCAGTTTGGCCATTCCTTGCTTTTAAGAATACTTAATGGGTGACAGGTGATGCATTATTGGCTAAATGTTTCTGCACTAATGTTTCTGAATGGTTGTTTTGTTTCCGATTTTGTGACTGTGTGTGTTTATCGCTTTTAAGTGTTAGAAGTGCAGCTTTGTTTCTAAAGCATCCTAAACTGATCTAACATTGTTCCATGTTTTGTTTTTACTGCCTTAATTGAGCCACACAGCTTCCTTATATTTCTGTTACTTCATGTTGCACTAGAGCGCACCACCCTCCCAAAGCAATGTTGCAACCCATAGAAAGTGGCTGGCAAACACAGACAAGCACTGTAGAGCAGTGAGCTAAGAGTTTCTGATTTTGCAAGTTTTCAGCCCTATCTCTGCCATCATCTCCAGATGAGAGCACACTGGCATATCTGTAACTGTCACTTGTCCCCTGTTTGTGGACTCTGTTTAGTGTGATTCCTGTTCTTACTTACTGATATGCTGCTGCAACTAACCTGCTTCACCTCTGCCGAGCCAGTCTGTTAGTGTTTATGTTACCCTGCTGGTTCCAGTCTGCATTTTGGCTTTTGAAAAGTGTATTCTATCAACCATGTATATTGCCAGACAAGTTTAATTCACAGTTTTCATTTTTGTGTATGGTGGAGGAATATTTGGATCTTCCATACTCCAGCTTGTACAACATTGTTAGTGTTACACTGTAATGATATTTTTACAAATGAATTACACAAATAAACAGTATTTCTCAGGAATATTGCCTGCATAAATACCAGGACAGCATCTTACAGCAGCCAAAGTATAGATATCTCCTTACCTCAGAATTGGGGTCGCTGCAAAAATAGAAACCTGGCATCAGGCCCTTAAGATGTGTGTGGTGATGAATTAGTAGTTCTGGGTCAGTGTCACAGTGGTCGGGTGAAGGAGACAAGGAAATGGAGTCATTATAGGAAAGTCCCAAGCCTCTGTCTGTCTGGCATAGAAACAGTGTATGTGTGTGTAAGTGTGTGTGCGCATGTGTCTGCGCATGCGTGAGCATGAAGGAGGATATGTACATTTAGATTATGTTTGAGATCTCAGACGAAGAGCAGCTTGGATATGCTACAACATATCCCCTAATCCTCTCACTGAAAACCAGTGCAATCAATAGTGTTTAATCTTTGCTTTTGCTGGAGATATGTATAATTTGCACAGCCTGGCAACAAAAAGGATCAGATATCTTATTGTGGAAGACACGAAAACGCTTTCAGTTGCGGATATATTATAAGCACACATCTCATTTTGAGTCTGCGGCCTCATTGACAAGGCACACAACTTTTAACGAGGGGATCTGTATCCCACGAAAAAAACAAACAAACATGGAATATTAATTAACCATATCGTGTCAGTCATTCCGTTCTAATATTCTTCCACTTCTGCCTTCTTGGCTAACAGAGGGACTCCTTAAAGCCACCTGTGAAAATTTGAGGGTGCCTAAGTAGTGGTGTTTTCAAAGCCTTAATGGTAGTGGGCAGCTCGCTTCTGGAGAGTGAAATAGCAGGCTAGAGGAAGCACTCCGGAGTGAGAGATAGAGCAAGGGGATCGGGGAAGAGGATAAGAGGGAGGAGAAGGAAGAGAGAAGATCGAAAAAAGGAACATGGGGCGAAAGGGCCAGGCAGAAGACAGCTAAGCTAGGATTAGCCTCCTGACATGTGCAAGCAGGTGATAAAGTGGCATGGACGAGGCTGGACGCCTGGAGTCCCCCTCTCCAAATCTACAAGCCTCATGGTCAAGGGAATAAATCAAACTAAATCAAATATGGCTACACCAATGTATTACTGAAATCAGTGTCCAACCCTAGGACCCCATGATGCTTAACAGAATCTTACGGTTATGCTCCCAACACATACAGTACACGATAGGGACAAGAATTGTAGTGAAGTAAAGAATTCGGATATCTGCACGTTTATTGTTCCTTCCAAAATCAAGTGTATTAAAAAGAGTTTTTCCTGCTTTTGTTGGAGTAACTGTCTCTACTGTCCAGGGAAGACTTTGCTGTGAATGCATTCAGTGATGAGATTTCATGATAAGGTCATAATATTGGATGGTGATGATCCCACATTGTCCCCAACTCCCAAACACTACAAAAGTATTTGATGGAACACCATCATTCCAGAAAACACCGTTCCACTTCTCTACAGCTTAGTGCTAGGGGAATTATACCCATCTAGCCCACACTTTGCATTAGCCATGATGCCAATAGGTTCATGTTTATCTGCTCTAGACAAGCTGTGTGTGCATTTGCACATCTGTATCAGCAATGGGGGGGGTATTTAAAGTTGGTGAATATATTGTTGTCCACAAACATTTGGACACATGTGCACACACGCACACCCACACACACACAGATGCAGAGAAAAGGTCGTGTTCCCAAAAATGCCGACCTCAACAATGATTTGTTTGTCTGAAAAACATTATCCAGGCAGGATAATGACTCTCAGTAATTGGGAATAATTTGAGAGAGTTGTGTAATACATGTCCTCCAGTAGAAAGCATGAGTCATAATAAACGACTCTGCATTTTTTGACACCCTCATTATCTATTCTCTTTGGTTTGCATCAGTCTCATCCCACTTTTACTTGACATGTTTTGCTGAGTTTAAATCAACAGGAGGTCTTGATCTGGCGGAAAACTGACAACCAGCCGACATCTTCTTGCTTCCCCTTATTAAAGATACCTTTAAGAATTGGGTGTCTGCTGGTTAAATCTATATTGAATTGTTAATGACAACTGGTGCAATTAAAAAAAATGGTTTGTCATGAGGTATGTTTAATTGGCTCCTTATTTATGTGGAAGTAAGGAAGCGTATATAGATTGCTCAACCTGAAATGGGTTTTGGTGTATTCATTCTGTTTTGTGCTGGATTTTGCATTGACATAATGTTTTAAAAGTTCTATATGCCTATCTGTTTCTCTGCTTATCATTTCTATGGCAGCTGTTAAATTGCATTTGTGCAGCAATGAGATGTTTCCTCAGATATCTATATATCTTGAGTGTGCCTAGCTGTAGGCCAGGACAGTGTAGTCGTTACTGTAATGTTAATCATATTTCTGTTTTTATTGCATTATAATGTAAGCAAATGATGGCAGCTTAGCTAACACAGCTGTTTAGATCAGGAACTAATTAGATGCCTATGCACAACCTGGACTTTAAGAATATCTCGTTTTTATAGAAAATGATTTAATAAATTGTCAGTTTGCAGTTACTTCACATGCTAAACACTTACCCTGTGTTCTTTTTCTGCTCAAACACACCATTTAGCATATGTTAACTGCATGTTTTAGTAAGTGTATTTGTGGTGGGATACCATCAAACTGTGCTGGACATGGGCCTGGGACCGGAATCCACAATAGAATCAGATTGGCCTTTAGTTTGGTTAGTTTAGTTATTGTCCCATTAATAACTGTGATAAATTATATTATTGTCATTTTAAGATACTTTGGATTTCACTGATATAATGCTAATATAATAATAATAATAATAATAATAATAATAATAATAATAATAATAATAATAATAGTAATGCAGTTGCACTCATTTAGTGAGCAAAAGCTTTAAATTATTAAGAATATTCAGACATTGGAATTGAAATATTACATTTTTACAACATCCTAAATAAATAAAACATAATTAAAACTATTGCTTTTAAACAAAGTCAACATACTGTCTCATTCAAGTGAATTAATTTAATTAATTAAATGTTAATGTTAAATTAATTAATGTTATTGAGAATTGGCCATAGGTTTGGGAAATACTGCGCTTACCAAATGTGGTTTTAGTTGGCAAGTTTCTCATTAGAAAAAACAAGCATGTTCATTTTCTCCAGTATCAGGCCTCTCATGTTACCTTATTGTGTTTCATTCTGAAGTGGGTTAATGAGAAAGGTGCTCTTAATATTGACTATATAAAATAGTTTCCTTGGTATTAATAGCAGCCTCCTGTCAAAGAATGTGAACTGAACAGTCGTAGGAAGGGAGAAGCGGAAGTATTTGCAGGGGTTTCTTGACTTACAGGCCAAATAACAAGGATACATGATAACTAGACAACCAGGTAACAAGATAACAATACAACCAGTAGACTCACACCGACTGACCGCACAGGGATCATATATACAAGAGGAACATACACCACAGCTGGGACTTGAGGCAAAGGGGCAGGGTTACAAATCAGACACAGCTGGGAATGGGTGGAGACAAGACCAAAACAAGACACATGTGCTAAGAAGCACTTGGGTACTCAAAAACAAGGACAGGATACCTGACACCTCCCATTTGTTGCAACTTTCATGTATGTGCTAAAAACGCTCACCACGTAGAGGTGCAGTTTAAGCGTAACCCCCAACCTCAACAAAACTGACAGCATCTGGAAATTGTTTACAGTGAGTCAACAAATCATTACGATCATATAGAATAAGTGGTGACTTACAATTCATTATATGTCTCCCATAAAGAAAATGTGTGCAGAGCAGGTAAAGTAGCTTTCTTCAGTGTCGCCAGAATCTAGGGTTGCAGCGATATACCAGTTTTAGGTGTACCATGATATTTAATTGATGGTTATCATAATGTGTAAGTTTGCTTGGTATTGAAAACAAATGCAATCAATTTTACCAACAATTTTCAGAAAGTTAAATGACCCATGAACTGACTAATGTAGAAAATCAGCAGATTAATCCATAATGAAAACAGCTGAATACAGTATAGGTCAAAAGTCCTCCACCCCATGTGCATATTTTTATTTATTTATTTTATGTATTTTCAAAATGAAGACCGTTTACATGTACACAGTATGTCCAAATGTTTATGGACACCCCTTCTAATGAATGCATTCAGGTACTTTATGCTGCACTCATTTCTGACACAGATGCACACACAGCTTGTCTAGTACCTTTAGAGAAGTATTGCCAATAGAATAGGACTCTCTGGACTAGATACAATATTGGTACTAATGCCAGGCATGGGCTAGAGGGGCATAATGCCCCCTAGTATTGAGCTGTGCAGCTGTGGAACTGTGCTCTTTGGAATGATGGTGCAACATTCATTCATTTAGCTGAGGTGGGGATTTGGGGATGAGGTCCTCCTGACCTCACTAACACTTGTGGCCGAATGCAGTTTGAACAGTTTTATGTAATTCTGAGTTTGGTTTATATGTAATTTTTATGTCCTGCAGAAATGTTGCTGACAGACTGTTGCTGAATTTTTACAACAACATTTTCTTTTAGTAATGCTTGTTCCTTGTACACTATTCAAGTTTGAACAGCGAATTTGAATAAGGAACCAGTTTCAGAGTCTATGGCAATGTTCACAGAGCAGTTACAATCCGATTCCCTCAACAATTCTGATATTTTTAGGGTGTTTATATCTTTTTAATGTGATTTATATCCAACATTCATCTGAACTGGCCTGAAAAAATCAGTTTTTTGAGAAAATCAGATTTGGGCCTCTTCATCTAACAAGCATATACAAAAGAGCAATGGTTCTCTTGACCCTGTTCTCCTTTCACATTTGTGCACATTGCACATTTATAACAAATGTTGTTTTGGATTGCTGTAAATTTGCAAACTGGCTGGAGTCACATTGTCACATATTGCATATGTATCAGATTTCAATAGCACATCTGAAAGTGGATGAGTACCAGTGCCTCAGTATATCAATCTCAAAGATTTTAAACTAAATGGTGGAGAATGTGATTGCTGCTGTCGTCCAGAGCTGCACAAACCAGCTGTAAGAAATAGCAGCAACTGGTTTGATTAAAAACTCAAACATCTTTTTGCTGCCTTTGAAGAAAAAATCAGCAACAGCTCACAGTTTTGGCTTATGAGCTTTCATGTTTGAATGAGTTTCCTGCTCACATCGATCTCCACCCACAAACACACCCACAACAAACCAGCAGAAGCTGTGAGACTGCAGCAAAGGCAAAAGTAGCCGTTCTGTCTTCAAATAACTGTTCATTACTAAACCTAAATAAGACTGGAAAGCCATACAAGTTTGTTTTTAGGTTAGTTATATTTCTTCTGACTTGTACAATAAGCCAAGTAGGCTCATTTTCTGGTTGCACCCCAAGTAGTGGCGTTCCATGTTTCCAGTGGCATTGCACATTTTGATTGGTGGAAAAAAGCAGCATGCAGTCTGATTCTTGACACAATCTTGTCTGTCACTAGATACAATCTCTGTTTTCTTGTACAGAACTACTGCAAGCCATGTACTGATGTATAAAGACTGCATTAATGGATCCACTGAAACACACCAGTGCTGCCCAACGTATATATATATATATATATATATATATATATATATATATATATATATATATATACACGAGGCCAAAACATGCATACAGCACATGAAGCACCTGGTGAAGTCTCTCTTACCAAGTTTCAGCATGACTGGATGTTTTTGGTAACAATCAAAAGCATCAAACCATGCTTTACCATCAAAACCAGACACTTGAAGATCTCTACTCGTCTAGGATGAGGAAGAGGGTGGGAAATATCATGACTGATCCCTCACACCCCAGTCACTCTTGCATCCAGTGTTTTCCATCTCTGTGGAGATCAAGAGTTAGAGCCTTAAATACTCGGACCAACAGCCACCTCCGCAGCTTCATTCCCCCAGGGCATCATCCTCCGAAACCAGGACCATTCTTTGGTTGTGGACAGCCCTTCTGTATGTATTCACCTTACTTTTAGTTGAACCCATTGCTGACACAAATGCAAATGCACACACATAGCAAAGTACTGCCAATAGGACCCTCTGGAGCAGATAAACATGAATCTATTGGCACCATGTTTAATGCCATGTATAGGATTTGGAGCAGTGGAACTGTGTTTTCTGGAATGATGGTGTAATTTTGGGATGAGTTGAGGAGTTATGATGTAGTCACCTACTCACACCACCTGAATGGAGTTGGATCATTACAACAATGCTCCAAAATCTAAAAGAAAGCCTTCCCTGGAAAGTAGACACAGCAACAGTTACAAAACCTGAATGTACTCTATGTAGTACCCTTGATTTCTGTAGAAGCAATAAATGAACAGGTGTCCCATTACTTTTGACCATGTAGCCGTCTTGAGCCTGCAAATCAACACATCATAATTTTTCTGTTGTATTATAGGATTGAGTGCTCAGTGATGTACACTTAAGGTAGGTAAATGCATACTGGCTGCAGAGTAAATCCTTCATCCATAACAAAAACAAATATATATAATATTTTTTTAAATTTTAACATTTAACACAGGATTAATGTGGTTTTCTTTTAGACAATAATCTATACAGACATGCAAATGTGCAATGTAAAAAAGTTACTGGGAGGATGTTTTCAGATGGGATACTCTTTTCTGTAGAACTAATCCTGTATAAGTAGTAATTTACATTGCACTTGGTTACTGGATACAGTATACAATTTTTCCATAGTCACTCTACCTGGACTTGTTTTCAATTCTGTCCTCATAGGGAAGTATATCTAATCCTTTTAGACCAAAAAAGTCAAGCAGAACGCTGACAAGATAAATCTGTGAGTCACGGCACATTAAAGCAGCAGGTTTATGTTCACATCTAACCAAGAGGAGCTTTAAGTTTAAAAGACCCTTGATATGAGCAACAAAATGATCAGGTTTCTTATAGCAAATGTCACTGATGGCAGTGCAAACGAAGGCACAAAGGCAAATGCATTAGTATTTACACTGATTGTCCACTTCATTAGGAAGTGTATTGTACACCTACTGATTCATGGAGTTAGGTAATAAGCCACTTGTGTGCCAGCAGTGCATAAAAGTATGCAAATACAGGCAAGCACCTTGATGTTCATGTCAACCATCAGAATGGTGAACAAATTTGATCTGTGTGTAGTATGATTGTTGATGCCACAGAAACGGGTTAGTATTTCCATATATGCTGATCGTGTGAGATTTTCATGCAGAGCACTCTCCTTACAAGCTTACAAGGAATGGTGCACTAAATAAAACACATGTGGTGAGTGGCAGTTTTGCAGATGGAAATGCATTGTTGAAGAGAGAGGTCTGCAGAAAGTTATTAGAAAGGCCACAGTACTTCAGATAACCACTCTGTACAATTGTGGTCAGCAGAAAAGCATCTCAGAATACACAGCACATCTAACCATGAGGCAGATTGACTAAAACAGCAGATGTTGGGTACCACTTTCTGCCAAGAACAGAAAGCTGAGGCTGCAGTGGGAACAGACTTACCAAAAATGTAACACACTTCATATATTTGTCATTTCTTGAAAGCAAAAGAAAGTCAGTAATAGTTATTTAACAAATGAGATATAATTAATTAAATATAAAAAATATTAAACATATAATTAATTAAATATCATTAATTAAATAAGCAATGCAAGAGTAATCACTCCTGGCTAAAACATATGTGCAGATGCAAGTTTGTAAAGCCTACCTCCTGATTTGTTGAAGATGTTGTCATTTATGTTGACAAAGACACATCTTAAGTGAAGTATGAAGCTGGTCTCCTGGGGGAGTTTGCTGGGCTTTGTCTGCCTCTACCCCATTTTCTTCCTGACTGTGCTCACTGGCACATAAAGAGAGAAAAGACACAGCACGAGACAGGGACCGGTGGGTACGTGCCTGTGAAAGCTGTCTCCCCTTCACCCCCCCAAGCAGCTTTAATCAAATCAGTGACCCGAAGTTCACTAGACATATTTCAGGACTGTAAAGCAGTGTTAGAGGTGTTTTGCCCTCAGCATCTTTGAGGATTCAGCTGTCCAGCAGCAACGGATAGACATAAATTCCATGGCTAAAAGACAATCTAAGCGGTTGGCGGGGCGAGGCAGTTGGAAGCTGGGAAACATATGGCGCAATGCTAAAGCAGGAGAGGTCGCTTCGTTTCAGACTTAACTTGGCATGTACGAAAAAAGCGTCAGCACCAAGGACAGCGGCACATTTCCTCTTGAAACCCCAGCGAGATGCTGAAAGTTAAAACAAACTGTGCAGCAATAAACCAAAGGCCATCCTATTTATCTGGCAAGCCCACACAAACTCCAGCCCCAGATTTATTGCCTCTGATACCCACCAGTACCAAATTTTCTGACCTCTTTTGCCGGAGATATTGATAGGAGAGACTGGGAGATGCAGTATGCCGGACACTAATGCACAGGTATGACTTACAGAAAAACATTACTTGTCCAAAATATGCTTTACTCTCTAAACGAATCACATACTATATACAATGAATTATAAATTGCAGGGTTGTGTAAAGCTTTCAATAATTGAAGGCATTTTTCATGTTTAGTTTAAGTGTTTGCATCTCTGGATTGTTCTACTAATGCAGCTCTTTGATGCATTAGCCTCAAGAGAGGAACAAACAGGGAATAAGAGAGACAGTGAGGGAGAGAGAGAGAGAGAGAGAGCTGCTGTAATTAATGTGCCAGGATTACAGCTGAAGCTTTTTTTGCTTTACTTTTTCTTTGCGTGCTCAGGTTTATATCACTAAGTGTGGTGCGATAAGCAGCTGAGTGCTTATTCATTCTTCACCTTCCATTAATTCATTAAGCATTTTATCAGACAGAATGTTCATGTACACACACAAACATGGTCACATTATTTAACACTGCCAGTTAAGCCCAGGTCTGTCTGTAAAAGTAAATCAGCTTGGCCTTGGACAACAAATTGCAGAGAATAACACCTTTGTTGTTGCATGTTGTGCTTCAATTAGCTGTAATGTACATTACTCGTGTTCTCATTGTCCAAAAAATATCGGCCCAAATAGTCGCATCCAGAAGTAGCAATTCAGAAGGAAGATAAAGGTTACCAGGAGCAATGAATGATTAAAAATGTAGACTCATATGAGCGACATTTATCGAGCTCCACATACAGATGCATCTCTCAGTATGATGTCGGGAACAACGTAACATGCCAGATTTCTCGCAGTTGAGTTATAGAGGTTCGTAATGCTGACCAGCAACAATCCATCCTATGCAGACTGAATATTTTCACTCGCATTTTATGGGAGGGTTGTAGTGTCCATATTGTTTCCAATAGCATCCCACACATTTTAATGCAGTATGCAGTTGAGCATATCCTGTCGGAACAGCACAGCACCCGAGTGTGTATTCGAAAAGGTAGGACCTTTGGTTGCAGGACCTCATTAACGTAACAATGGGCTGTCAAAGTGCCTGTAATGAAGACCCAGTCGTTCAATTTGTTGGTTGCCTCCACTGAGACAAATGCAGAACTTGTCACTGAAGACTGCCATTCTGGTGACTCAACGACTGTCTGGCACGACACTGTTGCAGTTGTGCATTGTAATCTTTTCATTCCTTCTGGGTGCAGCTATTTTTGATGATCTGTGTAGTTAAAAGCTACTGCACAATATTGGGTGTCTTCCTGGAAAATGGGGCGAGAAGGGTGGCCAGTTGTGCTCTCTGGGACATGGATGGTTGTAGAAAGTTTTCAAGTGTGTTATACCAGTAAACATGGATGCCTTAAAATCAACACATTGTCATGGACTCCCTGTTTAGGACACACTGTTAAGTACACTGATGAGATTCACTCTTACTAGGGTTGTCACTCAAATTTTCCTGGAGCGTGCTATATTTTGGTTTGGTCTATTTTGTTCCTGAATACACTATATTGGTCCAAATGCCTGTGGACATCCCTTCTAATGAATGCATTCAGCTGTTTTTAGGTTGCACCCATTGCTGAAACAGATGTGTAAATGCATACAAACAACATGTCTAGTGCCTGTAAAGAAAGAACTGGTAATAGAATAGGAGCCCTTTCTAAAAGGCCATAGAGCAAGAGGCCATTAAGCAAGTGGCACCACTAACCAAACAACACCATGAAGTGTTTGTGAAGTACAAGTCAGGGTTGGCTAATAAAAAAAAAAAAATCTTTAATGATCCTGCAGAGCACCATCAAATCCATTATCATCAAATGGAAAGGAGATTGTACCACAACAAACTGCTGCCAAGAGAGGGCTGCCAACCAAAACTCCCAGACCAGACAAGGAGGGTATTAATCAGAGAGGTAGCACAGAGACCAAAGGTAACCCTGACCAGAGACTGGAGCATCTGTCAATATGGCCACAATAAGCCATACACTCCATAGAGCTGGACAGAAAAAAGCTTTACTTACAGACAAAAGGAAGGCTTGTATTGAGTTTGCCATGTGGAGATTCCCAAACTGTATGGAGGAAAGTGCTCAGGTCAGATGAGACCACAATTGAACTTCTTGGCCACCAAGGAAAACGCAGTGTTTGGCACGAAAACAAAATCTTATCACCCCAAGAACATCATGGTGTGGGGACATTTTTCAGCAGCAGGGACTTGGAAACTGGTCTGAGTCAAGGGGAAGATGGATGGTGCTAAACACAGGGACATTCTTGAGGAAAACTTGTTTCGGTCTGTCAGTGATTTGAGCCTGGGAAGGCGCTTCACCTACCAACAGGACATTGACCCAGTGCATACTACTAAAACAACACTCAAGTGGTTTAAGGTGAAATGTGTAAATGTATTGGAACGCCCCAGTCCAAGCCCAGACATTCATCCACTTGAAAATCTGTGGTCAGTCTTAAATATCGCTGTTCAGAAGGCCTTGGAATCCAAGTATTTGTATGTTAGATTTGCTTGTGAAGTTTCAGTCTGGGAAGTGTGAGTCTGAACTGATTATTATTATGCTCTTAAACCTTACAGAAAGAATTATTCTCGCTGTAGTCACAGTTTTTCAGAAATGTGCACTGCTGTTGAGACATTTAGACAGATTGAGAAGATTAGGGGAACTCAGGCCTACTCCTTGGCACTATACCCACTGAGTAAAGGATATCTTGTGATTCCATTAACTCTGTTAGTTCATCAGCTTACCTGAACAAGCAGCCTCTGTTACTTATCTGAAAGCTCTGTATACCAGTGCAGTCATCCACAGATGTGAGCCTATAGTCAACCTGCATTTTGTGTTCAGCATCTCATTGGTATATGGAATGAACAGCCCTAACATTGGGGTTCCTTCTCCTGACATCTCAAATTGAAAATGAATGCTAAATGGTTGTTGATCATAAATGGGTAGAAATCAAGCACTGATTGTGATAAAAGTACAGGGGTTGGACATTGAAACTGAAACACCTGTCATTTTAGTGTGAGAGGTTTCATGTCTAAATTGGAGCAGTAAGAGCAGAGTGTGAAGGTTCAATTAGCAGAGAAGAGCACAGTTTTGCTCAAAATATTACAATGCACACAACATTATGGGTGACATACCAGAGTTCAAAAGAGGACAAATTGTTGGTGCACGTCTTGCTGGCGCATCTCTGACCAAGACAGCAAGTCTTTGTGATGTATCAAGAACTAGTGTAATGTCAGCACCACCAAGAAGGACCAACCACATCCAACAGGATTAACTGTGGACACAAGAGGAAGCTGTCTGAAAGGGATGTTCGGGTGCTAACACGGATTGTATCCAAAAAATGTCATTACCAAGAGGAATTGACGCTGTATTGGCCGCAAAAGGAGGCCCTAGTACACCATACTAATAAATGATTGTGGGCTAAAACTAGGTGTGTCAGTGTCATTGTCCAACCCCTGTAGATGAGAATACAAGTAAGCATCTATGTTTGAAGGGGAAAATGTGCATATAAACTGAAATATAATTTCATTTTGTGTTTATGTATGAGGTTGTTGTGGTACTGCCCCAGTACCAAATTTCTGGCCATGCAGTGCCATACAACGTTTAGCTGTCCCAGTGTGTAGCACAACTTCAGAAAACAAACTAGACATGAAAATAGCCTTTGTGTCCGCTTCTCATTAATTAGGTACAAAGAGGAATTGTAAATTGCATGCATGTTACCTTGGTTTTTATTCTGAGCTAATTCTGATTTTCATTTTCTACTTATTTACTTCATATTTACCTATATTATTGTGTATTTCTGAGGCTGAAAAGAATGTGAGGTGTAATTGTTTGTTAGTCAGTGAATCTGGCCTACTTGTAGGGAGCTGCTAGCTTTTAACTATAGCATACACTATATGGGCAAAAGTTTTGGGACACTATCTAATTTATTGCTTCAAAATCAGGGGTTTCCAGAAAAAAAAACTGCTGTTCCTGCTTTTGTTGGAGTAACTCTCTCTCTATTTTCCAGGGGAGGTTTTCCACTAGATTTTGGAATATTGTGAGGATGTGAGGATGTGATTGCATTCAGCGAGTGTTCGTGAGGTCACGATGCTGGATGATGATCATCCCACCTCATCACAACTCAACTCAACACTACTTCACAACTCAATGGTGTAGCAATTGTAACTAGGGCTGGGTGATATATAGATATAGATTATATCTATATAGCAATATAAACAGTGGGATATGGGTTGAGCTGATATCGTTTATATTGAGTTTTAAAGGTTTTAAATAATGTTCCGTGTAAGTCGTGCATAAACGTTTTTTGTTCCCTTGCTCTGCCCTGCACCCGGTTCTCTGTTCCTCCTCTACTGTGCTTCCTTCTGGCCACACTCGCATTCTCATACACACACCATGGAGACATAAGACTTGTTGTAGATGAAAATGGCATGAAGATGACTGATGAGTATGTATGCAGAAGAAACGAAGATCAGATTTATGTTTAATATTGTAAAAAAATAATCACATCATATATATTGTGTATCACCATTCAGATTAAAATATCGGGATATGTTCACTCAGCCCTACCTGTAGCCCATGCCTTTCATTAGGCATGGTACAAATAGGTTCATGTTTATCTGCTCCAAAGAGTCTTATTCTATTGGCAATACTTCTCTACAGAGACTAGACTGGGCAACTCTCTGTCAGTGTAAGTGAATGCATTGATTTGAGGTGTGTCCACAAACATTTGGCACTCAAAGCACTGCTGTCCATGAGTCTTCTGCTTCTCTATTCTGTACCTTGTAAACACACTGGAGAGAAAAGAGGCCAACTCAGTTTTGTTTTTTAAAGCTCACACACACTCACACGTTCTGAGTAGAATTTCGATCCATGCTGATTCTTGCAGTGGGAAAGCGTTCGACCTTGAAGTACCTTGGACAGAATTTCACGTCACTTTAGATACAGATCACTGGTAAATGCACAGTCTCAGAGGGTTCCCATTTACATGTAGTGATTGTAACACAGCAAAGGTGCCACAAAGGGTTCTGTGAGCCAGAACGGAACGGTTTGGTTTCTCTAATGGACCATATTTGAAAAAGAGACTTGTTTTTAATGGTTTCACATAATGTTACAGTTTTATACTATATTAAAGGTTCTTAACTAGTTTACTAAATCATTTTGTATTTGATAAATATTTTATTACAGTTATAACTGCATTTTATCATGTATTTAGGGACATTTCCGGATATGAACATGAAAAATATTCATGATATTGGCCTACAATTTAGCTATTTAAGCATCTAATATCATTATTCATTATAACTAATTAAAATATCCTGAAGTTGTTTTAGTTCCTCTGTTCTCTGCAGCTCTTTCCAGAATAAATAATGTGTCTATGTTTAAGGCTAAATTCAGCATGGTTTAATGGTACTGTATTAACATTAATTTTCACTAATTTCACAGCTTTATTCAGCCTCTAATCACTTCATCTTTTGCTCTGAGACCTCTTGACTGTGCCTGCTCTGTGCCATTGCTCAGAACAGGCCTCTAGCAGTTCATAGCTGCACAAAGTTGAACAAATTGGCATGAAAGTTTGAGAACCCTTGTGCTAAGCATGTTATCAGTGTTGGTTATTGCTGATTGTTGTCTGACAGTACATTTGGGGGATTTTGTTGCTTATACGCCGTTATTCTGAATTCATACTGAGCATGCTGTCCAAACTGTGGCATGAACCATGGTGTTTTACCGTTATATCCATAGGGCTTTGTTAAAAGGTTTCAATGTAAATTTAGGGTCAAAACAAAGAATAGAAGTGCCACTGTATATAAGTGAAACACTGGCTAAATCCTTGCTAACAGTTGTTCACTGTATTAGTAACGTCTCTTCAAATGCAGTGTTTCATTGTTGAAGGAAATGTGCACATTTTCAATTCATTAAATTTTAAAGCTCTCCAGTCTGTTTCTACACTGGAAGAGTGTTTACAATGAAAATGTGGAATAAAGCAGAAGCGTCTTGACCTGACTGTTCTAGCAGGGGGCGGTCTTGCTCATGAACAGGTGGCAAAGGAGGGACAGGGGGATGAAAACGTGTTGTACACACAAGTAGAGATGGCAGAGAAGTGATAATATTTAGAGAATCTACTGTGATTCTTCTGAAGCATTATGGATACAAGTTGCATGTTTTTCATAATTCTTCTTGGGCTCAATTACATAACCAAAAAAATGGTTATGTGTATAGCGCCACCAGGTGGATGAAAGCACATTCTGAACTGCAAGCAGGTGAGCGAACATGGAAATTAGTTTGTGACATTAAAGCTGCAAAAACGTTGTATTTCATATTGCCCGCACGTAGTGTCTTACTGCTGTTAATTACCGTGTATTTAATTTTAACATTAACTTTATATCGTCACCTTTATTAACGTATTGGGATGCCTGCTCAACTGTTCAATGCAATCAACAGTGAAAACTTTTTTATTTGGAGTAACTGACTTTACTCTCCAGAGAATACTTTCTACTAACAAACATTAGTGGCCTCATAAATAACATAATTGCTGTGTGTACAGTGTCGGACAAACCTCTCAAAGAAAAATAATGACTCATCCTTTCATGATGAAACACTGTAAAAATGTTAAAAGATCCATGACTTGAGTACAGACTAGCTGTTTGTTCTATAATTGGGTTATTTAACTCCTGTTCTAACTAAGTGCATGTTTCATGAGGAATATTATTGTGTGCTATTGTGTTTTTTTTACCTTTTTTTTGGCTGTAAATGCATGCTCATACATCGTCTGTTTACTTCACTTTCATTTTCAAATGGTGCACATCAACGCTATGAGTGCTATGAGAAACTGCTAAATGAGCTGCAGATCAGTTGATGTTATACATTTTTACAATTGTATAAATATCTTTTGTTATATTTTATATTGTTTGTTTTATTTTATTATGCAGTGACCTTTTGCTATTATTTGTATAAATGCAGTTGATGCATTTTTCCTTAAAGGACAAACTGTAAATAAATAAATAAAAACTGTAAATAAATGAAAATCAAACAAATTTAAAACCAAACACAAAAATGAGAAGAAATAACACTGTATTTCCTGAACGTCATACCTGATACTGTATGGACACCTTGATTGACCAGTCATGAATCTTAAGTGGTCCAGCAATCAGTGAACACACTTTTCTAACAGTTCTAGTGATCTTAACCTGTATATTCATGTCTGTTACTCTGTAACGTGTCTGTTACTATTATTCTGCCCGGAAAATGTTTTTTTGTGAAACTGGGCTCTAGAAGTTCATTGGTTGTCTGACTTTCACTGAACAGGAAACTTGAATGAGTAGTTAAAAAATGCAATATGAACATGGTTAACAACAAACGCAAACTAATGCTAAAAGGTTGATGCACAGCACATTTAAATATCTTATTGGCGCCAGGAGATAACTGCTGCTCCCTTCATACAGATATTTAGATATTTATTGTACTCCCAGTAAACAGAGTTGACTGAGATATATCGGCAATTGACGATGACCCACAGTTTTCATATTAAGTGCACTGCAACATGTTTATAGCCTGAATAAATAATAAGAAGAATTATCCTGATTTTATGGTAAAATCTGCGCTGTGTGAATATTCTGGCTCTTATTTTTTCCTTTTTTCATTAATTTCCATTTTCAAATTTGAAAGAGCACCATGCATGAAATCATCTGAATTTCCTGCGGCAGCGTCGGCTAACTTCCCTATTTAGTTTTCACGCTAGCCGGGACTTTTCAATAAAAGCTGGATGTATACCTTGTGCTACGCTATAATTGAAAAGCATTTAGACTCTTAAATCACTATTGTCCTGAATCATTTTGCGGCGAATATATGATGTTTTATTTTTAATTAGTATGCTAAGTTCATTTTTAGACTTGTGGCTTATGTGAGTGATAAAGAAATAATTCCAGGTCAATTAAATGGAGGGAATGGAAATGCTATGGGTCATGATGGAGCACACTGGGCAGCTTTCACTCATTACCAATAGCAAAGAGGATTATTCCTCGCCTACCTTTCTGTTGCTCTGTTCTTTGGACGCCTCATGTGGAATTTAATCACATATCATTGCAGTGACTGTCAGTTCCATTGTCACTTCTTATTTTCAGTCGTGTTGCGAAATGTCCTTGGGTGCCGTAAATATAGAATGACGTTCCATCTGCAAGCCTGTCTCTCCACAAAAGAGGAATCAAGTTTGACATCTCACCTGCAGTGCAGCAACAGTAATCTGTAATTAAATGTGCATACAGCTCTTCTCATGTCTTCAGTGTGAGTTATGCTTATGTGTAAAGAGAATAGCTCTGGAAGACGTTGTGTTGTTTAGGCCCGTCATGTTCATATGAAGGTGATGGTATTGAACATGATGTTAAAAGGCAGGTTGATGGATATCTATCTGAAATAGAAATAAGAAAAGAAGACTCCCTCTGCTCTGTTTACTCCGTGGTGTGGAAGGTATGGATTGTAAAAGTTGGGTGGGAGTGGATGCAGAGCTGACTGGGTTCCATGGCGCCGGACACTCTGACCTTGGATGACCACAGCTGGATGCTGTGTCTGAGTGCCTTATGGGTGTCTGACTCTACTTGTGATCATTGCAGGGCCATGCTTTTGTGTGCGTGTGAATAATGACCTGCAGCAGACAGTTGTAAGGGCTGTAGCCAGGACTCCAGACTCAGCAGTAATAACAGTGGCGCTCCCTCAATTTGACGGCAGTTATGTTTTTTTTTTTTTAGGTAGCAACATAACAGCCATTTCTTTCTCTAGAATAAGATCTGCCCTACAACATCCCTTAACATCTCATTCCCTTTTCAATACTTACTAACTTTTGGGTTGCATGGGACATAGTAAATCCTACCTTTAGTGCCTTGAAAATCGGAAAACTCCTTTTCCCCAGAATATAACGCATTATTTTCCAACATGTCTTTTGCACAGGGCTTATTTTAACCTGGGCTTATTTTTGTGCTTCATTTTATACTAAATAAAATGCATCTTAATCTATATTGACATGCATCTGTGCATTCCATAAAAAGTTACTAAGAGGATCTATAGGGATGAGACTACAGGGACAAGGGTTCACAGATATATTCTTTTAATAATTACTTTACAGCACCCTGTGGAACTAATCCCATCTGATTAATTTACATTGTACCCCGGAAGAGGTGACTCCATCAAGGTTACTCTGGATACAGTACACAATATTTCTCCATAGGAGCTCCAGTCACCCTATCCTGGACTTGTTTTGTGCTCTGTCCTCTTAGGACAGTATATCTAATCCCTGTTGCTACAATCTCTGTGGACAAAAAAAAGTCATATGGAACACTGAAGCAGGATGCATTACCTAATAGATTTGGCAGAACCTTTGAGTTAAAGGCAGCCCGATAAAGCTGGGTTATAGTACTTTAATCAATCACACAGGCCTCAAGCCAATTTAGGAAGAAGACCCACATCCGAGACAGGCTTTCAGACAGGATTAGAAAAGCCAAACAGAGAGGCAATGCTTCCACCCAGCTATGCTGAGGTAGAGGAGAAGAGGCGCAATGTGGTCATCTTCCCATGACACTGAAGCTGCCTACACTTTGAGACATTCAGCAAACATTGTTTCCTCACAAACTACGTTTCCCATCTTTCAGCTTGGTGCCCACACTAAGTCAGAGCCTGTTATTTTTAATGAGGTGAATTTACGCTGTTCGCTGTGGCTGTCATGGCATACTTGGCGAGATCATTACTGGGTCTTGTCTCAGCTCGAGGCTGGAGCTGGAGCTCTGAAGAAGGGTCTTCTTGCATTGGCCGTTCCCACCACAAGAAAAACAGCAGCAGCCCTTTTCCTCGATAGTTGAGTGGAGTGTGCAGTTTAAGCAAAGGCAAACGCAAAGGAGCTTTTAAATCCCTCCACTGGCACCCTTGGCCACTCCAACACATCCACCGCAGCTCAGCCCAGCCCAGCCTAGCCCAGTCTGTTGCCTGGAGCTGGGAGCCATTCTGAATCACTGCAATTGCAGGGGTCATATTAATTTCAGACTAATCCAACCGTGGTGTTCGAAAGTCGGCTGGGTCTAAAGTAGCGTGCGGCCAATGCATCTGATATGTCTAAATAAGGTGTTGGTTCAGCTGGGATGATTGATATCAGTCCAGTAATCCCCTTCCATCTCCACTAAATCCACTGGCTAACATCCCTGATGGAGGCTTTACCCCTGACGGGGCCGTTTTTTTAATGCACAGCACTATTTACCTTTTCTCGGGATTATGTGCTACACTTTTTCACTTTTAGCCCCTCCCCCTGCCCCCTTCTTTTCTCTCGCAGCTGTTTGACGTCGTTTGTAAGCAAGTTCTGTTTGTGGTGATAAAAGCTTGTCAAGGTTATTTTTCTCTGCAAAGATTGATTCGCCCAATGTGTATCTCCTTCAAGACAGGAGTGCTGTTTGGATAGGAACGTTGTTACTCGGAGCGTAGTTCGCTGAGATGCACATTAGCCTCTGATTCTGAATGAAATGCGTCTAATAAATAAAATCACCAGCACCTTGAGGAAGGAAATGAGAAGCCAGTGAGATTCATTTGTATGCGGCTCACGAGGTTCCTGGCTGATGGATCAAATGAAATAACGACAAATAAAAAAGTAGATGCAGGAAACATGTATGTGCTCCGCAGGGATGCTAGGAGACAAATTACTTTCCATTAATTTGTAGAAATGCTCAGAACACCAGCCAGTCTCAATAGATAATATCTCTTAATACAGCAGTCGTATTGTGTGTAGGGCTGAATCTTTTAAATAATTATGATATCTGGTGCATCAGTTGAAAACGTCCATTATTTCATTTGCCGTAATGAAGCTCTACTGTGCAGTTCCATACCGAAGTCTGTTGTCTGCTTGGTATATATAAAGTTAATTATGGTCACATTAACTCATGACAGCATTTTTTTCTCCTCCCTCTAGACTTCCATTCATTAGCCGGTTGTCATAGCATGGTTGCATCTCCCTAAACTCCCTTCATACTTTGAAAATAAGCAATGAAATATTCCTCTGTAGCCCTCCTCCTGCAGACACAGACTGACACGTCTCCTTCACATGGATGAGTTATGGATTAAAGATTTAAGATTAAAGCCCGTTACAGAACACATATTGACACGTCACATTTGTTTCCAATCTCTGTTTGCCTTCCTGCAACTGTAAGCCATTTGCATGTAAATGGCCATGTTATTCAAGCTCACACAACATTACAACATTTTGACTTTCGCCCGTTGTTAAGTGGAAACATCTTCCCAGTTTGCGACTTCAGTTTGCATAGCTCGTACCTTATATCAAATAGGATTTGATTCACTGGATAAGAACTCCAGCCAACACCTATAAGAGTCTTTGAGCAAAACGTTAATGCTACTTTCTTCTGTTTCCATCACAGGATTTGAATGTAAGGTGGTGTGGGTAAGCCAAGTGCTGTAAATGTATACAGTGTGTTTGTACCAGAAGCCCATGAAACTCAATTCATCAATTCATGATGTGGCAATTTCACTCACACATTATAATTGGCTTGTAAAAGAAACATTTCATCGTTTGCCTGCAGAGCTTTCCAGAACCAGTAAAAGTGGAATTCCACTAATTGTTTTCCATTTTCTCAGCACAGTCTTAGAGATATAAATGGCCATTCAGACTGGTTTGCTGTAAAACGGTCCACTATTGAGAGAAGCGTCTGATTCTTTGCAGTGATGGTGGTTAGGAATGAGAGTTTTGTAAATATAGGCATATTATTCACAGTCTGCAATGATCAGTGAATTTGTCTTCTTTTGAGACTTTATACATGGGTTACTCGTGAAAATCACTTAATATTGTAAAAGATGTCCGCAAAACCATTGAGGCACGGACGAGGTTTTGTATCTGGAACCCATGACCTTGATGCAGGTTCACCATAAATCAAAAAAGGGCAAATCTACAGAGGTAAAACTTGTTTTGGTTACTATTTTGCTTTAGAGAACCCTGAATGTCTCATATGTGCATGTATTTTAAAAATGTGTTTCAGGCCAGAACCCTCCTGATGAACTATGGCAAACGACGTGCCACAAATCAGGCAATACATTTATAACCGTTTGTGTACATATTTTGAATGTCTTCTTCCTGTCATCTCCACTGTGAATGGTTTCGATCTAGAGCAGATCGTTTTCCACCAACCCGTGACTTTGGATTTATAATGCCACTCTTTCAGGATCCATAGATAAATCACATTGGGTCCGAACATTGTTGCCGATGTCAGGGTGATGTAGATTAACTGTCTTGAAACCAGTGTTCACTGTGACTCTTTTTAACTGGAATGATAAAAAGAAAAAAATCTGATGCAAGAGATGTTCCGTTGCATGTGTGATAGGTTTGCGCCGAGCACTCCGTGTTCTTTCTGTCGACACTGCTGAACATCAGACAACAGACAGAATTAACACCGCGCTCGGGTCTGCATGCTCCATATTTTTCTGTCAGCATGTTAATGTGGTCATGCTAGGTCGCCTGCAAATGCCAAGACACATCATGCTATTAATAGTGCTCTAATTTTACATTTAACATCTGGGTCATTTTTTTTTTTCCAAGGCAAATTATTCAGATATGCACCAGTTGAATTTGTTTTTGAGGAGCCTTTTCTAAAAGGTCAATCAGTGATTTTTAGGAAATAGATGCCAATATCCTTCAGTTCATGCTGATTCCAGGCACCAGACTGCTGCAAAACAAGGCTTATGTTTCTGAATAATAATGCTGCCAGAGTAAACAAAGCCATACTGAGGTGGAGATACACAATGCAAACAAACAATTTAATTTGAAATGGAGCCCAAAGATCAGCCATCTGCATGAGTATATTGCACCGCTAAGCTTACTAGGTTGAAAGCAGAGTAAATTACTGGTAATTCAGCTTGATGAATCCGAGCGAAAGCCATTTCATCCTCAAAGCTATTGTGTCTTCAAAGGGCACTGGTTGCGGATCACCAGAGAAATGAACCAGTGACTAGTTTTCTTGTGCCCAGCATCAGTAAACACATTGCCACGGTGACTAATACCAACCCAGAGCTTGATTGAAAAATGAAGAGTATCTACAAGTTGCTGTGATTTAACTCAATGTGTGCAGAATTTGTTTGCTTGTTTTTAAAACTCGGGGTCACTAAATCTGCTTTATTTGTCTGATCAGCTTTATCAGATTTATTTGTTTCATATATTAATGTTTTCCTGTTAAAATGATTGTAGTTGAGGCTACAGAGGTTTATGCTTTGAAAACAACCCAGCACAACTTTTGAATAGTAAATAACAAATAAGAAATAACAGTGTAATGAATGAATATTAAGGTCTGAATGAAGCTGAGGTCTCATACTGATACCTGAAATGTGTTTTTCAAAAGGAATTGGTTTATTTGCTTTAGCCTTCCATACAACTGGAATGAGGACATAAATGGATAACATAACTGGTGCCAGTTGACTAAGAAATAACTACTTTGGTAGGCAAATGATTTGTGGATTATTGAAATGAATATTCAGATGTTTAGTGAATTAATTTAACAAATAAAATTTTGTAGCTCTCAGCTTTTAAATATTGGTCGAAATGAACAACTAATTTGAAAATTCACTGCTAATATAAAATAATAACTCACATTTTATGTTCTACAATTTTTTCCCGTCCAAATTTATTATCAAGGATGTGCAAAGTGCAAAGGTAAATCAGCTTTTACATAATTGTTTGGGTCAGCCATAAGAGAAACAAGTGCTAGACAGTAATTTTAGCTTTCAGCTTTCAGTGCTACATTTGTATTAGTGACTTTTATTCGTGTTTGTGATGATTTTAACAGCTCTGTGGAGCGCTTGCCTCTGTGAGCTCTGTTTTTTCTTTCATTTCATGACTTTCTGAGGTTGATTTAACATGAATGTTTTCTCCATTTTACACTCGGTCAATTTCCATGAGGACCCTACGCCTCACACTAATATAACTCTTCTGGATGTGTTCCCTTATAGCTCATTCATGCTGTATTCACATGACAGTCAGCTGCTTAAACTGACATTAAACTGGCATTAAACTCTATTGTTAAGCTTTGACAATTATCCTGTGGTTCATGTACATAATGAAACATTCTGTGCAAGAAACGTGTTGTTTAGATGTTGCTCTGCTATTGTAAAGCTAGATCACCTCAGCTGATATATGAGCTGATAATGGTTCATGGCTTGATAGGATTTATTTATTTATTTATTGTTATGTAATTATTATTTTTTTTTTTAATAGAATTTCTTTCAGTCTCTCAGTGATGGGGGAAAAACTTTAGATAGCTGTGCCGGTAAACAACAACAACAACAACAACAACAACAACAACAACAACATGAACAACAACAACAACAACGTATACACCTTTAAGCAATACTGGAACCTATCAAGGGGTGGGATTTATAATATTAGGCAGCAAGTGAACAATTAATTCTTAAAGTTGTCCTGGAAGCAGGAAAATGTTCAGGCATAAGTATCTGAGCCTCTTTGACAAATAGTGATGGCGTCTACAAAATGGCAGGTCTTGAATGGTATTCCTGGTAAGCACTGGTCAGTAGTAGAGATAGACAGATTAGCGTTTTTGCAGCTGTTTCCAATTGAGATTGAATACCACAATGCAGATGAAGGTTAAGGCTGCATGCCATATTAACCTGGCGCTACTTGGCAATGCATCACCCTGCAGAGCCTTTGTAATGCAACATGCATTGTCTCTCAAGATGAAATATACTTGAATCAACCACTTTTAAAACGCTGTTGAATTCCAAGCACTTACTGTGAGAAGTCCTTGAATTCCTGTGCAGAACTGCACTGTGCAGCACATTGTTAGTGGTGTTGGTTAATGGCAGCCCTGCTGATATTCACTGTACCAGGCTTGTGATGGACTCTTGAGAGTGATGTCCAGTCAGTGGTGTTTACAGGCTTTACTTTGCTGTCTCCGAGAAGCACATTCATTTTACACATTCTACAAATACGTGACTTTGATTTAGAAGTGGCCACATAGGAGCGAATCGACAAAACTGAGCAACTCAGTGGACTTCAGTGATGGCTTCAGCCGTGTACTAGGTTCGTATCCAGTAGCTGAGGAACTGCAGCATCCTGTGACCTTGTGCTGCATCAACTAACAGAATATGAATTGTGCTGTAAGATCAGATCAGCTCTGTGGATCAGCAAAATTATTAGCCATATTGCTGGTACTATATTTTGTCTGAAAATCCTGCAATACTGATGCATCTTGATCGATTATTCCATCCTTTTCAGTTCCTACTAAAATTGCTTCAATAAGGTCAACCGGTGGCTATAGCATCCTTATGGGAGGCACCAGTACTTTAGGGGGAGGAAGTATTCATTTAAAGCAGTGCAACCTTCCATCATTGCAGCCGACAACTGGATTACATTGACCATAGCAAGCTCCATCACAGTTATATGAAGTTCTCATACAGAAAACCAGGAAAGTGAAATAATATATCTTGCTCAGAGCGTGCATGCTAGTTGGACATTTGAATTACATTAGTTGTGATCTATAAACAAAATTTGTCAAATGTTGCAATGCATAAAAAATAACGCAAAGTGTAAAGTATATCTTAACCTACCACCTTTAAGGAAGTCGAGTAGAGCCTGAATATGTGAGGAGATGTAAATATGATGGTTTTCGTGACAACCTACAGGTTTACTTATGTTTACGTACTACATTAACACAAAAAAAGAGACGGACTCCTTTTCTATAATATAAAATATTAATAGTTGTCAGAAACCCTGACAGTCTTCTGGCTGTAATCATTATTTTAACAAGAAGTGATACCACACCATAGTGAGAACAAAGTGAGCTTACAGTTTTCTACCCAGAAACACGCGCATGCTTCTCTGTGGCATGACCACATTAGCAGTCATGCTGAAACTGGTAACTGAAGAAAGGTGCTGTGAATATTGATTTAATGGCTCCTCAGCCCTCAAACATGCCTCATTTTTTTCTATCTATGCTCTTATATCTGTGTTGGTCGGATTCAATCTTGATTATGCCAGTCTGCGTTTTTAGCATGAACACAGGTGATGACGTTGGCAGAGTGCAGATGCCATATATCACTTTTGAACCAAACGTGTGTGACATTTGATTAGGTTTAGGTTTCAGTAGCTCCTTAGTGGAGAATGGCTTGCTCTTTAATAGTAGATCATGTGTGTACCATGCATGATGTTTAGCTTTCATCTTCTGTACGTCCAGCCAAGAAATCTGTCGGTGGTACAGAGAGTTCCAGCACTGAATCATAATTAAAGAGAATGAGGCAGTGAAATGGTGAAGTGAAAACCTGTGTTAGTGTTCACTGCCGTACACTCTCAGACACTTCCAAATACATCTAATCAGCCTTTATGTCGGTATAGATGGCACCAAGGGTCTTTAGACAGTTTCTTTGGATGTGTTTCAGACGAATAGCGTACTGTTCATCAACCTACATTTGATCTCGTGCTGCATGGAGCTGTCAAGGCTGTCAGTTTGAGGGGGATTCATTATGAAGTGTGGCCTTAGTGGCATCTCTCCAAAACACACTTAATTAGCTGCGAGATATTCCATAGTGTGACATCTAATGAATGTCCCTCTTTCCACTTATTTTGCCGGAGAATATTGTGCTTATTTAGGCCAAGGGTATGGTATGTCCCAGTGGGCTTCCAACATCATGTTCAGCAGATAGTAGTTTTTCTCTTATGGAGCGAGGGCAAGAAATGGTGGCCTCATTAATTAAGAGTAAGAATCTCAGCAAAACTAGGCAGTGGGTTTTGTATTTTGTTACATCATCTAAATATGTAACCTAATTCTGCATCACACGAATATACTTCTAGTTATGGCTCGGATAAATTAAGTCATGCTTAATGGAGCATATTTATGTTTAAAGCTTGGAAGGAACGGATCAGCGGTAGCATCCTTTGACCAGAGCTTCCACTATATGCTATATTTGTCTAATCCAGTTTCCTCCAGGCTTCTAAAGGCCATTTGAACACTTAAGTGGCTCTGTGCAGTTTACTGTTGAGTCCACAAGGTTACATTTAGTTTTGCTGTGCAGTGTTCTGTAGTGCAGTAAATCTCGTCTGCCCCAAACTTCACTTGTATGTAATTTTATATAATTTTCCTCCCTTCATTTTCCTTTCCTCAGTGTTCCCAAACGAGGACAATGTTTACAACCCTTAGAGCCGGGTGATTTGGACAAATAAATCAAATGCAGAGAGATTTTAGCTTAACGGCGATATATGATGTGGAAAATATCGTGAAAATTTTTGAACACCCAATAAAATTCTTCTTTTTGTACTATAAAAATGTAATAATTTCTTCTTTATACACACCAAATGTGCATGAGAGCACAAATGGGGGCAGAAGGGAGCGGCTTTCCACAGTTTTCCAATCCAAGATTGAAACAGAATGTAATTTAAAAACTTTGCAACTTGATATGAATGATATCACTTCAGTCCATATCATGCTCTGGTAATATCATGCTCAACCCTATTGTGCTCTTACCCTTGTCAAAAAACATTTCCCAAAGATCACCTCAGTCAAATGTCTGCAGAGTGCATCATAATTGTTTGTGGAATGTTTTAAGTACTAAAAATACAGCAGTTTTATTTAGATACAAATATTGTACATGGAAAATTCAAGATACATAATTCATAACTGAATTCATAAAAATACATTGTCATATATTAATATATTCATCACACACTGAAATATTTCAAGCCTTTTTTGGTTTACTTATATTCCTCTTGATATATGCCACTTTTTACAATACAATATATTATATAATATATATATATATATATATATATATATATATATATATATATATATATATATATATATAATTAAAACCACTAAACAAGCCTGTTAAAGCAGAACCTTTTTCAATGCAGTGAGCAAAAGGTATGTTTGGAAAAAAAAACAGTATTTAATTTTATTAACAGAGCCACCTCTCCAACTGTTTGGGGGTGGATGAATCATGCTTTGGAACTGTTATGCAGCCAGTGGCATAGGGAACATTAATATGTATACCTATCATCTTCAAAGTCATCTTTACTCACTCACTGTTCATAGTAACCGAAATTTTTCCATGCCACTGTATTTGCTGATGTGAATGTCAGTCCAGCATACACATTACAAATACAGCATAAAATACAAACATTATGAGAAAGCCTCACTCAGATATTCCCCTCATACATAGTGCAATAAATTCATCAAATATTAATTATAATCTGAACATTTCATCAGTTCTGCAGTTATTTACTGATACTGAGATGATTCTGATATTATTGTGCAGCCCTAATTAGAAGTAAATTACATTTGGAAGCAGGTGAATACATTTCAGTAAGGAAAACCCCTTGTGGAGCACATGTGGCTAAAACTTGATTTTTGTATTTGAGTTTAAATGGGATTTAAATGAATGTTTAGGAGTACATTAAATTTCACCTCTGCAACTAATATCCCTGATTGTTCCTGATCATAACGCATTAAATAATGGGTGAAACAGAACAGTGGTTTATGGGATTAGACAAAATAAGAAAAAGCATAAGTGCATAAATGAGGACTTGAAGTAACATGTTTTTTGGTGAATAAAACTGAGCCTTGGCCCTAAGCCAACATTGTATTTGCATTATTTTCTTTTTAGTATGTGACTGCATTGTGCTTTGGGTTGCAATACTAGCAGGCTTCTCACAGCGCACAGAAAATCAATGCTGACATTAAAAAGAAATTATACTGTATACGCAACTCTGCTTCTATATTGTACCATGTTGTTCATTTTGCCATTCACAAATCATGTAGATCTATGGCAGAGGGTGTAGCTGACATTTCTGTTTTACAAAGAAAGAATAAGGAATGCGTCCTGTTTTTTCACACTGTGTGGGTTTTCCAACCCTTTACCCAAACTGTATCTGTGGCAGTAGGAAAGGGAAAAGATGGTCAGCTCCTCTTTTCCCTTCATGCTATCCCAGCTTACACTGAGCTGGTGCGGTGATCACAGCTCTGCGGGGCTGCACTGATTTGTCCTTGATATTATGCCAAAGCCCAAGCAATGCAGTAATGACTGCATCGGCTGTTTTCTGCGGCCCAGTCTCCCCTGCCAGGATTATTTGGAATGGACGACTGTATTTTGACATTTCCCAAATGCTTATTCTTTGTGCAACATGCCAATCTCTTTGATTAAATATGGTGTGGTGCCGTTCGTCATGGCCGGCAGCTTTCGCTAAGGCTGGAGTAGACAGAACACTATGGCATGTTGAGCACAGGAGTCATTTCTGATTGCTGATAATCTTGCCTGTGGATGAATTATGAAGGACGATATGAAAAAGTTACAAAGTGATGGAACGAGCTGATGTTCCTTTTGTGGAGAATAATAGTTTGAGACGTTGCGACTCCTCAGCCGGCTGTGCTCTTGCTCATTGCTTTCCGTAATTTCCTGTTCTCTAACAAACCATGTACATTGCACCATTTTGCTGCCAGCTGGAATCTAAGTTATGATTAATAGGTGTTACTGAAGTGCTCACAGCAATGTTCAACCCAGTTTTTTCAAAGTCCATAATTACTTTTTAACTTAAAAAATGATCCTTAGGCAAATGGGAACCTCTGCTGTGTGTAGTTGGCTATATGTACTGAAAAATGCTACATGAACACTGAATGCATTACTTAAAGAAATCATTATGAGAAGACTAAAACACATAAACCACAGTCTGAAGACCTTGTAATACATTAAACAGTGTGTGTGTAACAGGGGAAACGAGAACTTCACCAACTACAGACACCTAAAGGCTCAGTGGGCCAGCAATTACATCTAAGGGTTTTCACCAAAGCCACTTTCTCTGAACATAACAGCATTTTCCCCTTTTGTAGTTCCCTTCTTTTAATATAGGAAGTTTTGAAGTTCAAAACTTTTGAAATGTTTTAAATTGGCTCTATATACACAGACAAATATGCAGGCACTGGTGTGAATATACATGCACACATGAGACTTACCATTGTCCATTTTTCTCACAGCATGGTCCTTTCAATGTAAAGTGCTCTGGGTAGCCACAGAAGTGCTGAATGCTATGGGTAGATACTAGTCTTGTTGGCCTTGGAGAACTCTGATTGGGAGCAGCTGTAATGCTTGAGAACTGTGTTATGGCGGTAGCAATCTCTGATGCCTTTAATAGCACTTTCTTTCTGTACCCAGGTCTTAGGTAGTACGTGGTAAGTGCGTCAAACCTAGTGTGCCGTTCTTCTCTGCATGGTTTGACACAGTGTGGTTTAGGATTCTTTGCTAGTGCTACTGGTACTGTAGAAGTGGAGGTTCTGTTTCAGGGTTGCAGTCATGCAGTATATTGACTGGCTGATGATATTGACTAATATTGACAGTGAACAGTGTTGTTGATATATTTATGGACTTTTTTTCAACACAGTATTCAAACTCATGATCTTCTGACTATAAGGTCAAACCTTAAACAGCTTCGCCCCTGATAGGGCTGAGTGATATGGCTAAGAAACGTGTGTCTCAATATTCTTAAGAGAAATTACGATATGCAATGCAGTATAATAAAAATATTAATAGTGTATAATGTTACAGTATTAGTATTTATTTGTAACCCCAGAAAACATGTCCATGCTTCATAGTTGGTATGAGGCTCTTGTGTTAAAATGCTGGGTTTTGTTTGGATTAACAATTTGGATTAATCTGTCCAAAGTACATTGTTCCAGATGTACACAGGTGTTTCCCCCTTGCATGTCTTCCATGAAAATCCAAATTTGAGTATCTTGCCATCTGCTTTTGTAATGTACTGTTAGGATGTGCTGAACTGGCCAACTGTGAAGGCCGCAGATTTGGCCACGGTGATGCCATTAACTCCAACAATCAAGACGCACCAAACTAATGCTTAAATAAGCAAGCATCCTTCAAAATCCCAAGTCCCTACTTTCCCACTGTAGTGCATTTAAATTTCTGGCCATATTATACAGGCCAAGTTTAAAAATGGGTCTCACTATCAACATCCGGACCCTGATGAAATGCAGATTGAGCTGGTCACAACCTTGAATCTGAAACAGCTTGAACGGGGAGAAAGGAGGGCATGTCATGAAATGTATATACAGGAGGGCAGTCCCCTATTAGTCACTAATAACCCCTCTCGGCCTGTGCCATATGCCTCTGCCCTTTATTTATGACTAGCCACAAGGCCAAGCCAGTGAGACAATCGATACTTTCTGGGCTCAAAGAAAGCTGATTTGAGAGAACTCCAGTCCAACTGAACTCAAGATCTAGGGTGACCACTGTCTCATACCCCCCCATCACATGACATCACCCTCATCACCCTCGATGTTGCCACATGGGTGCTTTGAACCCCACTGTCGATTTTCAGGAATTTGCGACTATGCACTTTGCTCCCGTGCCATTTTTATGGTGTGAGGGCAACACTCCTGCACATTAATACAGAGGGAACCAGCAGAGGTTGAATCGCACTCCAATTCAATTGCATAATTCATCTTACTAAAAACAGCACAGCTGTGAGACCATTAACATGGCCAATAATATTTTGCAGTGATTAGCTTTGCCAATGGTAAGTACATCCTTTAATGTGCTTTTCGTGCCATTGACTTCTGATATGAGTGCAAAATAATGTCATATTTTTTGACATAAGCTGCCATTTGACATGGTGTTGCTCATAAGGGACACCATTTCCACATGTCAGCAGTTAACACACTGAATTATGCTGGTTTTGATCACTGAAACAATTCCCATATCAGCACCTTACAAAAAGGTGAACATGATGCACCCTACAGCCTAGATTTAGTAGGGAAAGAACACTATGTTTACAGGCTGTTCAGTATGCAATGGAGCTGTGCTGAAGTGGGCTATGGCCCTTTCTCTGGGACTCAGCTGAGCTTTGCTCTCCCTCCTCGGCTGTTTGTTGTGGTAGATAAGTGTATGTAGATGATGAGAGTCCAATGTATGAGATGGAGGAAAATACTGGCAGGCCTTTGAGCAAGGGGAAAAGTGTGGCGCTGCGATAAGTGCACCTCGAGGAACGTTCATATTGCTTCTAGCAGGTGGCTAGCACTCTTGCGACAGGGTGCAGATACATTATAAATCATTTACAGTCATTTTCAAGATGCAATATCCAGCCACTAAACTGCAGCTTTCTCCCTCCATTGTTATTCCAGACCCTCAGAGAGGCAGCCCAGGGCTGAGGGGGTCTAAAGCTTTAAGAACTGAAAATTGATCAGTGCTGCGTGGAGAAGGGTTCCACTCCACCGGGAACTCCCTTTGCTCCCCCACTGATTAGCATTTACAGTGCTGGGTGCCCATCGCCCATGTAGCATTTGCAAATGTGATCTTTTCTGAAGGGCCCAGAGAGCCTCTGCTGGAAATGTTATTTTGCACATCTCCCAGGGTTCAGAGGAGCACGAAGGATGTGGGTTAATATATTTGCTTGATGGAAGTTCTTTTATTTGTTCCCTGTGACTGATGGGAAGTGGAGACACCCTTATATCACTGTTTCTCATACGTACATCTCGGGACAGCTGTTGCATGGGTGATATGGAAGCCACACGTAAGCACCACGTGTACAACAGGCCTTATTCTCATGTAGACCTGCTCTTGATTGTGCAGATTGATGGCTGCATTAGGCCCACTGTCATATTTATGTGTGCTGGTTTATAGTAGTGCAGAAAAGCACTCCCTAAGTCAATAAAAGTGAGTGAGTAAAGAAAGTAAAAAAAAAAAAAACAAGAGCAGAGTGGCTGGCTATCTGGGAATTGTCATTAATTTTCCTGTCCTCTTTTTTTCTTTTTTTTCCCTGCACAGGAGAGCAGATCTGACAAGAGAAGCGGACAGTGAATGAGGACCCTTCTGGATAGGAGTGGAATACAGTGTGTGCGGGATTCCCCCTCCCCTTTTTTAAATCTCTGTAGCCCCTCCAATGTGGCCAACAACAAGAGCAAGAGTTGAGGGACCGAAGGACAGAGACGTGTGCTGAAGGGAGAGTGTGGCCTGAGTGTGTGTGTGTGTGTGTGTGTGTGTGTGTGTGTGTGTGTGTTGGCGTCTCTCACTTTCACGGACCATGTGGCCTATGGCACGGAGGGACTGGATGTTCCCGGGCCATGGCGCCTTCTGCCGTGGCCAGGGCGCCTCTCTGTGGATATGGATGTTTTTTTGCTGGGCTTTGGCGTTGGTCAGGGGACAGAGCTATTACCCTACAGTGAACACACATTATGGGAAGCTCCGGGGGGTGCGGGTCCCGCTGCCCAGTGAGATCTTGGGACCCGTTGACCAATACCTGGGCGTACCCTACGCAGCACCTCCCACTGGCGAGAAGCGCTTCCTGCCCCCTGAACCGCCTTCGTCCTGGTCGGGGATCAAGAACGCCACCCATTTTGCGCCCGTGTGCCCACAAAACATCCACAATGCCGTGCCAGAGATCATGATGCCTATCTGGTTCACATTTAACCTGGATATAGTTGCCACGTACATACAGGATCAAAACGAGGATTGTTTGTATCTAAACATCTATGTCCCAACTGAGGATGGTGAGTGTGTCGGGTATACAGGAGACGCAGATCAAACCTTCTATTTCCACTTCTCTTTCTTCTGTGTCATCCTCTGTATTGTGTTTGGAGCATGACTTTGTCTGGCGCATGCTGTGTCTGTGTCCACCATCTCAAAGCGTCATCTTGACTTGATCTACCATGATGTCTATCCATTACCTCTTCCCTTCCATGCCACTGTTATGGGTTCCTCTTTTGTGTCATTCAAGAGAAATACAAAGTAAACAAAATCAAACATGCCAAAAAAAAAAAAAAAAAAAGAAACAAAAAAGATCTCTTAACATGAGAGCTCAGATTACAATCTGACATGAAGATTGGATTTCAATATCTTGGTGCACCTCCCTCTCCTCACTGTCTTGACTGTTCTGGGGGATTAGAACTTAGTGATTATCCTGCTTGGTGTGAGAATGATCCTTTTTTGTAGGGTTGCTGAACGATTCTGGAACACGAGAGGCCTGTGGCATCAGTCTTAGCCATGTAAGACCCGTTACAGTCTTGTTTCCTTCTTCATCTCTTCCAAAATTGTTTAGGAGTTTTCCAATTCATTCAAATTCAGGACAAGCAAAGAACGGCATCCGGGGACCGTAGTTAAGCACATTTTAATAACCTAAAGATGACAATCAAAAGCTTTCCTTCATACATGCTTGCGGATGAAATCTCAATCCTGTTCCTTAAATTGAGGAACAGTTGTGAATGTTTATGTTGGTATGAATGTTTCTGCAACAGGAACTGGAGTGACTGATATGATTATGTAAGCTCACGGCCCCCTTGAATAGGACTAGGCCAAAAGCAAAGCAAGTCAAGCAGGAGATGCATAATCATGCATTGCGACACAGAGTGCCATGCATTTCTTGCAATACATGATGCTGGCAATGCAATGTCTCCTTCATGGTTGTAACGGGCCTTATGTAGAAGTGCATGTGAAAAAATAGGCTTCCTGTGTCCCAGGGTACAACAAATCAATATTTTGGAATTTTGAAAATCCGAAAAACAAACAAACAAACAAACAAACAAACAAAAAAAACATATATAACAAACACCCCAGTGAACTTTCTTGACAGGCACTTTTTTGTTGTTCTTGTTGTTCTTGATTGATTGATCGAGGGAAAGGGGATGGGGAGGGAGGGAGGGGGCTCAGACCAACTGTTGCATGTTCTCCTCCCAATTTTCTTCTGGAGCCTTCTGTTATTTTGGAGTTTTTTTATTCATTTTACAGTCAAAAGAATATCCAAGGAATGTGCAAGAAAACCCAACAAGAAAATATGTAGAAAAGGAGGTATGTAAGCAAGCCAACATGGAAGCGAAAAACAGAAGAGAGTGACTGGTACGTCCTCTCTAAAGTCAGCGCCATAACTCCTCGTCATCCTTGGAGTCAGCCTAATTGGAATGGGCAACATGGAAATTGCAGTGCAGATGAATTATGTCTGTATGTTTATGATGTGGTGTGTGAACATGCTCGTAAAACAGGAGAGAGTTGTTCCATAATGTGTGTGACTTTAAGTGAGCATGAGAGTGTATGTTTTGTAACATAATTGCCTGGTGTTACTCACCCATTTCTGCTGATTTATTTCGACAGAATTATTTTATTTTATACATGGTTTGCAGTTAGTAATTCCGCTTGGAATTAATCATGGCTGATTATTAATGCTCAGGGGTCGCTTACAGTTTTATGCTCCTAAGAATTCTTATGTGGATGCTTTGTACCTTCCAACTGTTTATTCTGTGTTTTCTTTCTCTTTCTTTTCGAATGAAGTGAAGGCACTAAGAAATCATAATGCTCATCATAATCTGTGATAATTAACGGTTCCTTATATTGCATTTTTTTACACTGGATTTAATATAGAATTGAATAACTAAGCAGAGCATCATATACATCATATACACTGTATGTTTAAATATATCCAGACAGCCTTTAAAACGAGTTATATTAGCTATTTCAATTTTGTACATGTTGCGGACACAGATGTTCAGTTGTGTACAGTGTATATACTCATAGAGAAAGGGAGACAGTGTGATGCAAAGGTTTGGACACTTGTATCAAATACATTTTACTGCAAAAAGTTGGGCAGCTAACAAAATGGCGCAATTAAAGGTGCAATGTTTCTTTAATATTTTAAGATTACTTTCAAAATAAAAGGAAAATGTAGAGGATCAGAAAATTCACCTCGGAAAAGTATAAATACGGTGTTTGGATAGACTAAATCACAATATAAGGGTAAAAAGAGGGTTATTGAGGTTATTAGTAATCGTTTGTGTATTTGTACCCGAGGAAAACAGAATTATCATGAAAAACTCACAGAAACAGAAGAAATTGTGGGTCAGCGCATGCACAGTCGCACATATTGATCTGGTAGCCCAGCTTGACAGAACATGGTGCTTGTTCATGTTAAGTGTTCTCCTTGTTCATTTGGAAAATAGTCCCACACTGGAGTTGCAATGCTACCAAACTTCCAAACTTTCTGGATGCAGTTGTGCAATCTCATGTCACATGATGAAAGTGGTTATAGTTTGTCATGTGAATGAACTTGTACCTCTTGCATTAATGTTGTGAAATACTACAGTAGCAGTAAAACTGTATTCCACCATAGTTTTACCCTAGTCACATGTGGTGACTCGTGATGGTTTGTGGGAGGGTGCAGATGCACTCTGACAGAGAGCAGATGAGAGAACAGTGCAAGTAAATGTATGCAAGTAAACACATCGGTATCAAGGTTAGCAAAAATTGTCAAGGTCATGTCCATTTATTGTACGAGGAAGTGATAACACAATTGTCGCAGCAGGCCTGCTTGCTCCTCTTTAGGTAGTCTATTAGGATTTTTTTTTTAAGAAAATAAATTAAAAATGACAATAAAATATATATATTTTTTATATTTTAACATCCCAGCAGACATAAAAACAAAGCACAATATGACTTCAATTGTATCCTCTGTTGACAAGTCAACAGTCTTGGGTCATTACCTGACACTGTAAAATGCTTCCACACAGCCGATATCTTCGTCCAGTTATATTTTTCGGTTAATAACATTGGCGCGTTCCTGCGTACGAACTCATTGCTTACTCTCACTTTAACAGTATATACTGTTCCAAAGCCTGTTCTTCCTGTAGGATGCATATCATCCATGAGACGATTGCTCATTATATAGTGACCATGCGCTATTTCCTGTGTTCTTTGGAACCCCTGCAGAGAGCAGGGCTATAAACACCAAATGGTCTCTGGAGCCCCTACAGAGTGTGGGTTTGTAATCCAACGATTGTTCCAACAATATACACTGATCAACCATATTATAATGACCACCTCCTTGTTTCTGCATTCACTGTCCATTCTGTCAGCTACTCTTACCATAGAGGAGCATTTTGTAGTTTTATCTGCATACCTTGTTAACTTGCTTTCAATTCAGTGGTCAGGACCACCACAGAGCTGGTGTTTTGTGGTTGGTGTGTCATTCCCAGCACTGCGGTGACACTGACATGGTGATGGTGTGTTAGTGTGCATTGCGCTGGTACAAGTAGATCATTCACTCCAGTGCCGCTGGAGTGTGTAATCCCTTCACTTTCACCAACCAGAAATATCCAGTGAACAGTGTCCTGTAGGCAGCGTAGTGTCACTGAAGAAGGACTAGAGGACAACCAGTAGAAACTGTGCAGAAACCGATGGGCTTCTGTAACGACTTTACATCAAGAAGATGGAGCAACTAGGCAGGAGTAGACAGTGTGTGGACACAGTGTTAAACACTAAAGCAGCACTGCTGTGTCTGGTCCACTCGCGCCAGCTCAACACACATTAACACACCACCACCATGTCAGTGTCACTGCAGTACTGAGAATGACCCACTACCCATATGTGGTGTCTTGTGGGGTCCTGGCCATTGAAGAACAGGGTCAAAGGAGGTTAACAATGTATGCAGAGAAACAGATGGACTACAGTCTGTAATTATAAAACTACAAAGTGCTCCTGTATGGTAAGAGGAGCTGTTAATGTTAAACAATATGTACAAAGTTCGAATATGGAACTCCCACCACATTGCCAGACATTGTAATGTTAACTTCATCAGTCCGCAGCTACTGTTATAAAGACCCCACTGGTTCTACAATTTTGCATGCATGTACCAGTAGTTTCCCTTGTAATGATAAAGCAATTATAAATGAAATAGTTTGTGTCCATTTACATCATGCAATCAAATCTGACATAGCATAGCACAGCCTGGTTCTGAGCAGTGTCACACATAACCAGCATTACTGTACATTTTTCCTGTTTCGATCAAGACATTTAAATTTAGACATTAAATGTCATCATGCTAACTAATCAATAACCACATTTGTTGCAAGCATTTTTTTTTTATTATTGACAATATAGATAATGTCAAGCAGTTATTGCAGGCCCAATATGAAGATTATGGACATTGTGCTCATTGCAAAGACCCTGTTAAGGCAGCACTATAAAAATGTCAATGGCTGTCCCTGTTGGTCCTTTTAAAGATAGAAACTATGAATAAGTAACTTACTTGGTTCAGCTGTGGCGCACGAAGTAGCATCGATTATAAATAAATTGAAAAAAAAAGCTTAGTATACCTTCAAGGTCAGTAAATGTCACTTCTTTATCTTTTAGAAACCTTCTTCATACCTTATCCTCCCACGATTATGAATAACCACTGTTTGAATAGAGCTGATTTTATATATACAGACATCTTGCTACTCTTGCTCTTATCAGTAGCTTGTTAATTCTGTACCAAATTTTCATGAGCATTTTGCAGTACAGCTGTGTCAAAGATGTTCTTTTGTCAATGTCTCCTCTCTTGTATAAGATTTTAAATGATCCTGCACCAGTATTTGCCCCAGGAAATGCCAATCTTCGTCTAGCTCTTTACAGATTCATGCTGTGGGCAGCCTCTTAACACCCAGCCAAATGCCATCATAGATAATGACTGTTACATAGGCAAGCCGCATTCTGAATTCAACTTATTAAAGGGATTTGTCTACATGTGACAGAGTGTGTGTGTTTGTGTGTGTGTGTGTGTGTGTGTGCGTGTGTGTGTGTGTGTGTGTGTGTGTGTGCGTGTGCGTGTGTGCGTGTGCATGTGTATAGCAGCACAGTTGATTAATTCTCACATTAAGTGGATCACTGCTGCCCTCTCAATCAGCAGTCTGATGGGAAAATAATCGTAAGGGAGTGATATGTTCCATGCAGAATTTTTCGTATGCTGTTAATATTTAAACAGTGTTGTTTGCCTTAAACCAATTTGAACATAGACAAGCCTTGGGGCTCTAAAGCCCCGTGAATGACTTTCTGTTGAAGAAAGAGAAGTTTGTTTCATTTATATCTATTTGGTTTAATTATCTATATTTTGAATCAGTGCTTACTTTTGATGTATTTGAGTAATATAATCGTACATAACTACCCCAGGGTGCCATGCCATAGGCTTTAAATGACTTGTAAATAGGTTTCTTTGAAATGCAAACCAACGGGGAAAAAAGCAGCCAATCATTTCTGCGAAAAAGAGCGTGATTACATTTGTCGGTAATATGCGCACATTACTATTGCCCGACATTAACAAACATGCAATCTTGGAGTAGTGATGAGACTGTGCAGGAAATTAATTACATTGTCTTAATTAAATAAGACCAAGCAAATGTTCTGAAAAGCTCTTCCAGAAAGGATGCATGTAGAGTACTGTCAGGCTAAACGGAACACGGAACTGAATTCTGCTCACAAAAAGATGAAAAAAGATGAAGACGGGCCTTGTAAGTAAGAATATCTGGAGCTGATATCTTCCGGCTGTTGATGATATTTCTGTTAGATTACTGATGTCCAAATCTGACCCAGTGTATTGAGATCAGGGCTGATCCAGGCATGATTTAATAGATAGAGTATCGGCTATTTTCATCCCAATCCAATTCCAAGCCTTTGTTTTAACTGTGGTATTCAGCAAGCTGCCTTTAACAGACATTATTCTCAGGGGTGGCAGCCATCAGGAACATCTCATCATGTAAATAATAAAACAAATGTGTACACTGCAGTGCGGAGCTGTTCTACAGTGGAACATGACAAAATAGCCTAATATCCAAAACTATATAAAATACATGCTATAGAAAATCCAATGCTAGAGCATTCACCACTCTCTGAACTAGTTATTTCACCGCAGTAGTCAACAGAAAACAACAGATATCAGTCCAGAACACACACACACACACACACACACACACACACACACACACACACACACACACACACACACAACCTAGCAGAATTAATCATGGTGATTTAAAGGCACTAGGCGTTGAATTGTCAAGGAGGTCACTTCTAAACTAAATAAATGAGTCCAGAATATGTTGTTGTACAAACTGTCAAATAAAATGATTGTATGAATATTGCATATTAGTATTAATTAGTAGCACATCTTATCTAAACTGAGGGGCTGTATTATTAAAATAAACACAAAGATCAGATTGGAATCAGCAGGCTCGGATCAGATAGAGGGGTAGTGCACACACGACCTGAATGCATTACGATTGAATCCCTGAAACCACATTTGATGTGGTTTGAGATGAAAGATGGAATTTGATGGAACAGATGGAAGTAAAATGTGAAAGGAAATGCACTTTCTATATCAGCCCAGTTCCTTAAGCACTGCAGTTTTCCACAAATTAAGTTGAATGTCTGCTGTCATATGCACAAGAATGGTTTTCTGTATGAGTAAAAATAGCTGCATTGAAAAGAACTACAGCAGCGCTGGCCGGTGTACAAATAACAGCCGCTGCAAGACAAAGCCCTTTCCTCCACCAGTGCAAATTAGCTGCTGTTTTAAATGTTTTCTTTCTTCTCGGCAGCTTAATATTGACTCTGGGTATCATCTGGGGATGCATTTTAGTGAAAGGTGTAGAAGGAATCCAGACAGGGTGGATCTAGACACTGCTCAGACATGAACCACATGTTAATGCAAGGTGTTAACAAGCTAACGAACAACATGTTGTTGGGAAGTACAACCCTGTGGTGGACCAGAGCTGTGAGCTCTGTACAAATCTGTGGCTAGTCAGCAGTGTCAGCTGAATGATCAAGGCAATGAATTCAGCATCCTTAGAGGGAAAGACATCCTCTCTTGAGGAGTTATTTCCTGCATGCTAGATGTAGGGCATGCAGAAGAGCAGCTTAGATTTTCTTTCTCCATGTTGACTCCATTGTGTGCTAGGTGATCAAGAGGGCTGGTTTTATAGATCTAGATTAAGCTTATTCACAGGCTACTCGGTCAACAGAAACTGACATTGACCATGTAAGATTTTGTGGACACTATATGGGGAGATAACATAGTTTTGGGATGCCTGCTCAGTCATGGTGTCTTTTGTTATCAAGGGTATTAACAAGAGTTGATTGTGTTTTTACTGGAGTGTCTCCAATGAATAGGGGAGATTTTCTACTGGGTTTTGGAGCATTGCTGTGAGGATTGGATTCAGTGACGAGAGCGTTAGTGAGGTCATGGTGATGGGTGATCACTGCCCTATCCCCTCCCCAACTCACCAACTCATCGTAGAAGTATTGGATAGAACACTATCATTCCACAGACACAGTTCCACTGTGCCACAGCTCAGTGCGGGAGGCTTTATACTCTGCTGGCTCACACCTGGCATTAGGCAGGGGGGGCAATCTGCTGCAGTACTCTACAGTCAGGCAAGCTGTGTGTGCATATGCACATCTGTATCAGCTGGAGATGTAATTTAAAGAAGCTAATTGTATTCATTAGATGGGGTGTCCACAAAAATAGTATGTACTATAGGTAGAATCTTTTAAGGGATGGTTTCCCCAAGAACATTTTTTTTTGTAAATTAGATTTGTAAGTATAAAGAATATTTTTTGAAAGACAAGAACCACTAAGAAACTGCAAAACAGTAAGAAGCAATTCTGTGACCATTTCCATTGTAATCATTAGTGTTAAAAAACAAGCCATCAATCAATCAATCAGTCAACCTTTATTTAAACTCTGAGTACATTGAGAGACGCCCCCTTATTTATGCAGTCGAGCCAATACATAACCCACATATTCAAAACTCACACATTCAGGCCAAATGAAAGTGTTAATGGGAAATAAACATTAAGGAGGACTAATAACTAATCATTTATAAATTACACTAAAGGAAAATAACAGACTGTGTGAATTAGCTTACATGATTTATTTCAATGAAAGTGATCTAGCATTGTATTGAGAGCGTGATAGATTGCCAGCGGGGCTGCAGTCATCAATAGTGGCATTATTGTCTTTAGCTTGTAGCTTTATCTTTTGATCCATGGAAAGAAAGGCTCTATTAGTTTCCGTGCAGTAACCTGTAATCTCATGTAAATTCTGACAAATTAGCATGATATAAAAGCAGCAGTAACCGTTGCCAAGCAACAATAACTCATCAGCTCTCCTAGTCCGTTGATCATCCTTTTGAATCTACCTCGGTCTATTTCAATCTAATTGGCCCTGGGGGCTCAGAAAGAAAATACACTGATGAAATATTGTTTAAAAAAAAAAAAAACAAAGACACCTTACATCTGAGTTGAAGAAAGGGACAGAGAGAAGACAGGATAGAACAACACAGGCCGCAATTTGCTTGAGTGCAGCCACACCAGTAATGATAGGTCTCACTGTGAGTAAACTGCACTGGAGTTCATCTAATCATTCCCTTGGTGTAACTTTCGACTCGGCACACAGCGCTGACTGCCGTGCTCGATGGAGGCCCTTGTGGGCCCATGAGTTGGAAAGTGATGATTACCTCAAATCCTTAAGATTTGTTGCTTGTACTTTTTGTCAAGGTTTTGTGTAGTTTATGACAACCCAGTTTGTTCATGTAAACAAAGAAACCCAGTTATGAATCCAGTAAACTCACATATGTTTGTGGGGTTCCAAAGTGGCGCAGGCAAGTGTTGGCCCATCATCAGCAGATCACAGATTAAATCCTCAGTTGTGTGTGGGAGTCCAAGAGAAGTGAGAGTCAGTGGGTCACTTAACATTGTGCTAACCAATGTGGGCATCTTTTAGGTGACGTAACAGAATTGGCAGTTTGTGGTCTTCTCCAAGCACATTGGGCTTAGTAGTTACTTTGTGTTTGTGGCAATTTAACAAGGTGGAGGATGCACACACCCTCCTAGTGCTGATGATACAGAGGTTAGATTTTTGCTTAGCTGTACTTGGGGACAAACTCAGTTTACCTCCTGTTTACAAAAAAATCATTTATACTCATCATCAAACAACAGGTGAACCCAGAAGGAAGTGGATTTCCTGTTCAATGTGGTCAATAAAGGTTACCACAATAACTATAAATGATAAAACATTTAGACTCATATGGGCAATATTTATTGTTGCACCTTCAGAAGCAGTGTCAGAGCTAACGCAGCATCGGCACAGTGTTGTAGAGGTTCCTTATGGTGCCCTGCGATAATCCATCCCATGCAGCTTGGATATTCTCATATCCTGTACATCATATCAGTAGGGGTGGAGTGTTGATAGCATTTTCAATCAGGGATAGAACTGGTGATGCAGCTGGCCATGACATAGTATCTGTGTCTACATGGCAAGCTCTTGAGATGGCAGCAGCACGTGGATGGGGATGCAACAGTGCATGTTCATTAAAGGTTGCAAAACGTAAACGTGACATTGGGTTGTAATGAAGATTACAAAGGTGATCTGGCATCGTATGTAGTAACACCACACACCATGACACCAGGCCTTCTGGATGTGTGACGCATGAGTACAAACTGATGATCTAGGCGCTGACCACGATGCCTCCACACACAGATTCGGTGGTGATCTCCACCAAGACAATATCAAGACTCATCACTGACGATGACTCGCTGCCTTTCTTAGTGACTTCTTGAAAGTCTGGCACGATAACATCGTAGTTGTGCATTGCAATTGTTTGGTTCCCAAATTGTACCAAGCACTAGTATTCCCATATATGAACATAATTTAATGTGATAAATACCTGGATTAATAATACATTCCTTATTGTACACATCGATGAGTGTCTAGAACCTGACTGTTGAGATGTTCTGCTATGGGGTACTGTGTGACATTGCCCGTAGAGTAAGGGAATCAAAATGTAGATGTCTAAGTCAGAATCAAAAATTGTGTCCAAGGGAAAGCTCAAACCACAGCATCAGATTTCAGATAAAAAACATCTCATCTCAGCTTGTACAACTGGATATCAGGTGAAGGTGTGTCGGGTTAAAACAAATAGATGGACAACGCAGTTCATTTAAAGTTCATTTCAACTCCCGTTCTTTCCTACTACGTTAATTACAGCTTCTGCTGCTGTTTTTTCTCCTGCATCTGCTTCAGTGTTCACACAATTTGAGCACACACCTCATTCCTCCGCCCAGTAGTCTCAGAGTTACCATTTACCACTGTTATTTTCCACATGGTTACTCGAGTGAGTGGGATCTGCTACCAGCCCAGGCCTGCTATTATGTCTGCAGAGTATATTACAATATACCTGTATATCGTTACTACTGTGCCTTTCCATTTTTGCTGTTTTTCTGGTATAAATAGTCTTGCTTTTGGTCTTTATGTTGTGTCACAAGTGCACCAATGGAAACGCTCCAAAATTAAACAAAAACTATTTATATAGACAAGTGGCTGTGAAAGTTTACAATGATTTTGCATAGCAGTGACAAAATGCTAGCACTAGAACTATACAAGTGGCAATATAACTTATGCTACATTATTACATTTCATAAAACGCTTTCTTAGCCTATTGTGGATAAAGAACAGTGACCAGCTGCATGCTTTATTACAAAGAGAGGACCATCAGTCCTGTTTAAGTGGATTTAGTTCACTGCAGCGTACTGTTGAATAAATGAGATTTGCATTAGTATTTTTATTTTATTAAATGTGATACTACTGGAGCTTATTTCTAGCTCATCTTATCGGAAAATCTAAACATCCTGGAATGTTCTGTATACTGTGAAGATGCCTTAAAGTATTGTAAAGCTATATTTTGTCACCCTGTTATTTATTGCTTTAAGAAAAGTCAATGCAACCACTCAGAGCTATCAGCAAGTTCAGCTCTCCTGGCTCAGACCAGGTTTGCAATGAGGATTATTTATCATTTCACTTTAATCTTTACTGGAGTGTGTAATTCCTGTGTGTGTGTGTGTGTGTGTGTGTGTGTGTGTGTGTGTGTGTGTGTTTAAGGATTATACCAAGTGTGTTCTCTAAGATCAGATGTAAAATGATTGCTTTTGCTTTAACAGGGTGTATTTTTCATTTGTTTGGTACACATTTGCTATGTAAACATTGGTATTAGAGAAGTGTCTTTAGGGAGCTATTGTTTCAAGAGGGTGCTGACACAAAAAAAAGGCCTTATTAGCTTAGAAACCTCAGTACATTTTATGCTTCAGAACGTTTCTTTGGTATAATTGTTTGTTCTGATCTTACCAAATTCCCCACTCTCAGAGATCTCATTTACATAGTGTTCTGCGTGCGAAGTAGCTCTTTCTCTGGGAAATGTGCCGAACGTCATGGGCTTTAAGCTGCTGATTGTAGTCGCAATGGAGAAGTTGTCATCTTTCAGCAGATCACATCAGATTGCCTGTGTGATGGAAATGCTGAAGTGTCCCAATCTCTGCTAGGCTAAGCAGTAACATAGCATGGAAATGGTTTGGATAGCTCGGCTTGATCCAGCTCTGAAGGAAAAGCGTGAGCAGTGAATTAGCAAGCTTGGGGATGTGAGGGATTCTTCGATTAGTGGTACGTTTATGTCCCTAGGTTATGAATTCATGTTAGAAATATTTTATTATAAATAAATTCAATACATGTCCAAATGTTTTCAGACACCTCTTCTAATGATTGGATTTGGCTTTAAGCTTTACCCATTGCTGATGTAGATTGGAGGGGGGGGGGGGGGTTGATTATTCAACATCCTGACCTCACTAATGCTCTCAGTGCTATCTTCCCAGCAATGCTCCAAAATCTAGTGGAAAACATTCCCTGGACAGTACACACGGTTACTCCAGCTGTGTTTTGAGCTCCATAAACACATGAGCTGAATTTTGAAGTAAAGTTATTAAGAGCACTGTGCTGTTCATGGAATAGTCCAGTGGCTCCTAACTATTACAGCTTATATGAGTAAACGTCATCTGCCCCATTTCATATCACTGTTGCTTAGTAACTAGACTCACAATGCATTTTGGTCCACATTCAGCTCCTGTAATGAGCTATAAATTCTGAGAGCAATGGGGGAAATTATAATGCACATAAAATCAACTTCAAATTCCACTCGATTTGAACTCTCGAATAAAATGGCTGATCCATTTAGGTCATAGCCTAAGAATAATGGACACATGTCAGTAGTTAGAGAAGAGGGAGTGTGTTAACATGCACTCACTAATCCAATCTCTGCAGTTGAAGTGGTCGTGTAACCAACATAGATCCGATTAAAAAGTCTGATATAGAGAGCTGGATTTTAGCTCAGAAATCTCAGATATATGTATAAAGCTTTGTCTGATTGCTTTCCATTTTCTCAGTCTTCATATGAACCCTTCCTGTGAGCTGTAGCTGTCTCTAATCAGGGGACCAATAAGCAGAACCCCCACCAGCTGGACCCTGCTTTCCTTCCATATCGTACACGTTCTGTGAGATAATCGGCTTATTGTCTGACTCAGGTAAACCTGGAGTTTTGCCATTTTATGATACCCAAATGGATGTAAATGCAATGATCAGATTACTGACACAATATGATTTTCTGTAGTTATTGGATTATTGAATGCACATTAACACACTCATTGTGATTGGGTGACTCCTTTATATAGCGTCAATATTAGGGCTCCATTATATTGGAGAAACTTCCATTGCAATATTTACTTGTTCTACTATATGTATATATAGGTCTGATCAGATTTCTTTAGAAGTTAAAAGACCTTTTCATGATATTAATAATCTGTTTATCAAAGATTGGAGTATAATAAGTGGTACTGGGCAGATATAATCTGCCTCTGGTAGATTTGTAATAGAAAACAGTGTGAGTAGTTATAGCATGATTTTTTTTTCCAAGGCATTTTTTTTGGTATTAAGTAGTAAAAATATGTTTTTTAAAGTTAAAATATTACACAAGACATTGTCCTGCAGTGTGACTATTGCATATGCACGTATTGTAATAACAGTTCTGAGTGTGAGTCAGCCCTAGTCAGTATTGTTTATACCATTACAACAATATTTTCCATAAATAAAGAAATGTTCATTTATAATTGTCACTACTGCAACCTCATTACCAACTCAAATCTTGCAGTGGTAATGACACCAGGTGATGGTATCCTGTTTCACCATCAGTGTCTTTTTAAGTTTAGATAATAAGGTTAAATGCATCAGTTAACAGCTGTAGAGAAGACAATACAGTACAATGTCATCCATTTGGAAGGATCTGGATTTCTGCACTAATACCTTAAATCTATATGAGCTCAGTCATGGCCATCATTAAGTCTATAAACATTGTAAACATGGTAAATTTCAAGCATAATTATTGCTCGGTTAAAATTGTTCCCACCATTGAAGCATCACCCCTGTATGTGCACGTGTGTGTGCATGTGTGTGTCATGGAGCTGCAGGCTAGAGAAGCAGCAAGCAAAGCAGCAGTTGCAGGATAATAAATGAAGAGCAGGGTTGGCGATGAGTGTGGTGGGGGTGGACTGGGAGCGTCTATCCGGATGTCCTCTCCGTTTGATATGGAACAGCTCTGTTAAATGTGTCACAGGCCCAGGCCTGGCGAGGCGCTTTGACTTCGCCACTGGCGCCTCATTCATTTTGACTTGAAATGCAAGACACAGCTTCGCCAGGAAGTTCCCATTCAGTTCCCCCCACTGCTCACTGGCTCAGTATATCTCTCCACTAAGGGCCTGATATCTTCCAAATAGCTTTTGTCGACAGTCCCCATAGAAATGCCCAGCCATGGTTCCAAGACAATTGAGAAAGATGGCAGTGCCCGGATAGATTTCTGCTGCAAGCCAGTTGCCCTGCAGATTTTTTTCCCCTTCAGGACTTCCAGGCTTTTACTAAACTATAGTTTTCCATCCAGACAGCAAGACCTGCCTTCAGGCAAGACCGTGAAGGCAGAAATGACTAATTCTGGTCCTAAAATGACTTTTGGACAAATTGCAAACTGTTGCATAAGTTTAAGTTTATATATAAAAAAGCTTGTGTTTGATGTGTCACTTTTCAATTTCCATGGATTATTTGTTTACATTGTCAGTAGTTTTCCTCATTTATTGTTTGTTACTGAGCTGTGGAGGCACTGCTACCCTACAACATCTCTGAAATTTTGTCCTGAGGCTCAGCGTGGAGTATGTGCATGTTTGTGTAAAGGGCCTCAGTTCTTCAACAAAAAAGAGCAGAAAAAAAAAAAGACTCATTCTTTACAAAACAGCCAATCAGGTTTCTTTTTGTGAATAGAGTCCCACCCATGGCTAACGTTTTGTAATGGCAACAGCTCCTAAACTCTAAGAGTTTTAACATTTATTAAATGCAGGAAAGAGGGAGAAAAAAACAAGACTGACTGTGATCGGACTGAAGAAGCAGTGTTCAAGAAGAAAGTTAGTGAGTGCTGTTTACGTCAGATAGGGAAATTAATTATATAGGCCTCTTACTCACACTAGGAATAAACTAACATTACATTAGACTTCTTACATTACTTGCATCACTGCTTGATCTGTAGCTCTTGTTAGCTCTTGGATGGATAGTAGATAATCATAGGATTTGTATCTAATACAAACTTTGACTGATGCGTCTCCTCAGAGAAATGTACTGCTATGAGGCAATTTCTTCAAAGTATTGCATATTAGTTTCAATTATTTTTATGCCAGTTTCATATTGCTAAACTTTTGGGGTACTTTTTTCACCCTAATCCTATCACACTTAGGCACCACTTCAGGCATTGTAAGCAAATCAATACAAGTACCGTTGCAACCACCATAGCAATCACCTGGAACACCTTAGAACCCAATCATCTCAAGTACAAGTGCAGCCACTACAATTACCACCATGAATCACCATAACACGCACTTAGCAAGCACCCATGTAATACCTTAACAGCAATCTAGAATACCAGACCAACCACTTGGGACACCTTAGTTACCACCTGTAGCAAACACATTGTAACACCCTAGCAGCCACCAGGAATACCATAGTAACAACCCAGCAACCACCTGGGATACCATAGCAACCACTTGGCAAAAATAGATTCACTCTAGCAACTGACTGGAAGTGGGAAGCACTTAAACTTTCTTCATTTTCTTCAGTAAATGTTTTTTTTTTCTATTTATATTTGATTATCTTACCATCAGAGCTGTGGGGTGAGAGATCCCGTTTCTCTGCTGTATGGAGTACTTTCCCTTCAGAGAGGCCACAGCCTTTTCCGGACATCTCTTTTTGTAAGAGCTGAGTGGTGGCAGCATTTCTTTTGAAAACACTCTCTTCTTCTCCTCTGCCCAACATGCCTCTCTGCTGTGCCAGTTGTGTTCTCTGCTACCAAAACAGCACACTTCTACACTGTACACGTACTACAATAATGAACATTTATGTTGATGGTTATTTTATGATGATGAGCGATTTTGTACCCTCTGTGCTGGCATACAGTAAAGAAGAGATTGGATAGAAGCTGTGAAATGCTTCATTAGAGGATAGAGAGCTAGTTTACAATGCAGTTTTTTAAGAAATCAAAACCATATGAAAAGAATTACTTTAAAATAACAATCTCAAACTGAAAAATTAGACATTTTAATGCAAGACAGCCACATATATGGTTCTGAGGAGCAGAACGCTACACCTACTGGTTGTTTTTACTGGTTATTGTCTGAACCAGTAAAATGGACTACCTCATCTGGTGCTAGCAGAAGGTTTCGCCGTGATCTACACAGTCCTCTGACCTAAACATCATTGGAAATCTGTGGAAAGACCTCAAACGTGCAATGCAAGCCCAAGAATGTTACATAAGTAGAAGCCTTTTGCAAGGAAGAATTGGCAACAATCCCCCAAACAGGAATTGAAAGACGTTTAGCTGGCAAAAGAAATTGTTTACTAGTGGTGACACTTGTTACAGCCCATGTACTGACTATAAAGAATACCCAGATATTTGTTTTGGACTGTCCTTTTTAATAATTTTAAACTGTAAAGACTAAAAGGAGACACTGTCTAGCTCTAGTCCGAGTGTTTTATGATGAAACTTGGTTGCTACTGCAGTGAATAATAGCACAATGTGGGTCTCTTAGTGCTTCGCATAATGCCAATCTGTTCAGTTCTGGCCCTCATAAGAACCATTATTGTTTTATTCCTGAGCAGCTGAGCAGTGTTGTGAGAAGGTTGCCCCTCTTCTTGGATTTGCAGTGCCCTGTATCCCTGAGCACATTTTCAATACTTTTCTCAAATAGGGTTTTAGTGAAGTAGCTCAGGCCTTTTGTACATATTCTCATTGATAATATTAAGTATCTTTCATATTTTACTAAAGGAAAAGATACTCTTAAAAAAGATAAAGCCAAAAAACCCCAAAATAATAGGTGGTTCATTTGACCACACAATGGTTTTCTTTCTGCACATGGATGCTCAGATGTTAAGCTTTGAAAGAAAGCGGTCTAATGTGTATAATCTAACCGCTGACATTCAATGGAATCTCACGCTTGTATTTTCCCCGTCACAAATGCTCTAGCATTGTTGCATGCCGAATTGAACTATTCTGATTTTTGTACTGCTTTCTACACATATCACAGTCCAAAAAAATATATCTTGTTTCATGAATGAAAGTATCGGGACAGCTGCTCATTCATTGTTTCTTCTTGATTTGAATCTTAAGAAAAGTGTTTTTCCTGCTTTTGTGAGTGTCTACTGTCGCTACTGTCCAGTCAAAACTTTCTTTTTTATTTTGGAGCATTGTTGTGAGGAATTGATTGAATTACAGCAGTCACTACCTCACCTTATCCAGAACCCCCCAACTCATCACAAAACAGTATTAGATGAAGCAACATCACTCCTGAGAACAGAGGTCCACTGATTCACAACTCAATGATGTAGGGCTTTATACCCCTCTTGCCCACATCTCTGAGTTCATGCTTATCTGATCGAGTCCTTTTTTATTGACAATATTTTACAGGGACTAGACAGCCTCTGTGTGTGTGTGTGTGTGTGTGTGTGTGTGTGTGTGTGTGTGTGTGTTTAATATCTGTGTCAGCAATGGATGCAACTTAAAGTAGTTGAATGCATGTACTAGATGGGGTTTCTACAGATATTGTATTATGTAGTTGATTCTGGTGTTAAATAGCTGACAGCTTAAGGGCATAGAGGTGAGACAGTAGGCCTGGCACACATGTTAAGATCTTCTTAGTCTACCCTAGAAGGCAAACATATGTATATGTAGTCACAGAAAGAGTTCTCACTAGTGATTTGCCTATTTGTCTAAAATGTCATTGTGGAAATTATATAGGGCCCTATTTATGCTACTCCTTTCTTAATAATTTTTTGCCCCTACTAATTTAGATGTGCCAATTACCCATTCCCCTAAGTAGTCTCCCACATTACGTGCCCTGTTCTCAACGCCAGTCATGTGACAGTCATGTGACCGCCTCTTTTCGAAATGCTGCCATTTGCATCGTTGCCGGGCAGCCATCGAGCTTGGAACTGGCGCAATGGTAGGCAGATGCCTGCGTCAACCAGCAGCACACTTATGAGATGTGGGAAGATCGCCATCTACCCACCCCCCGAGGGAGAGCAAGCCAATTTCTCTCCCTCTGGACCATAGTGTTAGCGCATTAGCCTGCTATGCCACTCAGGGCCAGAGGTGTAGTTATTGTTTGAGGTGTGAGCGTTAATTTTCAATGTTAAAGCTTCTGAGTCTAAACTTTGTCCTGTTCAATGCTAAAGCTACAATTTTTTGACTCCAAATTATAGACTTAGAATGACTTCTAAGTTTTGAAAACAACTGTTGTAACATCATAAACAATAATAAGGCACCTCTTATCTAAAATATAATTGTGTATTGAGCTTACATTGATTCTTTAATATACTAAAAGAAGGAAAAGTGTGAAATATGATTAATCACATTGATAAAAATACTGTAGGTACTTCAGTGTCATTTGACGGTAACTCTGGTTAAGCAGTTAAATTCGGAACTGTGCTCTTCTATCACATCAATTTAAAATGTTTACTATTACTGTCTCAGTACATAACAGTCATAATAATATGTTTAAATGACCAAAGCCTGCCTTTAAATATGTTCCCTCCAAGCCCAGCTTTAAACTCTCCGAAATTATAGGAATTTATCAGGAAAAAGCAGAAGGCAGTTCTGCAAAAGAAAAGAGATAGAGAGAAAGGAAAGAGATGCCACCAGAGGATTGGAGATGGAGTCTGTAAAGTGAATAAAGCTGAATTGTTCGAAGGCAGCATTCCACCAGTAAAAGCCCCAGTGCGCGTTTTGACCTTTCCGATATTTAACCACACGCCCGATCTATTGTCACCCTGACCCTTTCGCATTCTTTCCTACACTCTCCTCTTACTCACAATGGAGTCCGCTTTCGCATTCAATGTGCTGCTTCCTCTACTGCTTAGCTGGGTGGTATTGAGCGTGCCATCAATGCAGTGTGCTGGAAGTTGCGGGGGGAGGTGAGAGAGCTGATCTCCTGCACTCCCCACTGGCCCTGATGGGCTGCTGTTCACCGAGGTTAATATCAGAGTGTATTTGGAGGGCGGCTTGCTGGCACCGTGTCCTAGGGCAATCCGTCTCTCTGATCAGTGAAATGGATCTCGCCCAGCTTACTCCTCACTACTACCACCCCCACTTTAGTGGCTGCACTGCAGTGTGGTGACAGTCAAACAAATGCAGTGCTATAGGATAGATAAAATTCAGCCTTCAAATTCTTTCCAAATACATTGAATCAGTTGATGTTTAACTTGTAAACATTAATGAAGTTAATGTACATCTGCTGGTAACACCTGTGTCTATTCTGTAAAATGACCAGCAAATGGAAAGTGTTCAGTGTGGACAATAAATACAATGAGTAGCAGCAGTCAAAAGATGTAGAGTCACTCTGGCTGCAGACCATGGAAACATCTGAGCCACAATGTAGTCACTTTTGCAGCAGGCCATGGGAATATCCAAGCTGTGATGTAGAGTCACTCCAGCAGCAGGCTGAGGAAAAAAAATCCAAGCCGGGATCTAGAGTCACTCTGGGGATTCTGGTGCAGGCCATGCACCATTCTATGGAAAATTTCAAGCCACAGTGTAGTTTCACTCAAGTGACAAGCCATGCCCATGGGAAAATGCAAGCTGAGATTCCTGGGATTGCCATTCCAGTGGCAATCCTGTGAAACATACAAGTTGTAATATAGAGTTTCTCCAATGATAGGTTTTGGAGACATCCAAGCCTTGATTTGGAGTTGTTCCTCTGGCAAGCTGTGCTAAGATCCAAGTCACTCCAGCAAAGCCTGTGAAAACATTGAAGCCGCAAATGTCAAGTCATTCTGGTGGTGCAGCTGTGAAATCAGTAAGATGCAAAACAAGACAAAATGGTACAAAACAACTGAAACTGATTTAAAGTGGCCAGTTTGATCCAGCATTGTACATTAAAAAAACACACACATCTAACACCCAAGCTTAAAAAAAATAAAAACAATCAGGCCACAGGAAGACAGGTTTAGAATAATAAGTATTGTTGCGGCACTGCTTTTATGTTGCCCGGCACTATAGAAACGCACCCATTTTTTTTCCACAGGGTTGAACTGCACATTTGTGGTGTAGCTTCCCTCTTTTTTGGAATGACAGAAAAGAACAAAAGAATGGCAGCTGTGAATAGCAGGGATAAATTTGGGAAGTGCCAAAATCCAAAAGCAAAAGAGTGCATTAGTGCTTTGGAGCCCAGCCAGCCTTTATTTTGACTTATTCAGAATGTAAACATAAAAGGGTTTTTTCACTCTGTGTCATATGTTTCAAGTGCATTTCAGAATCGTGGATCATATTTATTTAGCGTATGTATGAAAGGCCTGGAAAGCACAGATCATATTAATTACTCTAGAATACTCAAACTTTATGCTTTGTTTTGTTATATAATTTTCAATGTGCACAGCCTCTTCAGCAACCTATCAGAGCATCGGTTGCACTCATTTAGAAAAGTAAAACTTATAATATAATATAATATAATATAATATAATATAATATAATATAATATAATATAATATAATATAATATATTATAAATAACCTTCCACAGTTTTGCCCAGTTTGGATTGTAATCTGCCATATTCATAAGGATAGTATGAAAACAGAAACATATAAAAAAATAAGGTAATTTGAAAGAGCAAATTATAAAAATGTAAATGAATTAAGTTTCAAAACTGTAACAACCCTGTATGGAACAATTCTCTGATAAACATTCCAGACATAACATTCCAGATCAGCTTGGCTGGAATGAGTCAACAAATAATTGAGCTTTATTGATCAGCCTTTGTTTAGACTCTGAACACTTAACATGAAACTTAACAAGCATATAATCTTCTGCAAATGTTCTGGCACCCCTGCTGAAATTGTAAATGAAAATAATTGGAGTAAGTAAAGTTCTGTACATTCTAAAGCCTAACTGATGATTATTTGCTTAATTACATATTTGTACAGAGACATCAGTCATCAACAAAACCAAGGAATTCTGTCACATAGAAAAGTACTGTTCTTACTCGTTTTGGTTCTTTATATTAGAATTGTATATTAGGGTGTTATTTCTTTGACGTGTTACCTGAAGATTCCTTCGCAGTGCAGGGTATTTGCTGTATAAACAGTTTAGTTTTGTGACAGGTTCAGATAATTTCTGACATGAAATTTAAAGGCACAACAGCAAACAATGCCAATTGAGGAAGTGCAAGCAAGTAGCGTTTATCTATTAGCACTTCAAAAGCTCAGTTAATAAGCCACTGTACAAACATGCTGATGAAGTTGGTTATCCAGTAGAGTAACTGACAACATGCAGTATAATTAACTGTCATATTCGTTCATCATGACAAGAGGGTCTAATTGCAGGACATAATTAAGATCAGATTATGATGAGCATTTCATCACGTTTCTATGATATTCTGTAGTTTGGAATCAAACTGAAATGAAACACATTGAATTCAAACTTGTAATTATAAATAACTGTTTTTTTGTTTTGTTTTTGTTTTGTTTTACTTTCGGCATTGTGTTTTTTAATTTTAATTTTTTATTATTATTTTTTTTTTAATCACTTACACATATGTCATTGTTTAACACACACCCCCCCCAAACTATATCTTTAGAGGTGTAACATTTAGAAATCACAGTTTAGTTAGGGGTGGAACAGGGGGGAGTTTGGTACAAATAAACTGGGCTAAAGACTACATTATATTTATTTTGAACACTAGTAAAAGTAAAAACTACTAGTGCTAGTACCTGTTTGGTCCTTGTGTTTATGAATCTGTTCTTATAGGATACTGAGTATTATATTTCACCTAACACCCCTACATTTACTTATATTCAAAGTTACATAAAGACAGTGGTGATATGTGAGTAAAGACAACATTGTATATAGTTGTAATGTGTTACGGTGTTAGTTACACATTTTATTATATACAGTGGGGTCCAGAGATCTAAGACCACTGCTTGTATTTCCTAAATGGAAATACTGTGGCCTTGTTGTTCATACCATGCAAGGGTCCAAGAGATCACATTTGGATTAGCTGTTCCTCTTTGTGTTCTGAAAATTGGAAGACAACATTTGTAAAAAGAAAAAAATAGGGAATGAAAAGTCAAATCTTTGACTTCTAAAGGTCTGATGAGCAGATCAAGTACACATGAGGATTTTGAGCTTAAGTGGAAGGAATTAATGAAAAAAACCTGTAGCTAGAGGTAGTGTTGACTCTTAAATATTTCTTATTTATTTTAAACACAGTTTCTTTGTTTAAATATTTCAAAATGTGTAATTTAAGTGAAATTTTCATTTCATGAGACTAGATTTTACTGAATAGTCTCAGACCTCAAGACCCAATATTACTGTTTTATGCTACACAATAGGGCTGGGTAATATATCAATATTTATATCTATATCAGGATATAAACAGAGCAAGATGTAGTGGGGAAAATAAATATTTGATACATTGCCAATTTTGCAATTTTTCCCACCTTCAAAGAATGGAGAGTTGTGTAATTTTTTATCATAGGTACACTTCAACTGTGAGAGACAGAATCTAAAACAATCCAGAAAATCACATTGTATGTATTTTAAATAATTAATTTGAATTTTATTGCATGAAATAAGTATTTGATAGTACAGAAAAAAAACATAATATTCAGTACAGAAACCTACATTCAGTACAGGGACCTTCAGATCATTGACAAGGTCCTCCCATGTAGTTCTGGGCTGATTCCTGACCTTTTTCAGAATCATCCTTACCCCATCTTGCATGGAGCTCCAGACCAATGAAGATTGATTCATCTTGTGTTTCATCCGTTTTCTAATAATTGTTGCCTTCTCTCCAAGCTGCTTGTGCTGTAGCCCATCCCAGCCTTGTGCAGGTCTACAGTTGTGTCCCTGGTGTCCTTAGACAGCTCTTTGGTCTTGGCCATAGTGGAGAGGTTGGAGTATGATTGATTGAGTGTTTGGAAAAAATAATACATTGTGATTTTCTGGATTTTTTCTGATTCTGTCTCTCACAGTTGAAGTGTACCTACAAAAATTACAGACATCTCCATTCTTTGTAGGTGGGAGACTGTATGAACTGAGGTGATGTCATTTATATTAAGTTTTTAAAACCTTTTTTGCTTCCTTGCTCTGTTCAACACCCTACTCTCTGCCCCCATTCACACACAACCACTATGTAGGGGGCATAAGACTTAAAGAATTAAAAATCACATTTCAATATGCTTAAATATAGTACAAAAATAGCATTCCACAGTGTGTCCAATTTTTCCAATTCTGCTATAATGTATTGGGATATAAATTTTGGTCCATACTGCCCAGCTCTACAATACAGTGTATTTTTATGGAGAAAACTGAGTTGAGGTATTTATTTATTGTAGGTATTTTATTTATTTATTTATTTATGTATTTATTTATTTATTTATTGAGGTATTTATTGTAAGCATTCATTTATTGAGAAAAGCAGAGATATTATAAAAAATATTTATGATAAACTTAAATTAATTCTTAATACTTAAGACATTTGTACTATGAGGAAGTCAGGGAAAGCATGTTCTGATGATTGTATCTAATTTGAAATTCATTTCATATCAAATGTTACAGTATGTGTTGTGGGTAATGTGCAAAACAATTAATTCCAAGTGACAGATTACTACACATTATTGCAATCACAGTAATTGTCATTCTTTAAATGATACAGTGGTAAAAAATTAATACTGCACTTTGTAAATGTGTGGTCCTAATAATACCTAATAAGAAGGCTTAGTCGACCAAACATTTGATGTTACTGTGGAACTATGATGATGATGATGATGATGAAGATGAAGATGCTAATGATGATTGTTGCTGCTTTAAGATAACAATGTGTATTTTTCTAGCTCTTATTAGGTTTTGTCAAAGTAAACATAAATTGTAACATTATCTGGAATATGTAACTGTCTGTTGTATGTAAAAACCTTCATACTGTCAAAGACAAAGACATGTTAAGTAGGATTTGAAATGTTAAACCAGTTGATGCAATCTCATCTCAGCTTGAGGCAGCTTTAAAACTCCATTTTCTGTCTTGATAGTCGTGCTATTTTGAATTCTCTTGTGCCTCTTTGTGTCTTTCCCTGCTTTGTTTATAGGGGCCCATGCCAAAAAACAGGGCGAGGATTTAGCAGATAACGACGGCGATGAAGACGAAGGTATTCTTTTTGGTGATGAAGGCAGCTGCATGTCTTTTTTTGTTTGCAGTTTTGTTTTATTTACCTATTTCTTTATTTATGTCCGTTTACTTTTTTTTTTTTTTTTACTTTTTTTTTTTTTTCATTTTGAATGCAAACTTTTGTGTATTTCATGACTGAAAGATTCATCAACCCTCCCCCCCAGAGTGACTGAGGATGAATGTGAAAAGTTTTTATATTGGGGAAGTTGATGTTATTATTTATTATTCCGTTTTTTAGCTTTGAAGCCACTTTTGAACTGGATTGTATTTCATGAAGTGAATGTGAATCTGTTTTGGATGCTGAATGGATTTCTTTAGATTCATTTTGTGTTATTAGAGGTAGAATTTATTGTTGGGGTTGTTTTTAGTTTTAAAAGAATACATACACCCCCAGTATCATCAGGTCCCCCCCCCCCCACTCAACATGTTTGAAAACTGCACATTAGGGAGTGTTTGGAGACGGACTTGACGAGCGAGTAAATAGCCCATCACAGGCTTTTCTGCTTATTAGGTTGTGCAATGATTAATGAGACATTAACATTGTGCAATGAGCAATTAGACCCTTTACCATTGTACAGTTCACCACCCATCAGTACATAATAGAAATTATTCTTTATTTCGTCATCAAAACAGCCAGAGTTTTTGTGGCGAACTTGCTAAAGTGTAATTTATCAGAATAATTTAGTTTCTGTTTTATACAAATGCAACAGGTATGAGTGTGAAAATGTTTGTAGAAATTTTAAATATTATATTTACAGTTTACATACATTTTAAGTAACTTTACATAAAAAAAAAAAAAAAGTTTTCATTTCAGCTTTTGAACCAAATTGAAAGTCTTTGCTCCAAGCTCCTGGAATGACTGAGGGTGAATGAATGGCAATGAGCAAGCAAAAGAGGAATTGGAAAGATATAAATTCAGATAACTTTGATTTTTTTTACAGTAATATAAACATAACTTTGGTTTGTGGTCCATTTTCAGCTAGGGCATTAGACAAAAATGGTGTAGCTTCCAAATGACAAACTCTGATCTCACCCCAAAATTGAAAAATCAAACTCAGTTAAAGCTATGCAGTGTCACACATAATGCATAGTAACCTCAGTCTTGTGTTATAATGCTTCATACCTTCATTGCTTTTAGGACAGATTGCGTGTGTATGCTCAAATTATGATTTTTATATAAATATATAAACTATTTGCTCATTACAGTTGTATTCTAATGTAATGTAAAATGCAATCTTAATATTTAACTCAGTAAGAATTTGCTGCATTGAAACTGGGTCAGAAAGGGCTACCAGCTGCATGACTGATAACCAGCCATAATTATAAATGGGTCAAACTAGCTACATAATCTCTGGTGTAATTATTCTTCTGATAGGAAAGGGTCACAGAGATCATACTGCATAGAAGCAGAAATAGATGGCAGGCATAATTACAGCATGATGATTAAATGGTCAATTGTCAAGTTGGTGTTGTTCTGAAAGAACTATGTACAAATCAGAGCTTTAGAATGCATCCTTACGACCACTACTGAGACTAATATCTATCAGCAGGGAAGTCGCTGAGGCATTGATCAATGCTGGATGTTGTGTTTTACAGTATGTCATAATGCAGATATGTTAAACGGAACCAAAACGGCATGCCACTTTTCATATTGTTAATTTACGGAAGAGTTAAAATCACAATTGGATGCAATTATCTCCACTGCACTAAATGTTTGCCAATGTGAAGGCAACCGCAGGATATCATAGCTGGCTTTTGAAACAGGGAAGCGAATGGATTTAGATGAAGAGAGGGAGGCTTGTGCGTTGTGGTGAGAGGATTAGCAGTAGAGAGAGCAGGAAAAAAAGGGAAAAGTTGCCGCTCAGCAAAAGCATTGTTCACTTTCAGTATTTATCTTGGGATATTCTGGGCTCAGGGTGGATATCTAGCAAGATTAGAATGGGGGAAGTATTCTCTCCGTTCTACAGCTAAAGGCTTAAACTCTGGAATCTTCATCAAAACCTGGCCATTGCTGTTTCCTTGCTTGTCCATCCCTTTTCCAAATTGTTCAGGTGGGGGATATGGGGAAACTTGGCTACTACCTTGGACATGGCCTCCGTGCAGCTGGTCTAGGCTGCCTTGCTGTGGCTTTGTTGATTTTGGACCCATGTATTCAAGTCAGCCACAGCCTAGTTAGCCAGTCTCAGCCTGCTGCTTTATCCATGTCGGCCAAAAGGTTTCCTTTTGAAGTGCTCGTGTGCAGGGCTGAAAAAGGAAACTTAGGCATTTTGAAGCGGCTCAGTTAGGGGGTATTAACGCTCGTGTTAATCGATATTGAAAGGGCTTGCATCTTCAGCAGCAGCCGAGGCAGAGAGTTTGTACTGCAGCATGTCTCACCTCCCTGCATCATAGGAGGCAGCAGGTCCCCCTGGAGGATTCAGGCCTTCTTTTCCAAAGTGCTTACATTACCTTTGCAATTGGCTGGACTAGACAATCCAATTGCTGCCTTGTGCAAACATGCAGTGCCTGGGGCGGCTCTCCATGAAAAATCAACTTGGCCAAGGACATATAGTGGTAAGCCCAAATGACTCTGTGCCCTGCCAGATGCTTTACCACCAGGCCTGGAGGTCAACTACTCTGCCAGACCAGGCAGTCGCGGAAATGAGGCATGGACGCAGAGCTGGGTTTAAGATCCTAGGCAGTGTAGGTGTGTTCGCTCTCGCCCAGGGCAAGTATTTTTGTATGACAAGCCAATTGCCCCGGATCCATGGCCCAGCTTGCTGTGTTGTCTCTTTAAAATTGCCCGGGGAGATAAGACCAGGGGCAACAGCATTTGCAAACGCTGTTGCTGATGAACTTTACAACATGCTGAGAATAAAATAAAAAACACAGAAGGCATAAGTGCAGAGCAGAGTGGAGTGGATTTTAATGTGTTTTGAGCGATTATTTGCCTGGTTTATTTTGCTGGCACGTTTTATTGTTATCTCCTCTAAAGTAATTGAATGTACAAGTGCTACTTTTATTGTTATCCTCTCCAAAAGTGATTGGAGTTACAAGAGGCTACAAATCCGTTTTGATGCTTTAGGGGCACTGCAACAATTCCTGTCTTGAACCGAATGTACAGTATCCTTTCGTCTTGGAAGTGAATGGTGGTCTGATGACTGATAAATAATAAGAAATGAAACTTCCAGAGTTTCTACATACCGTCCAACAGCACAAGTGCATTGTTCAGTTAAACCTCCAAAGTCCTGTCCTCTCTGCCATGTGAAGGAGGCAGCAGAGAAATGAGAGGTAGCCCTGCTGCGACAGCTGATCCCCAGTTCTCTCTGTTGGATGGGGAGAACTGCAGGAATATAATAAAGCCACAGTACAAACACGGAGAGCATATTTACATACCCTTCAGTTGCCGGCTTCGCTCTGTTTTGTTTTAGCCCCTTCTATTGAACAGGAATCGCTATCTGTTCAGCGTACTCGTCCCATGTGCCCACCATCTTGCAATCTACTTAGCAAGCCGTTGTCATCCCAGCTCGGCAGGCGGTCTGTCTTCTGCTCGTTTGGCAGGCTGCAAAAACCCGTTTCGGGTGGCCCCTCATCCACTTAGGACAGCAGTAGAGCTCCTGTGCCGACTGAAGCCCACCATGGCCACGGAATGCATAACTCTGAAAGGGCCTGCAGAAATCGGGTTAGAGCCAAGGTACACTGTGTCATCCCTGTCACGTTTGGGGCATATTTAGGGACAGAGGGGATTCTAAATCAGGAGGAGGGAATGAGGCAGCACAGGTGATGTATGACGGTCTACTGAGGTGGAGGAGCGCCACTGTAGCTTTGTCCTGTCTGCTACCTTGGCCTCTCCTATTACAGGGGGAAATAGATCTGCATGGCAACTGCTTGGCTCACCGAGCCGTGCACCCTAATGAGGATGAAGACACCCACCTGGCTCTGGCTTTCTTCCCAGCATGCCCTGGGCCAGCTCTGCTCCGCCTGTCTGGCTTTAAGGATTGATTCTGTTCAATTCCTGCTGTCACTCGGCATGGTTTGAAAAGACCAAGCCGTTTCATGTGTTTACTTTTGGTCATCCATAGTTCTTTTGGATCAAGTAAACTGGTAGAATATGTTAACTACAACGTTAAGGCTTTGGTAAGATTTTTTTTCCTTGTAGTTAAATAGGATGTAACCAGCAGTTCCTTGCAGTAAAGCATTTTGGCAAAACAGATGTGAGTGGTGTGCAAGCCGCAGCTTGCCCAATGTGGAATCTGCATGAAGGCGCAGTGGGTCTTTGAACTGGACCTGAGGGATACTATGAATCCTGCCTGCTGCTAGCTTCTCCCTCCACTGTTCCCTGCTTTTCCTACCTCCCTCCTTCCCTCGTTCTCTCAATCTGTCTCCCCCCTCTCTCCAGCTCCCTTTGCACTGCCAGAGGCCAGGCTTCAAAGAGCACATCAAACCACCTGTCTGTGCGCTTAGCAACATCATATTTCATGCACAAACGCCATGGCCCTCGCCTAAAGAAGCCATCTTCTTCAAAGGTCACTTTCCCTATCTGGTTTGGGGGCCAAGGTGTCAAAATCAAAGACAAATACACAAATTGCCACACACACAGACCCAGATGCAAACACAGATCCCTGGGTGGGTAGGTGTGGATGGGGAGGGTGTGTTGTTGAGCTGAATTAAAACCTCAGTGCAAATTATTTTCCAATATCTGCACCCTTTGAGAGCTTTACAGCAATATTAAAATTGCACGGCTCATCACACCTCAGCACTAAAATTCCAAAACTGCCGTCGGATCTCTTATTTTAATAGAAATGATATTGTTACAGGCTCGTGGCCAAGACCGTGTGTGCAAGTGATGCATAGCACTCCTGTCTCCAGACTGCAATCTGTCTGAATTCGTTCTTACAATTGGAACAAGCCGAAATATCTGATGCAGCCCTAATCACCACCGTTACGCGAGTGCAATCCGTGTTACGCATGATGAAATTGGCAGTGACGGCGGCCACACGTGTTAAGTCAAAACCCACCCTTGTCAACCTGGGCACCCTCGCACCAGAACAACCCTTGTCAGCGGCAGTCATCTCTCACTCCACGTCGTCCGGCACCTTTGGAGTGACAGCACTGACACCATGCAAAGTGGCCCGGTGAGATTTATGAGAGTGCTGGAGAAGAGCCAATCTGACAGCTCTGCGGCCCCACTCATGAGTTATACCCCTTTGCACACGCTCCAATCACCAGATGGCTGATTGTGGTAGAGATGCTGGAGTGTGCAAGGTTGTTCACTATTGATATCCATAGATATTATGTCCACCTGCTTCTTAACAAGAACGTGGAAGATGTTCCTGGTTATTGAGGTCCACGGCATGCTCACATGGTTGCTACAGACACACAATACACAGGAATATAGCAAATTGTTAGGACTGAAGATCTTCCTTGAGATCCACTGGATTTGTGAGCCTACCGTTGTGCACAACCAATCCGAAACATCTTCTACGTTCCACTGGCTTAAGGGATATTTGCATGTTAATCCCTCGCCCTAAGAAGTATGGCATGTTTTCTAAGTATGTGTGTGTGGGTGGATGAGGGAGTTTGTGACATGTTAAGCCCCCCCATTTTACGTGTCAGTCATTATTTCGCATTTGTGAAGCTGATATTGTACTTAATATGCCATTCAAGGTTGTTCGCATTGAGTTTGTTTCTGTTGTTTTATTTTCTCCCTGAATTAAATGTCCATGCAATCAAATGTGTTTACTGTATTTTAATTAACGTCTCACTGTGCCTTTTTTCCCTTTTCTCAGCGCATACTTTAAAGAAATGCTGTGAAATTTCACAAATGTGCTTTTGTTGTAATTGTTATATTTTCCTTCGGGGAAGGATGAGGTACCCTTGCAGGATTTTTTTGTAAGGTAGAGCTTGAAAAAATGGTGGAGACTGTCTCTCTACTTCACTATTAATCACTCGAGAAGATCAGGTACTGGAACAATGGCAGGAGCCTGGAGCGCCAGTCCAGTGTTTTTTTCCTTAAGTGGGTGCAGGTTTTTGTCCAAGTAACTTGGTGTGAATCAACAAAAGAGGTTACTGATAACACTGACATGACTAATCACTCTTTTTTACTCCTTCTGGTGCTTTTATTTTCTACTCTTTTTCTCTCTGTCTTTCTCTTTTTTCTCTCTCTCTATTGTTTCCATTTGTTTTAGTGTCCTGTGCTTCCCCAGTACAGGAGAATCTTTCATTCTCTTTCTTTCATCCTCTTTTTCACTCCATGCATCGTCTCTCTTGTGTACGATAAGTGTCAACCAAGAATTGTCAGTTTTAAAGCAATGTATTATCACAGCTCTCTCAGATACCAGTTTAAAAAAAAAAAAACACAAGCCGGGAACACTTGTGCGCATTCTGAGTAGAAACAATGTAGACCTCCCACCCCACCCCACCCTTGATCTGCATACAGAAAGCATGGACTCACTGTTGACTTCTGGAGGAAGAAGAAATGATTCTATAAATCCAAGTTACAACGTTTCATTCACCCAAAGCAAATTGCTTTGCGTTAATTTGCTGTGAATGCATACATGCAAATAGGCCTGTGTGTAATATAAAGAGCATGCTGGTCTGCATGGAGGAAATGGCCTTGCCAGCCAGAATGTTGTTTTGCGATTAGCCATTTCTTGAGGATTTGGAATTTCAGTCTCCAGTAGCCATGGCAACCCTGAATACAATATAAGGGTTTGAATGCCAGCCCAGTAGCTCTCTGCTCACACTCGAAGCCAAACCACCATGCCTGAGAGAGAGTGAGATTCATGTCTGTCAAAACAGAGCCCTTCAAGCTCTTTGCACTTCTGGACCATTTCTTTCGTTCTGCTGTAGCATTTCATTAAAAAAAACCTGAAAGGCTCTTTTAGTGTATTATGTGTAACGCCTGTTGGTGTAAGCAGATAGATGCGTAAATAATTACAGAAATCACAGACAAATGTGAATGAGGTGAAAGACAGCATTTGGGTTCAAAATGAATGCATAAGACTGCATGCAAAAACCTTCATTATGGCTAGATCTTCTTATTCATTGACTGGGAAAATATCTTTGCCTCCTTATTAAGGCCTTGGAGAGCCAGTACCTCCCAGGTTCTTATACAGCAGCAATTGGGTATAAGATCCAGAGTGTCCATTGAAGTTGAATAATAAAAATAAAAAAAAACCTGCCCAACTAGAGAAGGCCCACAATTGGCAATTAAACCCTGACCTTGCATTTGGTATCATCTGTTCATATCTATTTGCTCGGCTCTTATGGCTCATTATGACAGACATTTAAAGGCAGACAGAAACAGAAACACGGGCTGGTATCTGGGAGGGCCGTGTGCTGAGAGGCACCTCAGTTATGTTGAGCCTTGTTTTTGCTGGGGGGGTGCAGGGAAAGAGAGAGAGGAGGTTTAATGGTGGCCACTCTTGCAGACATACGAGACACTGGCGCCAAACCTGTGATGGTGTACATTCATGGAGGCTCGTACATGGAGGGAACTGGGAACATGATCGACGGCAGTGTGTTAGCCAGCTACGGCAACGTCATTGTCATCACACTCAACTTCCGGGTCGGCGTTTTAGGTAAGCACCTTTTTTTTCACACAGTTGTTGCTTTGACATTTTCGGGCCTTCATCATTAACAGCTTAGTTACAAGGCACACATACGTTCTTTCAGTTGCACCCATTGCTCACACACACAGACAGACAGACAGACACACACACACACTGTGATAATGTATTTTCCAACCTCTGTCTCTTAGAAATCAGTTTTTACCTTTGGTACATACTTAAAATTTATGTTCTTTAGTAAATGGTTCTAAATATCACCATGAACACTCAAAGAACCCTTTGCATCATTAAAAAGTTCTTGCTGGAGAATGTGATGTAGGTGGATCTGTTTAGAACCTTTTATAAACCTTTTGGCTTCATAGACCTATTTTGGTCCTATACAGAACCCTTTTTGAAAAGGTTCTATCTAGAACCACCTACAGCCCTTTTCTACCATTTTTGTACTCAGAAACCCCTGAAGAACCATCATATTATTTGTGTACCATCATTTAAAAGGCAATATGTAAATGAGCTCTTCTCTAATTGGCTGTGATGTATTTGCCTCATTCAAAAAACAGTCTAGGCTGAAACACTCCATATAAATGTATTGAGCTACACTGTTTTAGGATGAACTGGCTTGATGATGAGCTCAATGCCTGTTAAAAGCAAGGACGTTTTAATTAGGATCTTTAATTGGCAAGTAATCATAATAATTTGAGACATCTTTATAGAACGAGCAGATCTTCTCAAATGTACTTAAGGTAGGTATTTTCTGTTTTAAAAGCAGCATAACTCTGTAAACTGTGTGAATGCAAATCTTGACCATGAGGCTTATGTAGTTACTATACAATGAAAATACTTTCCGTTGAGAACAACATTATGTCAACCACTGACTATATGCAGCACATGTATATATGCACACCATGTGAATATATACCACCTGTTTTCCCCATTAAATGTTGTGTTTTTCCCCTTTGGAACAGCAGATAAACATTATTTATAATATACTGTGTTTTCTGTAGAGAACCTGAACGTTTTCACATAGAAAATAAAAAGAACTATTTAAGTTGGTGATTTGACTGGGGTGCCTTAACTTTTGCTGGCACTGTAAATACACTCAGAAATAGCTGCACCCTGGAGTGTTCTTTGCAATGCACAACTGCAATGGAGATTTTTGTGTGTAGAGGCACTGTGGTCTTTTTTTTTGTCATGCGTTACATGTCTAGAAGGTCTGGTGTCACGGAGAGGCAATTTGTATGGTGCCAAATCACCTTTGGTCTTCATCATAGGCATTTTGTCAGTCCACAGTTTCGTTAATGAGGTCATGCAACCAGTGGCCCTGCCTTTTCTGAACGCACACTCTGGTACGCTGTTCCAAGAGGACATTCTTACCCGTATACTGCTGCCATCTCAAGAGTTTGCCTTGAGGAGACAGATTCTGTGCAATGGCCAGTTGCATTGTCAGATTGAAAGTGTGTTGAATGCTGTTGAATGTGTCCTCAATACTCCACCTTTACTGCAAAATAGGGGAACTGCAGGGGAAATAGGGGAACTGCAGGGGAAATAGGGGAAATGCAGGGGAAATAGGGGAAATGCAGGGGAAATAGGGGAAAGGGGAAATGAGAATATTCAAGCCTTATGGGATGACATGACAGGACACCATTAGGAACCTCTACAACTCCATTCTGAGATATTTGGCATGTTGTGTCTACTACTGAATGTGTAGCTCAATGAATATTCATATCAAACTACATTTTAGATTTTTATTTTTCCTGGTAATCTTTGCAATCTGATACTTCTGGATGCACCTATTTGTTCTTCTATATATATACAGAAGTACAAACTGTGTGTGTGTGTGTGTGTGTGTGTGTGTGTGTGTGTGTGTGTGTGTGTGTGTGTGTGTGTGTGTGTGTGTCTGTCTGTTCCATCTACTCTGTGACTCATGCTCCCTCATACAGTTAATGGATTCTTGAGGAGAACTGGAGCCCCACTTTGCTGTTGCTTATGTTGGTTTATTGCCAGTTGATTGAGTTGCAGGTCTCCTATGAGGTGATGAAGGTATCACTTTAAAAGCTATAATTCAGTGAGAGAGCTACAATTGCAGATTTTATCATCTCAACACGCAAACAGTCTTTCCTTGCAAGTCTTTAGAAAATACTTGTCTGATTTCATAGCTTTTTGATAGATGTTTGAAGGACATAAATTCCTAGATTTTTGTTAGATTTTTGTAAGATCCTGTGTTTGTTAGCTGTACTAGTCTAGTATCTCCTGTCACGAAATAGAGAAGCACTCATCAGATATCAGATGTCTTGGTTAATCAATTGCATCTGGGGTAAGTGATCATGTGCATTTTTTTAAACGTTTTTTTTTTTTTTTACCACCTCTTGTTATGATTATTCTTGGAAATGCAATCAGTGTTTTCTATGAATAGCTCATATGTACAGACCCCTCAAGGCTCAGTAAGTCTTTTGTTGATAGCCTGTTGAAAAGTGTCACTGCAGTCATGCCTGGACAACCTCCTAATGTCCAAACGTTGTATACTGTCTAAATATTTCAATTATTGGTATTGTACACCAATCTTACTTAGCCTGCTAAATTGTGCAGTAGTAATGTTTAATGTAATACCATATTCTCCCAGGATAACCAGTATATTAAATATTAAGAGATGCACACTAAAAGACAAGGAATCAGGATCAAATAGGCTTAGCGTTCTTGTCCCTGAAAGCGAAATGCAGGACTTCCTCCTCTACATTTACATATCAGGAGCTGCGGCAAATGTAATTGGAATTCAAGGCAGAACAAACAATTTTGAGCAGCAGGTAAATAAATAAAGAAAAATATTAATACAAAATGAGCAGTCTTTTAATTAGGCAGCTTAAAGGGATGAGCAGGAAATAATTGAGGCTCAGCGAGTTAGACAATATAATGAAGTGGGGAAAAAAGGCAAGGCAACTCTTAATGGCAGTGACATAAACAGAGGTCCCTCTTTTCCCTATGCAGTATTTACACGTGCATTAATAAAATAGTAATAAATTGCTTATACTGTTACCTCATTTCAGCATTTGAGCCTGTAATACTAAACTGCATGTTAAATCACAATTTCTTAACATATTTGACATGTTCATAGTAAAACAAGATCTATAGATTTACATCCCTGTAGTTTGGCCTCAAATTGAAGCATGCTGGTTTCCTTTTCATGGTGGGCTTGTGAAAAAAATAAATAAATGGTGAACTCTGATTGGTTGGTTATGCCACTGCAATGGCTCATATAAGCCATGTACCATAGCATAGGGAAGATTTATTCTTAACACTATAACAAGAGCACTTATTGTTATCTGTATATATTTATAGGATAGTATTGAGGTCCTCTATGTATCTTCCTGGTGTGGTATGCAGTTAAGCCTGCACATATGTCCACTTGCTTTTCTAACCTTAGCTGTACTTAGATTTAGAAATATATATATTTTTTTATTAAAATCAGTGCAATTGTGCATTTTGCTTATGTGTGATTTTCTATCGAAGGTTGAAACATAGTTTGAGTTTCACTGTATGTCACTTTCAACTCTTATTAGTCAACTATGCCATTTTAAATACATCTAGTACTTAGAGGCAGCACAAACACACAAATACTTGAATCCACATGCAAAACTGTGACTAAGTCCATTTGCTTTTTGTACCAAAGGAACACAACTTTAGTGCTGATGTTACATTTGTCTGCTAAGTGGAGTCTAAACAGAAAATTTCATTCTTTGTTTGTGTTTCACAAACAGCAGCAGAAACAGCCGCAGCCATGCTTTTTTATCTTTTAGGAGGCAAGAAAACGCACACCATTTTACTAAGTTGATTATATGCAGCACAATCTGCAAGGAAGGAAAGGTCAAAAGGAAATGAACTAAAAAATAAATAGATGAACGATGATTGATCAAATAAACAGCACTTGAAAGTTTCATTTCGACTGAAAAGAGAAAGTCGAGCTCCACTCACTTCAGATCTAAAAAGCATCCAGAGGTGTTTGTGTTCATCTTTCCACTGTGAGAAGGCAACCCAACACTGTGGGTCTTAAAGGATATGGAGCTGATCAAAAAGATCTTACTGAGCAAAGGAAATGTAAAAAAGTAAGAACCTTTGATGACAAAGAGGCTGCTGGTGTTCTCAGAGCAGTGGAGTGACCACCCAGAGTCCAGACATCAGCATCACAGCCCTGTGCTCCAGATCCACACGCTGATCCATTTTATTATGCCAAAACATGGTCTTACATGTGCCACAGCTTCTCTGACAGCTGATTCCTCTGGACTCTGAATAGAAACCTGGTAAGAGATTTATTGTGAGAGGTACGAGCAAAAAAGACATTACTAGAAAAATGTATATAAACGTGATATAAAAGCTTTTTCTTAAAATAATCAAACTGCCAGCACTGAAATATAGAGGACACCCTAATGACATTATGCTTTCATTATATTTTTCTTTTTGGAGAGAAAGTGGTTTGATTGTCCAAATTGGGATTTCTTACTAAATTGTTTTTATCTATCTTCTACTTTCTGTACTGTACTGATGCTGCTACGGGAACCTTAATTTCCCTGAAGGAACCCTCCCAAGGGATCAGTAAAGATCTATTCTATTCTATTCTATTCTATTCTATTCTATTCTATTCTATTCTATTCTTGTATTCTACCTTGTAATTATATAAAATATTTTATATCAGACCTTCTGTTTGCTTGGCAGAAATATGCTTCTGTGTCTGTTGTGGTGGCCGGTGATATATCAGGTTGCACTGTGGAGTGGAGTGATAGCTGGCACAGTAGCCTATGTTTGCCCACAACTTTGCAAAGCGTTTGCAGTGTTAATGCCATGTTTAATAAATCTGGCATTATTTTATGATCAAATTCTTTTGTAACAGATTATTATTATTATTATTATTATTATTATTATTATTATTATTATTATTATTATTATTATTATTACATTCTGGAATTTATAGAATTTCTGGCATGTGGCATGTGAATGTTGTGGGAACAAGATCACATTAAATAAACTGAAAATTTTGTACACTTTTTTATTTGACAGAAAATCCCTTGTTTCTAAATTGTTAAATATCATCACTGTTGCACAAATAAACACAATATAAAATATTGTGTAAATATTAAATATTGAAACTGAAGATGAAAAATGAATTGGATTGTTTTTATTGTAGGAACATTTTCTATCATAGAAAATCATAAATTAAACAATCAAAAAGTCAATGCCAGTGGTTGGTAAATGTATATTACATGAAAAAAAACATTAAACCATTAAAAAAACACTTTTTTTTTTCCTTTCCTTTTCCTTTTTTCATTTCCTCTTCCTGACAACATTGTTCCTGGTGTTGTGGAAGATTTAGCAATTACACTTTTACTATGACATCTAAAAAATAGTATACTATTAATTAATATGAGATCAATGGCATGTTTGTGACTAATAATTGTGTTTGTCTGCTTTTGTTTAACATATTGATGTTTCAAAAGTAAGGGGAAGGAACTAGTTCTAGGTCTATTGTCTTATCCCATGGAAGCTAAAGAACATATGCAGAAAAATATATACATGGATCTTCTTACATTTAATGTGGATGTGATTTCTGCCAGAGTCGCTTGTCTGTTCATACTGACAGTTTAGAAATCATTACCATCATATTGCCATTAACATACTCAGTGTTGGTATACAAGTGTTGGCATCCCCAAGCCATCCCTGACACGTCATGATTAGTTTACAGACAGCTATCTTCTGATGAACGTCCTATCAGAGTATGTGCCACTAAGTGTTGTGGTCTTGTCATCGTTCACGTTCGTTATTGAGTTGCTTCTGTGTGATGACTCTGTAGTCAGTTAGAAAAGGCTGATATTGGTTCCCTGCAAAAATGTAGTCTATCATGTAAAATTCAAGTTTCAATTACTTTGCTTCTGGCAGCTCATGCATACTGTGTCCTTCCAGCTTGAAGGGAAAGCTCAGATTCACCTGCTTTGTAGCTTGAGTTCTGGTTCTCTTTGAGTTTTGCGAGGGTGCTTCTACTTCGTACAATTCCATGTGAAATTGGTGGAAATGAATTTGAGTGGTGGTGAGACCACAGGAAAAGGACTGAAAATCCCACTTCCTCAGACTTTTGTGGTTATCCTAAAATGGAGCACTATCATCATTTCCAAGTGATGCTGTCATTTTCAAATCTAGGCAATGTGAAGGCAAATGTCACATTTAGAATACTGGGTGACTTACAACTAGTTACTAGTGGGCTTCTGCACTACCCCAATTAGAGGGGACTGCTTAATAATTTCTCCTTCTGGAGTTCTGTCATCTTACTCCAGCATGTTCTCCTATCCAATAGAAGCAGTAATTAATGCTTCAAAGGGTGGGCCCTTTCTCTCCCGGGGCTCTATTTGAAAAGCTTTACATCCGAAGCCTTCCCAATTTAGATCAATGAGAATTGGTTACAGCATTTTACAGGTTTAATGTTTAATTACAAATGCTGGGACACTGAGATCCCCTGCTATGTTGCTGCGTATGGAGATTTGGATGCTCATAAATGATGGGTCAGGGGCCTAAGGAGCATAGTTTGTTTACAGATCTGCTTCCTTGTTTGCAACCAGGCCATCGATTGTGTGTGTGTGTGTGTGTGTGTGTGTGTGTGTGTGTGTGTGTGTGTTGTTGTGTGTGTGTGTGTGTGTGTGTGTGTGTGTGTGTGTGTGTGTGTGTGTGTGTGTGTCAGAGAGTAGGCCTGGGTTGCTGTGTCTCTGTAATGATGTGTAATGAGCCCCAGTCAGAAGGGAGTATCTTGTATCACTGCTCTTCACAAATATAATTACTCACTGGTTCTCCGGAGCATGTCAATTTCCAGCTCCTATGGGGAAGACTTAATTACTGTTTCCGTACACATTAAAAATTAACAATGACTGACTCTCTTTTCCAACTCCAAGGTGATTTTTTTTTTTTCATATTGGCCTTTCAGAGTAATGGTTTATGACCATGACCCTTAACTGGTTCAAGGAATGAAATAAAAACCAGAACCAGAAGGTTCATCTTCAGTAGTCCACCTGAAATCAAAATTTTAATGTACTTTCAAAAAGTATAGGTGCTTCAAATTGTTCTTAGCAAAATTAATAAATAAGTAGACTTAAAAAATCCATGGTGACATAGAAGGGAAAACTAAAACAGACAGTTGAATTTAGATCCAGGAATGTTAGACATTGCCAATCGGTTCCTGAAAACCTTAAAATAGTGGTTGTGCTTGGAACGGACCATCTTTTAAATCATTGGGATAAAACATTTTAATTCTGTTTCTTTATTATTCCATTTTTCAAGTGCAGTCAATCACACTTAACACATATGAGTCCAGACCCATTTTTGAATATTGCAGTATCTTGTATTGTCCTTGTGTCCTGTGTCACATCCAGGATATTCAGTATATTTCACTTCATCGGTCTTCATGAGTTAAAGTGAAGGACAAAGTGCTTTAAGGAACTTTTAACCCTTAGAACCCAAGATCTGCATTTTGAGGGCAGTTAGATGCTGTCTTCTTGTCCTCATAACTCAAGATCAGAGTAAGCAAAATAAACATACACATATCATGAGAAACTAGAATCCTTATCCTCTCTAACCCTGTAATCATAATGAATTATCAGTAAATAATCCAGCTTGGAAAACATCTAAATAAATGATAAAAGAAAAGAAAATAAATGAATAAAAGTGCATCAAAGTATGAAAACAACCCCAAAAAATGGCCCAGGGTTCTAAGGGTTAAAGGGTCTGTGATACATATTTCACTATGGGCTCTTAGAGGGTTAAATCAGTGAAAAGAAGTGTAATTAAAAAATAACATTTAAGACGACCTTGTTCTTACACTTATTGTGGTAGAGCACATGGATGTCACTAACAGATGCTTAAAGTGCCATGGCAGTTGATCTGGCTTTGCAATGTGAAAGACTGTTGGAGAAAAGTGGAAAATAATTCATTCCAACATACAGAGTGAAAATTGCTTTTGTAATTAGCGTTCATTTCCTCCTGCACAAGCCCATGGTTCTTTTGGCTTTAGCATCTACTCAAGTTCCCTATTAGAATTACAGGGGATGTTGCTGCCAAGATTGCTAATTCGAGCCACTGCTCACTTGCGGGCCATCCCATTGTGTTGAAGCACTGTGCTGACTTGCAGCCATTTGTACTTTTTTTTGTCGGGACACGGCAGAGAAATCAACATTATTGAACCGCATTTATGTAAAATGGCCATGAAGTGGTTCTCTCTGGAGCCGCACCGATGTTTGTAAACGAAGCCGTCTACTGCCATTTTCCAGGTGGGATGCAAAGTTAAAGGTTTTACCAGCTTTCATTGACATTTGGATGAATTCATTCATATTATGTGGAGACGAGAAGCCATTTCTTTCCACCCTGTTAATGTCAAGGAATGAAGGATTGGAGAAATGGTTTTCTAGCGTTTGCCCGCCCTCACTAGCTGGCGCAGACCTCCTGCAAATCAAATTCAGAAAACTTTGCCATCTACCTTGCCACTTTCCACTGAACTGATGTTGTTTGCCAAATCAGATCAGCTCTTGGTTTATGGCTTTTTCTGTGCCTGCCACCCTTGAGCATTATTAGTAGTGGTTTCAATTAGACATTGCAAAACATTTGACATACGGATCATTTAGAATTCAAGGACTGCATTTATATCACTGCATTTTACAATACAAAAGGGTGATGTCAGTAGGAACCAAGATAATTATGTTGCATTAGACTTAATTAGAGTGATAATAGAGCTTACTCTATTGTTGTGTGTTTTTGATCACATAATATATTGTATTTTAAAAAAAAATCTAATCTAATCAAGTACATTAGTTTGACATTCAGTATTGGGGTCCTGGGAGTGGATTTCTTAAAATAAAAACATCTAGAAGAAGATCAAGGTTTTATTTCATAGTTTCCATTTCATGATGAAAATGAACAAACCATTTTGTGTATGCAATGCATCTACAAGGCCTTGAATGTGGTTTAAAGCCAACATCAAAGTTCCCACACAACAAGCATCTATATATCTGGGTCAAGGACTCCAGATGCATTGCATGTGAAGTGAAATGCTTAGGCAGAGGTAGAAATTGCATTTGAAAGCACTAGACTGTTGCCATTTGTTCATAAAAGTACAGTCAAATGGGGTGCTTCTTTTTGTGCTGTTTTTTCTTGTCTGTTTTTCCTCCGCTGAGTAAATAGTCTTTGTTGTCAACGATTTACCCTTTCCTGAAACAAGAAACTAGCACACTCTGTGTGTGTTTGATGCTTTTTGAAGTAACTTAAGACAGTTTCTCGCAAGTTAAACCATTTTTAATTTCAAAAGCTCTAGATAAAACTAGGGGATGCTTGACAACATTCTCCATTTAGTCATGCGTGCTGAAGACGAGGAGAAATTGGAGGTGCCCAAATAAAACAAGAACAAAGACGTTTTAATGAAATAAGTGCACAGGAATTAATGTAGCTTAATTGATCATAATCAGTATTTTCTGGCACTGTTTGGAGTGACAGATCAGAAGTGAGTTAGATGCAGTTGCCCATGCTACTTGTTGATGCACTCCTGTTGGACAAAACCACTACAGTTTCATCACAAATTTAATGTTTCTAATAATCACAGGGCCATCATTGGCTGTGGTTTGTGTTCTACAGGATAATACCAGATACTGGCAATATCAACATTGCTTTCAGGGACATAATAAGCCATAATATTAAAATAACATTGGAATAACATTGATTTTCTGGTTCCAATGGCAAGGAGTGGGATATGCATATTAAACAGCAAATGAACAGTCAGTTGTTGGAGTTGATGTGTTGGAAGGAGGAAAAATTGGTGAGCAGAAAAGGTTTTGAGATTTTGAGCAAGGTTGCGACATCAGAGCATTTTCAAAATAACAGGTCTTGAACTGCTGAGACAGCAACAGGGTTATGGCTGCCTAAGGCTCACTGATGCGACCCATTGAGGCCCCACATTACAACTTACAGGACTTAAAGGATCTGATATTGATGTTTTGCTGCCAGATTCCAAAGAACACCTTCAGAGGTCTTGTGGAGACCATGCCTCGATGGTTCAGAGTTGTTTTAGGGATCCAAGGAGGACCATAAAACTGCCCTAAGAGCCTTCAGCCTGAGAGCTGAGATCTAGATATAAGTAACCGATAACCTCAACCAATGGTTGATAGTTTTAAGGCATCCCTAATCAACCCGATCCAATTACTGCTTTCAGAAGTCTTTTATTGGATGAATGGGTGTTAGATTTGGCTTGAAATTGGAACCTGAAGGAAGCTCTCCACAAGGAGGGTTGGAGACCACTGCTGTAAAAACTTAACATTTACAATGTAGGCTCATAAAAATGCTTTATCCAATTATGCCTGAAAACGTCTGGGAAGAGCACATGGCGGATCCTCAGAAACATTCAGAATATAATGCTAAATTAAATATGGAAAGATTATAGATTATTAAGGACATCGATTAAGGATAATATGCCATTTCTCAGCCATGTAAAAAGTAAGTTTGAGGTTGTTAAAGTTGTAACAATATCATGCAGACCACTGGTCTACATCATTACAAATGCATTAAGATAAAAAATGATCATATCAAATGGAGAGTTTGAAAACTGGCTGAAACTACAGTCACAAAGACAAAGGTATTACAGATAACAGCACATAATTATGAAACCACTGCAATTGCTGTGTTTTCCTAAATCAAAAGTGTCCATACCTTTACTGGTTTTAAGTGAACCTTGGTTATGTTTGTGTCTTTCTTTCTCGACACAGAGAATTGTCAGATGTTTAAGGTGCACAGAAGCCACCACAGTGATGCGTGAGGGGTTCTAGTTCTAGCGAGCACCCAACTTTTCCATTGCATCACAGTAAATGAATAAGTAAGCAGTAAGCAGCCTCAAAAAGTGTTTACCATGTTTAAATGTGAACAGTATGTACAGAGACCATTCCAAAAAGTAAAACATAATTAAGATCCTCATTATGATTTATTTGGAAGCCACTGGTATGTGTGGTGTTTACTTGCTGGTTGCTGGTCTGTCAGAGAAAGAGAACACGGGCTGCTTGAAGCAGCGGATTCGAAAAAGTCTTTTGTGAAGTGTAGGCTACTTTTTGCCTTCTTTTTTTTTGTGGTCTCTCAGGGTTTGCCTATCAAATTTTGTTGTGATGAAGTGCTTTCATTCTTTTACCCTGCAGAGTTCATTATGAACTTAACTAAAGACTGTGTGCCTCAGAATGGTGCTCACTTTAAGTTCAGCTTATCCCTTAGTGGCTGAGATCATTCTGCCTTCTGCATGACCTTTCCATCAGCTTGCTTTACAACCCAACATTTTTTGTGTGGTCTTAGATGCTGAGATGCTTTTTTCTAGATTTACATGAATATACATCCAAGAATACCTATTTGCTAATTTGGAATTCATCAGCTGGTCCGGTTCATTCATTATTTATAACGTTCGCATTTTTTTGGATGAATTACGAATGTCTCCTGGATGCAGAAGCTCAGCTGCTTTAGTGGTGATAGTGGTAATAAGAGCTAGAGGTGCTAGAGTATGTTTATACACTGTTAATATGCTGTATATCGCTTCTTTTTTGGTGGACAACCACAAACCTTGACTTGATCTGTTCACAAGACAATGCAAGGATATTGTCCATAAAGGAATGGAGTGTGAAAGATAAGATGATGTCGTGGACAACAAGATCAGACTGAAGTAGCATTGGCAAATGTGTTGGGAAATGTGGGGAGAAGAACATTAAACCATATTAGTCTCTATACAAGGTCTGTTGGCAGTGCAGAGTGCGGTGTTCATTTAAATAATTATAGGAAAAATAGATTTTATTCACTCTTTCTTCCATCCATTTTAAAAGTCTTCCACTGTGTGCTGTCAAGCCTTTTTAACTGAACAAGAATAGCCTAACTGTTCACTGACTTCAGAACCCTAATGTTGGCCTACAAAGCCCTAAGTGGACCAACCCCTCCCTACCTGATGGCATTAATCAAAACCACATTTTTCCAAGACCCTTTGAGCTTGATTCACAATAGTTTAAAACGAACCAAGGACAAGCATTTATTTTCTTTGTCCTTCCAAGGTGTTGGAATGAACTCCCTCTGAGAGTCTAAACAGCTGAGGTGCTCACTTCTTCAAACAGCAGCTGAAGTTCTCTTTTAGGACCACATACATAATAAACGTACACAAACAACAGCAAGCAATTTTATAAATTAAAACATGGCCAAATTAAATTAAAATACTCAATTTTTATATCTCAAATGAAGACAAAATTAAGTAGCCTTGGAGTTCCTGAAAATAACGTTATATGGCAGCTATCTCCTCTAAACACTTTTCTGATATTTTGGTGAATAAAAGTACGTTGAACTATGAAAACGTCCCACAAAATCAGTCTATGGTTCTAAAGCCTAAAGGTGTGTGACTTTAAATGTCTTAAATGTATTACTTAGATCTCTTTGACATTCAGGTGTAGTGTATTGTATGTGCACTATATTCACTATATAAATGTATTCAGTTGGTTAAATTGTAACTATTGCTGACACAGATGAGCAAATACACACTCAGCTTGTCTAATCTCTGCAGAGAAGCAGTGTTCATTGAATATAGTAAGGTACTTTGGAGTAGAAACATGAATCTGGCACCAATTAATTAGTTTTAATAACCTTGATAATCTCAGAACAATGAGTGTATACAATTATTGTCCCAATACTTTTGTCCATATTGTGTAGCTGGATTGTGCATTATATTGCTTGTGCTTCTGGATACCAATTTTTTGTATCCATATATCAGTTCTGACGTTTGTATTTGGCAGCATCTGAGCTTAGAGGTGTTTTTGGATTCTAGCCTGTTTACACTACCTCCATATATTTTCTGAGAAGATATCTAAACACTACAATAATGTCTGCTACATGCCATAAATGAAAAAGCTGTGTGTTATGATTTATGTTGCATATATGCAAACTTATCTGGCAAGATTTATAGACAAAGCATAAGCAGTTATCACAGTTACAGTGACTTAACTTTTTACTAAATTCTCTGTAGTTTTATCATTGCCAACTCCCACCTACTGGTTAGATTTCCTGTGAGGTCACATGATGCTACCAGGGCTGAGTAGGAAAAGTCCAGCACATCCTTCCACCAAGATGAGCGAAGCACTACTGCAGTTTAAAACATCCATGGTTTGAAAAAAAAAAGTCTTGAACAAGCTTAGAGAAGAATACTGCCTGCCAATTCTTTTATGTGGTTACAATCAGGCTAAGTGGTGAAGCCATTGTGCCCACCCAGAGAGAGCCAACAGTATGAACTGTTGACCAAACTGAGATGCAGTATGAAAATATGAAATATGAATTTTCGACAAAAGGAAGTTGACTTCTGGACACCTCTATTATGCGGTGTTCTGGGCATGTCTGACTGGGAAGAGGCCCCGGAGAAGACCCAGGACATGCTGGAGAGATTATGTCTCTTGGCTGACCTGGGAACACCTTGGAGTCCTCCCAGAAGAGCTGAAAGGGATGGCTGGGGAGGTCTGTGCCTCTTTGATTATGCTGCTGCCTGGTAAGACCCCAGATAAGTGGCCTGACTTTATTTTTTGGAGGGGAAACTTCTGCTCAAAGAGGACTATTATGTTGTATCTCCATGCAAATAACCAAATGTTCTGCTGATTCACTGAGAAGGTACCTTTTAATCATGTATTTATGGGTTACATTTCTAATATAACAGCATTTTGTGGAGAGCCAGCAATGTGCACATCCTTACAGAAGACAGCTTCTGTTGATCAGACAAGGAATAATGAAAACTGACATCTGCAGTAGATCTGGACTGGCATTATACAGTTATGGATGAAGGGGCAATGTACAGTGTCAATCAACTGGAGTGATAAAGTCTGCAGAAGGTTCCCAGCAAGCCTCAGAAAGTAAACCTCCGTTAAGTTTAAAAAGGAACAGAATCATTCTAAACGACTGCTTACAAGTTACTGTTCTCAGTTTGGGCTCAGTCAGTCTAACCAGAGGCAAATATTTATATTTTTTAAGGTCCTTTAAAACTTGATATCTTTCCCGGGTGCATCAAGCTTCTTGTTTATAGTCTGTTAGTGTTGTCTCTGGGTGATTCATTGCTTGGTTTTATTTATATTTACATCCTCACTGTAGCAGTTCACTGGGCCCGAGCATGGTGTTCCTTTTCATCGCTTCTGGGGACGCTTTCTTTTCCTCCCGTACATGCGTCCTAGAGGACCCTTTCTCTCTGAACACAAATGCTTTGGCGTCGGATGTCTCCTTGAGGCAGACACGGAAACTGTTAGATGGATTCTTATCGAACAAAACATAGTGTTCCCATGCAATGAGATCACACGGAGCATCGTGGTAGATGATTCAGCGGCTGGAGAAGAGAAAAAAAAAGGGAAAGATTGATATTCCAACCCATTATTTTTTCTCCGAGCCCCATTCATTTGTCTCCATGTAGGAGGAGGGGAGCATTTGTCCATCATCAGGTGTGTTTTGGGTCGAAAATGATTCCACCCGAGGAGAATTATATGGGCTCGCCAGCCAGCTCGTGGTACTTGTCTTGTCGAGAGATTAATCATGCTTTGGCCTCAGTGAGGAGCCAAGGTCAGCAGTTCTTACATGTGTGGGAGTCAAGATTGGCCACATTGTGCTGCCTCAAAATGAAGGAGGTGGGAGTGGGAGATTGGCAAAAAGGGGTTTGAAGGTGGGAGCTGCGAGTGTGGAGGTGGCCGCGAGAGCCACTCAGCCACTCCAAATGACTCGGCAAGTGAAAGAGAGAGATACAAAAAACAATGCAAAGAGAAAAGACACCGAGTAGGTGTTGCAATTATTCAAATGAAGGCGAGCGGTGAACATTATGACTCTCGCTGTTTGTGAAATCTCCACTGTTGGCCAGTAGTGCTGTGCTGCTTTAGAAGGACTGGTGGTACTGTTTTATAGAGGTTGTATGGGGAGGTGGGGGACTAGGAGGCGTATGTAAAAAAGAAGGAATTATGTGAAACTGAACTTGCAGTGAACTTACCATTTCATCCTTGTGCTTCACGCAGTACCTTATATGCCAGACAAGGCTTTTCCTCTGTAGGCTATGCATACTATGGAAGGTTTCTCAAATTAGCATCTGTGATCCCTTAGAAGTCTATGGAGGATTGACAGAAGGGGTCCTAAAGAAAATGAGATTTGCATGTTGATGTCATTTCAGTTACATTCTGGTTTCTATCTTCTTAAATTGCTGTAAACACAGAACAGAACAGTGGATAGCGCTGTTTCCTCACAGCAAGAAGGACCTGGGTTCGATCCCCAGGTGGGGTGACCTGGGAAATTTCTGTGTGAAGTTTGCATGTTCTCCCCATGTTTGCATGGGTTTCCTCTGGGTTCTTGTTTTCCCCCACAGTCCAAAGACATGTGCAGTAGATGAATTGGTGAATCTAAAATAGCCCTTAGTGTGTGTGTGTGTGTGTGTGTGTTTTTGAGCCCTATGATGGAGTAGCGCCCTGTGTAGGGTTATTTGCTGCCCTTGCGCTCAGAGTTGCCGGCTGGGCACCGGCTCCCCCGTGACCCTATTCAGGAATAAGCGGTATAGAAAATGAAATGGATGGATGGATGGATGGATGGATGGACAGTCAGATCCTAAATGATCACCTAAAACCTAATTCTGTTGGAAAGTTGAACCTTTAATTCTTCATAATCCTTGAAAGGAAAAATACAGTTCAGCCTCCTATCTGGTCCATATATGTAGAAACATTTCTGCAGGGTCCCATTATACAAATATTCCTACATTTCAGGGCATTGGTTTTTTGTTGTTGTTTTTTTGTTTGTTTGTTTGTTTGTTTGTTTTTTTTAAACATAAAAAATGTGAGTGTGAAGACATTGTTTTCAGAACAGTTTTCAATTATCTGGTAAATACAGGTAATAATGGTGTTTGGCTATGGGGGACCCTGACTGCTTAACTAAAGCCCCTACTTAGTTTATTTTAAATTTATCCTGCAGTCCCACAAATGGCTGCCATTTCTACCATTTAATCTAGTTTAAGCTGGTTGGCAAGGGTTAGCTTGGAGCTCAGCACAGATACCTACTCACTTTCTTGGCTTTTCTTCCTCAGGCATCACTGTTGAGTTCCCTTTCTGAAGACAGTGACACAGGCAAAGCTGTGATCACAGGGCCTGGGTCATATCGCAGACTGAGGTCATATATTTTCAAAGACATATATATTGATCCAGAGAGTCCTATTCTGGTGGAAATACATCTCTACAGAGACTAGACAAGCTGTGTGTGAGTGTGTGCATGTCTGGTAGCAATGGGTGCAACTGAAAGTAGTAGAGTTTGTTGGAATGGGTCTCCAAAACTGGCATTCCTACTGGAAGCTCTGGTGTAGTATGTTTGGGGAATCTCTTGTTCAGACATGGTTCATTAGGGAATCAAAATTGGTTCTTTAGAAGCCCTATTAGAAATGGCTTCAGACGTCAGTAGTACTTTTATTTGGACACATGAGGCAGTAGTGGAAAAAGTTTTTTCATCTTTTTGTCTGGAAAATTTTAGATGTGTACTGAACTGGACAAAATGGTGAGGTGCCACAAGGTGTTCTTTCAGTAATGAAATAAGAACCAGTTTATTTTCCATAAAGAAATCCATTATGATGAAAAAGGGAGTGGAAAGAACCTTTAACCCTTAGGAGTCTTGAGCTGTTTATCTTGTTCTAAATTTAAGCATAATTTTAAACTCCAAATTCCAGAAAACTCTTAAAATCAATATCTCTGTCTGTGTCTGTCTCTCTTGCCCTTGTAGTTATATTTTATCATTATAGTTATTATTATTATTATTATTATTATTATTATTATTATTATTATTATTATTATATTAAACATATGGTTCTTCTGTGGCATCTCTCAGCAAAGTATTGGAAGCACGTCTATATTTTCAGTGAACCATCACTGACTTCACTGAAAAGAACGCAATTTAACTTGTATTTTTCTCACAGGAGGAAAAAGGAAAGCGCAGACATTGCTGATCAGAATGGAATTATAAACACAGGGGAGCACCTCTGAAAGAGAAAATGAACTCAGCACAGCATGAGCATTTATGAATCAGAATAAATAATGAGTCATGGCAACTGTTAGCTAATAATTGGGGTTAATATTCTGCTTCATTTTCCAATATTTCTATTCATACTTTATGCCATACATGGCACATATCGGACACTTTGATATCTTTATAGCCGTGGGCTGTAATTATTTTCCTGTTTACACTTGTTAAGAGTTTGTTTGCTGTTCTCTGTTCCTTTATCTGCAGATCAGACATTTGTGGCTCTAATCACCAGAGGAGTCTGTCGAGAGCTTCCCCCTCGGCAGCGAGTAAAAAAGTTGACTCTAACTTTTGTAAATAGCTCCATGGATTGGGCCTGGCCCAATGCACAGATGAGCGGAGCTCACTCATGAATAATTATAAGAGGCTAGTGTGCTGAAGGATTTGAATGCTTTGTTTGACTGCGGTGGCCCTAGGTGTTCTTTGACATTCTGTCAAAGGAAGTGCCTGTCAAACCTTATTCCCCCAGAGGTCCTGCGCGATTAGTCTCATTTGAATAGCGCATAACTTCCACAGGGACGTCTTAGCAGCTACAAAGCTTGCGCATTTGTTTAGGCAATGAAGGTATCTTTGCCACATGTATAATCAAATGCATTTCTTTGAGCGTTTGTTTTTGTAGTTGTCAGTGAAAATAATAAAAGCATACGTGGTCTATTTTTGGTGCCTGACCGTTCACATAAAGTGAAATGGAGTTGCATTTTCATAATGAGTAATTGCATGTCATATTAGCTACACCCTCATCGCTTGGTCACGGGTTTGTGACTTGTGGGTGGCTGCTTTACTACAGCAGACACTGTTCTGTTATTCAGATGTCAGGTGAGGAAAATATTGTATTGCAGCTTTAAAGAGGCCATATGCTACATTATACAGTAACACTTCCGTATTGGGACCATGTCACTGATTTAGTCTACAGTATAACGGCCTTGTAAAGTTCTAATTGTGCCCTATAAAGCCAGGAGATGTTTGCTACTTAGTACAGTACACTGATATGCAAGAAGTTGTGAGGTACTATTATGTAAATTGATTTTGAAGCAGATTGATTATTTCCTCAGAGGATGGCTTGGGAACACACATGCCTACATAAGGTGTGAGCTGTTATTTTAGGAGTGTGGTTGAACACTTGCCGCTGTTGTTGAACACTGGCTTGATATGTGAGTGAGGCATGATAGGCTGAGAGGGTGCCTGATGGATGAGACCGTCAATTTTCTAATTTGTGCAGGTATGTAACATTTGTTGATCCACAGCATCACATGTGTACCGGGAATACATCATAGAAGGCATTGCCAACCACAGTGGACAGTGCAGAATCCACCCCCAGGTGTTTTAAATATCATGACCAGCGGTGTCTGAATTGAACTGTCAGTGCAAATAGGCGGGTGACAGAAATGACAGGAATCAATTCCACATTCAGTGCGGGAGACCCCACAGATCTGTGCAGGGTTCTTTAGCTTCCATAGGATATAGGAGTAGAAGACCTTCTGTGCCATATTAATGCCACAAACACCAGACAAAACACCTGACCTGGGCTTATGAGGTTAATAACTGGACCCCAGAGGACTGGCAACATGAGGTGTACAGATGATTCATGGCGCCAATTGTTTCAGGTTGATGGTAGAATTTGTGTGGGGTGCAGATCCAATAAAACCATCGACCTCACACAAGACACTGTGCAGGCTGGTGAAGGGTTCTTAATGGTGTGAGGTGTATTCTCATGACATGAGTTTGGTGGTCTTCCTAAACATGTCAGTGACTGGTGCCGACTATGTTCTCTGCTTGCTGACCATTTGCAGACCTTCATGAAATTCATTTACCCCAGTAATGATAATAATGTGATATTCCAGCAAGTAATCAGGCCTAAATTGTTCAGAATTCGACAAGCATTCTGGAGTTTCTCACAAGCCCAGCTGAGTCCAGTATTGTGGTGTTAACAGAGGTCACTTCGCTGTCCACTGTGGGAAATAATGCTCAAACTCTGATAATTCACTTCCCCTTGCCAAGAGCACACTGGCCAGAGTTCAGCCTCACTCACAAGATAACACCTCACAATAAAAAATCTCCTGGAAATATTAGTGAGGTACTGACAAAATGTGTAAAATTGGTCCCTGAAGCTGCTAAGATAACATATTTGTGAGATTACATATTTATCTTTTAAGCAAATACTCTACTATACTCACTACCTACATCCTTTCAACCTGCAGAGTCTGCTTACATACAGTGCTCTCCATAATGTTAAGCCAGTCCATGTGATTTTAGCCCAATTTTAGGCCTGATTTGTTTGTAGACAAATAAATTTCAGGATCATCCTGAATTTTGGCTTGATTGGTTGCCATTTGATGTGCAGTGTGAAAGGAGAAGTGGCAAGCAATTAATGTTTAAACAAGCTCCAAGTGAGCAGTCAGAGGATCAGATGGATTGCTAACATTTTTTAGCTGATGTTTAGCGTATGTGCGATACAATATATGATGTGAAAAAATTAGGATACCCCATGAAATACTCTTTTTTTTACTATATTTAAACATATTGAAATTGGAGAAGATTTATGCCCCCCTTTAGTGTGTATGTGAGTGCTTGAATGGGGGCAGAGGGGATCAGGAGGAGCCCGGAGCAGGGGGGTGGAAAACAGAGTGAGGGAGCAGAAAAAAAAGGTTTCTGCAAGATTGAAACCAGATTGGAATGTTATTTAAAAACTATATTGACTGTTTACATGCCGATATTGATATAATTTTCGATATATCACCCAGCCCTACAGCAACGCCATGAAAATAATAAATAATGGTGGCAAATCACTGCATTGTGTGGGCAAGGCTAATGGAGCTTTGGCAACATCATTTGGGTCTGTACAATCTTTCATCAACCTCCATCCACAATATGAAAAATATTGGCAAGACGTTTTGTTTAATTGTGTGTGTGTGTGTGTGTGTGTGTGTGTGTGTGTGTGTGTGTGTGTGTGTGTGTGTGTGTGTGTGTGTGTGTGTGTGTGTGAGAGAGTGATTGAGAGAGGCAGCGTAAAATAAGGCTTGTGTTTTGCATTTAGTTTGAACACGTCAGTCAAACCGTATATTGTATAGTGTGAACATATAGACTGCTGCCTGTGTCCATACAGCACGGTGTATGCCTGGCTTTAGAGGCAAAGGTTGTTTGTAAATTGTATTTCTTTCTGTATTGTATGTACTATGTAATCAACAGTCTTAAATGTGTGCTTAAACAAGATATTTGTTAATTTGCATATTCATATTTTAACCAGCATGGTTACTAAGCTCACCAGTTCTCTCTTCATCAGTTAAACACGCCTGAATAATCACTAACAGCTGGGAAGGCAGTAGTATGTCACCTTAAAATGGGATAAATAGACACACAAATATGGTCTACTTTCAAAAAATCTACATAATCATCACTGTCCTGATTTTTGACATCATTTCAATCTGGCAGTTGTCAAACTTTTCTTACAGTAAAGAGATGCTTTTCCATTAATTGAGCCCTTTAAAAATGCCACAGCTAAATCACAAGCCCCCCCCCCTCCCAAACATGCTAATGCAGGCAGCTGAGGATGATGGGACAGTGCTCCTCTATTGGCTTTATGCCATGTGATCCATGACCACATGCCACTTGTCCTTTACTTGGCGTGGCCACATGCTGCTGCTGTGACCTTCTAGATTAACCCTGCGGTGGGCCTGTCATTTGAAGTGTAAAGATTATTCAGCGCTGCCATTGGAACGCTGTCAAAAGGATATGTCTGAAATGCGGCCCCCGTCCTGAATGTCTGACCACGTTTGGCGAGATATATATATATATAAAATTCTGTTATTTAGTGTAGGAGGCACTCTGGCCATTTGACTGTGTGCCTGCCTCCTGACATTTGACTGGCAAAATGGGCCTGTGCACGTGGGCAATTAAATTAAAGCAGCATTAGGCTGGAGATGCCGTGAAACATAATGGAAGTCGGAGGATGGGCAGCTGTTTGGGAAGGTAATGATGTTGCTTAAGCTCTGTGAGCATGCGATAAGAGGCTTGTGGGCAGAGGAATTGGCACAGGGGGAACGTTTGTTTAAGAGCAGGGTCTTCAGAATGGCATGGAAAAAAGTGCACACTTTGCTCTCTGCTTGTACTGGTGAAATTCACAGACCATCTTGTGCCCCTTCTCTCTCTCTCTCTCTCTCTCTCTCTCTCTCTCTCTCTCTCTCTCCCTTTCTCTCAAGCTTTCTTTCTCTCTGTTTGCTGATAATGGTAAATAGTGGTCTAATGCCTCTTAGTAAAATGATTGGAACATTTCAACTGAGAACTTATTAGTAATGTCACCTAGTTTTTGACTGTGTAATGTGCTAGACAGAAGAATATACTGTTGCCAGACTGTTGAATATACTCCAAAATTAATAATGCATACTTAAAACCACCAATTGCACTTTTTTAATATAATTTCATTGGACCCTATTACCTCACAATACCACGCAAAACAGAAAGGGAAGATCTACTGCAAAACCTGCACTAGTAAAATTAGCATTAGTGTGTAATATGCAATCAGACATCACCAGATTGCTTTTTTGGAATCATAAACTAGTATTCTAAGATATATTCATCATTAATATATTAACATTACATTATTTTACGAGACACATAAACCGTCACTTTATCATGTTCTGCACTTTTATAAGTGATTATACATTTGCTGCAGCATTGTTGTGGCCTCTAGTCTAAAGCAATGTCACAGTTGCCTCTTATCGCTTACGCCTTATCATTATTGTTTCCGCTTATGTTGAGAATAGGCATAGGTTGTTCTATGTCTGTTCTATTTACTAAATAGTGCACTACTTTGGGGTTCACCATTTTGTAGTAGTACTCAAAAATACAGTGCCTGATTTTCAGTGCAATGTAACAATCCCACCTCAAGCTGTAATGTATAGTGCACAAACAATGAACACTATTGTATATGGAACAGCTACAATTAACTGAGTCTGAGGAAGACCAGCCTATGCACCGCCATTTGCTGACATACAGAAATAAGCTCACAGACAAGGTGTCTGAAATCATTCAATACCTTGTTGAATTCTGTTCCCTATAATAGTGCTGTATGTAGTAGTATCTTAGCATGTAGTGCTGTGTGCTAGTATCTTAGCATGTAGTGCTGTATGCTAGTATTTTAGCATGTAGTGCTGTATGCTAGTATCTTAGCATGTAGTGCTGTATGCTAGTATCTTAGCATGTAGTAAATGCAGTGAATAGTGAAGAGTGAATAGGGCAGTTCTAAGTATGCACAGTGAATATTCAAGTGTACTAACATTGACTGACAGTTTTATCTATGTTAATACATGCTCAAAAACCAGTTAGCATCAGTTATTAGTACACAATTGGGAGATACCCATAGGTCTTTTCCTTAAATGTGATGTTATAGATATTCATTCAAATTGTTTTCACTAGGAATGTAGAAATGTAGTTAATAAACATATAAAGTATGTGTCATCTGTAAAACACAACCCAGAAAATGACTAAATTCCTGGTTTATAATTCATTAGTTATGATGTAAACGCTTAAATCTTATCAATATTAATGATGAGTTCAAAATGTCTGACCATAATTAGTTCCTTATGAGCTAGTGAACAGATATGTGATAATAAAGTGTTGCAATAATAAAATGTTACCATTTCGTGTTTCTTGCTTCCAGTATGGTCACACGACCATGTTTTCTGTAACTATAAAAGAAGCACAAAAGCTGGATGCACTGCAGAACTCTCGGAGCGTGTGTAGCGCGTCGTTCAAATAACTGTGAATACAAATCAAATTATTACAATTATTTATATCCATAGAGTAACAATAAATATTGTGATGCAACAAACAAAATCCAGATGTATATCGTTTTGAGTTTTCTCAAATTAGGTTCTTTATATGTGAAATTAACTGAGAAGAATAAAACTATATAAAAGAAAAATCTTCTTTAGCTTGAGATGGAAGAATTAACTGCATATCTGTATATCATATATCAGCTAGTTTGTTCCTGCCCTCCCTCTTGCTTTCTATTCCTCTTACTCTCTTTATATCTACTGTATATCTGATTATGATAACTCTAGTTGTCTTGGCAGTCCTTCATCTTTCTTCCCTGCATCTGTTCTCTCTCTCTCTCTCTCTCTCTCTCTCTCTCTCTCTCTCTCTCTCTCACTGTATCTGTCTCTCTCTCTCTCTCTCTCTCTCTGTCTTACTTGTTCTTCCTCTGTCTGTTCGTTATGTCTTTATCAGAGACCTTCTCATTATCAGCCTGCACTTCCACTGGGTCTCACTCGAGCTCATTCTGCTGCATGCCAGCTCAGCAGTCCCCACACAAAAGCTGTAATCCACTGGCTCCTGATGCTCTCTGATATCCTCCATATTGGCTTGTGCCGGTGCATGCCTCGTTCAGGGGGGTGGCAATGCGTCTCAGAAGTGACATTGTACGTGCTGAATCAGGCAAGTGGAGACTCTGAGGACTGACCTGGCTTCTAGTTTACCATTTGCAGCTTTATGTGGAATTATCCCAGTTGTTATCTATAAAACCTTTAATTTCTAACATGATAGGTTTAGACGTCTTTCTGGACACTGTCTGTACTCTATGATGAAGGGACCAATAGAAATGCTCCATAATTACCTCTTGTCAATAATAAAAACATATATAGGTACATCCATAGAGTTATAAATGTTAATGCAAGATGGAAACTTTAACACATTGTTTTTTTATGCAAATGAATCACTTCATCATGTATTTCTCTTTACAGAGCTTAGTGATGTATTAATGATTTGCAAACACAGTGTTGCTACTGTTGGTTTCATAAGGATTACATTTTATTTATGCTGAACTATGGATTAAACACACACACACACACACACACACAAACCAGCTGCTGTTCTCCTTCCTCACTCTATCCATCTGTTTATGTGTTAAAAAGTAGCTGAAGCTGAGTATGGAAGTGTTATTGTTTGGGCGTTAGTTTTGTTTTCCATTAAAGCTTCTGTGTCTGAGCTTCATCACATTTTTTTTAAGTTGGTTGGTGGTTACAATAATTTAGAATATATAATCTCCCATACCATCCCTTATGTCTCGTCACACTCCATCGCCCACCCCTCTAAGTACACCTTTCATCACATTTGATAATATAGCTCTATATAGAAAAAGATGGTTTCTCTAGCCATCTTGTCAATAATAAAAACACCAAGATCCCATTTGATACATAAATAAATGTTACAGTAATTTATAATTTTGTAACAGTAACTTACTGTTACAGAAGTGTTTAATGGATTGACACAGATGCTTAATAATCCCTTCTTCAAGTGATGGAATTGGTTGAGGAGTGTGGAATTGAGGTGATCTTATCAACAAGATCTTCATATTCATGACTGAACAGTGGGAGGCAGTCATCAAGTCTGGACAATATCAGATGTGTCTACACTATAAAAGGCAGATATATATATATATCTATATATTTAATTGACATTGAAATTTTTTAATTTTTAAAGATTTATACTTTTTTAATAAATGACAGAGCAATAACATGGTTTAAGAAAGTAAATACTGGCAGGAGGGAAAATAACTAGTATTTGATCCCAATTGTGATGCAACAAAATTAGTCCAGAGGAGAGAAAAAAAAGACAGCCATCTAATCAAAAAACTTGGAGGCGGGTCACTGGAGGACGCCAAGAAAACCCACCAGCCTGTGAAGTAGCTCCTCATTAAGAACAGAACATCAGAACTGTCTGGGCTATTTAATTGCCATCACTTTTTTTTTTAAGCGAGACATGTCTTAATCTATTGAACTAGCTGCCACGATTTTTGCTGGCCTGAGAGCTCCATTTATTACAACAATATTATGACATGGAGAAGACAGGGGCTCTTCAGAAAGCTAACAATACTGTGGGGAAGCTGTTTGTATTTGATGCTAGTCCTTCGGGGCTCTGACAAGGGCAAATGGTTCAATAACTCAATTTTTAACAATTAGCCCCTGACATGCACTCATGAAAACCTATGCATCAAGCCTACAGTGCATTATACACTATTACGGGGGAAAAGGAGATTAGCTGTTCAAGCACACCATGGCTTTTGCTCAGGTAAATAGGAGCCTTTTCTGGCATACTAGACTAGTTTTCATCAAACACAGACAATTGAACACAGATGTTCCAGAGTAGCAACCTCATGCTCTGAAGTCTAAAGTGCTAATTCTGTGGATATAAATAGTTTGGATACACCACTGCTTTATATGTATGCCTACACTATTCCCCGATGGCACATAATTCATACAAATTGAGTAAGATGAGATGAGAGACATGGTTTCACCCACAGCATGGATGCATAAATGCTTTTCTTGGTCATTAAATGAGCTTTGTATACTGAATACATTTGTGGATTTGCTTACATGATCAAGCTTCATGTGCATACTTACTGACTCTAATGCAAGGATTTAAATAAAGTGCATTTCCAAGAAGGTTTGTGAAATTATGCACATGAATCAGTATTTTCATCATCTGCTATCATATATAGATTCCTGATGATGCCAAACAAGCTCCTGCCTCATTTACCGATAAACAGATCTTTCTTCCTGTCTAGAGATGTCCCAATCCAATCAAGTGGATCAGAACTGAGGCTGATCAACACATGATTTATGGATCATCATTTGTTTTTACCACTGTGTTCTATGCAAGAGTCCTCTGGCATCCTATATGTGCTATTAATTATTCACAGTTTGCATCAGTGAGGAGCACTAGTGGTTCGTCTGCATTTCAGGTGCTTTTCCTCCAGGCATTTGTGCCATGTGTCCATGCTTCCAAAACCACATCCACTCCCACCACATATTTCCTTATTGAATTTACTCTGGTTAGAAATGTCAGAAACTGACAGGCCAAAAGACATGACATACCAGTGTGTATGAAGGGGGCACCCACACCCGTGCGAGTTGTGAAGTCCCATGTCGGGGTGACATGAACTCAGAGTTTGAGTCAGGAATGATAGTGGGTGCCAAATGAATGCTGGGTGCCATTCCATTTCCAAAGTTGTGCATTGTGTACTTTATTGGAATTCCTTCTTACATCATAGAAGGCATTACCACCCACTGTGCTGTCCACTGTTAACGATCATGACCGATGGCATAGAAATTTCACTCTGAATAGACAAGTGACATTTCCACATTCATTACAGGAGGCCCCACACACAAATCCCAAAAAGCGTCCGGGCTGACACCCACTATAATACCTTGCTCGAACACAAATAATTCACACCACTTTGCCATGAGCACAGTGGGGCAGTGTTCAACCTCAGTCACAAGATAACACCTCTCCACTTACAAAGGTGTGGTTGTTCCCAAGCTGATTGAGGCCATAATGCTTTATGATCAATTTACATACTGCTATCCCATGGTTTTGGCATATCAGCGTACAGCAGAAACACTGTTTTACCCAGCAGGTATATTTTTATTATTTCAAACCAGCACTGAACAAGTGAACATTTATTATTATCACAAACTGTTTTTCAGGCTTTTTAATGCCGTGTATTAATGTTTGTTTTCAAAATTTGCAGAAAGTAGATGCAAAACCCTCATGTGGCAGAGAGTACATACCTGCCGTCATCTCGGTGGTATGTGACTTCAGAACACTCGGCTGCAAAACAACACAAAAGCTGCAGGCTCTAAATGACCTTGGTCCAGGACTAACCTTGCTGCAGTCGAGGAGTTGGATGTTATTAGATTGCCACTGGTGCCACGCCGAAAAAAAAAAAAAAAAAAAAAACAGAAGTTGAAAAAGGCAGTCGGTCTGTTGTGTTTCTGTTTCATCCAAGTGGGCACATTCAGTCGGAAAACAAATGGGCCTGTCTAAGTGTGTTTGGCTTTGTGTATGGTCAAAGGTGTAAAGTACCACTGTGGTGGAGAAACAACCTCCTCGAAGACATTACCAGCCCCTGGGGAGGTAGGGTATCCTCAGAATGGTTTCATAATGTTAAAAAGAATAGAGAGAGCATCATTATTCTCCCGAGGCCAGCTTGGACAATTAAATAGATGTGTTTCTGGGTCAGCTGAACATTGCTCTTATACAGGGCGATAGCTTGGCACAACGAGCTGCTTTGATACTGTACTTCTTCTACCTGATGGAAAATGTTGCTCTACTTAAGAGCTTGCTTGCCAGTGGCAACAGCAAGCACTGCTCTAAAAGTTGCATGGGAGGCAAGGCCATGTTCCATGTTTTCCAAATGTGCAGGCTCAACTTTTATAATAAATAAGTTAGCTTTGCTTGAGAATGTAAAAAAAAATCCATATGTAGGTCAGGCTCTGGCAACCCACACATGCGGAGTGAATTCATTTGACCCATCTGTGAATTGCTCACAATATCATAATATAATGTAATATCAGGCCTATGGAAGTTACAGTGCCCCACTGATGCATGCTGGTGCTGTGCTGCCTAATGATGTAGGCAACTCTCACTCTATGGTCTTTGTTTTTTGTTTTTTTTTTATAAACCCCGAGCTTTATAATTTTAGTAACCTGTAAGCAACCAAGCAGTGCAGTGCATCGGGCCCTCGTTACAGAATGACCTGGAAAGATGCAGCAGCTGCTGCACCATTTTTCACACCGAATTATGAATTCGGCCTGAGCTGCTTTAACTGAATGCATTTGCATTTTGATGCACAGTCTTATTTGCATTTCCTAATGTGACTGTGGTCAAAATTATAATGGTAATTTCAGTGAATGGTTCAAATAAACAGCAAATAAACCCCTTGCTCTTGAGGGAAGATAGAAATTGAAGTTGTTGTTTTCTTTTTTTGTAATTGGCTTCAGGGTTGTGCGGTTCTTGATGGATATGTTGACCTTTCATAAGGAATTTGTTGTTTGAAATGACTGCAGGGAGTGTGTCACATCTCACATAGCGGGATGATCTGAGCTGGTGAGATATGCAGGTGAGCAACCTAAGGGACTAGCACATGCTGCAGTTCTTCTGAAGATGCACTCGGAAACTCCTACTGTGTTCGCTGCTGTGTTGTTGCACTCGTAGATTAAATATTTCAAGCAGAAATGATTTGGTCTGAATTCCACCGGTACCTTCATTGTAATGCAGTGTACAAGGACCAGGCACCAGCAATCAGGGGTTGCTTGCTTGATGAACAGCTGCAAACCTACAAACCTTCCATCATTTCAAGGCAGAGTTATCAGATTAATGACTGAACGTTACTGGAAAGTTAAGAACTTTTAAGAATGCACTTGTTACTCTATGTAAGTGGAAATAGTTCCTTCTTGAAGTTCTATGATTGGACTTGACTCAGTTTCTTGCATATTCTGTGACTAGTGTTGGACTGAAGTCTTTACAGTCCATTCATGTCCTTTTGTGACTGGAGGCACTGGAGCAGATCGAGAATTTCAAAACCAGCCCAGCAAACCTGAGCTCTTTGCATGAACATCTTTCTGGGCAGGGAACTGCCTCGTTAAATTAAATAATGAATGAATGGGCCGTAATTATGAAACTGCTCACAAGCGAGGCTAATTCTACTCATGGTTTAATTAGTGCAGACGCCCGCCACTCAAAAGCCCAATTCCACTTCTTCGGTATGTCAGCCATAGATACTCGGAGAAGCCAGAGATAACACTTCAAGGTGGAATCGGGCCAAGTCCTACCTTGACAGCCTCATTCTATCTGAACGCATTAGCCAGTTTTCAAAGTTGAATTAATATTTATCTAAATTAGCATGGCCCCATTCCAAATGGCCAACCAGAGACAGCCACTGATGCACCTGCTGTCTGGAATTGTTTGGGATTGGATGATAAGTGCATGATATTTGGTCCCCAGTCACATAAGAAGAGCTATTTCTCTCTGGCTGGGTCTCCCAGCAGTGTGGGAGTCAGACGGCAAGAGGTGTAACGCATGCACAAACCAAACAGCCACAAGGTCACACCACAATATCATCAAAGGCCGTCAGTGGCCAGACATGGAGCACTCTGAATAATGAGCTCACTTCCTTTCATGGAGCTTCCCCCTGATCTTTGCTTTGACACAGAGAGGCTGGAATACTGTCAAACTAACCCAACCTTCAGCACAGTCAAGAGGAGGAATAAATGAGATGACATCTACATGAGAGTCGAGTGAGGAGGGGTGTGTGTGTGTGTGGGGGGGGGGGGTTATCTTTTGTAAAAGAACTACAGCTTCTTTTATCCAAACCTCCAACATTTAAACCTCTGGCACACAAAGATCTGACAGCTTGATGTCCATGACTTGCAGGAAAGGAACACTATTGTGGCTCAGAGTGGAACAAATTGAAAGGTACATTTACATGCAATTGGTTGAGGTCTTCCTTTTCAGCATAAATTCCCTGACACCCCAACAAACTGAGCTGTATGCCGTCATACCATTCAGAGAATCGCTAGCCTACCATCCCCATAATCTTTGAGGTGTGTCCCGCACCATTGGTTCTAGTTGGTCCTTGTCATTGCTGATGAAATGCAACAGGGAGTTGACAGAAAACGATCATCAATCGTCCTCATCATCATGCTGCGCCTTGTCACATAGGATCCATTGAATATGATGGCAATCTATGTTATGTGTGCTAACAGTGTGTGATGGATTTAAGACTACAGTACATATGGTTAAAAAAAAAAAATGCAAGATCCGTTTGACTGATGAATACCTTTCAAAGGAGGAAAAAAGGAATTGAAGGTGTGATTTCACAAGGAGAGGAGTTTGGCCTCTGTGGGATAACTGACAGATCTGCTAATCCTGACTGTAGTGCCTATCATCTAATAAAAGCTATGCCCTTTTAACAAAAGCTTTGAAGAAAAAATATGAAACTGCTTTATCACTCCTCTCTTTTGAGACTGCATGTGTCTTCCTGGGCTCTTGGGTCATGGTAAGATCATGGTGACAATCTCTCCTTGACAATGGCCCATCACTTTCTGCTTCTTCAGCATAATCTTAAAGCCCAATTGTCATATTTAATGCTATTATGGCAGAGCCGAGTTCCCTTTATTCGTTTACTGAACAGGGGCCGGAGATGCTGGGATGGCCTCTTATAGACAGAGTATGTTTATACTCTCCGAATCCCAGATAAACCAAAGTTGAATTAACAAGAGATGACAGTGGTGAAGGCCCCGGTCATCCTGCAGTAGAGGAACCAGTCGACTGTTCCTTCTGGCATCATTACAGGAGCGGTGATGACGATTATCTTTGGCGTGGAAGTAGGGATTTGAAGTCTATTGAGAAAAAGAGTGAGAGACAAAGAGAGAGAGTATGAGAAAGATGGCTATTTTGTTTGGTCCAAGGGGTGAAAAGGACATAAACTCCAATCAGCCTTTTACTGATCCTCCATATTGTTGAGGATATGCAAATCAGCATAGTCTGCGATCCACGAAAAGGGGGATTATCTGATGTTTAATCAAGTCAAGTGTGGAGAGGCTAAAGAATACTAAAACACCATTCACACTCTCGGTCCATGTTCGCACATGTCCTTGTAGATCTTTTTGAAATTCTGGCCTAAAAGTAGAATTTACTTTATGATTTTTGTCACTTAATGTGATATTACATCAGCATTATATATTCACACAGCTGTATATTTAAATAGTAAACAGCATCTAAGTAATGCATGTACTGTATACTCTATATATTTTTTAAATCACTGAGATGGTGAGATAAAGTCATCATGCTGCTCTTTACATTGCAAAGTTTCTATGGCATGATTTGCATAAGACTGACCCATGCTGTTCTTTTTTGAAATGATACTAAACACAGATGGTAACCTGCTGGCACTAAGGATGACTTATGGAGGGTATCACTACTCATAGAATGTTCATTGTCTCTTGGACTGTTGGTCACTCTACACGTTGGACAATCTGTTGTTTTTTGGGGTTTTTTTTTTTCAAATCTGTGGTTTCCAAATTCTGTAGGTCTCGCAGATCCTTCATGTCGCTGGTGCATGCCTTCTTCTATCCACTGGTAATCCCTGGTAATACATTTATAGGATCATACCGCTTCCTGGAGTCATACAGTTTGACCCCTCTCAAACACTTACAGCTGCTTGACTTGCTTTCAAACTATTCTCCGAGGCACAATTCACTCGTTAAAGGATACTACCAACACAACTGCATGAGTCAAAATGGAAACCATGTGCAACTAGATGAGATATCATCAGTCAGGTAATAACGCTCATCTATGCTTACGTTACATTACAGAAGTTCTGGGTGCAGCTATGTTTGTGTCAATGAGTGTATGAGACAATGAGGTCAGCAGACTCCAACCTAGCAAAAAAAAAAAAAAACCTGTATGGTTCCAGTAATTTCTAGTTTCATCACATGTGCTAAAGGTTTACACACTTAGTTGACACATATCAGTTCTCTTAGTCCTTGTCATCCTTTATTTGTATCTAGACAAACACAAAATGTCCAAATTGATTGTCAACCCCACTTCTAAAGAACGTATTGAGCTATTTTGTTTGTTGCACCCATTGCTGACACACATGTGCAAATGTGCAACCCCCGCATGTCTAGTCCATGTAGAGTATTACCATCAGAACTGGACTCTCTAGAGCAGAAAAACATGAACCACCATCAACTATGTTCTCTGTCATGATGGCTCTCCATCCATTACTTTTGGGATAACTTGGGGAATTCCTGACCTTCACCTGCCCTCACTAACACTCTCTTCACTGAATGCAATCAAATCCTCACAACAGTGCTCTAAAATCTAGAAAGCTATCCCTGGACTGTAGAGACAGTTGCTCCAACAAAAGCAGGATAAACTTTTTTTTTATAATATTCTTGATTTCGGAAGAGTAATGAGGATTACTTTTCTCTATATAGGATTATGAGGATTATTTTGAGGATTACTTTTGTCCATATGGTGTAGATATTGTAATGCTGTCTTTGTGAGCTGTCGGCCATGGTGTCGTAGTGTTCATCAAGGTGTTAGACGTCAAAAGTGGAGAAGTGACATATGCCCTTGTGAGCATTTTCGTCCTTTTTGCATTCTCAGGAGGTCTCAGAAATGTTTGGGTATCTGTGAATGAGGCCTTGATGAAAGCAATGAAAAGTGATCTAGAGCAGGCAGCAGTGGTTGCTTTAACCAGGCTGCCACAAAGTGGCTTCTATTCAGAGCATAAGCTAGGTCTTTCAGGTGCATAGCGTGGCCGGCTGGACAACGGGCAAGGCGCGAACAAAAGCTGCGGTGACATTCTGTCTGACGGCGAGTCCTGCGGGGGATAGTGGCGCTGCTGAACTGTCAGGCAGATTTTTTGTGGAATAGAGAGGGGAAGAAAGGCAAACAAACAGTGGCAGAGGCACAGCCTCCCAATGCCAGGCAAAAGAAACCGAGAGTTGAATGCTCCTGTGGGATCGAAGGCAGATGAAACAGAAAGAGAGATCTAACCTTTATTCTCCACAAGAACAGAGCCAGTAGATTAAAAGTGAACAGGCGAGTGGAAATGGGGGAAAAAGCAGGGGGAAATTACCTCAGCAGCTATTCAATGGTGATTCTCAAAGGAAATGGAACTTTAATGCCAATCAAGCTTCAGAGCAATCGAGCTTTCACATGATGCTTTTTTAACAGCTGCATCCATACTTGTGGGAGACTGTGGAAAGGTCTTGCAGTGAAGGTGTGATGCCATAGCCTGCAATCTTTCAGTTTATCAGAGCAAGACAGTCAGTTCTATTCTTATTCCAAAGACTTTAGTTGACATCTGGGCCATTCCATTAGACAGCAGTAAAACACAGTGTCATCTTTCATGCGTTTCATATACAGATTTATTGGAAGCCACTGAGAAGATTTGTCTTTGATCTCAAGCTGTTACAGAAGTTGAAGTGCTTTTGTATATTTTACTTTGATTGGACAATACAGACAAACAAAGATGGTGTGAGTTTAATTCTTAATACCTATTTTTCTACTCATGACCTGGCTTTGACCTTTGGATGACCTTAAAGTCGTGCACACAATCTATAAAAGCACATGGACAAATATAAAGCATCTGAACTACATTGTGGGGTTATTTGTAAAGCCTCAGCCACCATAGTTAATGTAGCATCACAATGCTACTCTGCTCCTCCCTCCGGACATCCTTAAACTCATCCGCCTTATTTAGGCAGATTAAAAGCTAGGCAGGCCTGCCCAGAGCTATATGTTAAGCTCAAGTTCAGGTCCTGGGAGGTGGCACTGAATCCCCTGCTCAGTGGCACAAGCCGAGCCTCTTGAACGGCTCTGCTGGGTTTAGCACGAAGGCACTTTCATGTCGAGCACTGAGAATATTACACATACTGCATAGATCCACTCCAAAGCCATTGGGGTCAGACTGCTAAGACAAGTGCTTTGAATCGCTGTTTGCAGTGCTATCACTGGCTTACAGTGATGCAGTTCATTATAACGAGCGTCTCTCATTAATTCACGGTCTCGCTTTGTGTATTTCGGACGAAGGCCAGACTTATGGTCTTTCCCCAAAATGTCTAGCTGGACGCAGTGCTGCTAAACAGTGCTGCACTGAAAGGTCAGTGGTCTTGTGCTACAGCAGGGAAAACATTTCAGTGCTATAAGTTTTAACATACATTTTGTGTTATTTCATTGTAAATCATTATTATAAAGTTATTTTATATTCTTAACCAATAAGAGCCTATGGTGGCATACTTTCCCTTTGGAACTATAAAACTGAGTTATTACTATTATCAAAATTTGAGTTATTTACATATTTTTCACATATTCTTCTCTGACAACATCTTAATATTGTATTTTTCTAGAAAACAGTAAGTTTCAATCTCCATATATGTTATGTTATGTCATTTTACAGACTTTAAGGCTCAATATCTCAAAACTGCTCCGAATGTAGATAGAATCCTATAGTTATACTTTTAAAATATGAGGAGGTTACAACTCATGTAACAATTCAAACACTAACAATAAATTGTCATATATTACATTTAACTACCAGTAATTCTGATCCTGGGGCAGCACAGTGTCACACAGCTCTAGGGGCCTCTGGGGGTCTCTGTCTGTGAGAAGTTTAGTGTGCGCTGTGTGTGAGTGGTGTCTGTGGATGTATTGGTGACCTGTCCAGAGGGTATTCCCACCTTGTGCCATATGACTCCAGGTGGGCTTTGGATGAACAGATAAGATGCAGATAAGATAATGACCGACTGACTGACTGACAATTCTGACCCCATTTCTTGAACAAAACAATGGAATACAGGTTATGAAACTGTTGTTACATATGTTGCACCGAGATTTTAACCTTCAAATGTTTAAGTCATGTGACCTCTTCACAAAAATAAGCAAACACTAATGAGCTGCTCTACTTGTTTAATTGATCAAGAGCTTAGTTTTGTGGTGGATGGTAGGCTGAATTATATGTCTTAATGTTCATTTTCCCTTCAGAACATAATGAATGAACAAAACCAAGAACGTAACTGAGCTAACATACGTAAGGAATAGGTATTTTGTGAAGTAGGATATCTTGGATTAGTCAGATCTGAAGTGGATCGGAAGTCTGTCCGATATGAGGAAAGCTGAGAAATATTCCAATTGGACAATTCTGAACTTGTGCTTGAGTTGTCTGGGTGGAGTTATCAAAACCACTGTTTCATCAATTTTGTTATTAAATACACATGTATTTATTTATTTATTTATTCATTTATTTTAGCTTTTGCACACCCACAGATAAGTATGCAAGCGGTCTCGTACATATCCATGAGAGACAAACTGGAGGTTAGTCTGAATACCGGGTCACACATTTGGTCACAGAGAAAACACACTCCCGCAACATAAGTGGCCAGACCTACAGGAAACGGGAAGAAGAGAGGAGGAAATAACAGACAATTCAGCTAGCGATGAGTGTCATTTTTCCTTTATAAACATTGTGACTATCATGCACTATCGTGTTAGACAAATGCTAATTAGACGTGCCCTAATAACAAGAAGGCGTTTGAAAGTTTAGTTAATCGTATGGGTGTTGAGCACTAAGTGACAGTGTTTGTGTGGGAGCTGATATGCATTAATGTAAAATGAGTTTAGATGGTTGAGAGGAGGCCACACAACACGGTATCATTAACAATGAGTGATTCATTTGAGGTGCGATGCATTTTGCACCACCGCCTGTCAAAAAGCACAAATGTCACTTTGGTTTGATGGAGGTATGTTGGGTCCAAAGCTTGAGGACTGGTGAGGAAGGAGAAACTGTGTGTGTGTGTGTGTGTGTGTGTGTGTGTGTGTGTGTGTGTGTGTGTGTGTGTGTGGGTGTGTGTGTGCGCATTTTCTAAACTGTGCTGGAGGTGAGTGTCTGTAGTAGTGCTTGAGAACTAATTGAAATGAGAGGCGATGTGCAAGTCTCCACCAACATCGCCGAGCCATTCGTCAGGGTGACATCACTGCACTCACACTCCATCCATCTCCTTGTGGCGGCCCGAGCCTGCACTCCTCCCCGTGATTAATATCCATACTCCGCCAACACACGCCACCATTCCCTGAGCATTCGGAAACACACACTGCCGCGCTGGGAGGCAGCCGGCAGCTTTCCCTCTAATCTACTCCAGGGGAGGATGGCTGAGTTGCAGGTTTTATTCCTACAACAAGCTACTAGTGGTCTTACAGGGAAGTGCGGCAGTTTAGCACTCCACCAGTTTATGGTTAAAAAATGGGGAGAACTGAACGCTGCCACTGAATGCTGAATCTGGTGCTTTCACTGCTGTACCACACCTACTGTTCCTGACAATTACCTGCTGAGTAGAATCAGATGTTTCTAAGCAGCAAAATGTCAAACCTGAAGAGTGAATTGTCTGTCTAGTACCTCCAGGAGTTCCCTATCCCTAAGAAAGAAGCTTTCCATTAAATAAAATGTAAATCAGGTGTGAATGTTACAAACTTACTTAAACTAGAAGAAACCATGAGCTTGAGGTCCACATCCTCACAATTCTTAAAGACATCAGGCAGCAGTCCTCCTAAAGATAGATTTGGAGGTCCTAATGTTCAGAATTCTTGAAGATGATGTTGCTGGTTTGAGGAAATGATTGACTGTGACTGAAGCAGCAAGAACCCCTCCATTTTCTGTCCAATTCCCAAACCCCAAGAAACAAAATGAAAAAAACACTTTCTCCCCAGCCTCCTGGTCCAACAGGGAAGCAGCATGCAAACCTTCCCAAGCTTTGCATCTTCACCAACGTCTGAGGTTAAGATAGCTCCAAAGCTTCTCATTACCATGAATGAGATTGCGGCTGCCACCTGAGATCAGGGACTCGGCACACTTTGAAGATGCTCTAAATTACGACCTGGCTCACCTATTCCCTTCTCATGATTTGCTTTGATAAGCTTCTGGCTCTGATCTGCACAACGTTCACTTTTTTTTTTTGCTGTGCCACTCAAGTCGGGCCCTTCGTTCAATGTGAGGCAAAGCCTCTACTCAGAGTAAAAGCCTTTCATTGTCATTGAAAGCTGGCCTGAGTCTCCTAAGCACAGTATAACCCCCCCCCATATACCCCCTCCCACCATCACCAAACCACTTACCATTGTGTGTGATTGATTGGGATGTATTCCATTAGAAAGGAGGGAAAGCATTCCGTGCACACTGCTCTTTTGTCGTTGGCTCCAGTGGTTTGCAGAGGCAGGCAAAGTCTCGGGCCGCCCAAAGAGACCAGGTCATGTAATCAGATTAAGAGCTAATGTCACGGGCGGGAAGAACCAGCAGCTGTGTTCACCCCCCCCCCACCACCACCACCACCACCACCACCCACCCTCCCTGATATTACTCCACTGCTCACCGTGTGCTTCCCTGGGAAGAAAGCTGTTTTTATCAGTGTTTATCTTCTTTGGTCGATGATAAGCTCGCTGCTCCGTGACGGCAGTTTGCTGAATACCCTGTGTCCATGTTGCTAAGTAGGTTGGAGTGGATATTCAAAGCGTGTTGTTCTGGGTATATGCTGTAGATTGTAGTCAGGCTTGTTTGCAGTTCGGGTGAACAATGCCATGTGAATTTTGAGCACAGGCCAATTTCTCGAAGTGGAGATGAACAGCTTAGTTTCAGTGAGTTTAAAGAGTGTCTCAAAAGGCTGTCCTTCTGGACCTCATTCAGAACCAATTAAGATGTTCTTCCTGGCAGGAGATTATACACATGTGATCTGAACTCATATAATGTGTTATCTCAAGCCAGCCACCATATAGGCTTTCCTGTGCCTTCATGTTTATACTGTGGAATCTTGAATGCAGATCTTCACAGCTGAAGCCTACAGGCAGATGGAGTGTTTTGCAAATCTTGCAGCAAATGCAGATGAAATACGATGTATGGAAACCATCTCAAGCATTTGATGAAAACACACGATCACAATCCCATGTGCGTCACACCATAATTATCTTGTTTTCCAAATTTATAGACATGACCTCTTATGTTTTTTTCTTGCTACCAGTAGCGAGGAGGAGAATCAAGACATGAATGGGACTCAGTGTTCAAGGGCCTACAAAAAAAGTAGTGCTTTCCCTTCATCAACTTGTCTTTTGTGCTGTTGAGCAGCCAGAGAGAAAGAAGGAGAGAGAGAGAGAGAGAGAGAGGTCTAAGAAATTGTACTGTCCCCTCCTTTCACTGGCATGCTTCTTCCCCAACCCATGCCTTTTCTGTTCTGTACTTTTCAGAATGCAGAGATTGGGAAGTTTACTGGAGACTGTGGAGGGGATGGGCATGGATAGCGTATGTGAATAATAAATAGCTCCCTTGGGTTGGGGGGGGGGGCTCTTGGGGGTTAGTGGCCACGAGGGAGGCAGACACACTGCATTCTTTATGTGGAGGTTTGAAGGGTGGTCTTCTGCCTCCTTCATCTACATCCCAGAATCCTGAGTTAAGGCTTTGGATGGTGTGTGTGTGTGTGTGTGTGTGTGTGTGTGTGTGTGTGTGTGTGTGTGTGTGTGTGTGTGTGTGTGTGTGTGTGTGTGTTGGGGGAGGCTGTTTTGTTGTACTGGACAGGAGGCGGGCGGGAGGGATTTTGTGTGAGAGTGTCAAGGCACTGATTGTGTGGCCCTTTTTTCCCCTCTGGCTGGGACTTTGGAAAGGGGTGGGGTGGTAAGATAGTTGGGACACACAGACACCCTTGTTAGCTGGCACCCATAGTGAGGGCAAAGGGAAAGAGAAAGAAAGAGAGATGGGAGTTTGGAGGAGGGGTGGGGGTCTGGCTATGGCTCAGTCCAGCTCCTTCATTGCATCATCATCCACAGCCTCCTCCTCCTTTTCCTCTTCTCCTCTCTGCTTGCTTAAGCTCCTATTCAGCTTCCTGAGTGAGCTCAATAATAATATCCACCTACACTTCAACTTTATTACACAGCCATTCCAATATCTGAAAGAATTCATTTTTTTTTTTTTTTTAATCGAGGGAACGAGATTGAGTGAAATGTCTAACTGACCATTATCGACAGCTCACCCACAGCAATTTCAGTTATGGCTCTGTGTTTGAAACACAGATGTTTCAGTAATGATCAGTGACACACTGGCAAATGACAAATGTTCCTTTTCAAGATGCAAAGCAGTTCTTGTCCGACTGCTCGTCAGAGCGTCATACTTTTTATTTGAATGGAATTTTCGACCTCATTTTCACTAGGGTTGTTTTAAACATTCAGTTAAGTCTGGCATTTGTGGGGCTGCACCGATATATCAAAATGTTTAAAGTATTACCAGATACACTGGTGTCCTATGTGAGTAGATTTCTTTAAGCAGTCTAACACTTTGAAAATGAAAATTAGTAAACCATGTGAAGCAGAAGAGGAGAGCAAAGTGTTTCGGGGTAGTTGTTTTCTCAGTTCGTAATGTTCAGTGCATCCAGAGAAAAATCACAGTTGTGTCATTTTTCACATTTTGTTATGTTAAAGCCTTATTCCAAAATAGATTCAATTTATTGTGTCCCTCAAAATTCTACACACAATCCCTCAGGATGACATAATGAGAAAAGTTTGTTTGAAATCTCTGCATATTTATTAAAAATAGAAACATGACAGTATAACATGTATATAAGAACCTCTTAAGCTCCATCAGATTGGATCGGGAGCATCATTGAACAGCCATTTTTAGGAGATTTAGGAGATTGCTCCAGAGATGTTCACAAGGATATTCACAGAGTGCTCTGGAGCAGGTTATCATCAGGGATGTCTCTGTACATCACTGCAGTCATCTTTCCTTCAACCCTGACTAGTCTCCTAGTTCCTGCTATAGATAAACATCCCCATAACATGATGCTGCCACCCCCATGCTTCATTGTAGGAATGGTACTGGCTATGAGTTGTACCTGGTTTCCTCCAGACATGAAGCTTGGCATTAAGAGCCAAAGAGTTCAATATTTGTTTCATCAGACCAGATCATTTTGATTCTCATGGTCTGAGAGTCCTTTAGGTGCTTTTTGGTAAACTCCAGACAGGCTGTCATGTGCCTTTTACTGAGCAGTGGCTTCTTTCTGACCACTATACCATGCAGGCCTGATTGGTGAAGTGTTCCAGAAATGCTTGTCCTTCTGGAAGGTTCTCCTCTCTCCACAGAGCAATGTTGGATCTCTGTCAGAGTGACTTTTGGGTTCTTGGTCACCTCCCTCACTTGAAGCCCTTTTACCATGATCACTCCGTTTGGCCAGGTGGCCAGGTCTAGGAAGAGTCCTGGTGGTTCCAAACTTCTTCCATTTATGGATGACGGAGGCCACTGTGCTCATTGGGACCTTCAATGCAGCAGATATTTTTCTGTACCCTTCCCCAGATCCGTGTCTCAGAGATCTACAGACAGTTCCTTTGACTCTGGCATGCACCGTCTACTATGGGACCTTATTTAAATAGGTTTGTGCCTTTCCAAATCATGTCTAATCAAGCTGTAGAAACATCTGTAGAAATGCACCTGAGCTCAATTTTGAGTGTCATGACAAAGGTTGTGAATACTTATGTATATGTAATATTTTACATATTACATATTTTTAATAAATGTGCAATGATTTCCAACAAACTTCTCACTTTGTCATTGTGGGGTATTGTGTGTAGAATTTTGAGGGGAAAAAATAATTGAATCCATATTGAAAGACTGTAACATAACAAAATGTGGGGAAGCACAGAGAATACCTTCTGGATATACTGTCATTAAAGTGTGGCAGGTCATGTTGAGGTTAGGAAGACCAAGAAAATGAAAAAGTGGATGACCTTTTTGGATGGCAAAAGGCATTTTGATACATGTTACTGTTAACCATGGGGTGGATTGATCAAGCTTTGCCCTCCTTTTCTTTTTCAATTTCATGTTATTGTTGTTTTTTAGAAATCATGGCATTTGTATGGGCTTAGCTACTCATTCTATCAGATATTTTGACCAGATTTGCTTAAATTACTGATTTCATATCCAGTTATATGATATTTCAAACAGTAAAGCTACTGTATATGTTAATGTAGAAGAGCACAGTGTTTAGGGGATGCTGTCCTACTTTACTGAACTCTCTGAATTTGACAGCTTACTGCATTTGTAACTCTACAGAAACCATATAATTGATAAACAATAATTGTTTTTATTAATAGCTAACTTCAGCACCCACAAGGTGGTATAAGCAGGGATCTGTGAAATCATTTTATTCATTTTTTAGTACCTCTGTGAATGTTGTTTTATTTTTTTTCTCCTTTTTCATTTTTGTTGGATGATATTTTTCACATTCTCAGTTTTAGGTTGTTTCTGTCCCTGTTTTTCTTTTAAATAAATGTGTATCATCACAGAAAATCATAGGTCCCTACATAAAATGAGTTAGATTGGGCAGTGCCAGTCCTAGACTGCCAGTTCCTGCAGTTTTGTGTTTTTCCTGCTCAAGTACACCTAATTTAACTCACCTGTTAACTGCAATTTAGTTTAGTTGTGCTTAAGTTTCAAACATATAGATATTGTTTTATGTTGATGTTATAGAAACTGTATAATGTTCATTTTTTGTGTTCAGTTGACATGGAAACTGATGTTGCCACGGCCGCACACTTTAACCTGGCTCCTTGCTTATGAGCTTCATGAACTCAGTGTCATTTACCACATAAAGCATTTTCCTCTTTTTATGTTATTCAATGCTTATGCATATGTTACAAAGTCTCTGTGTAGGTTGCTTTCAAATAAAATGTACTGAAGTAACAATAATCCAGGTGAATACACTCCCAATATTTATATTCCATAATATAATGTTGTTTTCCAATAAATAATTAGTATTTGCTTAAGCAGATGTATATAGGAAAAATGTGCACTACCTCCAAATTTTGTGACATCACTATAAAAGGCATCTACCATTGAAGTTTGAAAGGGGCAGCATGTATCAATCGATAGGATGGCAAAATAAAATTCAGAATGAGTCACTGGGTTGAGACAGAGACGCCTGCTCACTTGGAAAATCCTGGCACTCAGCAGAAGCACATCCAGATGTTCCTGTTTGTAGATTCAGCTGTGCAAGACAAGATGTTCATACTGGATATCAGGGCATGGTGCGTAAGAACTCCCTGCTGACAGTTCAGCTCGGTACAGTTCATCTGTGTACTGTAACTGCTGATACTTAAAGAGCAAGACTCTGTGCAGACACTTTACCATGTTAGACCATGTATGCATTACGTTACCATGGTAAACCACATGTACCAAAGATCTGGATGTAATTGCATACAATCATTGTGGTCTGTGTAATTTGCATTTGTTGTGCTTCAGGAATCTAGACCGATATGAATTTAATCATTTGATTAATTTTATTGTCAAAGTGAACTATGTATTTAAAAACTGCCAACAGTACATCTCTGGGATGTACTGGGGGGAAAAAAGGCTAACATCATGTTCATATACACTCTAATGACTTTTTAATACGAACATAAGGCACATATTCAGTCATTTAACACTTTATTGTGTAGATTTTTATGCTTTATAGATTCTCAACTTACCTTTAACTTACATGTTGATATTTCTGATGTTCAGTCTGTCCACTCTGTAATATTTACAGGCTAACCTTCCTAGAACCTGTAACATTCTCTCCTAGCTGGAAACCCTTGCCTTATTTCTAAACCTGGTCCAATTCAGATTGTGTTGAGAGTTTCACCAGATAGTCTATTGATAATTTCAGCATATGTAACTGGTCTAAAGTTTATTCAAATAAAGTGAAAGACGTTTTTCCTTATTTTTGCTGTATTGAAACAAATACAGAAATCAAGCACAATCATTTTTTCCCCAATATTCCCATTTCAATATTTTTTAACTCATTTCTTATGCATTCACAAAAATATGACAAATTATAAAGTGCAACTTAAAGGATATTTTTACTGTCCTCTTGAAATGAATGCATTTTTCCATTGTTAAAGGGGCACATTTGACAGTGGTGGCTGAGACACGTATTCACTTCGTGTCTAATTATAATCATAATCATAACATTTGTTTATGTGTGTGGTGTCACTGTTTGGTTATGCATGAAATGCACAAGAAGAGTGTCCATATTAATAAAAAACAGGGAAGTAGAGAGGGAGGCTGTCCAGCAAGCTGTCTACAGGTGACAGTGCGGATCAGGCTCGGAAGGGTCTGAGGGATGGATGGCTCATGCAGCACTGACAGGCCTGAAGACTAGAGGAAGGTGAGGAAGCCTCCAGTGGGTTTCAAGTGTATTTAATGCAGCAATATCCCTGTGTCAGCGAAGAGAGAGGTGCCTTTGACCCGTTCAATGTCACACTGTCAATGATACGCTAGATCAGTTTCCTGGCCAAAACTGTGTTTAAAATGGGGGGCCACAGTGGGGGCAGCAATAGCCGCAAAGGATGTTATGCTAGTATAATCTCAGGGAAGAGAAGATGAGTACTCCCACTCAGGAGCTATGTGTTGACGTACAGCATGAGTAATACTTTAAGATGGATTTCTTACTCTGAATGTTGCACATGGATAATAATTCCAGTACTGTCAGAGCACTACTCCATGCATTTTTACAATTAGGGTTATGCTATAAATTTTGTAAAATTTTATACCAAATGAGGTATAATATCACCTGTCCCTTCCTGTTGTTGTTTTGTTTTGTTTTGTTTTGTTTTGTTTTGCTTTGCTTTGCTTTGCTTTGCTTTGCTTTGCTTTGCTTTGCTTTGCTTTGTTTTGTTTTGTTTTGTTTTTGGTCCCATCCCTTCCACTTCTTTAGTGTTTACTGCGTGTGTCTCATGCACAGCCCTACCTGTGAGTAATCATCCCCAGGTGTTTCCAGTCTGTGTCAGCGTATTTAAGGTCCATTGTCTCAGTCTGTGCTCGACTTTGCTCTCTCAAAAGACAAAAGTTTTCACCATAAACACTTGTGTTGGAAGCATAGAAATGAGTCAACATTTCAGCTCTACTATGTTGTGAGATACTTGTTGCACCTGTAGTTGAGCTAGCTTAGGGAGTGGCCTACAGATCCACTACCACAGGATAATACTATCATTTCAGCTTTCTCTCCTTCCAAATATTTGACCTTATAAGGCATTATTGTCTTAATGTGAGGTTTCTGGTCAGCCAGAATTGTGGTGAGCAGAATGTTACCATTCCATGAACATTTGCATACTACCCAGCCTTAAATACAAATTCATTCTCCTCTGATTTATAGCTATTAGACCAACAGTTCCATTAGTCAGTTTGAACAGTTTTAATAGTCTGTTTTTAGAGTATCTGAACCAAATCTACCACCTCATTCAGTCAAGCAGTAATTGCACGGATCAGTTCACGAGGGTCAGAGCTAATGTCTATATGTAGTGATATGTCTGATATGACATATACACATAACATTTGTTCTCATTTAGAACATTTTATTAGGTTTTGTAACTACAGATGAATGAACAAATAAATGGATGGAGGCTTGGCCTGGCTGACTAATTGCCTGATCAGAGTATACACTACCTACTGCAGCTGAGAACAGAAAAAAATGAATAATAAGTAAAAGAGCTTGTAGCTGTGCTTGTGAAGCTCGATGCTTTGTACATTCTGCGGTATAGCCTTGCATGCAAGCGATCACAGCATCTTAATTGCTTTATCACTGCCACCTTTGCAATTAAAACATATCCACAAGCTATGCAGAATTTATTTTTAAATGTAGCCTCCAGGCTGTTTTTAGCATTGTCTGTCTTCTATAGTGTATGTAGATCTTGCTTTTTGAAGTGTTGTGAACATCCTGTGTGTGCAGAACACTGTTTCAGAGTCTATGTGGTGAAAATATCAGTTTGGTAATGCTTTGTGGCAACAAAATAACAGGAAAATTCTGAACAGTCTTACATCCTGAGAAGGCTATGTGAGTCATGACAAAAAAATGTGGTTTTACACAAAGTGCAGCTTTCAGTCGCAGGATTGAAAAGATTTTCTTTTCAGTATGAAGGCCCCATCCTCATATCTGGATATTTTTGACAATATAGTTTTTTGTCTTCAGCAGTGTTTCTGAACATCTTTGTATGCACACAACAACACAAAAATGATCATAAGGGCCACTAAATGCATGCTTTTACCAAGTGCTTTAATATATATATATATATATATATATATATATATATATATATACACTCTGACTAGTCTCCTACTTCCCACTGCAGAAAACCCCCACAATCCCCACAGCGTGATGCTGCCACCACTATGCTTCCCTGTAGGAATGTTACTGGCTAGGTGATGAGCAGTGCCTGGTTTCCTCCAGATATGATGCTTGGCATTGATGCCAAAGAGTTAAATCTTTGTTTCATCAGAACAGATAAACTTGTTTCTCATGGTGTGAGAGTCCTTTAGACACACTCATGTGCCTCTTACTGAGGAGTGGCTTTCGTCTGGTCTACAGACGGTTCCTTAGTTGCTTTGCTCTCTGACATGCACTGTCTACCATGGAACCTCATATAAACTGGTGTTTGATTTTCCAAATCATGTCCAATCAGCTGAATTTACCACAGGTGTCTAATCAAGACAACTTGTGAATGATGATCAGGAATAAACACAGCCAAACAATACCTGCTCTGTGGGGTCCTGACTATTGAGGAACAGGGTGAAAGGTGGTCATAAAAATGTGACTTGACTATGTATAATGTGATCTTAAAAGTTCACTTGAGCAGGCCAAACTAGCAGAGGGTGCTACCAAGCATAATGGCCAAAACACACCTAAATGCAGCACAATGCACATTTTCTTCCAGCAAAGAGTTCCTCTCTACATTTCAATAACACAAGTCCTCAACTCAATATCGCACAGACACAATATCCCATTTAAACCAGGAAAAAATAAAGTATATGTATTTTGTGTGTCTGTTACACTGTTGTCTCATTGCCAATCACACACTCCTAAGTAAATTTAGCCACGGGTCCATACCTAGATTAACATTTGTGATGTGAGCTTTTCAGGAAGATTTGTTTGTGCCATCCACAAACAAAAACACTAGAAAACAGATTTCTCAAAATCCTCCACCCAGGAGAGCATTTTCCGAAACTTCGGTTTACATTGGCCTGAACTGCCATGCATGTATTGAAGGGAGACCAAAAAGCGGGGAAGTATCTACATTTTTAGGGATATTTCAATTTGCTGGATGGAGCCTCAGGCATGTATGCATGTAGCGTAGCAAAATCTATAAACACCCCTGCACTGGTCAATTGAACACCAATATAGAAGACAAAATATGAAAGTAAGTGTGAGGGTGTTTTCACACATTGTTTTGAGGATCGTTTTTTCTTAAATCTGTTTACAGCAGCGGATAAGTCGCTGAGAACAGGGTGTTTCTGTAGAAGAAGCATGATGAGTGTATATGAAAGCGTTCAGTTATGTTATGAAGATGTATGGGCTTTTCTGAAGCCCTGCACAATCCTGTACAGATAAATCCCTCCGCACTCCTCTGTGGCGCTTGCAGCTGAATGACACTCGGGCCATAAGCCAAGCTTTACGCTCACCATAAGTATGACGGAATCACAGAAGAAGTGTATCTGCTGCCTTCGTCGGCTTATTCTTGCTGAAACACGAGAAGCATGTTGAGAACACTGGTTTGCGTTTACAGTTGTACATGCATGTGTGTCAGCGTCCATGTAGCGTGGTCCCATGTAACCGCCAGACAGATTTTTCGACTACCGCTGCGTTCTCGGTTAACAAACTGAGATTTTTTCCCCCCAACTGGCTTGTTCCGGAGCAGCTTCTGGCCATCCTGGCATCCTCCGGGATCACTGAAGGAGACCATCTGTTGATCCGTCCACCTTCTGCCCCTCTTTCGCTCAGCAGCAGTGCCCCTGTAGTATTTTTTTTTCTTCTACTGCTTTTTCCTCTAATATAGTCGTGCCAATTCCCACTAGCTAGGTCTCCCCCTGTAACAAGATGCTAGAAACTTGGGTAAGTGAGGGCTAACACGTGGTTCCTCTGAGATACATAAGGCCAGTCACCAGACAGCTTGGTGGAGAATGCTAGCTAGGCAGTTCTGTTGCATGAGCGCGACACCAGCAGTTGTCGCACATATGTTCTGAAAAACTCTTGGAATCCCGATGATGGCCAGTTGTGACATTGTCAGGGTTCGCACTGATTCCCCAATTATAGGGCAAACTCTTAAACTGCACTCATACGGCATATGTGAATAGAATTTGCATGACAAACAAACACAACCTGGGAAAGGACTTAGGAACATTGAAAAGGCCCTCGCTGCAAAGCTGTGATTTCAATTCCAACAGGGTTGATCTAGGTGAACTCGTTTCTATAGACCAACCTAAGATTCTTAAGCCAGTAGAAATGGAAGGTGAGCTACGGACTCTTCTTTCAAAAAAATGAATAAAACAAAGGAACTGTTCTTCAGTCAAAATAACAAACATCTCCATTTTATCAATCATGAATACATATTACCAGCCAGCATAATAATTATCCACAACAGTAACTTTTTAATGGAGGGTTTAACTTTCAATGCAGGTTTGATTGCTTTGTTTATTATTTATGATGGAACACTGGCCCAATGTAAAAAGCAATTGATGACAAAAATACCTAGAACACTAAACAGAGTCTCAAGCATCACATATCAGTTGAGGTCATCATATTGTTAGTGTTTACAAAATGACAGTGAGAATAGCACTTGAAATTGCCTGAAATAAGGACTCGCCATGTTTCTTACAAACAACAGAAGCAAAAAAAAACAGTAGGTTAGCTGGTTGATTTGCTCTACAGGTAACACAGGTATACTGTACTACACTGCAACGTTATATCAGCAGAAATGATAGCCTGGAATATCCGTCATACTAAACGTACACTTTTATATCCTTCTGGGTCACGAAGCCCTTGTCACTTTTTCAGAAGGCCAGCCAATGTCTATCCTGGTTTGAATTTTAAGCACAAATTTTTGGCATGGTTAAATGTAGAGCGCATAACTACTGTAATTATTGTATGCCAGAGTGGCATGGACATCAACAAGTGTTGGCTTTAGAATAGGCACATTGCTGCTCTGCATGGGCAGCAGTCCCAGAGAGTACAGTTGACTGCTGTCTAGGGACCGTCTTTCTCACGTCTCACCCATCAGTGTAACAGAATGTAACAGAACTGGCAGTTAGCATTATCTTCCAAGTGTGTTCAGTCCATTAGCGGCAGTTTAAAATGCTGTGGTGGCTGCTTTATTTGATTTAACAAAAGCATATGCTTGCTTTCGGCATTCCAGTCCTGGTGGCATTGTGTGATAGGGGAGCATTATCTACCGGCTATGAATTGGATATGATTGGAAGTCGAGGTAAAAATTTGGGTAAAATAATAATAAAAAAAAAGTTTAATCTTAGTTGCTGCTGCGTTTAATAAATCTAGCCACATGTTACTTGTCGCTCATAGATTCGAAACCCAAACTAGGTAGTTCATTAGTGCTTGCTGTGTACTGATCCACAGTGTTCCCCCCCAAACCCCATCATATCACACCTGCCATTTATCATCGTTTTTTTTTGCTCCAAGCTGTTGCAGAAACTACCGAGGCAAAAGTCTGGACAGTCTGGACAGTTACACCAGTCAAGTGGCGTTTTTTTTAAACCCAACCCGGTTCATCCCTTTTCCAGAATCCTTAGCTGTTTTCCTGTGTTTAACAACCACAGTTATTGATCAGTGGTTGAATTCTTTTCATCCCGGCTCACACGCACGTTTCAGTATGACCTTATTCGGTTGATCTTCGACTCCTGGTGTGTCTAACAAGCTCCCAAGAGATGGTGGGATCAAAATGCAGGGGGGGGGGCAGATTAAAGATTCGTGCTCTGCTGTGCGTGGCATTAAATATGGGAGGAAAGGAATGGCGTTCCACACAAACACTGAAGGGAAATTTATTTCAAGTGATGCAGAAAAGCAGCATGAAAAATCCACAAGAGTAAAAAAAGTGGCATTATGAAATGCAAAATGCCTGACAATGCCCTTGAGAAGTGCAGAGAAGGACTTTTTTTTTACGTTAGCATGTTGCCACTGTGCCAGAAGAATGTTTTTTTTTTTTAAAAAAAGTCTCTATTTGATATGCTAATAAATTGCATGCTGTTTAATTGATTTGCTCCTGATAAAAGCTCAGTAAAAATGGATCCCAAGTAGCCCCCTCCCCTCCGTTCCTATCCCCAGAGAGAGCAGAGCAGAATTCCTCTCTGTTTTGTGTGCTGCTGTACTTCATTGGTCTGAATGTTCCAGGCTTCTCCTAGCTGTCAATTCTGTGCATTGTGCTTGCTCGCTTGACAGACATTGAGCCCGCAGTGGGGAATGGTGTGCATTTGAACTGCAAATCACACTTATATTGCTCATCATTCATGTGTCCCTGGCCTGTGGAAACACACACACACACAAACACACAAACACACACACACAACACACACACATGCAGATACATACACACACTGTCTCTGCTAGACATGTTAACACCAGCCCTACAATTTGAAGCCTTCCCCAGGAGACTCTTCCTTGTCAAAGCTAACCACCATGTGTCAAAATGCTGAAAGCAGCAATTCAGATAAAACAGCTGACCTCCGTGTATTAAGAAACAAAATTTCCTCATCACCTGTATTAACTCTACACAGGACTGACATGCAGATCAATGTCTCTATAAATATGTCCCTTGATATCCATCTACATTAAAGAATTGGCCTTGCCCTCATGACCCCATCCTATAATTTATTTCAGCTACAGACATTTTCTCTCGCTTCCGCTTTTCACTTCCTACTGCAGATGTCCAGAAAACAGTTGGTCTTTATTTATCTTTTATAGTTTGGTCTTTATCATTTTCCTCAAATTTTCTATCCTAATGATGTCACTGCCAAATGCCAAACCCTCTAGATAGGACTCGGCCCATCCCACAATGCCACAGTGCTGAATGGGTGAAGACTACTAGCATGTGCTTTCCAAGACATGTGAAACCAGCGAACCGTATCTCTTCCAACTGCTGTCACTGGACAGCTCAACACGCTTGGAGGAAAACGCTAAGTGCCAGTTCTGTTATGTCATCTAACAGAAAGTGACGCCAGTTATGCTATCTTGCACCCATGGCCACAGATGGCTGTGGCATCACCCATGGTTGAAATTGTGATCTCCTGATAATAAGACCAGCACTGTCACAGTCATACAAAAATCCCTAAAATCCCTAAAAGCTGACAAAAAAGCTGAACTCTTAATGGAAGTGCAAAAGTAGATGTCATTCTGGAGTATTTTTGTTAGTCTATTGATTATTCCTTAGTCCATTAGTCTTAATCATCTGGCAAAAAAAAGCTCATCTAGGCTTTGAGTTTATTGTTCGTCCTCAGTGAAACTCACTCATCAAATAAAAAGATGGTTGCACCCAGTAATCAACCTAATGCAATGTATAGCTGCACCAGTCTGTCATGGAGTCTCTCAGAATGACAGTGGGTCATCTTCAGGGATTAGTCCTGCTTTTGTCTTGGAATCCATGTGTGGAGGCACTGATCAGCACCAAGATTAATGGTTTGTTGTCATACGTCTACAAGGCCTGGCGTTATGGTGTGGGGTGCATTTCCATATCACCTTTGGTCTTCATTACTGGCACTTTGACAGCCCAATGTTACATTAACCATTATGACAACTGCCCTTAACCCCACATCAGCATCACCAAAGACTGTCATGGAGTCATACAGAAAGCAGCAGGTCATGTTCTGATTTGTGAGTTCCAGTGTTAACCTTTATATTCCTAATATAGCATTGCAATCCACCAATTCCTTCTGGGATGCAGCTGTGTTTTGGACATTGAGTGTAACTGGAATTAGAATAAAAATGTAGTGGTTTTACATCACTGTTCATTACAATGATACCAGTCTTCAGCTTATTTCATTCTAAAATTATTTTTACATTTACATTTATGGCTTTTAGGTGATGCTCTTATCCAGAGCGATTTACAAGGTTACTCACATCATGGTGGACCAGAGCAGTGTTAGGAGTCTCATCTAAGGACTTTTATTGGTGTAGAACAGCATAGTTGCCCAGACTGAGAATTGCACCCTAGTCTCCCTCATGGTGTGGTGGCTTGCTGGCCACCACCAATCAGCCAGATTGTAGTAATAGTCTTTTTTTGTTGTTTTTTGGGCTACAAATTGTAGTTAATCGAGTTGTAAAGAACATGCTTTACCGTGGCCTCTGTAGCTCCAAATGTAGGCACTATATCTGCCTGTACCACTGACCACTAACTAGGGCAGCTCAACAATCATGTCATATCCTTACTACATTTGAGTGACCTCACAGTAACCCTTACTTTAGCTTAGTGGGAAGCTGCTTTGTTCTTATTTTTTTTTCAGGACCCTCTCCATTTAGAAGGTCAGTGGTCAGCTCCTGTATCCTATTAGGGCTTTGGAGGCATGTGGAGTTTTTTACCATAAGCTAATTGTTCTAGAGCTGAAACATGACTGTTCTAAAATATACTCCATACATTTGTTGATACTGGTCTAATGCCCAGGTGCAGAACTTGACACGTCTATCAAGGTCATCCTCTGACAGTTTCTGCTGCAGGTGGTTCTTGAAGGGGTGCCATATTGGTATGAAGAATCTGTGCAAGGGATGACTGGCTGACACCACATTCTGTGGTCTGCTGCATCGTGGAGTTTTTGCAAAGGCTGCCAAAACCATTGTTGAGGTTTCTTCAGCAGTCTTCGGATGACCACTACCTGGCTGGTTGTCCATAGTCCCGGTTTCTTAGAATTTGGCTATTAGGGATACAGCAGTGCTGTGTGAAATTGGATGTCTTTCTGGGTGTCGGTTGTTGAAGTCTACAGCTATGATGCGACAGCTGCTTTCTTCAGACATCAGAATCACCTCAATCCTCTCTGTTTTTGTCAATTCCATCTTCAGTTACCTGTGACAAACGTTTTGAATTTCTGTGTGGATAACTTTTGAACCACAAGAGAAATTGCAAATGTGATGTGCGGCAATCATAGATACAGATTTGTTGGTCATCTCCACAAAGACAAAAGCAGAACTGGTCACTGAAGATGACCTGCTGCTTTCTGCGTGACTCCATAACAGCCACAATGTCGATGTGGTGTTAAAGGCAGTCTTTGTAATGCTCTGCGTGCATATAGTCCTGTGTCGTGCAGCCATCTGCCAATGGTACTGGCACTAACAGGATGACACATAGAGGGCATCACTGCTTGCTGAATGTCCGCCATTGTGGCTGTTGGTCACTCCACTCATGTTGAACATTCCATCCTATGATGTGACCTATGATGTGAGTGTTCTTAAATTCTTCCGAGGGCTTGAATTGCTTTAAACTCTTCTCCGAGGCAACAGAATGAAATGGTCGAAATGGAAAGGACGTGCAATGGGACAAACTTATATAGTCAGTCAGGAAGAGCAAAAAGGCCCATCCTTCCTTACTTTTGAAATCTACCCACCAAGTTTCAATCCTGTGCGTTGATTCTTTCTAGGTGTAGCCATTTTTTGATGATTATAGCACTGAGCACATTCAACCAGTGCAGCTGAGCAACCAGCTGTTTGCTTTCCATGTTTTTTGTTTGTTTGTTTGTTGTTGTTTTTTGTTTTGTTTTGTTTAAAGTGGTCATTTTTTAACTGCACTAACCATCATATGGATGGTTCAGGAGCAGACTTACATCAGCTTACAGTCAGTGAGAAAGCGATTCGAGGGCTTATTTATTATTCTCCATTTAGACGGAAATGGTCAGGTTGGCATCTGTATCCTGGTGTGTGTTTTCACCAGAGGGAGTTTTGAGGAACTGTAAATTGCCTTCTTCACCCTTTCATGTTGAGATATGTATGCAAGTCCTACTCCTGAGAGTCAATTTTCTTGATTAAATGAGATGAGCCTGTTTGGTTTGCTATTGTTTTCCTATAATCTATTGGGCATTGTAAAGTTTTTAAGGTACATGGCATTTCATTTTGCAGCCATATATCCACTCTAGTAAGACAGCTGTTAGGTGCATTGATTTGTTTAAATGCACTCCCTCAAGTACGTGCTGTAATATGTCAATACGCTACAATAAATCTGGTGTTAGGTTTGTGTAACTGTCTAGAGTTCGTATAGGCGTGGACAGGTTATATTATTTTGTATAATGTTTTATTTATTTATTTATTTATTTATTTTGACATTTTAAATGTCCCAGAAATGTAGTATTTCAGATATCAGTGCGACAGAAAAATACTACCATTGACCAAAATTCCTGACAGATTTGTTTCCCCTTTATGTTTCACCACAGAAGGTTCAAAAGGTTCCATAAAACCTCTTCAGATGTGTGTTTATACTTGTAGTTTAATTCCCTTTTTCAACCCATAGTATCGTGTTGTTCAATGTTCCATTGCAGATCTGGTTCACACCGATACATTTGACATTGACCCAAATGTAAACAAAAGTCAAATGGATCAGCGTGCCAACTGATTGGAGAGATTTTGGCAACAATATCTTAGATAATAGCCAAAAAACATTCGGGATCATGCTGTGCTCTGGCTCGAGTTTGGTATTTATGTGTGTGGTCTTTAAATGTTGTAAACCAATCTGCTGTGAGAAGCTGTGATTTAACCTGGTTTTCTCATGACAAGCAGGGTGAGTGTAGCACACAGCCTTTTGTGATTTTGTGCTTCAGTATATAAAAAAAAAACATGCTTTTTGACACAATGTTTGGCTGCTGTTCTTTATATCATGTCAAAATTCAGAATAAGTGGACCAATGATGCTTTAATATCATCTGGAATAAAACCTTTTTTACATTAAAATTCATTGAAAGTTAAGCTTTCCTTCTGTAAAGTTGCCATGTTGGAGAAGGATTTCGCTTACAGTTATGATAGTGTAACTGATGTTTGTTGTCAAATGAATGTGCTGTGCATAGAGTATTTTACGTTGGGCACACTTGACACTTCACTGATAACTACAGGTGCAGAGCTTGTGATGTGAAGCGTGTACATGTGTCAATATTTGATTTAGAGTTTCAGTCAGATTTTGCACAAACCAAAGTAGGTCTGCAGAAAGGAAATGATGGTTCATCCCATGTTGGTTCATGTAGACTTCTCTGGTCCACAGGGTTTGCTTAGAAATGCATCAGGACTGAAACAACAATTAAAATTGAACTTACCGGATTCAAATTTAACTAACAAACCGCACTAATAGCACAATCCCACCAGGATTTGTTGTAATCAAACCAAGCCTGCCAATCTGAGTGCACCCTTAATTCCTGCTTGTTCTTATTTTTTCAGTGAAGATCTCTTGTTTTGCTTCCAGGGTTCCTGAGCACAGGTGACCAGGCTGCTAAAGGGAATTATGGACTCCTGGATCAGATCCAGGCCCTGCGCTGGATCAGCGAAAACATTGGATACTTTGGGGGCGATTCCAACCGCATCACCGTTTTTGGATCGGGCATCGGCGCCTCCTGTGTGAGCCTGCTCACTCTGTCCCACCATTCGGAAGGTAAAAGAACATTCTGAACATTACTCTCAGGGAGCCACAAAGAACTGGCTGAAGACCGCATTCTCATATCCAGATCCTAATCATCCATCACCATTCCGTCCATTGTTAATTTAAAAGGTAAAAAGGAACAGAACATGACATGCATGCTACAGGCAGGGTTTAGCTTTCATCATTTGTCAGTCCCTTCATGCTGTGTTATGGGCGAAAGTGTGCTGTTTACCAAGTGTGCAGTAAATTCATAATGGGCAACATTTAATGACATGCATGCTCAGATGTGCTGTTTTTCAACACGCTGACAGCTGCCTGTTTGCGATTCAGTATAAAATGCTGCCAAAGTGCTTTTAACCGGTGCCAGCTATGACGGACCTTCCATTGGCTGTGAATCGCGAGCAGACAGTGAAAATTAACACACGTTCTTATGTATTTATGCAGCCATAAAGCCGTGGCAGTTTTTCACCGACCTCACCAAGGTTGTATACATCATTACGGCAGTCGTATCGCTTCTTTGTCTAATGTAAATCTTCAGCTTGTGTCTTTGAAAGTTTACCTGGGAGTAGTTTAATTGATGGCAAATGTTTTCACATCAAGGGCTCATGCTGCTTAAACTGCTTCATAACTATGGAGATTTGTTGAGGAGAAACTTTATGGTTAGGTGTCACATATGGGTGGTTAATACTCCTGAGAGATAGCTTAAAATAAACACAATATTTTCTTGTTAAAAGTCTAAAAAAGGCTTGATAGTATGACCCTGCTTAAAAGAGAAATAAGCTCCTTCTATCAAACTGCCATTGTGCTGTCTTATAATCCACATGTTTAACTTTGTCTTTGTGGAACTGTTTAATAAGGCTGGGTGATGTGGTAAAATAGTATCACAATATTTACAGACATTTTATATGCGTTTATAAATCTAAATCTCTGTAATGGAATACATAGTTGGTCAGTGGTTTTAAGCATCTTGTGTATCATGATGACATTTATCATGATACAATAGTCATATTGCCCAGCCCTGCTGTATAATTATGTTTTGTAAGCTTATGACTGTATATGGATTGATGCACTCAAACAAAGTGTGCAAAAGCATTGCAAATGTTTATATATATATATATATATATATATATATATATATATATATATATATATATGTGAAATGAGGCAATGTGACTCAGGACTCTCACCAGTATTTCTACAGGCAGAACTGGTCCACAGCTGACAAACCGTTCCTACCCGGATGCAGACAATTAATTTGCTCTACACACATACTGACACTTCACTGAACACAACCCCATCCAAACTGACTATGCACACTATGACTTTGATGTGTTGCTGCTAAGTTCTACTCCTACCTTACTTTAAATATTACCTGCTATCTTACCTTACCTCTACTGCTACCTTACTGCACTCCCAGACCTTAAAACTCATCTGCATTGTAAGATGAGTTGCAGCACATTGTGCAATAAGTGTACTTCTACTTACATATTTATTTAACTTAGTTTGTTTAACAATATGAGTCAGGCAGCTTCTTGCACAATGAAGAAATGCCTCCTGCCAGTCTATCATAGAGTACAACAGACACACACTTACACCTAGGGGGCAATTTAGCATGGTCAGTTCAACTACCATTTGCATTTTTGTGAGGCGGGAGGAAACCGGAGTACCAGAGGAAACCCACATGGATATGGGGAGTCTGAGTCTAGTACCCTGGTGGGCCACCTCAAGCCTGGATAAAAGATGAGATACAGATACAGGCACTGAGGCTTTGTATGAAATCCTGCAGCACATTTGCCCACGGATGTTACAGCTGGGTCTGTAGATCCTGCACAGTCATGGGTTGCCCAAGCTGGCTTCCCAGCTGGTCGAATAAATTCTAATGAATGAGTAGGCCAATAAAGTTTTGCAATCTGGTAGCAGGTAGCTTCTTGGCATCGATTGCAAGCCATTCAATGATCTCTCACCAAGAGGTACACTACCCAAAAGTAGCCCCTGAAACCTTTTTTTATAGGGTAACTGCAGAAGCACTTTTACTTCTTATGCCGAGACCCAGTGTCTTATTAGACCACACCTGTAATCATTTACATACCTGCCTGAGACCGAACAGCAATCTAACATTGCATTATTGGTTTGCTGTTGTCTGTGGTTCTCTTTCAATGACATTTTTTATTGATATTTATATGCAAATGTAATGTTGGTCAGTGCAGACATGTGAAAATGACCAAGTATTAAATAAACATTATTAAAAATAGTGTGCAACTCTTTAGGATATAGTATTTTCTCATGAACTATTAACAAGAACACTTGAATTAAAAGCTTTAAGCTTTGTAAACACACTTTGGCACATTCTTTGCGCTCAGTGTATTTTATTACACGTTACTGATGCAAATGGTAGCATGCCTAGACGTTAGGCAGAATACTGCAGCAAAAACTACAGTGAAAATGTAATATTTAAATTGCACAGATTAACACAGAAAGCTGTAGTACAAAGACTATTAAATGAGGCCTTGGTGTTCCTCTGTTGTACATATTCAAATAACTAGCACTTGACCTTGTATCAAGTGAATTGCCAATGGCTATATGATAGACAACCCAAGTAATTCCCACACTCTGTTCAAGTATTGAGATTTTGTGGCTGGACTTTCTCTATTGTGAGTCACACTGGATTGAGCAGAGATGAGGTCATTTTGGCAGTTTCTCTATGCTTCTCAATATGGGGGTGGGGTGGGGTAGGTGGTGTTGTGTTCTCCCACTCCAATTTGTATCAAAGTTTTACTAATTGCCTTGACTGCCTTAGATGAATGATGACTACTTTTGGATTGATTTTTTATGCTTTTTTTTTTTCTTTTTTTTTTTTTTTTTATTCATACTCCATAATGCCACGCTTCACGTAGCGTGTTATTATACTGCCACATCAACCAGCTCTCACCCTTCTCAGTAAATTGGATATTACTGATGCTGATATTTCCCCTGAATAGAAATGTATGCCCTACTCGGTTTGATGAGATAAAAAAGAAGGGCCTTATAAACTTGCGAGATCCATGGGAAATTGAAACAGGAAGCCTTATATCGTGAAAAGGGCCCTCGTGGCGAGTGCTACCAGTATCAATCAGCCATCTCCACAATCATTCTCAAAGCTGCGATTTTAGTCATCAAATGAAGGACAGGGAGTGAAGTGGCCTGCCAAACCATGCTGGAGCAGCTGAGGGGAATACCGAGTGAGCGAGTGCTGGATGCCCTTCCGAAAAACAGTGGAGCTCTACAGCTTATAGCTTTAGCAGTTGCAGGCTCACACTGCAAATAATGAAGCTTATCTGCTCATGTATAGCTGTGGGATCTGCTGCCACATTCTAGAACAGTGAGGCATTGCATGACTGGCTATAGTATGTAGAAAGACGTTCAGTAAGCTCCAACGATGTTCCATACAGCAAAATGGTATCTGAGGTGAATGGTATCTGGAGTTTTGATGCAGAAGGAGATGACGTTGTTGCAAATTAATGCAATTTAGATTTGTCTCATTTGTCTAGATATGACTGACTTTCAGTGTTTTGAAAATGTTCAATGTCAGTGACCAGCATAGCCAAGAGAATGGGCATTGGTTTGGTTACATCAGAATTTTTATCAAAATTTAGTTAAAATACATTTACATTATAATTACATCATTCAAATTTAAATAATAATTTATCATTCTCATATTATCCACACAATCTAGTATTTTCCATTTCCCAATACTACTAACACTAGTAGGGTGACGGCTACCATATGCCCTAAATCTAAACCAGCAGGCCCTGGCTAAGAATTTGACATCAGACTGTTGTTGGACTCTTAAAATTAGAGTAGAATTCAAAGCTCAATTCTACATATGTTGAATTTTGGTTGGAAATCAAAATGAAACATTTTTTAAAATCCAACATCCAACATTGAGATGACATCAAGCTCCAGTGTTAGACAGACTGAACACCATGACTTAAAACCAACAACAAATAAATGAAATAACAATTTTTGGTTATCATACATCACAACTGAATGTTGTTGCTTTATGTTAATATGGTGTTGGCATATAAAATTTGGAAGATATTCTGCAATGTTGCACAGTTCTGGTGAGAAGTATCATGCATCTCTACTGAAGTTACATAGTGCAGTGGCCCAGAGTGGCAATGACAGAGACTCTATGCTCCTTATAACAGACAGTGCACCATCAGAATGACTTATAAGCTGTTATTTTAAGGTACAGTTGTTACATAAAATTACTTTAAGGGTCATATTCATTGATAAAATATGATCAATTATATATCAATATATGCTCTAATACAAAACAGTATGTGCATTATGCATGCAGAAATACAGTGCACTTATACAAGCATGTACTCATTCATTGCATGAATATTGGCACCAGTTAGTCATGCTGGAAATGATTGTGCATCTTGTCAGCAGTGTCACTTTTAATTGCTGAACTGCAGCTGAAAGGTAACATCATGAACCTGGATAGATGTGCTTAATTGACTAGGATGGAAGAGGATTTTTTTGTTTTTGTGAAAATACTGTCATAAGAGGCATTAAATGAGAGCTTACTTAATCAATGCAATAAGCCAATGTCTTCTGAACATTTCATTGATTTAATTTACAAATCAGTTAACTAATTGCAGCAGTAACATCTTCAAAATTACAGGTCTTTAGTCCAGTGTGGTGTACTGATACAGTTGTGTGGAGAAGTCACATGTAAAGTGCTGAACGGCTTGAGTGTTGTACTTTTTTTTAATAGAAACGCTGTGAAAACCCTGTGAGTAGTATTGACATTGAGTAGTATTTGAGAAACTGTTTTATGATATTGTAAGAATGTAAGATTATTTTAATATACAAAGATTATTGTGTCTAGATATTGTATCAATTTTTTAAATAATTGCATAGTGGATTGTCTTATTTTGTAGTTAGTTGGTCACCAGTAAAAACAACAAGCTGACAACCAAAAAACACTGTATTTCCAAACTAATCACAAAACAGCAGAAGCAAAACTTTCACTAATGTTTCAGTCATTGGAAAATGATTTTATTCCAGGTCATTTGATCTCATTTAAATCAGATTTCAATATTTCAAAAAGTTAAAAATGGCAGAAAGATGGAGAAAATATTTTTGCTTGAGAGCAACAATATGTAGTATTTAGAGTGCAGGTGTACTGGTCAGCCAGCACAACATCAACATAAACTAGCCCTCAAGGACATTTTCTTTTTTGAAACAAGTAAAATTATACAGTAGAATACAGTAAAATACAATAAGACTGTAGATAAAATGGCTGACACAAGTAAAAATTACATTAATTTCACCCATCAACTAGCCAAGTTCCACCACCCACACCATTAACAAAACAGCTTGGTAAAGGTGTCAAAACCACCCACAGAGCAAGAGCCATGCACATTTACTTTTGGCAAGATCTACAGGAAGACCCTATTATCTGAATCGCATCAGTCCAAATACCACAGGTCAGATCGCAAAACGCGGTCCGTTCCTGCAGAGTGGTGTGGTGTGTGAGATGGAGTACGCTGCTAGCTTGGCAAGTGTGTGCGTATGTGTGTGTGGGATGGTGTTAATGAGGCCACTGTGACCTGCCTCCTCCCTACAGCCTGGCTCCTCTGCACAGGTTGCCTGCTGCTTCCACCCACCCAGATCGGCCCGTCTGGGTATGTGATGGGCCAGCAACCAGGTGAACACATACATCACTCCACAACGGTCTGAGGGACATACTGAGGCACTTGCATCGAGGCCCTGTCTATCCTCCACCTTTAAGCTCAGGGTCATCACTGTTTTGATGTCTTGAGATGCCTGTGGAAGCCCTTCACAAAGAGAGTGAGGTGAGCACAAAGGCCAGGGTTCGATCCTGGCTCTGGCACGAGGAGCCAAGGGGAAAAAGTTGTCATTAGAGCAGAGGACCAAGTCCCAGGGTAGCTGGAGTGCCTGTGACCTACTGCTTTAATGGGATTCAACAGTTGCATCCCTGCCGAGGAGATTTTGTCTCCTTCCTTTCCATTTTTTTTCCCATCTTTCAAACATCAATATCGAGAGAGGGAGATACAGAGACAGAAAGAGAAATATAGAGAGAGAGAGTGTTCTAAAGGACATTAGCCAATCTCATGTGTTACTATCTATTTGGCATCGGCGCCTGCTCTAATTGAACATGGAGATTCGGCTTTTTCTTCCTCTCTCCTAATAATAATTATGATGTCGAATGAGAGATGGCTCCTCCACACGCCTGTGGAATATTAAGCACCCACTGGTTTAGATGTGTATGTGTAGCACAGGGCAATGGGGGAGGGGTGGGCTTCCAGCAGTGCCGGTGAAGGTCGTTGCTATTTTTTTTCTATTCCTGTAACTAATCAGCCTAAAAGCTCTGCTTGCGAGGAAGTGTTCCCCTTTTAATGGAATGCCTCATACATTAAAGACAGAGGGCCTGCGCTGGAGGAGTCCACATGACCATGTCAGCTTTCATTTTTATTAAGACTTTGGGTTATTGAGGACCATAAACGCACCTCCTAAAATTGGGCCTCTTTTATTAGTAGGATGCCATGAGTGGAGGGAGCTTAGTGCCTTGAAACCTCTGAATCTGATGAACCAAATGAGCTTCCTGTTAAAGAACTGCCCGTGTAAATGTGGACCTAGGCACTACAGAGGAAAACGGGTTTATAACGGAAGCAAATGGTGCTAGGGAGGACATTACAATGTACTCTATCAGCAGCGTTGCCTGCTAGCAAGGGAGAGCACATTGGGAACATAACTTGTGAATATACCTGATGCCAGGAAGTCATGAATTGGTTTGATTTGGAACGATTGTTTGGGTAACAACACGTCGCGCCCATCAGCAAGCGAATCGCTGATAGAGTTGCTAAAGTGGGAGCTCTAGAAACAAATTCATCCTCTGCTTTATAGCTTTAATATCACAGACATCAGGCCTAAGTGAGCCCATTTGCTTTTAGTGTTCCGAAACCACTTAGCACTCTTCTGCGAACAACTGGGCATCATTCCGCCACTCTTCTCTATGGCATATCATATAACCATGACGTTTTTATTCTTCTCCCCTTCAGAGTAACCATCTTCCTCTCGCCCGCTCCCTCAGATCGGGTGCGGAGGCATTTACTTTTTTGCATCATTACAGCATCATTATCTTTCAGGCTGCCATGTTGATTTTCATAATTGCTTTTCATGTTATTAGGGCAGTGAAGAGCATCATAGTGTACTTAATTAAGGATTTGGAATCAGCAGCTTTTTATTATATTAATATCACAGTTTCATTATGACTGACATAAAAAATACGTTCACATTACATGGTTGCAAGTTGTCGACTGTTGTGTTATAATGTTTGCTCTTAATGCATGTAATAATCCTATTTGTTCGCCACAACTCTCTCAAGCTGATGGCATTTAGATGCATCTGTAGTTGACTTTCATCTGGCTAAAGTCTTGTGCAGGAGGGGATTACAGAAAGCCTTAACAAAACAACAAGCTCTTGCATCAGTGATATTTTTATACCCGCTAGTCGGCATGTCTCATGTGCACACATACCCCTTGCAAAAGGGCTAACAAGGCTGAAATGCCAAAACCTCCATTGGGCCAGAGTCGATGTTGCTAGTACACGCTTCAGGGAGACCATTTCTACAATGTGTACATTTAGGGACGGGTGCAGTATGTACAGAAATGCCCATATGTTTAGGAATGTGACATACATTGCATAGACAAAAACCACAACCATGTGTACTTGTGGAACTCCTTGAGCCCTAACAACTCACAGTTTGGTGTTTTGTTATTGTAACAGCCTCCATTTCTTGAAAGGCTATCATCCAGGTGTTGACTGCAGCCATAAGTGTAGCAGTGGTGTTGGGTGATATGGTCAGACATCCTAAAGGTGTTAGATAGGGTTCCTGTCATTTCTTAATGGATCTCAATACTTATAAACATGCTGATTCCTCAATCAGGAATGGGTCTGATTGCCATTAAGTTGAGACTATGCAGTTCTCTAAAACAGGGGTCACCAACCCTAACCCTGGGAAGCTGCCTTCCTACAGGTTTCAACTTTAAGCCAAATCAAACACACCCCATTCAGCCAATCGACTTCTGAAGGTGGTAATTATTTGGATCATGAGGGGTGGATTAGGGCTGAATCTAAAATCTGCAGGAAGGTTCTCCAGGAGGTGACCCTTGTGCTAAATTGTCATTGTATGATTTATGACCCATTCCATCTCCAGTTTATTATTCTTCCTTTACCAAACTTTACATTTGTCACCACACAAGTAGCATTCTCCTCGTAATAACAGGAGTTTTGCAATACAGGGAAGGTGATTTGTACAGTCTTCCACACTCCGCACTCCTACACTGTGAGCTTCGTGCTGGGCTGTTGTTGCTCCTAGATCTTTCCACTTCACAATATCAGCACTTAAAGTCGAGAGGGGCAGTGCTAGCAAAGCAGAAATTTGACCAAAGAGAGACAGAAGTACCGACTTAGTTAACATCATATGGCAGTTCCATTCCAGAGAGCAAATGAGTCATGGCTTAAGTTTAGCCTAGACATGTACTTGTATCCAGCCTGCATAGACATAATGTCACAGTCCTGTAATGCCTGGCAATCAAGGCTTCATCTACCTAGATGGTGTGTCTAACTTTAGGGGCCAGTGAAGTCTGAAAATGCACTTGCAGTAAAGACTCCTACTCTTTGCATGGTATGGGCAATCTTTGAGGCCAGGGCTGTGGTGTTGCTTTTTCAGGTGCCATTGATGGAGCCCATTAAATGCAAGTGTTGAACCCCATTTTACAAAGGAGCCAAAATGCATCAGTACCTCTTCTCTTAAGGTTATTATCTGTGTCTGACCTATGGAAATCCTAGAAGTCTGGCTGTCTCTGTTCTGTTGCACTTTTCTGAAATGAACCCCAGAGGACTGGAACTGCGTCCGATTTCCAGATGGCTGCAGCCAGAGTAAACGCTTCGAGTTCATACTTTAGTGTGCAGGCATCATAGCAGCCTCCTGTCACCACACAGCACTGCCGCAGGTAAATGTCAACCGATATCACGGCTAAAGGGAAATGTGAATTGAGCACTTCCAATACAGCCACTGATTATTGTATTGAGCAGAACCAAGAGCCATTGTTGTGGAAATGCTGTTTTCTCAGTCAGCAGCCAGGAGACAAATCTATAGTTGAATAGCCCCATTTCAGAGGTGTCAGACTTACTCAGAGCCGTGCTGCGGTAAACTTGTCTTTTGTGGCTGGCTGAAGAGTAAACCTTCCGGCTTTTCTTGCTCTCTTTTCACTCTCCCCCTTTTGCGTCTGATGTTCATTTCCAAGCGTTTCGGCATTTTGATTCCAATCACACTGAGGTAGGAGACAAAAAAAGCCAAAGAGAAGCGCTTCTCATTGCTGTCATGTGTGGCCTCCTTGCCTCGATTGACAACCCAGATAATTAAAGCAGGTGGATCCTCTCCAGGCAGAATATGAGAAGATGTTTTTTGTGTGCAGGCCATTTCTCTGTTCATAGCTTGTTCATAGGCCAAGGCGCCTCTTCATGTTGTCCTGCCTTGTACTGCAGGAAAACTGCTGCTTTGCTTTTAAAAGTTGCTGAAAACACCAAGCCTGACTCCGATCAGGTTTGAAGAGAATGGGTCGTCAGCAGCTGTGATAATGTACCATCCATCCCGGAGCTTGTGAATGCTGGATGACGCCAGCAAGTGATCAATAGGATGCGAAGAGGCATGCTGTTCCTGCATGTAGATGCTCTGAGCGTGCCACTTGCCACAGGCCAGGCCGGGGGGAAGGGGGAACTGTGATAATGGATGGACAAGTGGGGAGTAAGGTATGAAAAAGAACCATCCATCCTAGACGGAGCGCGGCTCATGGCTCTGCTTCCAGAGAAATGAAGAAGTGACTGATTGCCAGACCGTGAGAGTGTAGTTCATTCTAAAACTATAGCCATCACTCTGGTACCCACTTGCTGCAGCAAGTCCAGCCTATAAACCATAATACCTGGTGATTTTGGGGGAGTGGAAGACAGAAAGGGAGCAAAGGGGGGAAGAACAAAACACTTTAAAGGGCTAAGAGATGGAGCATGTTTCACTAGGTTGACCCTCATCAGGGGTCTAAGTGTCCCGGTCTTTGTACCTCTTTGTTTTTTATCGCTCTTTGTGTTTTCATTCAGTGAATTCATTTCTTCTGCTTTAAGGCCATTTATGCACAAGCAAACTGTAGCTGTATACCAGGGACACAGTTTCACACGTCTTAGAAACACAATAGAAAAGGATGTCCAGGTCATTCTGAGCAAAAGCCAAATTTGAATCTTTCCACTTAAACCCAGCATCATTTTCTTAAATCAGGTGGAGAAAATGTTGAGAGGAAGATTTTAATGATGTCATTTTACGTAGTTAATATCGAGCCCTTTGACAATATAATAACATTTTTCAGTTGTTTGATTGGGACTGTAAAATAAAGCCAAATTTGGGAATTTGGAAGAACAACAAACTGTCAAATAGTTACAAAATTACATTTCCAGGTTTGGGTTTCCTTTTTTGGTTGTACACATTTCCATTTTATTCCTTGAATCAATTTGAACTTCAGTTATCTAATAAGCTACTTGTTGATTTTTCCAGTTTTTCCATCTTTAAGACAGAAGGAAAGCTACTCCAATGAACCTTTGACATATAAATCGATGTTTTCTTCTGGATAAGTATTAACAATCTATTCATTCTGCTCTGAACAATTACACGAGGGGTGGTATTTCACCTACAGTGTCCATTGATGAACCTGCATCGGTGCATTTCCACCAACAAAAATAGGTCCTGGAACCTGAAAAGTTTTGTTCACAGCGGGAACCAAAGTTTGGATTAGGATTTTCAGAGCAAACCACTGTGGATGTGTCTGGTTGTACAGGTGCAAGGAGCAATGACATACCTGTTATTCTGTGATGTATCCTCGACTCCACTAAAACTGGTGTAAACGCTGGCTGGTTCCCTGAAAAGCACCAAGGATCTTATGAACTTATAAGAGTTCTTTCAGTGGAAAATCAGTGTGTTTTAGTAAATGTCAGTCTGATGTGATTTTAAAGTTTTGAATGCTGCACTGACCACAAAAGACTAGTTGGGACCAAAACTGGCACACCTCATCATATTGTTATTGTATACAATTGTTTAAAAAATTGTTTGCTGATGAATTTTAGCAATTTATATTTTAATAACAGGAAACAACATTAAGTAAAAAAGTCTGCACTGTGCATCACAAATTTGAGCCACATTGAAATGTAAATAAAGCCATTTTCAATCAATTAATGATTGCAAATAAATTAAGCATTTTTAATACACTTGTCTTGACAAATCTGTCTGGAATACTGTCCATCCATCCATCCATCCATCCATTTTCTGAACCGCTTATTCCTGAATAGGGTCACAGGTGAGCCGGTGCCCAGCCGGCAACTCTAGACAGGGCGATAATCCATCGTAGGGCACACACATGCGCACACACACACACACTAAGGGCCACTTTAGAGTCATCAATTCACCTTTCATGCATGTCTTTGGACTGTGGGGGAAACCGGAGTGTCCGGAGGAAACCCACGCGAACACGGGGAGAACAAACCCAGGTCCTTCTTGCTGTGAGGCAACAGTTAGGACATAGGAGGCATAGAATAACAACCCTCGGCTCCTTAAAGAAGATTTCACTGTTGTTTTATAAATGTTGAGTGTGGAGAACTTTTTCAATTTATTTCAATTTATTTGGAAGAAAGCAGTACAGTGGAAAGCTTTCTATCAGATTTTGAATCAAGATGTTCATGAGCATCTGACTATCAGCACCACCCTAAACGAAGGCATTTTTTTTTTTTGGTATATTTATTGACTAGGTTTGCTTGCAATCTGTTTTCCTTCAAATGCATGTTGATTGAAATGACTTTCTTATCAGGACTGTTAGAAAGCATTGGTTTTGCCACTATTTTCTGGCACACACGACACTGTGCAGCCAAAATTTCACAGGGCTTGCTGCTTGTTGAGCTGGCCTGAGCTCCCCCAAGGTGCCAGAGCGAGTGCACCGCTGCTGTTTTGGGAAAATGGAAATCTTTCTGCTGGCTATGTGCTTGGCTGTGCAGACTTCAGGTCAATGCTTTTTAACGGGAGAGAATGGCGGGAGGCACGTCAGCGGAGCGTGCCTGCAGATAATCTAACCTTGCAAAGACAAGACACAACAAGAGCAAAAAGACGTAAAGCCCGTGTCAAGCTCTGCTGCCGCGGGTTATGGAAGGATTATGCTGCAGTGTCACTTGCTGTTCTCGAATCCAGAAATCACATCTGCGGAAGCGGAGATGAGATCATTCATTAGCTTTTTTTATTGCTGCGATATTGTGCCCCCATTGCTTCTTCAAATGTAATCATTATTTTGCAGAGTGCTTTCCAGTTATGAAACATTTGTGAGCGTTATGTTGGGCAGCAGCTAGTGTTTCTGTCATTGTAGCATCTTCTTTCATCGAGCATAGCTCACATGTAATACCCAGCATGCGCACGATCTGCAATGTACATTTCTGTCTCATCCCTTTTAAGGCACTGCATTTCTTTCTCTCGCTCGTTTTGCAGCCTCCCTACTCTCCCTCCCTCCCTCTCTCCCTCTCTCTCTCTCTCTCTCTCTCTCTCTCAGCCCTTCTCCCTCTCTCATGTCCCCTGTGAGAGCAGGCCCAGTGAAAAGCATCCATTATGGCTGGATGCATGGTCGTCTGTGTTTCGAGCGAGAGAGCTGGCACTCCTCGTTGTCCACCTGCACAGGAAGCCCAACACAAAGACTGTGACAGCTGAGCGCCCTGTCCCTTCACCCCCCGGTCCCCATCCCTCCCCTCCATTCCACCCCCGCCTTCTCTGCCTCAGCCTCTCGTGTCAACCGGTTCTTTGTCTCCACATCTGATAACATCAAACATGATCGAATATAAGGCTGGCATTCGGGCATATTGTGGACACAGCTCTCACCCACAATCTGTTTCATTAAGAGCTTGTTACAGGTGGAGGTACCTGCAGTTCGAGTTATGAGCTATCTATGGGCACTGCCATCACAGCTCACGAGAAGCCAAAATTCCTTGTGTGTCAGTCCGAGGGGTTTCTTCAGACCTCTATGGTTCAGCAGTTGCTCTGCCCTCCTTCCTCTCCCACTCTGTGGCCTCAGCCCTGTTTTCCTCCTGCACTTGTCCACTGCAGCCTGAACCCCATTTTGTTCTTCTCACAGGGCTATGCCTAGAGATGTGGGCTTCATATTCATGACCCATGCTTTGAAATTCAGACCAAAGATGCTTATGGTTCCCACTTTTTCTTCTCTCCTTTTCTCTCTTTCTCATTCTCAGCTCATCACCCTGCTGGTGAAATTGCTGGAGCTTTTCTCCTGTGATCCTATTTTAACTCAAGGGCTCTTCAGACCCTCACCTAGCTAAGGAAGCTATTTCTTTTCCATTACTAGCCATTGCTTCTGATTTCGAAATATTCACGGACACAATGGTGTGCCTGTTTTTCCAAGACCATCTCCTCAGCCCTAATGAAAATAATTAGGGTAGTGATGGAAGAAACTGTGTTTTTTTCACCCCTAACCACTCTGAATCAGAAAACAAGCCAATTTCTTGAGCCATGGGTTTCCGTGGTGCACATGGTAGACTAAATTGTGTCATGGGGAGCAGCTCTGATGTGTTGTGACCTGTGGAGTGTATACCATCTGGACCATTAGAAGCAGAGGAACACTGCCACTAAAGCACAGCGTTGGGTGGTTGCTCTCATTGCAAGTGGACATCGCCCAGCGTGTCCCCAATGCAAGCACTCTATTCACTGCAGAGAAGAAAACAGAAGGAACTTTCATAAAGATGCTGAATAGGGAAAAGTATGCAAAAAGCCAGGGTTATGCCGGCTTGACAAAAGCGTAAATCTTTAGCTTCCAAGCCTGTAGTGTTGCAGACGGTTTCTAGCTCCAGAAAGGAGATAAGACTAAAACATTTAAATATATGGATTGTCTCGGTGCAGTAAACCGAGGTCTAATCTTTTGCATTGTATAATATGTCTGAAACAGAAGTGGATCAGAAAAGTTATCTTATTTTTTCAATTGCTGTCATGTTTTTGTAATTCAGATGTCAAACATGTCAAAGTAGTCAGCATACCAAAGCCTATAAATGTGATGAAATGTGTCTGTGTAGTGATTTGCTAAGAATGTGATAATACTATGGCTGTCCAGCAAATAAAATGAACCTGAACCCCAGACACACACACACACACACACACACACACACACATATATATATATATATATATATATATATATATATATATATATATACACATTCATTCTCATTAATGCATTAATCTGAAAACAAATGCACATTTTTTTAGGCAAAGAAAAACTTTTTAATGGAGCCTAGTGATGTATTTGTGGTTTTATTTAGCAATGTAAACACATTGTTGTTGGTGAGGACAAATATAGTGCAACTGTTGAGTTCAGCTTTCTTCCAATTTGAATCAGGCAATGTATTTTAATATACAGCAGCTGGTAAGCTGTAATGAAAAAGGAGACTAAATCTGTCTGAATTGAGATGATTTATTTAAATCAGTTTCCCTTTGGCTGAATATGTTATTGTAATTATCTGGGCCAAGTTCTGTCATCGGACTAATCACTTCTGAAACCAATGATGAAACAATTGATTTCAAATATTATTCTCTTCGTGGAATAGCTTGTTGCTTCCTGCATTGTCACACAGGATTTACCTGCATGAATAAAGGTCAAACTCAAAAAATGACCCTGAAAATAATGGGTGATAGCTTGTAAGCTTGTCCTTAGTTTCATTCAATGTTGACATTTTCCATGAAGCTTCATTAAAAAACAGAACATGTCTATGATTGTGTCAACAATTCACCTCCAGTTGCCATTTCTCATAATCAGATGGCTTGGCTTCACTGGCTATTGATGTGTAGGCTTTTTGTTCAGCTCTAAGCAATTTAAGTCAGACAGATGACAGCATATCAAACGACGATTAGCCACAGACGGACATGTTCTGTCATCGGTCATGTCAGGTTTTTGTGCTGCACTCTGCCCTGTATGTCTTTATAGCATTCAGGATAAACACCAGGTACTTAATTCCTTCATTACATCTTACAGCAGGTATTATTGAAATCCTATCACATATTGTGATGTCATTTTGGAATTCATGATTGAATGGCAGAAATGGCACAAACTCTTTTTAAACAGGACATGAATTCAATTTATATCACCATATACATCATTTCATTTCTTTCAAGTGGTCCTTTTTTAAAACCCGTGTAAAGGTGTCCCTGTGAGTAATGTATGACTGATCCATGTATGCTTAAATCACCCTTCCTTTATCTAAGCATCACTGAAATAGAACTTTCCTGTGTGGAGACCATTTCCATATAAAGGCTACTGAAATCAAAACATCAGTAAGGATTACAAAGCAATTTCTATGGTTCCAGTAGCACAGTAACGGATTATCTGCAAAAAGGGAAAAATTAGAACAGTGGTGAATTTTCCCCAAAAAAAGTCTAGCTTACCAAAACACCTCCAAGAGTGCAGACTTATCCAGGAAGTCAAAGAAAAACACAGATAAACATCTAAAAGGCTGTAAGCCTCATGTATATTAAATGCAACACATGATTACAACATCACAGAGAAACTGTGGTCAAAACGACCGGAGTTCTAACTCCATGACTAACCAAAAGAAACACAAATACTTCCACAAGCACTATGGAAAAACGTTCTGTGGACTCGTGAGGTGAAGGTGGGACTGTTTGGAAGTTTTGGCAGCAACTTTTGTAGTAACATATTGATTTGTTTATAGATGCATGTAACAATTGTGTACTGAGCAGACGAAGACAAGGAAGGTGGCTGTACGTGCAGGGGTTTAATAAATAAAGAAAACAAACCATGGACACACACAGACAATGGTACTCAAACCAACACAAGATACACAAACGGTGAATCTAGACAAATGAACAGCATGGTAACAGGCTTGCAAACAAACTGACGCAATCACCAAACAAAGGACTGACAAGGAGAGACTTGATAAAAAGGGTCTTATGTACAAGACAACATTAACCACACCTGGAACTGATAACGAAGGGGCAGGGCTGGAAATGAGACACAGGTGGGAATGGGCAGTGCAAGGGTGGAGACAGGACCAAAACAAAACAAAACACATGGGCTCAGAAGCACATGGGAGAAAGACAAAACAAATACTTGACATGAAGGCAGGAAGGTGACAGGACTGATATGTGAGAACACAACACTATATATTTGTGTCTTGACCTCCTTTAGGGTCACCTTGTCTTACTTTGAATTTCGTTGTATCAGAATCCATGTAGTGCAGAAAATATTCTTACTAATATTCTTTAATAATATTGCTCAGACTTTCTAAAGTGATTTCATAAAAACTAAAATGTAGGGCAGAGCAGCAGTTTCTACACAAATACTGCTTTAGAGTTTCTTCCACATTTGTTTTTTGTGCTGTGTAGGAGCGCCATGGTCCCAGCCAGACAGGCATAGTTGGTGCTCCCCAGAGCGGCCTGGGACTCTTTCATATTGGTAAAGGCTTCATTAGTTGCAACCAGCTCCACTACGGAAGGAACATCTGTTTGCTAACTGCTAGCATCGTTACCCAGCCTTCTTCGCCTGCCTTATTGCCGCTGTGGTCCCCTGTCTGTTAATAGAATCCTCATTAGATGGTTGCTTCTTGATGGGGAACATTGCAACTGAGCAGAGCCGTTCTCCCAGCGGTATCTATTAAGGCCGCCAAGCAGAGCTACAACTTTTCTCATCGGTCCACCTAAATAGGTTTACCTTGACCTCACCTGGAAGCAAATGCCTTGTCTTCTTGACCCTTCCACTGAGTTTTGTCAGCTTGGATGTGGTACATGTGCAGTATTGATTCCCTTCTGTTGGATGTCGCACGTCACAAGCTAGTTCTGATCCAAATATAATAGGCTCTGACCAGAAACAATACTGCGACTCCTTGGTCACGGTGGGGAGGTAGAGGTCAGAGCAGTTTTGTTTTCCCAGCTTATTCCAGGCATGTGGTGGAGTGGAATCGCTCAAGCATTCCAGCAGCAGCACTGTAATTTGACGAGGACCCAAACAAAGTCCATTTCTTCGCGTCAAAAGCGATAAAGCTTTGATGCAAATTGAGCAAAAGGGGCACACAAAGAGGTTGCTCAGAATGTGCAATCACAGCATAGCAGGATCCATACTGGCATATGCGTCTGTTTAGTTGGTGAGTGGGCAAAAAAAAAAAAAAGAGAAAAATGTTTTTGGGCAGAAATATCAAGAGGTCAAACGATGCTGTGAAAGGCAATTAGGCTGATTATGTAGCCAGCCCCATCATCAGTGGTGCAGTTTTGAGAATCCATTGTGAATCGCCTGGGCCCCAGCTTTGCTTTGGGTGAATAATTATGGGAGCCAGGTGGGAGCAGGGGGTTGTTTTCATGTGCTGTCATTCTAATGGGACACATCAGATGGGTGGATTATTGGAGAGAAAGCTCACCTGCCCGTACCTTTCTAGTCAAACCCCAGCTGCACTGGGCATACCAAATCTCCCCATCAATCTCTCTCTCTCTCTCTCTCTCTCTCTCTCTCTCTCTCTCTCTCTCTCTCTCTCTTCGAGGGTGATCAGTCTAGTCTGGCATGAGTGCATATTCCCTTGAGCCGAGCAACTCAGCTGTGCAGGCGCTCTGCAGTGTCTGTATGCACAGACTCCCAGGATATCTATACGGCTACAGCTGTGAGCCCAGTAGCTGGCATAAACAGGAAAGGATGGAGGAGGAAAGGGAGGGAAGCTTGCATGCTATTGAGAGAAAAAGGGAAGCAAACTAAAACCAAAACCCTTCTAAGCTATGCTTATTTATGCCACCCACCTCCGCCCTCTCATTTTTGTCTGCCCTCCCTGGATGCAGGACTGTTCAGAACATATGAGACAGTCAATCATTTGTGTAGTGTGTGACCCAGAAATAAAACTACCAGGTTTTTGTGCAAATTCTCCCATTGCTATATGGGTCAATTAGCCCTATCCAATGCCATTTAGTAGTGGAATGTGTGTCATACACTTGTAATACATAATCTAGATATAAAAACAATGTATTCTATTAGTTACTGGAAACACAGTAGAACAATGCACCACCCTCCAGAGTCTGCTATGTCTTTCTGAAAGTATATTTCAGCTTGGATTTGCCTCTCTATACCAATAATTGTATTTCTTTGTGATTATAAAATAGCCTTAGCCCTTAAAAAAGCACATTTGCGTGCCTTCACCTTTTGCCTTTTGAAGATCACTTTATCTTCTGCTCATTTAACTATTCAAAGTAACAGAATGCTTGACCTGCCACTGTATTACTCTGTATGTGAAAAATGTCTGAGTATGTAACTATGCATGACATTAATTCATTTTAAAACTAGTAGTGTACTCTGATGACTGCTAAGGAAGTTCCTGCAAATTATATTGCTGATTGTGAAAGACCATCTGCAATTTGCATCACTTTATTTACTAAATGGACATTTTCTTCTGAAAAAAAGATTTAACAGTAACTAAAGTTTAACATTCTGGCAGAGAGTGTTAAGAATAAAGTTGACTTTACTTTAGGCACAAACTTTAATGCCATAAGTAAACAAAACCTTTCATCTGCCACATTGCTTTGTGCATGTTGTATTATGGATATTGTAGTGCATTTCTTGTTGTAGCAGATGTTGTTAGGCTGGCCATCTATTGCAGTTTCTCAACCCTGGTCCTGGAGGCACCTTTACTCTGCATGTTGTAGAGCCTTCCCTGCTCCCAACCCACCTGATTCAACTAATCAGCTCATTAAAAAGGCCTTCGGAATTGCATTAGGTGGGTTAAAGTGGAAACATGCAGGGCAGGGGTGCCTCCAGGTCCATGATTGAGAAACACTGATCTATTGTGTAGCAA